>CM057338.1:192218954-193418954 GCA_030015575.1 Agapanthus africanus | reverse complement strand
CATGCATCATCAAACATGATACAATCAAGTGCACAAAATCATATCGCATATACAATGCGCACATCCGAGTGAGAAAATCCATTCAAAGTGAACCGATACTAGTTAATGCAAAGTAATATATCTAATATATAATTATGCATTAAATCATTAAATCAACACTTGATTCAATGATCCGGTCATGTCACACACAACCGACTAGTATTCAATGTATCGATTTATCGAATCAATCCTTGATTCGATAACTAGGTTATATCGCATACAACCATTCGATACATTCATCGCAAGAATAGAATACGGTATCACATACACGTATTATTCTCGGTCCCGCACATATCTCATATGCGCTCCTATTTCGTTTCGCTTGAGCCAGGAAACCTCTGTGTAGGACTCTAAAGACTCGTCAATACGCCGGCAGCAGGCGATGATCATATCAAACACCCACAAGCCGCAAGCGGTCTGCTAAACGTAACGGCCACCCGGGTATTGAGCGATCTGAAGATCGACGAGCAAGCCCGCTCACACTCCAGTGAATCCAACCAGTAACACTACCGTGCAGTCCGGTCTGATCGTCTGATATGTCGCATATCTTGCCTAGGGGTGGTAAACGTCAGACCCCAATAGCTCGATAAGTCGTGTCGATATGAGGTCTATAACACTTCGAGAAACTACAGGTAACACTTACCAGTAAATCTCAGCAACCCTGGCCAGGGATTTCCTGTTATAGCCAATCGAACACAGCGCAACATCAACCCCCTATACCGGGAGAGATGAATCCCCTCCTATCGCTCATTGCCTCCATGTGACTCGGGACTGTACCCAAAAACCACCGTTTTGCACGCCCTCTTGGACGTGGTAAGATGGAAATCAAAGCACAGTGGGAACCACACAAGACTCTATGACGATCTCGGGTCAACAGACTACTCTGTACCAGTGTCACCAGAGAACTGCCATCTGACGTGAGGTATAATACCATCTGGGAGTTCTCGGCGAGTCCGTCCAGTGTACCCAGTCTCTACTGAGCACCCGTATATCATCTCTGATGTCAAACACCAATGGATATGGGATCATCCATCGCCCATCTGTATGGGTCGAGAAGGTACACGCTAGTCTACTCTGGTATATCGATGCCCCGTCTCGATACACCCACGACTAGGGACTTTGAAGGATGTACTTATAGACTACCATGTCCCCACTAGTATGATCCGCATCATAGTACAGGTAGTCAAGTACATATCCTAAAGGCTTTACCAACATGTAACAGGGAGACAATCAATGTACACGTTAAGGTAAAGATCAACCAGATAGCATACTATCATGTCGAGCAAGAAAGTCCTCCCTATATACGTCCCAGCATCCACTACAATATACATCCAATGTACAGTAATGGCCTCTAGGGCATACATATAACTAACAGATGCTATTTGGTTTTATCCGTCCACCTCTCCGAAGATGCCAAGTTGATTTATGGCACCGTGTATCGAAGGTTTAGACAGATGCGGCCGTTGTAGCAGACTTCGTCAAATTCCCCCTCGTTTGAGGGGTTTTTGATTGTGGGGACGCTCTTCCCTGCAAGCGAAAGCCCCTGCAGTTAATTACGCTACTGCATCGCGGTAACCACTTTCTCCTTCTCCAGACGGTCACTTCGTGTCGTGTGTGTTTGTTTTATTTTTGGTTGCCTGTAGATTGTATATGGAGACTAATTTGTGTTGTCGCCCGTAGGGCGTGGATTAGTCCAAATCCGTATTTTCTTAGATTTGGGTTTTGGGTTGGGTTTAAGGGTCGTTAATCTCATTTAAGACTAAGATCAACTTAAACGTTTGTTAAGGATATGTTAGTCTAATCTTAGACTAAGATCAACTTAACCATTTGTTAAGGATACGTTACTCTAATTTTAGACTAAGATCTACTTAACAGGATCATTTAGTTCCAACAAAAGTGCATTTGGGCTCTATTGTTTTAGTTTAGGGACTTTGCGGTCCAGTGGGTTTAAGGACATCATAGTCCATGGAGTTTAGAGACATCATAGTATGTAAAATTTAAAGATATCATAGTCTATGTGTTTAAGGACCTCACAGTCCATAAAGTTTAAGGACATCATAGTCCATGAGTTTAAGGACCCCACAGTCCATAAAGTTTAAGGACATCATAGTCTATGGGATTATGGTTTAACCAGTTTGGGGATGCATGAATTGTTATTGGTTATTGGGACCCTCCATCTATCTGAAGACGTTGAAGCATTACAACGACATGTATCAGAGGTATGAAGAGATGTACCCTTGAACCAATATCTCGATTTGGAGAATGGGATGAACATCAGTTTAGATGTCATCTGTTAGGAGAACACTAGTCATCTTTGGGACTAGGATTAGTTTGGGGAGACTTGAACATGGGGGCTCAGTTGATTGGTGACAAAAAGGGTCTTGGATTCGGAAGACTTGGCTAATTTGATCTAAGGTTGATTTCCCTTAATCATCACATAGTGCTAAGCACTGAATCAGTGTTAAACACTGGATTTTGGAGGAGCTCACGTGTGAACACGTGAGGGCCCCGAAGTGGGCATTGTTCCTTGAGTTTATTCCCTCATATATATATATAAGAGTGTTGAGCACTTGGCTCACGTGTGAGCACGAGAGGCGCCCGAGGTGAGAACTGTTATCTGGATTTTATTCCTCTTTCATTTATAAGTGCTAAGCACTTGGTTCATCAAACAGTCACGTGCAGACACGTGACGTGCCTTCAAAATGCGAGCACTGTTTTTGGAATTTTCTCTCTCATTTATACACCACTGTTTGGGGGTCACATGGGAACACGTGAGGTGCCCCCAAAATGGGAGCTATCTTAGGTTTATTCCCTTTTTCCTTTTCTAGGTGCTAAGCACTATTGGGTCACGTGAGGTGCTCTGAAGAATGAAAATTTCCTTTTTTATTCTCCTTTTCTTTTTCTGAGCGCTAAGCACTATTAAGGGATCACGTGAGGTCACGTGAGGCGCCCCCAAATTGAGATGTATTTTAGATTTACTCCATTTTTTGAAAAGCTTGTTCCGTGGTGCGCCACGAGTTATTGGTTATTGGGACCCTCCACCTCTCTGAAGACGTTGAAGGATTACAACGACATGTATCAGAAGTGTGGAGAGATATACCCTTAAACCAAATTCCAGATCGAGGGGAGAGATCATGGTGGAACGAACAACATCTTAGATGCCAGGAGTTCATTAGCTATTTCTGAGACTCGGATCAATTTTGAGAAAACCTGGGTATAATGAGGGCTCGGCTGATTGATGACAAAAAAAATGGTTTTGGCTTCAGGAGACTTAGTTAATTTGGGATAATGTTGGCCTCTCATAGTGTTAAATATGAAGGGTTACCCACGACGGCAGCAAGGTTTCGGGAGGTATCGTCCATGCCAAATTAAAATTTTGCCTTTTAAATAACCCTAAACTAGATCCTTAAGTAGAAACAATACGGAATCAAAAGCAAACACTTTGCAACATGTAGTGAGCAAGGAATACAACCTTTGTAGACCGGTCCTTCACTTCAGTAACTCCGTGTAGATGTCCCCTCCACTGCGATCGCAAACTCCGGACTCTAGAGAGGCTCCGTAGAATAAACGAACATGCTTGCTTCGAAGACTTCGAGGCCGAAGATGATCTACGTCGGGGAGACAAAAACTCAAGCTATTCCTTCACTAGGTCAAGAACTTTGTGAAGAGAAAACCCTATACTACATGGCAAGTAGTACAGGATGAAGAAGTAGGAAGTGGTCTCACTTTAGAATTGATTTTCTCACACTTTTTCTCAAACCACCATTGAAACTAGCAAGCTTTTTTAGGAGGAAGAAGAAGAAGAAGCTAGAACTCATCATATGAGTTAATCCAAAAGAATAATGCAACCATGGGTAAGTTAAGCCCTCATGCTTAACTCATGTAGAGAATTAACCAAGGTGTGAGATTAAGGGTTGGGTTAACTAATATCCTAAGGAATGACAAAAGAGTTGACTTTGTCAATGTTTCATACAAGCTTCTACAAGCTTGATAACTTTGACTAAAGTCTCCTCTCTTTTGTTATTCTTAAGGAAATAAGTAAACCCTAATTTAACCTAAACTTGATATAAGTCGCATACACCTATCTTGTATGTATCATCAAGCATGATAAAAACATGTACACTTGCATATATCACATATAAACAATGTGCACAATCTAGTGAGAAAATAAATCTTAAGTGGGCTAATACTAGTTAATGTAATGTAATATATCAAATATATAATTATACATTAAATTATTAAATCAACTCTTGATTTAATAATCCGGCTATAACCGACTAATATCATGTGTAACAACTTATCGAATCAACACTAGATCCGATAACCCGGCTATATCACATACAACCGATCAATGTTACAAATCACGAGAATAGAATACGGTATCTCATATCGTATCAGTCTCGGTCCCGTACATATCATATATATGCTCCTACTCCATTTCGCTTGAGCCAGGAAACCCCTCTATAGGACTCTAAAGACTCGTCAATACGCCGGCAGTAGGTGATGATCATATCAAACACCCACAAGCCACAAGCGGTCTGCTAAACGTAACGGCTACCCGGGTATTGAGCGATTAGAAGATCAACAAGCAAGCCTGCTCTCACTCCTGCGAATCCAATCAGTAATACTACCGTACAGTCCGGTCTCTTGGTCTGATATGTCGCATATCTCGTCTAGGGGTGGTAAACGTCAGACCTCAGTAACTCGATAAGTCGTGTCAATATGAGGCTCATAACGGGTCGAGAAACTACTGATAACACTTACCTGAATATCTCTGAAGCTGCCTTAGCCAAGGACTTCCTGTTATAGCCAATCGAGCACAACGCAACATCAACTCCCTCTACCGGGAAGGACGAAACCCCTCCTATTGCTCATTGCATCCATGTGATTCGGGACTGTACCCAAAAGCCACCGTTTTGCACGCCCTCTTGGACGTGGTATGATGGAAATCAAAACACAGTGGAAATCACACAAGACTCTATGACGATCTCGGGTCTACAGACTAACCTGTACTGGTGTCACCAAAGAACTGCCATCTGACATGAGGTATAATACCATCTGGGAGTTCTCGGCGAGTCCGTCCAGTGTACCCAGTCTCCACTGAGCACCCGTATACTGTCTCTGATGTCAAACACCAATGGATATGGGATCATCAATCGCCCATCTTTATGGGTCGAGAAGTTATACGCTAGTTTACTCTGGTATATCGATGCCTTGTCTCGATACACCCTCGACTATGAACATTTGAAGGATGTACTTAGCGACTACACTGTCCCCACTAGTATGATCTGCATCATAGTCCTGGTAGTCAAGTACTCATCCTAAGGGCTTTATCAACATGTAACATAGAGACAATCAGAGTACATGTTAAGATAAAGTGCAACCAGATAGCATACTATCATGTCGAGCAAGAAAGTCCTCCCTATATATGTCCAAGCATCCACTACAATATACATCGTATGTACAGTAATGGCCTCTAGGGCATACATATCACTAAAAATCTCCCACTTGCACTAGGGCCATCTGTTGTAGTATCTCATACCCAACAATCAGCAATGGTTGAAGTATCTCATACTCAACCATCCCATAAAAGTCTCTACTGGGAATAGGCCTTTGTGAGTGGATCCGCGCTGTTGTCCTCTGTGTCTACTCTCCTAACCTCGATCTCTCTGGAAATCAACTATCTCCATGATCAGGTGATACTGCCTAAGAATATGTCTGGATCACTGATGGGATGGGGGTTCCTAGGCCAAAGTCACAACTCCATTGTCACACAATGGTAAGAATAAAGTTCATCTCATGAACTTATATACATCCAGACGGACTCTTTGGTAGAATCTTAGGTAGAAATGTATTAGCCTTTATCGTCTTTTATGCCACGGTATCTAGCTTGGAACTCTTCCAACATACCATCCCTCCACTAAGGGTAAAGACAATGCATGTGACTGATATTCAGTCGTCCTTACCACCCTGGATCCTATCCAGTGATTCTCCCCAGGATCGATTGATACCATCTCACTACACCTAGTGAGAATCTTAACATCCAATTAGATCTATCTCATAGATCCAAAACCCAGGATTTATGAGGTATCACATTGATCTATATGGAGAATCCTTGTGATAAGAGGAGATTGACCGAGTGTAGCATAGGAAACACCTTTCCTATCAAGAGTATGTCATCCACGTACAATATGAGGATCATCACCATACTCCCTACTACCTTTTTGTATATACAAGGATCATCTACCATTTTGATGAAGTCAAACTCTTTGACTACCACATCAAAATAGATGTTCTAACTCCGCGATGCCTGCTTTAACTCATAAAGCAACTTGCCTACGTTTCCGCTGCTCCCACTGTTTATGAAGACCTCTGGCTGTGTACTTATAGACTCTCTCTTCTAAATCATTATTTAGAAAAGCAGTCATGACACCCAACCGCCAGATATCGTAGTTATGGTATGTAGCAATAGCAAGTAGGATCTGGATGGACTTAAGCATAGCTTTGAAAGTCTCAACTTTTCCATGTACACCAAGTAATCTTCTAAAGATTTACTTGCTCCTGATGGGGATTTAACCCTTCAGATAAAGCAACCAAAATCCATACTTTGTTAGTGTATATGGATTCCATCTCAGATCACATAGCATCCAGCCATTCTCACAGAGTCCCCACTCCTGATGGCCTGCTCGAAACTAGTTGGTTCATCATCTCATGATACAATCCTCGCTCCCACTGTCACAGAGAAAACGAAGTATCTTTCAGGCGGATGAGGAACCCTACTAGATAGGCAGAGAGGCTGAGGTTCGTCGGGAACCATTGAATCCTTTGGTTCTACTAAATCATCAGCTGTAGTTTGTATAGCTGGAACTCTTTCCACTTCTACCTCATGACCAGTAATTTCTTCACAAGAAATTCCCTTTCTATAAAGGTAGCATGCTGAGAAACAAAACACCTTTTGCTCCTCAGTGTGGTAGAAGATATTCCCTTGTGAATGCTTGGGATATCCAACAAACTTCCACAGCACTGACCTTGCCTCGAGCTTATCCGGATTTTGCTTTTAGACATAGGCCGGACAACCCCAAATATTAACATCCTTAAGAGATGGGCTCTTCCCATACCATATCACATATGCAATGGTAGGCATCTGATTTGATTGGAACCCTATTCAATAGGTACGCAGCTTCTCAAGTGCATAACTCCCAAAAGGAAATAGGCAACTCAGTAGTACTCATCATAGAGCACACCATATCACATAGGGTCCGATTGCTCCGCCCGATATACCAACGTGTTGTGGTGTATACGGAGGAGTAATGCTGAGAGAGAATCTCATTCTCCTGTAGAATAGTCCAGGAATTCCGTGCTCAAGTATTCTCCTCCCTGATCTCATCAAAGAAGACAATACTTATACCCATTTTTGGTTCTTTACTTCTAACTTATATTCTTTGAATATCTCAAAAGGTTCAGACTTGTGTTTCAACAGGAACATATGTCCGAATCTTGAGAGATCATCAGTGAATGTAATGAAGTACAAAGAACCTGTCCTAGTATGTGTAGACAGGGGACCTACATACATCATCATGTATCAATCCCAAGAGTTCACTAACTCTTTCTCTGTTTCCAATAAACGGAGCTATGGTCATCTTATCTTTGTGACATGACTGGCAAGTTTCACAAGATGTAAATTTAAACAGATTTAAATATGCATCTGAATGTAACTTAGCTAGTTGGGTCGCACTGATATGACCTAGTCTACGATGCCTCAAGAAGGATTCGTTCATTTATGAACTCTTCCTCTTGTGTGTGTTCCGTACGTTTAAGAACCGTAGTTTGATTTAGAACGTATATGCTTTTAGATAACGTGCCTGAACCGATCAACTCTTGATATAGGAAATGTTCAAAACATTATCCAACAATACAAAATTATATCATTCTTTACTAATAAAGAGACTGATATGATGTTGTATATCAGGTCCGGTATCTAATAACATTCGTTCAGAATCAATGTATTTGGTAATACAGGGTGATAACTGCCAACAGACTTGGTTGCAACACTTGCACCATTTTTAACTCTTAAAACTTATCACCCGTTCTCAGTTCTCTACCTGTATTATAGCCTGTGTAACTAATTACATATTCGGGATCCTGATCCGGTATCTCATACCCAGGACGTAAAGGATACTGAGAAACAGTTCTCTGTAATAAACACACCCGAAGATAATGTATCAACATAAACTTTCTTCGTTTGGGCGGCACGGGAATTCTGGTAATCCCCTATTTCCTGCTCGGTCTTATAACAATTATAAGTTGGAGCGGGACCAACGTTCCTTAGCGCAGTATAACAAACGGGTTCAGTCAATACATCCGTATTATTATTTGATTAAGGCGTGACATGGTCGCTACCTGGAGAGAGAGAGAAGAAAAAAACTCAGCGTATGCTCTTGCAAGATTAGATTGGTTATTTATTTATCTAGTCATGATGGCTCCCACTATTTTTGTCAAATCTTCCTTCAAACCCTAAAAGGAAAGACTAGCCGGGATTAATTACACCCTACAAGTTCGCCAATCTTTCAGCCAGGCCAGTGTCGGTACTTTGAGGGAGGTTTCCCGTGCTTTCGTACGGACCTAATTAAAATAAACCTCATTTTTCCAGGGGCGTAACCCCGTTGACACCTTTCTAGACACCTACTTGATCGGCTAATTGTAATGTGTAAAACTCTTCCAGGAGTAACTCTTACTCGCAGTGGGTATCGGGATCCAACTATCTCATTGGAGGTATGCAATCTCATTGCAAATTTCAACACTTGAAACTCCCGATAATATTTTGCCCCTAGCAACTTATGACCTTGGCTAAGGTCAACAAATAAGCGCTAGTCAAGTTCAACCCGTCATTTCCCGATTGAATTAAACCCACCCGCACGACCCTTGGCTAAGGTCAACAAAGTCGCACGACTACCCTAACTCAATTGCATCATATGCTTTGCAGATAAGCACTAATCAGCTACCGCACACTACGCCTTGGCTAAGGTCAACAAACGTAGCACGAATACTAACTAGTACTTATCTGAAATGACGGAGGGCTACGACAGGTTTTTTTAAGAAAACCCTTTGCGTAATGAACTTGATCTCGTTGTAGAATCAAATGATTTAAAATGGAGTGTTTTGTAGGCTTTTACTACTTTTGCTAAAGAGGTCACTCCCGGTGAAGGGATCATCAGCTCTTTCCTTATCGAATAAGGTGCAGGATATTTCACAAATACCATTATGCAAAGCAAAATCTATAGAAGCAATCAAAAGAAAAACCGAGGGTTGTAGCATCTGCCAGTTATTTCTAAAGAGGTCACTCCCGGTGAAAGGATCTCGGCTCTGTCCTTATCGAATAAGGTGCTGGATGTTCTACAAGGAACACCGCTATGCAAAACAACAACTAGAGCTACCTGTTTTTGAAAATTCGATTCCACAACATCTTTAGGTTTCTTTTATTTCATTAATCTTATAATAAAGTCCCATCATATAAGTTACCTAAACATCACAGATAAATACAACGTACGCTTATGCCATCCGGATTCGCCTCGATGTCCCCTCGTGCACCGTTAGGTTAGGTAACTAATGGCAGAGTGGGGCAGTGCTAGCGCGGGTGTAAAACATAAGCAACGTCTATATAATATATCACATATACTATATCCTGTATCCATCTAAACACATCAAATGATCACATCACAGATATCGCAGCAGAAGAACAACATATGAAATATTGGATATACTAGGATTTCCGTGTTTTATTTTAAGCCTGTATAAAACACGGATTCCACGGTCCTGATGAATAGCCAATCCCACACCCCTAGACCCCTACGAGAGCGGCAAGCAACCCTACCAATTCTAGAGTTAGGAGACCCGGTCTCGACTCCTCGAGATGGTCTCCCACTGGACTCCAGAACCTGGTTACTTGTGCCACCCGCCTTGGGTCTATCCTAATGCGGAAAAGTAAATAATATACAATGGTGACATCATCCTCAACCCGGAAGTGCCCCAATAAAAGAATATTATATACAATGAATTTTACATGAATGAAAATGAAAAACTCTCATCTCACATAAAACCCCCGGCTATTCAAACACGACGATCCAATATAACATATCACAGCAACACATAATATCACATGTCATCAACGTAAGTAAATATGCGTATCCCAATTGTCGTTGACATATAGCACCAAAATCGGTGATACACCACATTTTACACTTACGGTCGCAGAAAAGAAAGTGAAAAACTACAACAGTTGGAATCCGCAAGCACCTTATACATCACATGCCCAACCATCTGAATTCCTTAGACATCGTATGCCTAACAATTATAAACCCCGCATTTTAGTCTCGATCTCGAAAACACTTTTCAATATCAAGTCGGGCAATTCAACAAGATTCCCGACATCCTGATCGAATGCTCGTCGGAAACTTTAGTAGACGGCCGCACCCCCGATACCGTCGACGAAGTGCACTAAGGCGGAACACCGCTGCCGCGAGCACCCGAACGGATGCTTTTGGCGACGGGGTTCTACTACAGTCACTTGGTCGGGGTAATGGGACGTGGCTATCTATTAAGTTTACCTGGCAAGTATCCGCGTACGCTACGTGATTGCGACGGAATTTTGATCACATCAAAATCCCGTGGCAACCGATCATCTGTGACTAAACTGCTAGATTTATAACATTCAAATTAGTTATCTCATAACTGCTTGTGGATTCAAAATATTGTATCCCATCACATAATATCCGGACGATGTTAAACTCTTCGATCGATTGATCAAAGTCCCACAATTTCTCGACAGCTCAACACTTGAGCACAGTTTTAGTAATACCCAGAAGATGCCACAGTACCTATGAACCAACCGTAGAAGGGTCAAACCAACGCCTCACATGTGAAACGCTAAACCACCATAAACCCTAGGGTTCAGTGGCGGTTTTGACGGCCACATAATCGAGTTAAGGTTTACGTTCTTCTAGAGGGTCCACAGAATCACTTGCATGTTTTTCCGAATACGTTAAATTTGGAAAAATGGGTTTTTGACATTCGATCGAACTTTTTAACATTGTCTAGACAATATGTGAAACACCTGAAACAATGTTAAAACAACGAATACGAAACACTCCGATTTGCTTATATTGTAAAATTACATCACATGCAAAATTAACAAAAATAAACAACACCTGAAAGACCAAAACCAAGTCACCGGAACACTGGCAAAAATTCAAGGGGGGGCTCGGATTGGGCCGATATGGCATAGGTGGTGGCGGCCCATTTTGCAAGAAACCCCCTGAAATTTTTATAGTGTTCATGATATATCATATACATCACTCTGTACTTGTTTTAAAAAAATTTTGACAACTTTAAAAAATCGACAGCAAGCAGGTTTTCCGTTTCAAGTTTCGGAGTTGATTCGGTTTCGTGATCTTAACAAAATCCGTATAAATTTCTAGCATGGCTCTGATACCACTGAAGGGTTACCTACGACGGCAGTAAGGTTTCGGGAGGCATCATCCATACCAAATTAAAATTTTGCCGTTTTAGATAACCCTAAACTAGATCATTAACTAGAAACAATACGGAATCAAAAGAAAACACTTTGCAATATGTAGTGAGCGAGGAATACAACCTTTGTAGAGCGGTCCTTCACTTCAATAGCTCCATGTAGATGTCCCCTCCGCTGCGATCGCAAACTCCGGACTCTAGAGAGGCTCCGTAGAAGAAACGAACGTGCTTGCTTCGAAGACTTCGAGGCCGGAGATGATTTACGTCGGGGAGACACTAACTCAAGCTATTCCTTCACTAGGTCAAGAACTTTGTGAAGAGACCACCCTATACTACATGGCAAGTAGTAGAGGATGAAAAAGTAGGAAGTGGGCTCACTTTAGAATTGATTTTCTCACACTTTTTCTCAAACCACCATTGAAGCTAGCAAGCTTTTTTAGGAGGAAGAAGAAGAAGAAGCTAGAACTCATCATATAAGTTAATCCAAAAGAATAATGCAACCATGGGTGAGTTAAGCCCTCATGCTTAACTCATGTAGAGAATTAACCAAGGTGTGAGATTAAGGGTTGGGTTAACTAATATCCTAAGGAATGACAAAAGAGTTGACTTTGTCAATGTTTCATACAAGCTTCTACAAGCTTGATAACTTTGACTAAAGTCTCCTCTCTTTTGTTATTCTTAAGGAAATAAGTAAACCCTAATTTAACCTAAACTTGATATAAGTCTCATACACCCATCTTGTATGTATCATCAAGCATGATAAAAACATGTACACTTGCATATATCACATATAAACAATGTGCACAATCTAGTGAGAAAATAAATCTTAAGTGAGCTAATACTAGTTAATATAATGTAATATATCAAATATATAATTATACATTAAATTATTAAATCAACTCTTGATTTAATAATCCGGCTATAACCGACTAATATCATGTGTAACAACTTATCGAATCAACACTAAATCCGATAACCCGGCTATATCGCATACAACCGATCAATGTTACAAATCACGAGAATAGAATACGGTATCTCATATCGTATCAGTCTCGGTCCCGTACATATCACATATATGCTCCTACTCCATTTCGCTTGAGCCAGGAAACCCCTCTATAGGACTCTAAAGACTCGTCAATACGCCGGCAGTAGGTGATGATCATATCAAACACCCACAAGCCACAAGCGGTCTGCTAAACGTAACGGCCACCCGGGTATTGAGCGATTAGAAGATCAACAAGCAAGCCTACTCACACTCCGGCGAATCCAATAAGTAACACTACCATACAGTCCGGTCTTTTCGTCTGATATGTCGCATATCTCGTTTAGGGGTGGTAAACGTCAGACCCCAGTAACTCGATAAGTCGTGTTGATATGAGGCTCATAACGGGTCGAGAAACTACTGATAACACTTACTAGTATATCTCTGAAGCTGCCTTGGCCAAGGACTTCCTGTTATAGCCAATCGAGCACAGCGCAACATCAACTCCATATACCGGGAAGGACGAAACCCCTCCTATCGTTCATTGCCTCCATGTGATTTGGGACTATACCCAAAAGCCACCTTTTTGCACGCCTTCTTGGACGTGGTATGATGGAAATCAAAGCACAGTGGGAATCACACAAGACTCTATAACGATCTTGGGGCTACAGACTAACCTGTACCTGTGTCACCAAAGAACTGCCATCTGACGTGAGGTATAATACCTTCTGGGAGTTATCGGCGAGTCCGTCCAGTGAACCCAGTCTCCACTGAGCACCCGTATACTGTCTCTGATGTCAAACACCAATGGATATGGGATCATCCATCGCCCATCTTTATGGGTCGAGAAGCTATACACTACTCTACTCTGATATATCGGTGCCCTGTATCGATACACCCTCGACTAGGAACATTTGAAGGATGTACTTAGCGACTACACTGTCCCCACTAGTATGGTCTGCATCATAGTCCTGGTAGTCAAGTACTCATCCTAAGGGCTTTATCAATATGTAACATAGAGACAATCAGAGTACATGTTAAGATAAAGTGCAACCAGATAGCATACTATCATGTCGAGCAAGAAAGTCCTCCCTATATATGTCCAAGAATCCACTACAATATACATCGTATGTACAGTAATGGCCTCTAGGGCATACATATCACTAACAAAACACTAGTGTATGATCAGCGCTCACGTGCTCCCACGTGAGGCGCTTGAAATAGTGTTAAACACTAAGAATTTGATGCGCTCACGTGTTGTCACGTAAGGCGCCTGAAGTAGTGTTAAACACTAATAATTTGATGCGCTCAAGTGGGGTCACGTGAGACGCTTGAAGTAGTGTTAAACACTAAGAATTTGATGCGCTCACGTGGGGTCACGTGAGACGCTTGAAGTTGGCGCTGCTCCTTTGGGTTTATTCCTTTTCTGCTTTATAAAAGTTAAGCACTGCTTGGGGGTCACGTGGGGACACGTGAGGCACCCCAAAAAATAGGGTTTATTCCCTTTTTCTCTTTTATAAGTGTTGAACACTTCTCAGGGATCACGTGGGGTCACGTGGGTTTTTTATTATGTAGCGCTGAACGCTAATGAATCACCAAGCTGTTCTTCTATGGTTCCGAGGGACCAAGTTCTCCTTTTGTTCTTTGTAGGGATTAAATTCTTTTTAAAGGGTTAAACCCTAGTTTCAGAGGAATTAAATTCCTATATGCTTTGTAAGAGTTAAACTCTTTTGGATTCAGTTCTTTCCCCTAGGTTTTGAATCTGCATGACAGAATCTCCCCGATGAGAATTAAATTCTCAACTTGTGGGGAGATCTGCTTCTGCAGATCTTAACCAGAGGAAGAACTAAGTTCTTTGAGAAGAGTTAAATTCTTGGTTTGAGAATTAAATTCTCTTTTTGTTTTGTGGGAGCTTATAGGATGATCTCTTTCCCTCTCTTACCTAAAGTTTCTTTCTTCTTTGAAGAGACCTTCTTCTCTCTAGAGAATTAAATTCTCTTTTCTCTCTTTTTTTTTGCTTTCCAGGGGGTTCCTTTTCTCTCCTTCCTTCTGTGTCTTTTTTATATCTCTCTCTCTTACTCCTATTTATATGAGAAGAAAAAGAATCAATTTTTTAAGAAAATCCCTTATTGAGAGATCATGATTGATTCCATGATCTTTTAGATCAATTGATGAATTTTATTCACCGTTGGATTTTTAATTCAAAGGCTCTCTGTTTAACAGAGAAGATTTCTTATTTGTTTAACAAGATTATAAATATCTTGTTAGTTTTAACAAGATTAGAATTTTAATCTATCATATCTTTTTTGTTTAACAAGATCAAAAATATATTTTCTTAATATGGATATCTTGTTAACATAGAATTTTATTCTTATTATAAGATTAGAAAAATATTTTCCTATGATAGATTTTGATCACCGCTGAATTTTTGATCCAAGGGTCCTCTGTTTAACAGAGAAGATCTTTCTAGTTTAAGGAAGATTAAGAAAATATTTCCCAAATAGAATTTAATTCTAGAATTTGATAGGAACATTTTAAATTAGGGTGCTCTCATGCTTTGCATGTGATTGGCAAAAGCACTCACGTGTTTAACACGTGACCCCTAGTGTGGGTTTTAGCCTGTGTATGTTCAGAGCGCTCACGTGAGGCATGTTTGGCCCTCGGTTATTTATGTTCAGCGCTCATATGCTTTGCATATGAGCACTCACGTGTATTACACGTGATGCCTGTTTGGCCCTTAGTTATTTATGTTCAGCGCGTATATGCTTTGCATATGACCGCTCACGTGTTTTACACGTAATGCCTGTTTGGCCCTTGGTTATTTATGTTCAGCGCTCATATGCTTTGTATATGAGCGCTCACGTGTTTTACACGTGATGTCTGTTTGGCCCTTGATTATTTATGTTCAGCGCTCATATGACACGTGTTTTACACGTGATGCCTCTTTTTGAGGATTCTCCCCCTTTTTTGTAAGGGAACAAGTAGCTCTTGGCCGAAAATTTTAGCGGGAACAACCATCAATGAGGAAACCGTAGTACCTCTCTAATGGGCGAGAAGTCCTACTAGATCTACGGAGTGGCCGAGGTTTATAAGATTCAATTGCAATATCAGATTCTACTAAATCGTCATTAGTAACTTGTGTCTCTAAAACTTCTTCTAGTTCTACCATATTGCCATCAGTATTATTTGTAAAAATTTCATTTTCTAAAAATGTGGCATACAGACAAACAAACACCTTTTGTTCGTCCTTGTTGTAGAAAAGATATCCATACGAGTGTTTTGGATATCCCACAAATGTACACATGACTGAGCGTGTCTCGAGTTTGTCAGGATTCTGCTTTTTCACAAAAGCAGGACAACCCCATATCCTAACTCGCTTAAGAGATGGTCTCTTCTCATACCATATCTCATATGGAGTGGTTGACAATGCTTTGGTGGGAACCCTGTTCAATAGATATGCCGCGGTCTCCAATGCATGCCCCTAAAAGGAGAGAGGTAACTCAACATCACTCATCATGGAATGCACTATATCTAATAGGGTACGATTCCGTCGTTCTGACACACCGTTGTGCTGTAGTGTGTAAGGGAGAGTGAGCTGAGAGAGAATCCCATTCTCTTTTAGGAACTCCGAAAACTCTGTGCTTAAGTACTCACCACCTTGATCTGATCGAAGTTTCTTGATGCTCAATCCTGTTTGTTTTTCTACTTCGAGTTTATACTCTTTGAATTTCTCAAAAGATTCAGAGTTATGCTTCAACAGAAACACGTGTCCGAACCTTAAGAAATCATCAGTAAAAGTTATGAAGTAAGAAAATCCTCCTCTAGCTTGTGTAGACATTGGTCCACATACATCACTATGTATGAGGCCTAAGAGTTTTGTAGCTCTCTCTCCGTGTTTAGTAAACGGAGTTTTGGTCATTTTACCTTTGATACAAAACTGAAAAGTCGCATAAGATTTATATTCAAAAGGATTTAAATATCCATCTTTATGTAGCTTTTTTAGTCTTGTTTCATTAATATGACCAAGTCTACAATGCTAAAGAAAAGTTTCGTTTATATCTGAAAATTTTCTTTTATTAGTGTGTTGTATGTTGAAAACCGTGTGTTGATTTAGAACGTATATCCCATTATTTAGTGTACCATACCCAATCAACTTTTGATTTAGGTTAATGTTCATAACATTATTATGCAGCACAAAATCATATCCTTCATTGTCCAACAAAGAAATGGATATTATATTACACAGCATACTAAGTACATAATAACACGGGTTCAAAACTAATATACATCCCAATGGCAACCCCAGGTGATACTCTCCCACTGACACCGCATATACATTGGAACCATTTCCAACCCGGAGAATATGATCACCAGTCTTCAAAACTTTGTTATTTCTCAATCCCTGCATACAATTGTTGATGTGAGAATCCGAACCGATATCCAATACCCAGGAAGCAGAGTTTATAGAAAAACGGTTTTCAGTCACGAACACACCTGAAGCGGAAGCATCACCATGCTTCTTCTTCTTGAGATCAGCAAGATAATCAACACAATTTCGCTTCCAGTGTCCTGACTTATTGCAGTAGAAACATTCTCCTTTTCCCGATTTCTCAGCCTTGGATTTGTCTCTCCCTTTTGCCTTTTTAACCCCACCTCTCGATTTGGTAGGTTTCTTCTTCTCCCTTCCTTTATCCTTGGCTTTTGGGACGGAAATGGAAGATTTCCCAACAATTAGAGAGGGAGTCTTCGCCTTGAGCGTGCTCTCTGCACTTCTAAACATATTGATAAGTTCAGGTAGTGACTTCTCCATGTTGTGCATGTTGAAGTTTACTACAAACTGAGAAAATGCAGAAGAGAGAGACTGTAGAACAATATCAATATATTGTTTGTTCTCCATGGTCCATCCGAGGCCCTCAAGTTCTTTAATAAGAGCTATCATCTTTAAGACATGATCACCTACTGGCGTGCCAAAAGCCATTCTCATCTAAAATAGCTTTCTAGATGCCTCGTAGCGCAGGGTACGAGATTGCTCTGCATACAACTCCTTTGTATGGAGAAAGATGGATTGAACATCCATCTTCTCATGCTGCTTTTGATGTACATTATCCATTGAAGCAAGCGTGAGCCATTTGGCAGTGGCACAATCAATATCCCATGTCTTGCGGATCTCCCTATCTGCAACAGAAGATTCAGAGCCTGGGATGGGAGGGGCTGAGGCAGTGAGGACATATGATACCTTATCATATGTAAGGGCAATGTTTATGTTCCTCAGCTAGTTTTTATAATTGGGTCCTGTCAGTTTATTTTTCTCTAATAGAAGCTTAAGTCCAGTCATGGTATCTGCCATTAGGAGAGAGAAAAGAATACACTCAGGGAAAGCTCTTGCAAAGATTAGATTAGTTATTGTCTTATCTAATCGATGTCTCCCACTGCTTTTATCAAAGTTTCCTTCAAACCTTAAAAAGAAAATTAGCCAGGATTAATTACATTCTACAACTTCGCTAACCGTTCAGCCAGGCCAGTGTCGGTACTTTGAGAGAGGTTCCCCGTGCTTTCGCACGGACCTAATTAAAGTAAACCTCATTTTCCTAGAGGCATAACCCCGTTGACACCTTTCTAGACACCTGCTAGATTAGCTGATTGTAAAGTGCAAAACTCTCGTGGGAGTAACTCTTACTCATTGTTGGATCGGGATCCAACTATCATATAGAAGGTATGCAATCTCATTGCAAATTCCAACTCTTGAAACTCCCGATGTAGTTTTTACCCCTAGCACTCATGACCATAACTATGGTCAACATATCACAAGCACTAGTCAAGTTCAACCAGTCATTTCGTGATTAATTCGACCCACTCATATGACCCTTAACTATAGTCAACATAATCATATAAATGTCCTAATTAATCGCATCATATGTTATGTATGAAGACATCACTTAGCTACCATACACTATGCATTAACTATGGTTAACATACGTAGCACGAATACTAAGTACTCTACTTCCTAAAACGATGGAGGGCTGTGGATGGTTTTTAAGAAAACCTTTAACGCTTTGAACTTGATCTCGTTGTAGAATCAAATAGTTTTAAAAGGAGTGGTTTAAGCTCCGTATTTTTGAAACTTGCTTTTTCATAAAAAGGCCGAGTGGGTTTCAAATTCGATTCTACAACATCTTTTAGGTTTGTTTTCCTTTACATTAATCTCATTAATATAGTCCCATCATTTAAGTCCTTAAGCATCATAGAAAGAAACGAAAATAGAACGTACGCTTATACCATCCGCATTCGCCACAGTGTCCCGTTATGCACCGTTAGGTTACTTAACTAACGGCATAGCGGGGCGGGACTAGCGCGGATGCAAAAGATAAGCAATGTTTATTATATATCATATATATAATAACATTCGTCTCAGGCAGTAATAGGATCTCATCACAGAACATCGCAGCAGAATCAGATATATGAATGCATAAGATATACTAGGAAGTCCGCATTTTAAATTAAGCCAACTATAAAAAATATGGATTCCACGGTCGTGAAGAATAGCCAAGACCATACCCCTAGACTTCTATGAGAGCGGCAAGTAACCCTGCCAATTCTAGAGTTAGGAGACCCGGTCTCGACTCCTCGAGATGATCTCCCACTGGACCCTAGAACCTGGTTACTTGTGCTCCCCTCCTTGAGTCTATCCTAATGCGGAAAAGTAAATAATATACATCAATGGAGACATCATCCTCAACCCGGAAGTGTCCCAATAAAAGAATATTACATAGAATGAATTTTACATGAATGAAAAGAAAAACTCTCATCTCACATAAAACCCCCGGCTATTCATTCACGACGATCTTATACACCATATCAACACAGCAACAGAATAATCATCACAGATCATCAACGTAAGTAAATATGCGTATTCCCAATGTCGTCGACGTATAGCAACAAAATTGGGGATGCACATATTACACTTACGGTCGCAGAAAAGAAGTGTAGAACTACAACATTTGGAATCCGCACAACACTTAGACATTGCAAACCCGGAATATCTCATATTCCGGCTTTCATGCCTAACGATGTAGATCTTACATTTTGGTCTCAGAAATGAAAACACCTTTTCAAAAGAAATCGGGTAATTCAACATGATTCCCGATTCCGACCGAGACTGAAATGTTATATTTACAAGCAACCAATTAATTTTCTCAAAACTAATTAGTGTAGATTCTAAATATTGTATCACATTCATAAAAACTAGGCGATGCTAAACATTTCGATCGATCTATCAAAACCCACATTTCTCAGATACCTCAACACTTGATACAGATTCAAAAATACCCATACAGTGCCATTAGCACATATGGACCAGCACAAGAAGGCATGTCCCTGGCCTCACCAACGGCGCCGCGGAACCGCCGCTAAAAGCATGTTTTAGCCACGGTTCCGCGGTCGTTAAGTCGAGTTAGGGGGTCGTTTTTCTTAGGGGTCCATACAATACCCTGCACTATTTTCTGCATATTTTTAAACCCAAAAATTCCAACTTTTGAAAACTTTCTAGAGAGCATCTAATGTGTGGGTGTCGATGTTCGTTCGAACACTTTAACGTCGTCTAGGTCACGCCTAATACTCTAGCTTGGCTCTAATACCACTGTTGGAGTTTGCCTAGCATCCTTACTAGGTTTTAACAAGTATCAAATATGCAACTTTAAAAATCTAGGGTGCTAACCAACCCAAACCTAGAATCGAACTAGAGGATTAAGCGTAAAGCTAACTAGTATCACATGCAAGTAAGTGTTTAACACTAAGAGAAAAAGAACTACAACCTTTGCAGACCACTCCTTCTCTTCAAAAGCTCCGTATAGATGTCCTTGACTCCTTGGTTCCACTCGAAGTTTGAACCGGTCCGCTTGAAGCCTTCGAAGTCCACAATGATCCACCATGGGGTTCCTTGACTCAGGTTCCTTACTTCACTTAACCTAAATAGAAGTGAGGCAAACAAGCTACACTAGTGGGCTAGACTAATATAGATTGATGAAGTGGGTAATTTTCCTCACTACTAAACCTTTCTTTTCTTTCTCTTTTACTCACTAGAAAACGTTAGAGAGCTTGGAGGAAGAAGGAGATGGAAATGGCTTAGCTTGAGCTCTAGAAAGATAAGCACAAGAATAATAATAATATGAGAGAGAGAGAGAGTCACACTCACTCTTAACTAAGGCATGAAAATATCTAGATATTTTTAGTAGTTGAGTTAGTGGAGAATTAGAAATGAAATCATGGTTACATAATATATTTTAAAAGAAGTGTGTAGAAACAAATATCAACCATGGATTAATTCCTAATTTCCATTAACTCAATAATTAAAATATCACAAATGTTTCCATGTGAGTCTTGCATAGCCATCTCCAATGTATCATCAACCATGACACATGTATACATGCATGTGTGCATACATATCAATATAAACATACATACATACATGTATACAAATAAAGAAAGGATTTGATAAATGAGCTAATAGTCAATTGATATTAAATCAACACTTGATTTAATAATCCGGTCATATCACATACGACCCGACCAATAGAAAACGCCAGATTAAAATACGGTATCAAATACACGTATTTAATCAAGCTCTTGCACATATCCCCATATGCGCCCCACTTCATTTCGCCTGAGCTCGGAAACCCCTTTATGGGACTCTAAGACTCTTCAATACATTAGCAGTAGGTAGTGATCATATCACATACCCACAAACCGTCAGCGGTATTAACTGCACGTAACGGCACCGAGATATTGAGCGAACAGAAGAACAACATGTGAACCTATCAAAATTCCCGTAGAACCAACCAGCAACACATACCGTATAGTCCAGTCTCTTCGTCAGATATGTTGCATATCGAGTCTACGGATGGTATCGTCGACCCTAATAACTCAATAAGTCATGCCGATGTATGGCCTATAACAGATCGAGAAACTACTGATAACACTTATCAGTAAATCTCATCAGCCCTGACCAGGGACTTTCAATATAGCCAATCGTGTATAGCACAACATCAACCCCCAATACGGGGAGAGACGAAACCCTTCCTATCACTCATTGCCTCGATGTATCTCGGACTGTACCCAAAAACCACCTGTTTTCATGACTCAGTAGAGCCGTGGTAGGGTGGAAATCAAAGTACAATAGGAGAACACATGAGACTCTATGATGATCTTGGGTCTACAGACTAACATATACAAGTGTCACCTGAGAACTGCGATCCAACAATAGATAGAATACCATATAGGAGTTCTCGGCGAGTCCGTTCAGTGTACCCAGTCTCCACTGAGCACCCATATACAATCTTTGATGTCAAACACCAATGGATATGGGATCATCCATCGCCTATCAAATGGGTCAAAAAACGTATACGCTAGTCTACTCTGGAATATCGATGCCCCGTCTCGATACACCCATGACTAGGAACACTTAAGGATATGCTTATAAACTACACATGTCCCACTAGTACGATCTGCATCATATTCACAGTAGTCAAGCAAATATCCTAAGGGCTTTACCAGCATGTATCAAATGAACAGTATACACAATCAAGTGAACATGATAAGATAAAGAGTAATCAGATAGCATATTATCATGTCGAGCAAGAAAGTCGTTTGAATATATATACATCCAAGAATCCAATATCAAATAATAGCCTATAGGGCATACATATATCCAACAGTAATCGACCGTTGTAATTGTCGAAGCGACGCATCACCGCGTCGCATTGGGTTTCAGTAAACTCCTAGCCTTGACATCGGTCTTGGATACGAATCTCCTCATAAGAGATAATCTCTTCAAGATCATATAGATGACCAGCCACGGAACCTGAAAAGAAAAACCAGTGGAGGGTTAGCGATTAAAATACTAAAATCGCTACAGTCTAAAGAAAAATAGTGGGCCCCACAAAATCAAGGTAATGGCTCATCAACGATGAGACATGCGCCCATAGTGAGAATCTAAAAGGATTCTCATTAAATGAATAGTCCCATTAAACAGTGGAGTCAAAAACTCTCAATATCCTCGAAAAGAGGGTTCGGTTAAAAATAACAACAGATTCAAATCTGTAAAGAGAGTATTAACACCTTAAAAAGAAAAATACTCAAGAAAAGGAAAGGGAATAAAATTACCAAAAGTTTCAAAAAAATTCAGAGCTCGGCTCTGCAAGACAAGATGGAGTTGAATTCCTCCAATAATGGGATTAAATCCCAGAAATCCCCATGATGGGAAACAGATGGGAAAAAAAACGGAATTAAATTTCAAAGACTCTCAAAGATCAGAATCAATGATAGGGTAAAACCCTAAGAAGATAATTAGCGATTCTTGAGGATGCTCATTGATTCAAGACCCACGGTCTACTAAAAAAAAGAAGTTTTTTAAGACCTCTAAAAAAAAGTGCCAAGCTCTGTTAATGGATTAAAAATCAAAAACAAAATAAAAAGTCTTTTAAGAGCTAAACTCTGTTCATAATCCTTACCAAAATTTTTGGCAGAGTTTAACTCTGATAAGAAAGAGTTCTGTGGGCAGAAATCTAAGCTCTGAAATGAGAATTAAATTCTCAAAAAAGAAAAAAAATCAAGGAGGAAGAAGATGAGACAACAATCATCTCAAGGGCCAAAGGCCCTATTTATAGGACATGGGAAGGACGGTTCAACTCCCTAAAAGATCCAACGGTGGTAAAAGTGACACCGTTGCACTCACGTGTGAGCCACGTGAGAACAACGGTGGGGGGCATTTGTTCCCCTAATATTTAAACATAATAAAAAGAGCTAAGCTCTGTTAAATTTTAATGAGGCAGCGCCTCACATGCTCCCCACGAGAGCGCCAGCGCCAGTGCCAACTTCTTAGGATTAAATCCTATGGTGGCGCCACATGTGAAGCTTACATGGGCGCAAATGTGTAAAGCACAGGAGCGTCTATTATATATAAGAATTAAATTCTTAAGTGGAGCCCACGTGCACAACACGTGAGCGCCGGCGCCCAAGTTAAAATCAAGTAGAATTAAATTCTACATTAGGATATTTTCCTAAAAATTGGGATACCCTCTGTTAAATAGAGCCGTTGGATCAAACATCCAATGGTGATAATAAATCATCAAATAATAGAATTAAATTCTATTAGGAGAAAATATCTCCCAAATCTTTATAAGTGAGAAAAATATTCTCGGTTGGATCAAATATCCAATGATAGAATTAAATTCTATTTTGGGAATATATTTCCTCAATCTTTCTAACAAAAGAAGGATTGCTCTCTGTAAAACAGAGAGCTTTAGATTAAAAATCCAATGGAAAAATCACCGTTCGACAGAATATAATTCTGTATATGGGAAAATATTTTCCCCAATCTTGTTAAAAATAAGAAAACATATTCTGTGAAACAAAAATCACTAGATCAAAAATCCAACGGTGGATAAAATCCTCTGAACAATTTTGAGACCAATTAAATCAATTGGAATCTCTCAAATGAGAGATTTTCTCTAATTAATTAATAAATTTGCATCTACTATATTAAGGACCCGAAACTTTAAGTTTAATATATAAGGAACCCCCCATAAGCTTCTATAAAAATACAGAAACCTCTCAAAACAATAGAGAATTTAATTCTCAAGAAAGAAGAAGATCTTGCTCCTCTCAAATCTTAGGTAAAGAAAATACAGTGATCAAAACATCTCCTTTACCTATCGTAACATATCTAAGGGTTTAACCCTTCTAAAAAACTTAGCTCTTTCTCTGGATTTGAGATCCACAAGACAAGTCTCCCATAAGTTGAGAATTTAATTCTCATCGGAAAAATCTTGTTCTTGAAGAATCAAAGATTCAGAAAAGAACTAGGTTAAAAAGAAAGAAAAAAGAAAAAGAACCTATCCTATAGGAATTTAATTTCTCTGAAAATAGGGTTTAACTCTAAAAAAACTTAGTTCTTATAAAAAAAACATAAGAACTTAGTTCTTAAAGTAAACCCGATCCCAGATCTGCAAAACAAAGATCTTGGTGATCATTAATGATCAAAATGACATCAACAGAGATTCAATCTCTAAAAAAGAAAAGGGAATAGCGCCTCACGTACTTCCCATGTGGGCGCCCCCAACAGCGCCCAGCGCCTCACATGGAAAACACGAGGGCGTCCAAAACAGAGGGTCATCACCTCACGTGAAACATCCGTGAGCACTGAGTAAAGTGCTTAGCACTTCATACGCAACCAAAATGGCTGAGTGCTTAGCACTGATTGGGCAGCGCCCAACGCCTCACGTGAAACACACGTGAGCGTTCAACAAAATAAATGAGATAGCGCCTCACGTGCTCCTCACGCGGACACCATATAAAAAGTGCTTAGCACTATATATATATATACATATATATATATATATATATATATATATATATTCAGTCAAAATGACTGAGTGCTTAGCACTGATTAGGCAGCGCCCATAACTGAAGCCTTCACATGATACCCATGTGAGCGCCAGAGCTTCACATGATACCCATGTGAGCGCCAGAGCTTCAAACAAGTGCTTAGCACTTTTGCATAAAAAATGGGGGCTGAACAAACAGAGCCCAAATAACTGCTTAGCACTTTTGAATAAAAAAAGATTGAGCAGACCAAGCCCAAATTGGCTAAGTCCCTCTGGAGTCAATTGCAACTGAGCCCAAATATTCTGTTGTCGGATCTCAACTAAAATTTGATGATCCTTAAACGTTGCTAAGTTGATCTTACTCTCAAATAGGACTAACATATTCTTAGTAAAAAATAAATTGAGCCCAAATGCTTATATGTTTAAGTTGATCTTAATCTCAAACTAGATTAACGGTCCTTAAACCAAAAAAAATATTTTTGAACTAAAGGAATATATAAGATAAGTTCAAAACCTAAACCCCAAATCTAAAATATACGGATTTGGACTAATCCGCGCCCTACGGGAGACGACATAAATTAGTCTCCGTATACAATTCACGGGCAACCTTAACAAACAAAACAACACACGACACGAAGTGAACTGCTGGAGAAGGAGAAGGTGGTTATCGCAACGCGATAACGTAATTAACTATAGGTGCTTGCGCCTGTAGGGAAGAGCGTCCCCACAATCCCAACCCCCTCAAAAATGAAGGGGAATCTAATAAAGTCTGTTATAGCGGTCGCATCTATCCAAACCTCCGATATACTGTGCCATAAATCAACTTGGTATCTTCAGAGATGTGGGTAGATAAATCTAAATAGTATCTACCTCCAAATTCATGCCAGACGTCCCAACCTTTCGGTCTAGTCTTTCGGCGGTGAACACCGGCGATGTCAATAACCCTAACTACTGCTCCTATCACAGAATGGTGAGCCACCCAATTGAAGATTACTACGTCTTCAAAAACTGGGTCGAAGACCAGTAGCAATAGGGGAAATTCGCGATGTCTGATAACTGGAGGGTGAACCCACCTCAGAAATACACCCCCAAAAAGGTGGATGTGCAAGAGGCATCATGCTTACTCGTGGAAGAAACTCTATGGGAAGTCGTTCTTTCAGCAAAAACCAAAAGAATGTTGAAGGATCTACAAGCATGTTCGGCAGTCATGTGGAAAAGCCCACTTGAACCCAAAATAATCGAAGGAATGCTAAAATCTCATCCCGCACCGAGAATTGTTGACGAGGAGAAAAAACCTCATGTCAAGTCTTCAAAGTCTTCGAAGAAAAAGAAGAAGACCAAGAAGCCTGTGCATCCTGCCGAGTATGACGACAAGCGCACAGATCTACAAAAATAAATAGATGCGCTGGAGGAGTATAACCAGACGGCGCGGACATCGGTCACTCTCGAAGAATTGCTCAAGCATATTTTTGAGGGCGAAGATAGTGTCAATGATGAGGGAAATGACTCATCAGAAGAAACCGAAGACCGTATAGCAAGTTTCCATATAGTCTCCCGTTCTTCGTTATATGGCGAAGAAGCTCACTCGGTGTCAGAAAACGACGTAGAGGAACTGGGGGCATAATCGGCGCTAAAATCCCCGAAACTGCCAGAAAAAGACCCGATTGAGTGGCTGCAAAACGAGGCCTTTCAAAAAAGCAAAGTTGACTAAGAATGCGAGACAGTCATATATAAAAAGGCAAAGCATCAGCATCATAGTAAAGAAACTATGGTGAGGACGAGTCGTAAAGTGCTCCAACCAAACCAAATCACATCTGCAACAAATAAGAGTATGATCAAAACAGAGTAGCGGTTCGATATGAGCTGACAGATGAAGAAAATGCTCATCTTAGGCTTAAGGAGCTCAAAGCCCTTGACGAAACCCACCTTATAGCACAGCAAAATCTGGAGGCTTATAAGGCAAGGATGGCACGGTAATATGAAAGATTGACCAGGCCGAGAACATTCCGCCAAGGCGAACTCGTCCTGGTTGTCAAAAGACCAATGATCCCTAATCGTGCAAAGCGGGGGAAGTTCGAGCCAAACTATGAAGGCTCATACGTCATAAACAAAGTCTACCAAGGTGGAGCTTACCTGCTCATGGATATGCATGGATAAATACCCTTCCGGCCAATAAACGGTCGATTCCTAAAAAAATACTACGCTTGATGAGTCATGACTTAGGTCAATGATAGATGAAGACACTTGAGGCATGAACTGGTAAACTCTGAGAGTACTATCCTAAAATCTCCGTCGCCCCGAAATACGGCAATAATGAACCGGAACCTACTTAAACTAATATTGGACCGGAATGTCCTTAAACTAACAATGGACCGGAACGTCCTTAAACTAATATTGGACTGGAACGTCCTTAAACTAACAATGGACCGGAACGTCCTTATACTAATATAGGACTGAAACGTCTCTAAACCAACAATGGACCGAAATGTCCCTAAACTAATGCGTTCCCCCAAACACGGGAATCGCCTCCAAAATGGGAATGTTAGACCGCAACGTCCTTAAACTAATACTGGACCAAAATACAACGATAAAGGACCGTCGTGTCCTCATAAGTTTATCCCTACGGTGAATCCCCATATCGATTGTCGTATACAATCTACGGGCATAAACGATTCATAACACTCCCAGGTCTCACATGATATAGTCCTTTAAAAAAAAGATCGGGGCCTACAGCTAAAGGTGCGTTACCTTAAAGGCCGCCTAAAAAAAGTAAAAATAAAAATAAAAAAAATAAAAAAGGAAGGTATGTCCGCAAGCGAAATGGGCACGGATTAAAACCCGAAAGGGCACCGTGAGTAAAAACAACAGGACTGCCAGCGAGCTAGTGAAAACCCGAAAAGGCATGAACTCGTAAAAAAAAGAGAAAAGGGGGTATGTCCACAAGCAAAATGGGCACGGATGAAAATCCGAAAGGGCGCCGTGAGTAAAAACAGCAAGACTACCGGCGAGCTTATGAAAACCCGAAAGGGCACAATCTTGTAAAAAAATATACACTTGCAGTGTCCCATTGACCTTGCGAGGAGAAAGTACCTGCATGAGATCCTGACGACTCACAAAGGAGCAAGGCACTTAGGAGTCCCCATGATTCCTGAGGAGAAATTCACTTGCGAGATTCTCACGACTCGTAAGGAGAATTGCCCCCTATAAGACCCTTACGGCTCATAGGATTCAAAAGCCTTAGCTTACAGGGATCTAAACTTATTCTTAAGCCGTCATATCCCCTAAGTTGCCCTACAGGAGGTCCAATATTGACCCTTGTATACAATACACGGGCATAAATAATTATTCTCCCACCAAGTTCCACCAATGGCGAGGAATGTCCTGATATGGTAAGCGACACTTGTAAGTCCTCTCGACTTACAATGAGAAAATACTCTTGTAAGATCCTTAATACTTGAAAGAGAAAAACACACTTAGGAATCCTTACGACCCCTATAAAGAAAATACACCTACGAGATCCTCTCGACTCGCAGGGAGAAATACCTTTATGAAACCCTTACGGCTCATAAAACCAGAAAGCCTTAGTTGACAGGATCTTAACCATGTTTGCTAAGCCACCTTTGTTCAAATTAACAAAGGCAAATGATGATTCGTTCATGGCAATATCCTAGTTGTAGCAATACTGATGCCTAAATAGATATCAAATTTCAAGTCCTCGCAGGGCAAATGATAATTCGCTCATGGAAATATTCCAGTGGTAGCGATGCTGATGCCAAGATTGGAATCAGATTTCAAATTCTAAAAAAAAGCCGAAACGATAGGGCTACTCGCAATAAAAAGCAGCGAGTAAAAAACAAAAACAGCCGAAATGATTGAGCACCACGATAAATAGCCGAAATGATTAGTCAATCGCGACTTTCGCGACATAAAAGCGGAAAAGATAGAGTATCGCGGAAAGAAATAAAAATAAAATAAAAATGAATGAATGAAAATGAAACTTTTCTGCCCTGCAAGTATGTCCATATTGACTCTTGTATACGATCCATGTGCACAAATAAAGGAAAAGGAACCATATTTTTCCACCACGCTTCGTCAAAAGGAGAACCGAGTCTTGACGGTACATATACCATCTAGAGACTATCCATGTGTTCCCTCTCATTCCAGCATGGGCGGACACAACGATCAAATAAAATTGAAGTGACGACAAAATCCTAGCTTCAGATCTTAATAGGAACATCTAAATCTAGATATCATCCCGGCGTTCCTTCTCATTCCAGCGGGATGCAGACGCAACGTCGTCATAAAAAAAAGACCCAAGGGTCAAAACAAAAATAGAGCAATGGAAAAATCCTAGCTCCAAGTCTTGACGCGGCTATCAAATGAAATTGGAGCAATGGTATATTCCTACCTCCGGACTTCAATTGCAATACATACAGCATAAAGGTCCTACAGATGTCTATCTTACTTCAGCAAAGAATTGGCGCGACATCGTCAAAGTAAAAATAAAGTGACGACATACTTGTAGCATCGGGTCTTGACTGTTAGTTGTATGTATGCCCTAGAGGCCATTGTTGTACATGATTGTGTATTACAATGGAAGCTTGGACATATATAGGGAGGAATTTCTTGCTCGACATGATAGTATGCTATCTGGTTGCTCTTTATCTTAACATGTAGACTTGTATTGTGATACTGTCTTTCTCTCACATGTTCATAAAGCCCTTAGGATGTGTACTTGACTACTAGGACTATGATGGAGATCATACTAGCGGGGCCAGGGTAGTCTATAAGTTCATCCTTTAATTGTTCCTAGTCATGGGTGTATCGAGAAGGGGAATCGATATTCCAGAGTAGACTAGCGTATACGCTTCTTGACCCATTAGATGGGCGATGGATGATCCCATATCCATTAGTGTTTGACATCAAAGATGGTATACGGGTGCTCAGTGGAGACTGGGTACACTGAACAGGACTCGCCGAGGACTCCTAGATGGTATTATACCTAACGTCAGATAGCAGTTCTCTGGTGACACTGGTACAGGTTAGTCTGTAGACCCAAGATTTTCATAGAGTCTTGTGTGATTCCCACCATGCTTTGATTTCCACCTTACCATGTTCAAGAGAGCGTGCAAAATGGTGGTTTTTGGGTACAGTCCCGAGTCATATGGAGGCAATGAGCGATAGGAGGGGATTCATCTCTCCCGGTATTAAAGGTTGATGTTGCGCTGTGCTCAATTGGCTATAAAAGGAAGTCCCTGGCCAGGGCTGCTACTGAGATTTACTGGTAAGTGTTATCAGTAGTTTCTCGACCCGTTATGAGCCTCACATCGGCATGACTTATCAAGTTACTGGGGTCTGGCGTTTACCACCCCTAGATTAGATATGCGACATATCAGACGAAGAGACCGGACTGTACGGTAGTGTTACTTAATGGATTCACAGGAGTATGGACAAACTTGCTTGTTGATCTTCTAATCGCTCAATACCCGGGTAGCCGTTACGTCCAGCTAGTACCACTGACGGCTTATGGCGACTGATATGATCATCACCTACTGTCGGCGTATTGACAAGTCATTAGAGTCCTACACAGAGGTTTCCTAGATCATGCGAAATGAAGTAGGACATATATGTGATATGTGCGGGACCGAGATTAATACGTGTATGTGATACAGTATTCTAATCTCGCGATAATAGGTTATATGTAATATAACAGGATTGTTGAATCAAGTGTTGATTCAATGATATGTTATATGTATATGTGATATGCATATAAAACATATTAGTTGGTTGTATGCAATACAACCGGGTTATTAAATCAAGTGTTGTTTTAATAATTTAATGTGTAATTATATATTTGATATATCAATATACATTAACTAATATTAGCTCACATAAGAAAATGTTTTCTCTTTAGACATTTAATATATATAAGATACATGTTAATGTATTTATATTGTGTCATGCTAAATGATACATTGGACATGGGTGTATGAGACTCATACCATACTTAAGATAATGTGGGGTTTTAATTATTAAGGAAAAATCAAAATTAGGTGGTAATTAGTCATGGCTTGAAGCTTGGAGAAGCTTGTAGAAACCATTAACTTTGTTCCCTTCCGAAGGACGCGGCGGAGACGCGGCGTACGTCTTGCCTGAAATTCGGTGCAGATGCTAATTGGTGCTATCCGTCCACCTCTCCGAAGATGCCAAGTTGATTTATGGCACCAAGGCTTAAACGGATGCGACCGATGTAGCAGACTTCGTCAGATTCCCCCTCATTTGAGGGGTTTTTGATTGTGGGGACGCTCTTCCCTGCAGGCGCAAGCCCCTGCAGTTAATTACGCTACCGCATTGCGGTAACAACTTTCTCCTTCTCCAGATGGTCACTTCGTGTCGTGGGTGTTTGTTTTGTGTTTGGTTGCCCGTGGATTGTATACGGAGACTAGGTTATGTTGTCGCCCGTAGGGCGTGGCTAGTCCAAATCCGTATCTTTCTTAGATTTGGGTTTGGGGGTTTGGGTTTAAGGATACGTTAGCCTTATTCGAGACTAAGATCGACTTAAACATTTGTTAAGGATACATTAGTCTTATTTTAGACTAAGATCAACTTAACAGGATCATTTAGATCCGACAAGAGAGCAATTGGGCTCTGTTGTTTAGTTTAGTGACATTGCGGTCGATAATTAGTTTAAGAACATTACGGTCCATTGTTAGTTTAAGGACATCTCGGTCCAATGTTAGTTTAAAGACATTGTGGTCGAGGTTAAGGACATCATAGTCCATGGATTTAAGGACTCCACAGTCCGATATTAGTTTTAAGACATCACGGTCGAGGTTAAGGATATCATAGTCCGTGGATTTAAGGACTCCACAGTCCGATATTAGTTTTAAGATATCACGGTCGAGGTTAAGGACATCATAGTCCATGAGTTTAAGGACCCCACAGTCCGTAGTAATGTGTGGTTGTCGGGACCCGTCACCTCTCTGACGACGTTGAAGGATTACAACGACAGATATCAGAGGAGTAAAGAGATGTACCCTCGAACCGGGTGTAAATTGATTAGAAGAGCAGATGGGCTCAGTTCAATTTAAGTTGAGGACTTATGGCCAGAATTGGGCTAAGTCCAGTTAAAAAAATGTATAACATTTTATTTTTGTTTTGGCCATTAGGCCTTTATTTGGGCTCTGCCCTTTTAATAATGCTAAGCATTGGGCTGTGACATTTTTTTTGTCTTATATTGAATGCATAGCATTCATTAGAACAAAGTATGTTTTGACAGCGCGCCACGTGGCGCACCAGGCGCTTTGCGCCAATTAAAGAGCGCATTGCGCTTCTGTCAGGTAGCGCACATGAAGATGACACGTGTCGCGCTTAGCGCTAAGCGCTAGTTTGTTAGCGCATTGCGCTTTTAATTTATGAGCGCGCTGCGCTAGTTTATGGGTACGCCAGTGAGTGACACGTGGCGCGCTTGGCGCTGAGCGCCAACCCAAGAGCGCAATGCGCTGTTTTCAGGAGCGCAAAGCGCAGGTTATGTCTATGGTTGACACGTGGCATGTTTTGGCGCTGAGCGCCGGTCCAAGGAGCGCAAGGGCGCAGTTCATGAGTGCAAGGCACTGTCTGATAGCGCAAAGCGCATTTTAATCAATTTTAAGATCAAAGAACAAATTTATGTTCTTCAAAGGAGGCTTTGCCTCAAGATCCAAGAATAAAAGTTCTTGTTTTTATAAAGGCTCTGCCTTTATAGATTAAAGATATGTCAATGAAGTAAAGTACTTCTTTTGTTTATTATTTTTTTATGATTAGATCTTTTGATCTTTTCTTTTTAATCAAAGACCTTGGTCTTTTTATAGATCTAAGATCTTTTTAGAAGATGTTTCTTCTTTTTATGAGATGTTTCATCTCTGTTGTTAAAGAATTAATTCTTTACCTGGAAGAAATGATCTTCTTTTGCTAAAGGCTTGCCTTTCTTTTTCTTTGAGTTTTTTCAAAGTTTGCAGAGGGTTTTCTCTCTCTGAGACTTGAAATCTTGGGGCCTTTATATAGGGCCAATTGATTTGTTAAATCAGTTTAAGAGATCTTTCTCTGATTGATTTGGGAATATTTCCCACCGTTGGATCTTTGATCCTAGGGCTTCTGCTTTGCAGAAGATAATCTTCTTGTTTTAACAAGATCGGAAAGATCTTTCCATACAGAATTTATTCTGTCTTTTAGTAATTTTTATTTACCATTGGATCATTGATCCAACGGTGCTCTGATTTACAGAGCACAACCTTGTTATTTGGAAAGATTTTGAGGAATCTTTCCTTAACAGAATTTAGTTTCTGATTAATTAATGATTTATCATTATTATTAGATCTTTTGATCTAACGGTGGGGAATTTTATAATTCCAGCGCTGGCACACCTTGCGCTATCGCACCTACGTTCGACACGCGGCGCGCTCCGCAGCGCGCAGCGCAGCTGCGCTAGCGCTCCCGTGTTTGACACGTGGCACGCAGCGCAGAGCGCAGTGCAGCTGCGCTAGCACGCCCGTGTTGACACGTGGCGCGCAGCGCTCAGCGTACGGGATCTGAAGCGTTGCTTCAATTTTAAATTTTGAATTTTAAAGCAGAGCTTTGCTCTGATTGGGTGTGCTGCCTAGGGCGCAGCGCTCCTGGCGCTGGCATATCTGCTTTTGACACATGGCGCGCAGCGCACGGGATCTGAAGCGTTGCTTCAATTTTAAAATTTTGAAATTCAAAACAGAGCTTTGCTCTGATTGGGGGAAACAGACTTAGTCCACTAATTTTGTTTTACTCTAGATATTTATTAACCTAACCACTACCTTTAGCCATGGTTTAGTCTCTACATGAGTTATATATGATATTTTTCTCATCCATAGTTCAAGGGTTGATCACTTGATCATTTTCTTCATCTTCTTCATTTTGCTTTCTAGCTTTGTATGAGAAGAAAAAGAAAGAGAGAAAATAATTCTAAAGTGAGAAAATTCCTACTTTACCAATCTACACTAGACTAGCCATTTAGTATAGGTTGTTTTCTTCACTAATTCTCAATTAGTGAAGAGGTGGCTTGAGTCAGAGATTCTTCGACGTAGATCTTCTTCGGCCTCGAAGATCCTTGACCAAACTCGTTCCTTTCATCTAGTGGAGCCAATGGAGAGTCTGGGACACCACTACTTGGAACAAATGGGACAACTACACAGATCTTTAGAAGTGAAGGACCGGTCTACAAAGGATGTATTCCAATTTCACTTAGTGTAAAGTAGTTTGCATGTGTTTTAAAACCCTAATCCTCTAGTTAGATCCTTGGTTTGGGTTGCTTAGCACTCTAGATTTTTTAAAATTGCATGCTAGATGCCTTAGAAAACATGGTGAGGGTGCTAAGGAACCCTTCATTGACGGCAACTCATATAAAGCCTAAAAGACCATTAGAGATCATCCCACCCCAGAAGGGTGTGGTTATGACTCATCGGGGCTCCAAATTGAGCCTAACCTCAAGTAAAAAGCGCCACGGCAAATTCCTTACGCTTGTTCTTCTGACAGTAATATGACCTAAGTAGATTACTTGAAGACGTATTGTCCAGCCCCTGAAGAGATCAGAGACACGACAGTCGCGGGGCTACTCGAACAGCGGCTTAAAGACTGCATATCGGGGAATACATCAGCCAACGCAACGGTACCACATACTAAAACCCTAGTACCACAAACCTAACGGACCCCTGTCGTAAAATAATGGAGGTTATCTACATACAACGTTAGGACAAGTTTGCCTGTAAACCCAAGGAAGGTAAACTACAAACTCCGAAATGAGTACATAAACTAGAGACTCCGAAATGAGTGAATAAACTACGAACTCCGAAATGAGTACATAAATTAGAGACTCCGAAACGAGTGAATAAACTATAAACTCCGAAATGAGTACATAAACTAGACTCTGAAACAAGTAAATAAACTAGAAACTCCGAAATGAGTACATAAACTATTTCGCGCTAGATCAAGACATCAAGAAACAGAAAGGTCAAATTTTTTTAAGTTATATATGATACACCAACCCGAAACTAGCCATATGCTATGCATTACTCTATACTACTTCATTCACGGGTATACCTCCGTGAGCAAGGTAATAGGGGGAGCATTTGCTCATATCAGTCCAGTGTTCGCTAACATCTAGATGCATATTTGAATGAGAAATAGCGTTGAAAGTATGCTCATTTATATGTGCGTGTTTTTGTGCCACATATGCGCGCATCATTGGCATTCGTACGCAGCAGAAACTCCTATAGGTAAAGTGCAAAGTACATGTGCAGAGGCAAAATGCCCACATGAATATGTGCTGGGGGTGAAACATTCAGCGGCCAATGATAAAGAACACATTTAAATAAACACTTTATTCTTCAGGAAAGAGATCACCAAACACGGATAAAAAGTACAAAGGTTTACAAAACTATAAATAAAGTTTTCTAAAGCGCTCTCAGCCTTCTCCACCATGTCGAAGCGGCGATCTTCGCGGGGAGTCGCTCCCCATCGGTCAGCGTCATGCCTATCGGCGAAAGCAGACATGATGGCCCGTTTAGCCCGTATCTGGCTTAGCAGCTGAACAGAGCAATCCCTCAGAGGCTGGGTAATCAAATGTGCCTCATGAAAGCACTCGATCTTGTCATCCGCTGTGTCGAGCATCACCAGAGTCATCTCCGCTGGATGAGGGGGAATGTCAGCGAGCACGGACAAGAAGATCATCCGGAGCCAAATAGAGCCGATGGGAAGAGGAGAGCCTCTATGAGTCAGTAGCTCATACATCACCGTGTCGCATTGGTCATCCGTGAGAACGGGATTCACCAAGCGTGCAGCAAAACGAGGAATATCCCTCGATAGGCACTTCCCATGGTTGTTGACGATCATGTGGATGATTGCAAACCATAACTCTTGATCTGTTAAAAATGGTTCTTTCCTTGTAAAGAAGAAGAACATTGCTTCAGAATATAAAGAGAAGCATTTAAGCCCGGGCACAGAAAATGTTGTGCATGGTGGAACTATTTCCAAGTTCTGACAAAAAGAAGGTATTGGAAAAGAAAGAGTTGAATTATGAAAAGAAGAGCAAGAAGGTGAAACGATTCCCTCGTATCCTATAGCAGCACCTCACGTGCATGACACGTGAGCACCGGCGCTAGTTTTTTTAGGATCAAATCCTACAGCAGTGCCTCACGTGCATGACACGTGAGCGCCGGCGCTAGTTTTATATATATATATATAACAACACCTCATGTAAAGCACATGTGATCGTTGGTGTAAAAAAAGGGGGCTTTGTCATTCATATTTCAAAGAAATTCATACATGAGGATGATAACAAAAAAAGAGAAAAAACAAACATCGTCAAATGTCTACAGTGGCAAGACACTGAACTCTGGACATGAATTCTCAAACTCAAAAGCAAGTTTGAGCAATGCACGTTAAGCTTTATCAACCATCTTTTTGTGCATCTTCTCTCGGATGCAAGCGTCAGGGTCACCATTGATGTCCTCCACCCTCTGGTATGCTGATACTATCGCCTTTTATTGAAAGACATGGTGCAAGATGGAGACAAAATTATGCCGTCGTCTTTTCGAGATCAACTCCATCGGATACAAAGAATGCACCTTGTCTTCAGCATTATCAAGCACTTGAAACGGCATAACCTCAATGCGCCCAGGTATAGCCTCCCAGATCGACCCAACGACGATCTTCAAAAGGGCAGAACGGCGGGGGGAGGGGGGTCAATCGACCGTTGTAATCGTCGAAGCAACACATCACCTCATCGCATTGGGCATCAGTGTACTCCTGGCCTTGAAAGCGACCCTGGATACGAATGTCCTCGTAAGAGATAATCTCTTTAAGATCATACAGTTGACCAACCATGGTGCTTGAAAAGAAACCCAGTGGAAAGTTAGCAATAAAAACAAAATGCTACCACCACAGAATCAAGATGGCGGCTCGTCAATGATGAGACAAGTGCCCATTGTGAGAATCGAAAAAGATTCTCATTAAATGAACAGTGAAGTTAAAAATCCCAATATTCCCTGAAAGGCGGGCTCTTTAAAACAAACAACGGATTCAAATCTGTGAATACAAAAAATGGGATTAAAACCCCAAAAATTCTAGAAAAGGAAAATTGTCCAAGAACAGTAAAGGGAATAAAATTCCCAAAGTTCTTAAGATCCAAATCAGAGCCAAGCTCTGCAAAAAAAAAATGGAATTAAATTACCCTAAACAGTGGGATTAAATCCCAAAAATCCCATGTTAAAAAATTCATGGGTCAATTGATAGAATCAAATTCCAGGAAAAAAAATGTCAAGATTGCCAGCAGGGTAAAACCCTAAGAAGGAGAATCAAAGATTCTCAAGTCTTGGATATGGACATCAAGATCCACGATCTACAGAAAAAAAAGATGGGTTTTTTAAAGATCTCCAAGAGACTGATTCAAAAAAAGAAGAAGAGATGAGCTCTATCCCATCTGATAATGGATATATGCTCAAAAGGAGTTAAGAGCTAAGCTATGTTCATGATCCTTACCACAAAATTTGGCATAGTATATTATGTTCAAAAGAGTTCTTGAGGACAAAGATTTAAGCTCTGGAACGAGAATTAAATTCTCAAAGAAAGAGCAAGGAAGAAGGAAGAAGATGATAAGACGACAGTCATCTCTGTAACTCGATGTCGCGCACCCGCGGGTTCGCGGGGAGGAGAAATACGCAAAAATAGATTTTTACGGGCTTCGCAACACCGACTTGAACCCAGGATCGACCATAAACCATAGCTAGCTAAACTGTATAAGGTTAACTACTCGGATAGAAAGTTATACCTTACAGAACCATGTCCTTCGGGTCTTCTTGTTGTCCTCCTCCTCGTCATAGGCTCCTCGGATCATACACGGATCGGGCTTCCTCGTCGGTCATCTCAAGTTAAAGAGGATCCATCCGAGAGTCTATAGTCTGAGCTCCTACCTCAATACCGAGGTAACTAGGGCACCTAGTTCTCTAAAATAGATAGTTTAGAGGATATAGAGAGTGAAGATGGATTAGTTTGTCTCTAAATACCCTAGGTTTTTCAACACATGAGACATTTAGGGTTAGAGGAAGAAGAAGAAGCTTTGGAGGAGAGAGAGTGTTTAAGTGATGAATGAGTGAGGATGGCTAAGTCTTGAGAGATATTGAAGAAAATGATAATTCAATAATAATTGAATCAAGCATGCTTCAATAGTCCTCGAGTCACCCCATGAGTCACCAAGTAGCCATGCCTCTTCTTTTGTCAAATAACACCTCATCCTCCACCTCATTATCTATTGTCTTCTTCTAGAAGCAATCATGAGTATATTACAAGAATGCCCTTCATCCGTATATATATACCCGTATCCGTATTCCGAAAAATACAAATACAAAGAGACGAAAATAATCCATCGATATAATACTAGGATCCGGCATAAACCAAAGCACACTAGTATTATCCACCCGAACATCATACGTGCACAAGTACACGTATGTGATCGAATCCCTGCCGTAAAACCATACGGCCTCTACATCTTTTACCCGATGCAGGGAAACCCTCTGTGTAGGACTCTAAAGACTCGACACTATGCTGGCAGTGGGTTTAACCACAAGCACGTCAGCGGTACTAGCTCCACGTAACGGCTACCCAGGTATCTGTCGATAAGAAAGCCGATGAGCAAATTCATCCGAACTTATACTGAGCCTATCTGTGACAATCTTCATACAGTCCAGTCTGTTCGTCTAAGAGTATCGCATATCGTGCCTAGGGGGCGGTAGCCGTCAGACCCCTAATAGTGCAATAAGTCGTGTCGAAGTGTAGCCCAAAAGACCCTGAGAAACTACTGGAATACCTACCAGTAAATCTCGCTTGCCCTGGCCAGAGACTTTGTGTAATGGCTTTCCGAACACAGCATGATATCAACCCCCAATACCGAGAGAGACGAATCCTATCTAACCGCCACTGCCTCCAAGTGCTTCGGGACTATACCCAACTACTACCTACTTGCACGAATCCTTTAAGTCGTGGTAGGGTAGTAATCTAAGAATAGTGGGAACACACACGAGGCGAAGTAGCAGTGTCAAGTCGACGGACTAAGATGTACTCATGTCACCTGGGAACTTCTACCCGACGATAGGTATAATACCCACCAGCAGCTCCCTACGAGTCCTATCCAGTGTACTCATAACCCAATGAGCACCTGCATACTATCTCCAGTACGACGTACTAATGGTTGTGGGACAGAACATCTCCCCTGCTGTGATGAGAAGCGTATACACTAGTCTACTCTTAAGTATCGATGCCCCTTCTCGATAATCCTACGACTAGGGACCTGTATAAGGATGTGCTTATAGACTACCCAGCTCCCACTAGTGTGACTGCCATCACAACGCTGGTAATCAAGCAAAGATCCTAAGGGCCTTACCAATATGTATAAGCGATATGCTAAAAGAAACACATGCACATATTGAGATAGAAACAAACCAGGTAGCATACTACCATTTCGAGCAAGACTGTTACTATATCTGTGTATATCCTAAGCTTCCAATATATAATATAGAAACCAGTATGATAAAATAATGGCCTCTAGGGCATATATCACTAACAATCTTCCAATTGCATTAAGGTCATGTGTTAGCATATCGTAGACCTATCATCTCGAATAGCCTCTCAAACTGTGTATGCGAGATGGCCTTTGTGAGTGAATCTGCAGTGTTGTTCTCCGTATCTACTCTTCGCACATCGATCTCCCAGCGATCAACGATCTTCCTGATCTGGCGGTACCGCCTCAAGATATGTCTAGACTTCTGATGGGACCTAGGTTCCTTCGCTAAAGCTATAGCGCCGTTGTTGTCATAATACAGAGGTATTGGATCAACAATGGACAAAACCACCTGAACTTCTGTTAGGAACTTTCTCATCCAGATTGCTTCTTTCGCGGCGTCACAAGCATCGATATACTCTCCTTCCATCGTCAAGTCAGCAAAGGTGTCCTACTTGGAGCTCTTCCAACAGACCGCCCCTCCATTCAGGGTAAAAACATAACCCAACATGGACTTAGAGTCATCCTTGTCACTCTGGAAGCTAGAGTCGGCAAAGTCCTCGATCTGGAGGTCTTTTCCGCCATACACCAAGAACATCTCTTTAGTCCTTCTCAGGTACTTGAGAATGTTCTTTACTGCTATCCAGTGGTTCTCCCCTGGGTTTGACTGATACTGGCTTACCACGCTATGTGCGTAAGCAACATCTGGTCTGATACACAATATCACATACATTATAGAGCCTACCGCAGAAGCGTAGAGTATAATCGACATGCGAGCCCTTTCCAAATCAGTCTTGGGACACATCTCTTTGGAGAGGGTGATTCCGTGACAAGCCAGTAGATTACCGCACTTTGAATCTTCCATACTAAATCTCTTTAGTATGGTGTCGATGTACCTAGACTGCGAAAGTCCCAACTTCCTCTTAGATCTATCACGATAGATCTGGATCCCCAGAATGTAGGAGGCATCACCCAGGTCTTTCATGGAGAACCTCTGTAACAAGAATCTTTTGACTGATTGTAGCATAGGAATGTCATTTCCTATCAAGAGAATGTCATCCACATACAAGACGAGGAATACCATAGTTTTCGCTACAATCTTACTATAGATGCATGGTTTATCTAGATTTTTGATAAAGTTGAATTCTTTGACCTTCTCATCAAAACAGATGTTCCAACTCCGCCATGCCTGCTTTAATTTATAAATGGATTTAAGCAACTTGCACACTTTCCCGCTTCTCCAACTTTGAATGAAACCCTCTGGATAATCCATATAGACGCACTCTTCCAAAGTACCATTTATAAAAGCGGTCTTTACGTCTATCTGTCAAATCTCATAATCGTGGAAGGCAGCAATGGTAAGAAGGATCTGAATGGATTTGAGCATAGCCACTGGAGAAAATGTTTCATCATAGTCCAAACCAGGTATTTGACGAAAACCTTTTGCAACAAGTCTATCCTTATAGGTTTGAACCTGTCCATCGTCGCCAATCTTCTTTCTGAAGATCCATTTGCAGCCTACGGGTTTTACCCCTTCTTGTGCAACGTCCAAAGTCCATACTTTGTTGGTATACATGGACTCCATCTCGGTCCGCATTGCATCCAGCCATTTTACTAAGTCACCGCTCTGAATGGCTTGCTGGAAGCTAGTTGGATCATCATTGTCAATGATGCAATCCTCTCTATCCCCGTCTATGAGAAAACCATAGTATCTCTCGGGCGGATGAGACTGCCTACTAGTCCTGCGGAGTGGCATGGAGATGTCCTGTTCTTTCGAAACCTCCGGTTCTACCATGCTTTTAGTAATAGCTTATGGTTCTGGAATTTCTTCCAGTTCTATTGCGCTCCCACTAATTTCTTTTTCCAAAAATTGATTTTCCAAAAAGTGGGTATGACGAGAAACAAAAACCATTTGTTCCCTGGAGTTCTTTGGGTATCCCATAAACTTACACAGAATTGAGCGTGCCTCGAGCTTTTCCGCATGCTGCTTTTTGACAAAAGCTGGACATCCTTATATCTTCAGATCTAAAGATAGGGTTTCTTCCCACTCCACATCTGATATGGTGTGGTAGGCACAGCCTTGGTAGGAATCTTGTTCAAAAGATGTGCAGCTGATTCTAGTGCATAACCCCAGAAAGATCGCGGTAAGTCAGCGTTACTCATCATGGAACGTACCATATCCAATAGGGTTCTGTTCCGCCTTTCTGATACACCGTTGTGTTGTGGTGTGTATAGAGGAGTAACCTGAGAGAGAATTCCATTCTCTTTTAAGTAATCCAGGAACTCAACACTTAAGTATTCATCACCTCGATCAGATCTTAGTGTCTTGATACTTTTGCCGGTTTGTTTTTCCACTTCATTCTTATATTCTCGAAATTTCTCAAAGGCCTCGAATTTATGTTTCATCAAGAATACATGTCCATACCTAGAGAAATTATCCATAAAAGTAATGAAATAGTTATTAGACCACACACGTCGCTGTGTATGAGTCCCAAGAGCTCGCTCGCTCTTACTCTGTTTCCAGTGAACGAAGTCTTTGTCGTCTTTCCTTTGAGACATGGTTGACAAGTTGCATAAGACTGATAATCAAACGGATCCAAATATCCTTCTTTATGTAACTTCGTCAACCGAGTTTCATTGATGTAACCCAGTCTACAATGCCATAAGAAAGCCTGATTTAATTCTGGAGACTTTTTTAAGTGTGTTCTGGACGTTGAAAACCTGAGCTTGATTTAATACGTATATACCGTTATCTAGTGTACTCGACCCAATCAAAACTTGATTTAGGTGGATGTGGACCGCATCGCTTACAAATATAAAATCATAACCTTCTTTAGAAAGTAAAGATACAGAAATGATATTGAATGTCAAACTGGATACACACAAACAGTTACACAAAATCAAAATCTGTCCACTTGTCAATTCTAGATGATATTCCCCTATGGATACAGCGTCCATGCTCATTCCGTTAGCAACCCTGAGAGTCATATCACATGTCCTGATAACTCTATGGTTTCTCAAAGCCTGTAATGAATTACAGACATGAGATCGTGATCCGGTATCTAGTACCCAGTAAGTAGAGTTAATTGACAGACAGTTTTCAATCACAAACACACCCGAAGCCGAAGCCACAACCTGCTTCGGATCCTGGATTCTGGCTTTCCAAGCCCTGCATTCCTTCTGCCAATGCCCTTTCTCATGACAATAGGAACAATCCTCCTTCCCTACTGTTAGCCCCAAAACTTTTGCCCTGCCCTTTCTTTCTACCTTACTGACACCGCCTATCGGCTTGGTGGAGGCCTTCTTATTCTCTTCCTTAGCTTTCGCCTTGGATCTAGAAGAGGAAGATTCCCTAATAAGCAGAGTGGGTGTCTCCCTGGTTTCCTTCAGGGTGTAAGTAAAAGGTAGGGACTGTAGAATCAAGTTAGTACATAACTCGTTCTCCAACATGGTCCCCAGGTCCATGAGCTTTTCAATATAGCTGATCATTGTAAGGATGTAGTCCCCTACAAATGACCCGATAGCTAAGCTCGCTTGAAGCAATTCCTTCGAGGTATCATATCTTGCGATACTAGATTGCTCTCCATATAAATCTTTGTTATGGAGGAAGATAGAAGCTAAGTCCATCTTCTCATGCTGCCTATGGTTTTCACTATCCATTGAGGCCAACACAAGGCACTTGGAATTCACACAGTCTTTTTCCCTTGTCTTACGGATATCAATATCCGTGACGGTGGAAACTAGACCTAGGACGGTGGGGGGTTTAGTAGTAAGGAGGTAGCCCAGCTTGTCATAGGTAATGGACATCTAGACAAACCTTTGCCAATCAATATAGTCTGGCTCAGTCAATTTATTATCTAGCTGTAACCTAAGTCTGGTTACATGGTCGCTACAATTAAGAGAGAGAGAGAGAGAACACTTAGAATGATACTCTTACAAGTTTAGATTGGTTATTAGTTTATCTAAACATGATGGCTCCCACTGTATCTCGAATCCTTCCTCAAACCATAAAAGAATAATTAGTCAGGATTAATCTCACCCTACAATACTTGCTTAACCTTTCAGCCAAACCGGTGTTGGTACTTCGAGGGAGATTTACCAACGTTTTCGCGAAGTTCCTTAATTACATAACTTCTTTTCCCTGGAGGCGTAGCCCCGCTAACACCGTTCTAGACACCTACTTAGTTTATAGCATTGATCGTTTAGTAAAAAAATCTTCCAAAATGTACCGGATACTCACAGTAGGATCAGGATCCAAATATTATTGTGTGATAATCTTTAAGGAATCCTACCAAAATTATCACACTCCAAATGGTATGCAACACTAGCAAGTTTCGGTTTCTTTATAAACCCCCGATGTGGATTTTTGCCCCAAACTCTTATGACCTTGACGAAGGCCAACATATCGTAAGTCGCAAGTTAAGTTCTACCCATCATTGTCAAGGTTAATTTGAACCCACCCGTACATATCCTTGACAAAGGCCAAAATAGTAGTACGACTGTCCCAAACCAACGCATCTATCTATGCAACAGATGAATATTCAGCAGCTACCAATCACTATGCCTTGGCGAAGGTCAAAATACATAGCTTAAATACTACTGAATATCCATCTGAAATGACGGAGGGCTACAAATAGTTTTGGCTAAACCGGGAACGTAATGAACTTGATATGATCGAAGGAACCATGATAGCTTTTAAAGGAGTGGTTTAAGCTCCGCATTTAAAATTTTGCTTTTTGAAAAAACTGAGTGGTTTTATAGTTGTTCCAACGATTCAGTTTTGGTTTGTTTGCTTTGCATTAAACATATAATGCAGTCCCATCATTTACACCTACCATTGCAGAAAGAAACGAAAATACCGCGTATGCTTATGTCATCCGCATTCGTCACTGGGCCCCGTCTAACACCGTTAGGTTACTTAACTAACGGTGGAACGGGGGATGGACTAGCGCGGGTGCAAAACATAAGCAACGTTTATTATATAACATATATAATATCCATTCATTTCACGCAATAACAGGCATTCCAGATCACAGATGAACATATTAGATATACTAGGAATTCCGCGTTTCGTTTAAGCCTGTAACGAAAGACGGATTCCACGGTCGTGATGAATAGCCAAACCCCACCGTAGCCCCTATGGGTGCGGCAAACTATCCACTAAACTTCCGAAGTGAAGCAGCCTCCCTCGGTAAATTAAGTAGGCCACTCGGCACATCAAGAACCCGGTAGTTTGTGCACCCCACCTTGGGTCAGTCCTAGGAGCAAAAAAAAGTAAAAAAAATAATACAACGGTGGGTACAACCTCAACCCGGATATGCCCCAAAAAATAATATTACATCACTTTACAAATTTTATATCGAATGAAATAAAAGAAAACACTGTTCTCACATCCCCCGGCTATTCATCCATGACGATCCAATACTCCATATCCACAAACCATCACAATATAAATATGTGCAACCCCCAACTAATCGACGTATAGTAATTAGCGGAGGTTTATAAACACATATAAACATCACAAAGCTTGTAAAGTAACCCATGATATTATAAAATCCGCCCATAATTAGCGAACAAAACTGATTTTTCAAGACCATGACAAACTGTCCACTAAAGTCACCAAAAAATCGTTTTAAGCCAATTCGGGAGTCGAAACGAACTTGAAACCCGTCCGAACCTTCGCGGAGGCGACGGGGAAAAAATTAAGTATCGATTGGAGACCTTAGGGGGTACCAACCCCGAGGGCCACCACGAGGTGGCACCCAAGGGAAGGCAGACCCGAGACCACCCAGTTGGGGTGCTCTCGGGTCACCACCCCCCAAGGCCACCTTATAGTGGTTTTGGGGGTGGGGCTGGCCTTGGATCACCCCTAAGGTATCCCCGGGGTGCCCATGCTCCACCCTGCGTCTTCTCGGTTCAAATCGTGAGCCCGTGGGATGTGCAGACATTTTAAAACAACTTTTTCGGTTCTGTTTTTGTCGGCAATCCGTGCGCGACAAAAATGGCGGATTTTAAACTTCGCTACAAGCTATCTAAGGCTTATGGTGAGGCTTTGATACCACTATAAGTCGATGTCGTGCACCCCGCGGGTTCGCGGGGAGGCGGAATACGCAAAAAACGATTTTTACGGGCTTCGCAACACCGACTTGAACCCAGGATCGACCATAAACCCTAGCTAGCTAAACTGTATGAGGTTAACTACTCGGATAGAAAGTTATACATCACAGAACCATGTCCTTTGGGTCTTCTTGTTGTACTCTTCCTCGTCATAGGCTCCTCGGATCATACACGGATCGGTCCTCCTCGTCGGTCCTCTCAAGTCAAAGACGATCCACCCGAGAGTCTATAGTCCGAGCTCCTACCTCAATACCTCTTAGTTATATGTATGCCCTAGAGGCCATTACTGTACATACGTTGTATATTGTAGTGGATGCTTGGACATATATAGGGAGTACTTTCTTGCTCGACATGATAGTATGCTATCTGGTTACTCTTTATCTTAACATGTACTCTGATTGTCTCTATGTCACATGTTGATAAAGCCCTTAGGATGAGTACTTGACTACCAGGACTATGATACAGATCATACTGGTGGGGACAGTGTAGTCGCCAAGTACATCCTTCAAATGTTCCTAGTCGTAGGAGTACCGAGACAGGGTATCGATACTCCAGAGTAGACTAACGTATGCGCTTCTTGACCTATATGATGGGCGATGGATGATCCCATATCCATTAGTGTTTGACATCAGAGAAGGTATATGGGTGCTCAGTGGAGACTGGGTACACTGGACGGACTCGCCGAGAACTCCCAGATGGTATTATACCTCACGTCAGATGGCAGTTCTCTGGTGACACTGGTACAGGTTAGTCTGTAGACCCGAGATTGTCATAGAGTCTTGTGTGATTCCCACTGTGCTTTGATTTCCATCATACCACATCCAAGAGGGCGTGCAAAAAGGTGGCTTTTGGGTACAGTCCCGAATCACATGGAGGCAATGAGCGATAGGAGGGGTTTCGTCTCTCCCGGTATAGGGAGTTGATGTTGCGCTGTGTTCGATTGGCTATAACTGGAAATCCCTGTCCAGGGTTGCTGAGATTTACTGGTAAGTGTTATCAGTTGTTTCTCAAACTGTTATGGACCTCATATCGACACGACTTATCAAGCTGCTGGGGTCTGACGTTTACCACCCCTAGACGAGATATGCGACATATCAGACGAAGAGACCGGACTGTACGGGAGTGTTACTGGTTGGATTCACGGGAGAATGTACAGGCTTGCTTGTTGATCTTCTGATTGCTCAATACATGGGTGGATGTTACGTTTAGCTGACCGCTTGCAGCTTGTGGGTGTTTGATATGATCATCACCTACTGCCGGTGTATTGACGATCTTTAGAGTCTTACACAGAGGTTTCCTGGCTCAGGAAAAACGGAGTAGGAGTACATATGTGATATGTGTGGGACCGAGAATGATACGTGTATGCGATACCGTATTAGATTCTCGCGATATGAGATATCGGCCGGGTATATGAGATATAGCCGGATCATCGGATCAAGTGTTGATTCGATGAACTGATACAGATTATATTAGTCGGTTTTTTGTGAAATAGCCGGATTATCGGGTCAAGTGTTGATTCGATAATTTAATGTATAATTATATATTTGATATATTAAATTACATTAACTAATATCAGCTCACTTAAAGATTCTTTTTCTCACCGGATAATACATTGATATATATGCGATATATGTCAATTGTATTATTTTCTTTTGTTACAAAAATATATTATATATGGGATATATAATATTGTAACAAGTTATGTTTACAAATGCAACATGATTAGTGGAGATTAAACATGGTTAGGGTTTGATTTGGGTTAATCTTTTCTAGAAGCTTCTAGAAACTTTTGTTTTGTTTCTTGCAAAGATATTATGTGTTGATATTTTGGAGATATTTTCCTAACTCAACCCACACCCTTTAACCCTAATTAAATCTCTACAATGGTTAAGTCTTCTTGACTTAACCATGGTTGCAATTGTAATGATAATAACAATTCATTATTCATCACAAAAGAATTAATCATTCTTCTTCTTCTTCCTTGAGCTCTTGAAAAGCTTTCTAGGTTTTTCTTTTGTGATGGATTGGTGTGAGATTATGAAAACAAAAGAGAGCTAGATTCCAACTTCATCATCCTCATCTATTCTAGCCACTTAGATTAGGGTGTTCTCTTCTCTAATACTTGATTAGAGAAGTGAGAGCTTGGGTTAAAGAAACTTCAAGGTAGATCATCTTCGAAAAGGAAGACTTCAAGCAAGCATGGATCGTTCGGCTTGTGGAGCCTCTCTTGAGTCCGGGAGATCATAGATCGCGGCGAAGGGACTACTACTCGGAGCTTATGAAGCGAAGGAGCGGACTACAAAGGTTGTAATCCCTCTCTCTTAGAAGTAAAGTTGTTTACTTGCATATTTAACCCTAATTATCTAGCAAAGATCCTCGCTTTAGGTTGTTCGGCACGTCTAAATTTCAAATCGGGCATGGTTGATGCCTTGTAGACCCATGTGACAGTGCCTAATAACCCTACAGTGGTATCAGAGACTAGCTAGAGCATTAGGAGAAGTGTATACGAAGTTAAAAGTCCGATCGAACCCCGAAACATCGTGTTTTACCCCCTCTCTGGACATTTTTTAAAATATTGATTTTTTCTGTATTAAAAATACTCAGAAAATCATGCAGGGAAATATAAGAATTACTGTGAAGTACGGACCAACAACTCTCTCACTTGACCGCGGAACCGCGGCCAAACCACGCGTTTGGCGGCGGTTCCGTGGCCAAACTTTGGAGTTGGGGGCTGCTACTTCAGGTATTTATTCTTGGGTCCTTTTTCATAGTTCTGGGAATTTTTAATTCTACTCAAGTGTTGATTTTCTGGTGATATTTTGTATTCGTTGATTCGATCGGAAATTTTAACTTCGTTTAAGTTTTTCCGGGTAATTTAGAACATGTTAAAAAGTTCGAACGGATATCAATAACTCACTTTTTTCCCTGCCGGAAAATTTCCAAGTGTTGGATTTTTTCCTTAATTAAAGAACATTCTAAGTCGTGCAAGTAACGCGGTGGACCCTCTAGAAGAACACAAACCTTAACTCGATTATGTGACCGTCTGAACCGCCTCTAAACCTTAGGGTTTGGGGCCGTACGGCGTTGCCACATGTGAGGCGTTGGTTTGACCCTTCTACGGCTGGACCATTGGTACTGTGGCATGTGATGGATACTTTTTGAACTCCGCTCAAGTGTTGAGCTATTTGGGAAATCTTGGGTGTTTGTTTATTCGATCGAAAAGTTTAACATTGTCTATTTATCTGGAATGTGATACAATATTTGGAATTCACAAGTAGTTATGAGATAACTAATTTGAATGTTATAAATCTAGCAGTTTAGTCTCAATTGATCGGTTGTCACGGGATTTTGATGTGATCAAAAGTCCATCGCAATCACGTAGCATACGCGGATACTCGCCGGGTAAACTTAATAGATAGCCATACCCCATAACCCCGACCAAGTGACTGTAGGAGAACCCCGTCGCCAAAAGCATCCGTTCGGATGCTCGCCGCAGCAGTGTTCCGCCTTAGTGCACTTCGTCGACGGCATCCGGGGGTGCGGCCGTCTACTAAAGTTTGCGACGAGCATTCGATCAGGATGTCGGGAATCTTGTTGAATTGCCCGACTAGATATTGAAAATTGTTTTCGAGATGGAGACTAAAATGCGGGGTTTATAATTGTTAGGTATGCGATGTCTAAGGAATTCATTTGGTTATGCATGAGATGTCTAAGAAGGTTGCGGATTCCAACTGTTGTAGTTTTACACTTTCTTTTCTGTGACCGTAAGCGTAGTATGTGGTGTATCGCCAGCTTTATTGCTATGCATCAACGACAATCGGGATACGCATACTTGCTTACGTTGATGATATGTGATATTATGTGTTGCTGTGATATGTTATATTGGATCGTCGTGTTTTGAATAGTCGGGGGTTTTATGTGAGATGAGAGTTTTTCTTTTCATTCATGTAAAATTCATTGTATGTAATATTCTTTTATTGGGGCACTTCCGGGCTGAGGATGACGTCACCATTGTATATTATTTACTTTTCCGCATTAGGTAGATCCAAGGCAGGGAGCACAAGTAACCGGGTTCTAGGGTCCCGTGGGAGACCATCTCGAGGAGTCGAGACCGGGTCTCCTAACCCTAGAATTGGCAGTGTTGCTTTCCGCTCTCGTAGGGGTCTAGAGATGTGGGTTTGGCTATTCATCGTGACCGTGGAATCCTTGTTTTATACAGGCTCGTATTAAAACACGGACCTCCTAATATATCCAATATTTCATATATGTTCTTCTGCTGCAATGTTCTGTGATGAGATCATATTACTGCTTGAGACGAATGCTTATATTATATATATGAGATATATGTTATATTGCTGATTTCGTTTCAAATGTGATGCTTGTGAAGCATAATAAAATGGGACTTCATTAATGAGATTAATGAAACTAAAAAAAATCTAAAGATGTTGTAGAAACTTGTCTCAAAAACTGGTAGCTCTAGTTTTTGCTTTGCATAGCGGTGTTCCTTGTAGAACATCCAACACCTTATTCGATAAGGAAAGAGCCGAGATCCCTTCACCGGGAGTGACCTCTTTAGCGAAACTAGCAGGTGCTACAAACTCGGTTTGTCTTTTGATTGTTTCTATAGTTTTTGCTTTGCATAGTGATATTTGTGAAATATCCTACACCTTATTCGATAAGGAAAGAGCCGACGATCCCTTCACCGGGAGTGTCCTCTTTAGCAAAACTAGAAAAGGCCTCAAAAACATTCCAATTAAAATCACTCGATTCTACAACGATATCAAATTCATTACGCAAAGGGTTTTCTTAAAAACCTGTCGTAGCCCTCCGTCATTTCAGATAAGTCCTACTTAGTATTCGTGCTGCGTTTGTTGACCTCCGTCAAGGCGTAGTGTGCGGTAGCTGACTAGTATTTATCTGCTGCATATGATGCGATTGTTTTAGGGTAGTCATGCATCCTTATTGACCTCCGTCAAGGGTCGTGCGGGTGGGTTTAATTCAATCAGGAAATGACGGGTAGAACTAGACTAGCAGCCTATGGTTTGTTGACCTCCGTCAAGGTCATAGGACGCTAGGGGTTAAATATTATTGGGAATTTCAAGAGTTGAAATTTGCAATGAGATTGCATACCTTCTATGAGATAGTTGGATCCCGATACCCACTGCGAGTAAGAGTTACTCCTGGGAGAGTTTTACACATTACAATTAGCCGATCAAGTAGGTGTCTAGAAAGGTGTCAACGGGGTTACGCCTCTGGGAAAACGAGGTTTATTTTAATTAGGTCCGTGCGAAAGCGTGGGGAACCTCCCTCAATGTACCGGCACTGGCCTGGCTGAAAGATTGACGAAATTGTAGGGTGTAATTAACCCCGGCTAGTCTTTCCTTTTAGGGTTTGAAGGAAGATTTGACTAAAACAGTGGGAGACATTCTGATTAGATATATTAATAACCAATCTAATCTTGCAAGAGCATACGCTGAGTGTTTTCTTCTATCTCTCTCCAGGTAGCGACTATGTCACGTCTTAAATCAAGATAATAATACGGATGTATTGACCGAACCCGCTTATTATACTGTGCTAGGGAACGTTGGTCCCGCTCCAACTTATAATTGTTATAAGACAGAGCAGGAAATAGGGGATTACCAGAATTCTCATGCCGCCCAAACGAAGAAAGTGCATGCTGATACATCATCTTCGGATGTGTTCATTACCGAGAACTGTTTCTCAGTATCCTTTACGTCCTGGGTATAAGATACCGGATCAGGATCCCGCAAATGTAATTTGTTACATGGGCTACGTAGAGGTAGAGAACTGAGAACGGGTGATAAGTTTCAAGAGTTGGAAATGATGCAAGTGTTGCAGCCAAGTCTGTTGGCAGTTATCACCCTGTATTACCAGAATACATTGATTCTGAACGAATGTTATTAGATACCGAACCTGATATACAACATCATATCAGTTTCTTTATTAGTAAAGAAGGATATAATTTTGTATTGTTGGATAATGTTTTGAACATTTCCTATATAAAGATTTGATCGGTTCAGGCACGTTATCTAAAAGTATAGACGTTCTAAATCAAACCACAGTTCTTAACGTACAGAACACATACAAGAGGAAGAGTTTAGAAATGAACGAATCCTTCTTGAGGCGTTATAGACTAGGTCATATCAAGGCGACCCGACTAGCTGAAGTTACATAAAGATGCATATTTAAATTAGTTTGGATTTACATCTTGTAAAACTTGCCAGTCATGTCACAAAGATAAGATGACCACAGCTCCGTTTATTGGAAACAGAGAAAGAGTTAGTGAACGCTTGGGATTGATACATGCTGATGTATGAAGGTCCCCTGTCTACACATGCCAAGACCGGTTCTTTGTACTTCATTACATTCACTGATTATCTCTCAAGATCCGGACATATGTTCCTGTTGAAACACAAGTCTGGAACTTTTGAGAAATTCAATGAATATAAGTTAGAAGTAGAGAACCAAAAAAGGGTATAAGTATTATGTCCTTTAATGAGATCAAGGAGGAGAATACTTAAGCACGGAATTCCTGGACTATTCTAAAGGAGAATGAGATTCTCTCTCAACATTACTCCTCCGTATACACCACAGCACGTCGGTGTATCGGGACGGAGCAATCACACCCTATGAGATATGGTGTGCTCTATGATGAGTATTACTGAGTTGCCTATTTTCTTTTGGGGTTATGCACTTGAGAAGTTTCATACCTATTGAATAGGGTTCCAACCAAATCGGATACCTACCACTCCATATGTGATATGGTATGGGAAGAGCACATCTCTTAAAGATGTTAAGATTTGGGGTTGTCCGGCCTATGTTAAAAGTAAAATCCGAACAAGCTCGAGGAAAGGTCAGTTCTGTGGAAGTTTGTTGGATATCCCAAGTATTTGCAAGGGAATATCTTCTACCACACCGAGGAACAAAAGATGTTTTATTTCTCGGCATACCACTTTTTGAGTAAAAGGGAATTTCTTGTGAAGAAATTAATGGTTATGAGGTAGAACTGGAAGGAGTTCCAGCTATACAAATTGCAGCTGATGATTTGGTAGAACCGGAGGATTCAATAGTTTCCAACGAACCTCAGCATCTCTGCCGATCTAGTAGGGTTCCTCATGCACCTGAGAGATACTTCGGTTTCTCTATGATAGTGGGAGCGAGAATTGCATCATGTGATGATGACCCAACTAGTTTCGAGCAGGCCATCAGGAGTAGGACTCTGTAAGAATAGCTGGATGCTTAGCGATCTGAGATGGAATCCTTATACACCAACAAAGTATGGACTTTGGTTACTTTATCTGAAGGGTTAAATCCCCATCAGGAGCAAGTATATCTTGAGAAGATTACTTGGTGTACATGGAAAGGTTGAGACTTTCAAAGCTATGCTTAAGTCCATCCAGATCCTACTTGCCACTGCTACATACCATGACTACGATATCTGGTGGTTGGGTGTCATGACTGCTTTTCTAAATGATGATTTGGAAGAGAGCGTCTATAAGTACACAGCCAGAGGGCTTCGTAGACAGTGGGAACAGCGGAAACGTAAGCAAGATGTTTTATGTGATAAATCAGGCATCGCGGAGCTGGAACGTCTGTTTTGATGTGGTAGTCAAAGAGTTTGACTTCATCAAAATGGTAGATGAACCTTGTATATACAAAAAGGTAGTAGAGAGTATGGTGGTGATCCTCATAGAGTACGTGGATGACATACTCTTGATAGGGAAGGAGTTTCCTATGCTACGCTCGGTCAATCTCCTCTTATCACAAAGATTCTCCATATAGGATCAAGGTGATACCTCCTAAATCCTGTGTTATGGATCTATGAGATAGATCTAATTGGATGTTAGGATTCTCACTAGTTGTAGTGAGATGGTATCAACCGATTCTGGGGAGAATCACTGGAAAGGTTTCAGGGTGATAAGGACGACTGAATGTCAGTCGCAGGCATAGTCTTTACCCTCGGTGGAGGGACGGTATGTTGGAAGAGTTCCAAGCTAGATACCGTGATTTACTAGACGATTAAAGGCAAGATTCATCGTTACCAAAGATGCAACCAAAGAGACAGTCTGGATATAATTGAGTTCATGAGATGAACTTCGTTCCTGCCATTGTGTGACAATGGTGTTGTGGCTTAGGCCAAGGAACCCCCTCCCATCAGAGATCCAGACATATTCTTAGGCAGTATCGCCTAATCATGGAGATGGTTGATCTCCAGGGAGATCGAGGTTAGGAGAGTAGACACAGAGGACAACAGCGCGGATCCACTCACAAAGGCCTATTTCCTAGTAGAGACTTTTATGGGATGGTTGAGTATGAGATACTTCAACCACAGCTTATTGTTGGGTATGAGATACTACAACAGATGGCCCTAGTTCAAGTGGGAGATTGTTAGTTATATGTATGCCCTAGTGGCCATTACTGTACATATGTTGTATATTGTAGTGGATGCTTGGACATATATAGGGAGGACTTTCTTGCTCGACATGATAGTATGCTATCTGGTTACTCTTTATCTTAACATGTACTCTGATTGTCTCTATGTCACATGTTGATAAAGCCCTTAGGATGAGTACTTGACTACCAGGACTATGATACAGATCATACTAGTGGGGACAGTGTAGTCGCCAAGTACATCCTTCAAATGTTCCTAGTCGTAGGAGTACCGAGACAGGGCATCGATACTCCAGAGTAGACTAACGTATGCGCTTCTTGACCCATATGATGGGCGATGGATGATCCCATATCCATTGGTGTTTGACATCAGAGAAGGTATACGGGTGCTCAGTGGAGACTGGGTACACTGGACAGACTCGCCGAGAACTCCCAGATGGTATTATACCTCACGTCAGATGGCAGTTCTCTGGTGACACTGGTACAGGTTAGTCTGTAAAGCCAAGATCGTCATAGAGTCTTGTGTGATTCCCACTGTGCTTTGATTTCCATCATACCACGTCCAAGAGGGCGTGCAAAAAGATGGCTTTTGGGTACATTCCCGAATCACATGGAGGCAATAAGCGATAGGAGGGGTTTCGTCTCTCCCGGTATAGGGAGTTTATGTTGCACTGTGTTCGATTGGCTATAACTGGAAATCCCTGACCAGGCTTGCTGAGATTTACTGGTAAGTGTCATCAGTAGTTTCTCGAACTGTTATGGACCTCATATCGACACGACTTATCAAGCTGCTGGGGTCTGACGTTTACCACCCCTAGGCGAGATATACGACATATCAGACGAAGAGACCGGACTGTACGGGAGTGTTACTGGTTGGATTCACGGGAGAATGTACAGGCTTGCTTGTTGATATTCTGATTGCTCAATATTTGGGTGGCTGTTACGTTTAGCCGACTGCTTGCAGCTTGTGGGTGTTTGATATGATCATCACCTACTGCCGGCGTATTGATGATTCTTTAGAGTCCTACACAGAGGTTTCCTGGCTCAGGCAAAACGGAGTAGGAGCACATATGTGATATGTGTGGGACCGAGAATGATACGTGTATGCGATACCGTATTAGATTCTCGCGATATGAGATATCGGCCGGGTATATGAGATATTGCCGGATCATCGGATCAAGTGTTGATTCGATGAACTGATACAGATTATATTAGTCGGTTTTTTGTGAAATAGCCGGATTATCGGGTCAAGTGTTGATTCGATAATTTAATGTATAATTATATATTTGATATATTAAATTACATTAACTAATATCAGCTCACTTAAAGATTCTTTTTCTCACCGGATAATACATTGATATATATGCGATATATGTTAATTGTATTATTTTCTTTTGTTACTAAAATATATTATATGTGTGATATATAATATTGTAACAAGTTATGTTTACAAATGCAAAATGATTAGTGGAGATTAAACATGGTTAGGGTTTGATTTGGGTTAATCTTTTCTAGAAGCTTCTAGTAGCTTTTGTTTTGTTTCTTGCAAAGATATTATGTGTTGATATTTTGGAGATATTTTCCCAACCCAACCCACACCCTTTAACCCTAATTAAATCTCTACAATGGTTAAGTCTTCTTGACTTAACCATGGTTGCAATTGTAATGATAATAACAATTCATTATTCATCATAAAAGAATTAATCATTCTTCTTCTTCTTCCTTGAGCTCTTGAAAAGCTTTCTAGGTTTTTCTTTTGTGATGGATTAGTGTGAGATTATGAAAACAAAAGAGAGCTAAATTCCAACTTCATCATCCTCATCTATTCTAGCCACTTAGATTAGGGTGTTCTCTTCTTTAAAACTTGATTAGAGAAGTGAGAGCTTAGGTTAAAGAAACTTCAAGGTAGATCATCTTCGAAAAGAAAGACTTCAAGCAAGCATGGATCGTTCGGCTTTTGGAGCCTCTCTTGAGTCCGGGAGATCATGGATCGCGGCGAAGGGACTACTACTCGGAGCTTATGAAGCGAAGGAGCGGACTACAAAGATTGTAATCCCTCTCTCTTAGAAGTAAAGTTGTTTACTTGCATGTTTAACCCTAATTATCTAGCAAATATCCTCGCTTTAGGTTGTTCGGCACGTCTAAATTTTAAATCGGGCATGGTTGATGGCTTGTAGACCCTTGTGACAGCGCCTAGTAACCCTACAATACCGAGGTAACTAGGGCACCTAGTTCGCTAAACTAGATGGCCTAGAGGATGTAGAGTGTGAAGATGGATTAGTTTGTCTCTAAATACCCTAGGTTTCTCAACTCATGAGACATTTAGGGTTAGAGGAAGAAGAAGAAGCTATAGAGGAGAGAGAGTGTTTAAATGATGAATGAGTGAGGATGGATAAGTCTTGAGAGATATTGAAGCAAATGATAATTCAATAATAATTGAATCAAGCATGCTTCAATAGTCCTCAAGTAAGTCACCCCATGAGTCACCCCATGAGTCACCAAGTAGCCATGCCTCTTCTTTTTTCAAATAACACCTCATCCTCCACCTTATTATCCATTAAACTAAATGGATAAAACCAACAAATGAGGTGTCTTCTTCTAGAAGCAATCTTGAGTAAATTACAAGAATGCCCATCATCTGTATATACATACTCGTATCCGTATTCCGAAAAATACGAATACAAAGAGACAAAAATAATCCATCAATATAATACTAGGATCCGGTTTAAACCAAATCCCACTATTATTATCCGTCCGAATATCATACGTGTACAAGTACACGTATGTGATCGAAGCCCTGCCGTAAACCATACGTCCTCTACATCTTTTGCCCGATGCTGGGAAACCCTCTGTGTGGAACTTTAAAGACTCGACACTATGCTGGCAGTGAGATTAACCACAAGCACGTCAGCGGTAATAGCTGCACGTAACGGCTACCCAGGTATATGTCGATAAGAAGGCCGATGAGCAAACTCATCTGAACTCCTACTGAGCCTATCTATGAAAATCTCTGTACAGTCCAGTCTGTTCTTCTAAGAGTATCGCATATCGGGCCTAGGGGCAGTAGCCGTCAGACCCCTAATAGAGCAATAAGTCATGCCAGAGTGGAGCCCAAAACACCCTGAGAAACTACTGGAGTACCTACAAGTAAATCTCGCTTGCCCTGGCCAGGGACTTTGTGTAATGTCTTTCGGAACACAGCGTGATATCAACCCCCAATACCAGAAGAAACGAATCCTATCTAACCGCCACTGCCTCCGAGTGCTTTGGGATTTTACCCACCTACTATCTATTTGTACGACTCTTTTAAGCCGTGGTAGTGTAGTAATCTAAGAACAGTGGAAACACACTCGAGGCGAAGTAGCAATATCAAGTCGACGGACTAAGCTGTACCCATGTCACCTGGGAACTGCTACCCGACGATAGGTATAATACCCACCAGCAGCTCCCTACGAGTCTTGTCCAGTGTACTCATAACCTAATGAGCACCTGCATACTATCTCCAGTATGACGTACTAATGGCTGTGGGACAGACCATCTCCCCTGCTGGGATGAGAAGCATATACACTAGTCTAGTCTGGAGTATCGATACCCCTTCTCGATAATCCTACGACTAGGGACTTGTATAAGGATGTGCTTATAGACTACCCAGCTTCCACTAGTGTGACTGCCATCACAACGCTGGTAATCAAGCAAAAATCCTAAGGGCTCTACCAATATGTATAAGCGATATGTTAAAAGAAACGCATGCACATATTGAGGTAGAAACAAACCAGATAGCATACTACCATTTCGAGCAAGACTGCTACTATATCCTTGTATATCCCAAGCTTCCAATATGTAATATACAAACTAGTATGATACAATAATGGCCTCTAGGGCATATATCACTAATAATCTCAAGGGCCAAATGCCCTATTTATAAGATGTGGTAGGATCGGTTCGACTTCCTATTCCCCTAGGCAATCCAAAGGTGGTAAAGATGGACACCATTGCATTCACATACAAGCCACGTGAGAGAACCGCTAAGGGCATTTATTCCCTTATAAAAAAGGGAGAAAAAAGGAGAATTCCCAACTTTTTGAGCCTCACGTGTTAAACACGTTAGCGTTTATATGCAAAAACATATAAGCACTGAAAGCAAGCAACTAAAGGCGACGTGAGCGCTTATATGCAAAGCATATAAGCGTTAAAATAACAATCTAAAACCCGCATTGGAGTCACGTGTTAAACACGTGAGAACGCCTATCTGAAGCATTAGCTTCAGATAGAGTTAAACTCTATACTAAGAATAAAATTCCATTTCTTGTATGCAAAGCATATAAGCACCGAGAGTAAGCGGCTAAAGGCCAAATTAACCTCACGTGTTAAACACGTGAGCGCTCATATACAAAGCATATGAACGCTAAATAAAACAGGCTGAAACCCACAACAAGGTCACGTGTTAAACACGTGAGGGCGCTTCCCTATATAGAATTAAATTCTAGTCTTGGGAAAATATATCTCTCGATCTTTCTAAAAGTGAAAGATATTCTCTGTTAACAGAGAACATTTGGATCAAAGATCAAATGGTAATTAAAAATCACCAAATATAGAATTAAATTCTATTGGGGGAAATATCCTCCTAATCTTTCTAAATGAGAAGGATATTTTCTGGATGAAAGATCCAATGAAATGGAAGAATATTTCCCTATATCTTTCTAAATAAAGAAAGATGTGCTCTGTTAAATAGAGAGCCCTTGGATTAAAAATCACCGCTTGAAAGAATAAAATTCTGCATAGGAAAAATATTTTCCTAATCTTGTTAAAAATAAGAATATATATTCTGTAAAATAGAAATCGCCTAGATCAAAGATCGAACGGTGGGTAAAATCCCCCAAACAAATTTTGAGACCAATAAAATCAATTGGTATCTCTCAAATGAGATATTTTCTCAAACTAATTAACAAATTTGCCTGTACTATATAAAGGACTAGAGACTTCAAGTCTCAGGGACACCACACAGAGGTATAGAGGATTGACCCCATAAGTTTCTCCATAAAAAGAAAACAGAGAATTTAACTCTCAAAAGAAGAAGAAGATCTCTCTCCTTTCAAACTCTAGATAAAAAAAATAAAAATAAAAAGAGATCAAAATATCTCCTTTGCCTAGTATAAACAGAAACAAGGGTTTAACCCTTCATATAAGAACTTAGTTTTTCCTCTGATTTGAGAATTGCAAAGCAAATCTCTGTTAGATATAGTGCCCTCAGAGTCAATTATTGGATCGCAGGTACGTGATTGCAAGGATTGCGGAGGACCTATACCGGTAGGACGGTCTTAGTCGAGATGATAGTATGCTATCTGGTTTACCTTTATCAATCGTGTACAGGTTCAGGTGACTGATCACTGTTACACTTTGATAGAGCCCTTAGGATCTTGCTTTACTACCAACAGTATGATGGCGATCATATACGTGAGAGTTGGGTGGTTTATAAGCATATCCTTAATTGTGGTCCCTAGTCGTGGGAGTTTCGAGACAGGGCATCGATACTCCGGAGTAAACTAGTGTATACAGTCGAGACCCCGACGAGGGGCGGCGGCCGGTCTCACAAGCCACTGGTGTCAGTTGGATCACCTAAAATGTATACAGGTGCTCATTGGGTTATGAGTACACCGGACAGGACTCGCCAGGAACCAGCTAGTTGGTATTATACATATCGTCAGATAGCAGTTCCCTGGTGACATGTGTACAGGTTAGTTCATCGACCTGAGGCCGTCATTTGTCCGTGTGAGTTCCCACTGTGCTTTGATTTCTACCCTACCACGGCTCAAAGGAGTCATGCAAACAGGTAGTTTTTGGGTACAGTCCCGAGCCACATGGAGGCACGTGAGCGGATCGGCAGGGGATTCGTCTCTCCCGGTATTGGGGGTGAGATCGCGCTGTGTCTAGGAGAGCCATTACACAAAGCCCACGGCCGTGGCAGGAGATTTACTGGTAGGTACTCCAGTAGTATCTCAGGGTGTTTTTAGGCTACACTCCGACACGACTTATACTGCTATTGGGGGTCTGACGTTACTAGCCCCCTAGGCAGATATGCGATACTCATAGACGAATGGACCGGACTGTATATACGTTGTCACTGTTAGGCTCAGTAGGGTTTCCGGATGAGTTCGCTCATCGGCCTCCCTTGAGGTCAGTGCATGGGCAGCCGTTACGCACAGCTAGTGCCGCTGACGGCTTATGGTTAAACCCACTGCCAGGGTACTGACGAGTCATTAGAGTCCCCCACAGATAGTTTTCCAAGTTCGGGCGAAACGTTGTAGAGGCCGTATGGTTTTATGGCAGGGTTCGGAAAATGCACGTGCGTTTACGCACGTGTCATATTTCGGGCAGATAATACTAGTGGGTTTTGGTTTAAGCTGGATCCGAGTATTATACTGTGTAGATATAATATCTTTGTCTCAGTTGCATTTGTATTCGGTCGTAATACAAACGCGGGTATGTTTATACTGTTACGGGGTTATCCTGAAATTCGTTTCGGCATCGCTTTTGGAAGTTGCCAGTTTCCAGTTTTCTATCGCCCGTATTTAACATTTGGTTAAATACGGATTTATCTTTTCTTGAGATGAGTGTGGAAGTTTCTAGAGGCTTCTAGAAGGTGGTGACTAGGTTAGAGTGGTGTTATTGTTTCATTGGTTGCATTTAATGAAAGGATGACTAGGTTTATGAGTCATTGTTTCCATTAATGCATTTTGTTAAGCTTAGGATATTTTCTCTTGATCTTTATCCTTGTGGTCACCACTCCCTCCTCCTACACTCACCCCCTTCCTATATGATGGCCGGCCCCTCCCCTCCTCTCATCTCACTCTCTCTCACTTGTTGATAAAAAGATTATGATAGTTTTGGATGTATGGAAATTAACATATTCATATCTCATTTTCATATCGATCCAAAAGGCAACTTCATTAACCGTTCGTCCATAGCTTTGGACGTAACGAGACAAAGTATTCTACTCATTCTCTACATCAATCTTGGTCATCTCTTTTAGCAAACTTGATGACCGAGTTGCCTCGGGTCAAAGGCGGGAGCCCGTTTAAAGAATCGTTGACGTGGTGCCACCTGGACGAGCAGATCGGAGATCGACGAGATCGGAGCAGCCGCAACGGAGCGTAGGATGATGGTTAAAGAACGAAGGACTCGGATCGTTCGGTATAACCTTTCTACCCTCTTTACAGTTTGTTAGTTTAGCAATAATGGCAGATCCGGGTTATAGTATACGATAGCGCCAGTTAAAAAGTTTTGTTCCGCATTTGGCGTCTGTTAGATGGCCGGGGCGCTACCGTAGACTTACAGTGGTATCAGAGCCTCGCCATTATGTTTTACTAACTTGTGCTAACGCGTTTAAAACATCGATCGGACCGAATATCAAAAACTATAATTTTTCCATTCACAGTTTCTGTCGATTTTAAATCAAGTCTAAAAATTATTTTGCATATCACAGAAAGTTGTGCAGGGTTTTCTAAGCACATGGTACAAATTTGGGCACGTGACCCTACAAGACCGCCGCGGAATCGCGGTCAAACCTAGGGTTTGATCGCGCATCCGCGGCCAGTCTGTGTGATCATTGCTCCAAATTTGCACAGTGGCTTCTTGAGTGGAAATTGTGGTTTTTGGTAATGTTCTTTTGGGCCCAGATTTTGTTACTGTACAACAGATGTTCGTGGGGCCCACTTCATGATATTTAGTCGATCAAAATTTAAACATGTTAGTTTACAGTACTTACATTATATCTCCGACCGTGAATGTCATTTGATCGGTAAACCGCGTTTGATTGCTATAGTTCTTTTAGACGGGTTTGCGAACGTGACATTCGCGTTGATGTTCTGTGTTGTGCTGTGATGTTGCGGATTTGTCGTGGTGGATAGCAGTGTGCAATGGTAGTGCAGTTTGGATTTATTTGTACATTTGATATTGCAGGGCGAGCGTCCAACATGTGGACTGCCGTCACTGCCAGTTTGTATAATATTCTTTTAGGGCACGACCGGGTTTAGGTCGATGTACCCGTTGTATATATTTTTCATTTCTATACTAGGTTTACCCCGCGACGGGGTGCACGGATAGCCGGGTTCTGGAGGGCAACGGGTCCGCATCTCATAGCTTTGAGAGGCAGAGGGGCCTCACTCTAGAATTGGCAGACTATTCGCCGTATTTATAGGGGGTACAGGTTGACCCAAGGAGGGGTGCTCAAGTTAACGGATTCCGTGAAGTGCAGGGTGGTCCATTCACTATGCTATAGGGGGCTGCCTCGCTTCAGGTTTTGGCGGGTAACTTGCCGCACCCGTAGGGGTCTAGGTTTCATTGCACAGGCTATCCACACGACCAGGGGAACGTCGGGTTTCAGCAGCGGCTCTGTGAAACCCGGGGATCCCAGATTATCTGTATTGTTCTGTGATACTTATTACTTTTCTGTAATGTTGCATATTATCACGCCTGGAGCGACTATTGTATATTGGTATATATACTATTAGATGTTGTATATGTTTTACACCCGCGCTAGTCCAGTCCCCGCTCTGTCGTTAGTTAAGTAACCTAACGGGTGATGATGGGACCTAATGACGAATGCGGATGGCATATACGTACATTTTATTTTCGTTCTTTTCTGGTATGATTGATTGATGGGACTGCGTTGATTTTGATCAATGCAAAGGAAAACAAACCTGTTTGGAGTTGTTGGAACAATTTTAAAAAGTGTTATTACAAAGACGTTTCCTTTTGTTTTGCATAGCGGAATTCGGTTGGAATATCCTGCACCTCATTCGACGAGGCAAGGGCCAATATCCCTTCACCGGGAATGACCCCTTGGGCAGAAGTTTGTGTCAGGGTAATAACTTCACTATAGTCGATTACAAGTTGCTTTGCATCGCGGTATTCAGTTAGAATATCTTGCACCTCATTCCACGAGGAAAGAGCCGAGATCCCTTCACCGGGAGTGACCTCTTTAGCTAAAGGTTTTCGCCACTATATTTTTATAAAAAGCTATCAGGTTCCTTCAGCGATATCAAGTTCACTACGTTAAAGGTTTTTCGCCAAAAACCAGCCGTAGCCCTCCGTCATTTCTTTTGGGTATTCAGTAGTATTCAAGCTATGTATTTTGACCTAACGCCAAGGCATAGTGTTTAGTAGCTGCCGGGTATTCATTTGTTGCATAGATAGATGTGTTGGTTTGGGACAGCCGTTCTGCCATTTTGACCTAACGCCAAGGGCATGTGCGGGTGGGTTCAAATTGACAAGATAGTGATGGGTAGAACTTGGCATGTGACTTATGACATTTTGACCTAACGCCAAGGTCATAAGAGCATGGGGCAAAAATCATATCATGAGTTTCTAAAGAAACTGAAACTTGCCAAGTATGCGCATACCTTCTGGAGTGTGAGTAACGTGAGTGGATTCCGTCACGTTATCATGCGATGAGAGTTGGATCCCGATTCCCACTGATGAGTTGGTTTACTCTTCGGGTGATCCCGATTGATTCTTCTTTCAGGTTTGGAGGAGAATTTGACAGTACAGTGGGAGGTTTCCGGATTAGATAAAGTGATAACCATTCTGATCTAGGTTAGAGTGCACGCAGAGTGTTTCTTTTCTCTCTCTCTTTGGCAGCGACCTTTGACCGACCCTAGACTATGACTCAGTGACCAAGTTGACCGAACCTTCTCAAAATACTGGCTTTTAGATTTTCTAAGTTGCATAAGTCATTGCCGCTCCTTCTTTTACCCTTTGCATTTCTCAGAACACCCCGTATTACTACGGACATCCACTTCCATTGGATAGATCCATCGTATGGTTATATACGAACTCGAAGGGACTTCTTCGAGGATGGATCAAGGTTCAGGAGAAATAGAATTGGTTTATTCAGTTGTCTTTTATTATCACCTTGTCTCAGGTTGCGAGGGCTCCTTGGTTTAGAAGAGTACACCTATTACGCTTATTGGATAGTCTTATTCCAAACCATAGGCAGGTGCCGAAAGGTAGGGAATGAAGAAAACTAATTAGCCTAAGTAGGGTGCACAGAAGGAAATAACTAAAGACAAATAAAGCGATTAGAAAGAGGGAAAAGTAAATTGAGGCTGTTATCATTCACGACCAAACCGCGTGCTTCATCGCCACTCCTATTTCACCTTTCCTTTTTTCCCCAGTTCGGAGAAATAGAATAAGGTATTATTCAGTTGTCTTTTATCATCACCTTCTCTCAAGTTGCGAGTACTCCTAGGTTTAGGAGGGTACACCTATTATGCTTACTGGATAGTCTTCTTCCAAACCATAGGCTGGTGCCGAACGGTAGGGAAGGAAGAAAACCATTTAGCCTAACGATGGTGTACAGAAGGTAACGACTAAAGACAAATAAAGGGATATGGAGAGATGGCAAAGAAATGTACGGTTATAGTCATGAATTGGATTATGGAAGAGGTATTACTAGGAACACCAGGATACCCCTACGAAACATTTTCATGTTTCAGTGCATTGTTAAAGGAAAACTGTTTTCCCGATTAGATACTTACTCCAAGGGTACGTATTTACCAGGTTTCATTCTCATATCTATATGGTTTTACAGATGATGAGTGGGAGTAAGTTATTGGGAATCAGGTAATTATCGTCGTTATATCGGAATTCGTTGTAATTGGTGATATTTGAGAAAATCGCCAGGGTACAGTTTTCAACCTACGACGCACAGGTTTTGAGTTATTCAACTCAGCGGACTTATACAGAGTATTGTATATTGTCCAGTGTCCATCAGGACAAAGGGGTAGGTCCTCGTACTATGTTCTGTTTACTTATGACTTCTCTAGTTTTTAGACAAGTGTTTCGTAGAAATACAAGGTCTAAGTTTTGAGAAGTTGTGGGTATAAGAATAAAGTAGAGAACCAGATGTCACAAGTATCGGGATTCTTCAAAGAGATCGAAGATGTAGATTCTTGTGATTAGTATTCAGATGATAGTAATAGTTTTGAGAAACTTGTTTCTCTTTCGGGTTACTCATAATTGGATGGATTCCTAAGTTGAGTAATGCTGAGTAGCCTCTCTCCATTAAGTTGATATGCACTGGAGACAGCTGCATGATTGAATATGGTTCCAATTAAATAAGTGCCAAAGTTTCTATATTGGATATAGAATGGTTCATATCTTAACGATGTTAAGGTACGGGGAGTTGTCCAGTTTATGCTTAAAACCAGACTCTGGATAACTCAGGGCACGTTTCTGTAATGGCAGTTTGTGGGTTGACCCTGGCTACGACGAGGGTTGACTTTCTACCATCGGAAGATCAATAGTGATATTGTTCTTGACTCGCCACAGTTTTAGTAAAATGGATTTTTTTCAGAAAACAATAGTGGGAGTATGGTAGAACTGGAAGTGATTCCAGAACCGCGAACGATTACGAAAAATTTAATAGGACCTATATATTCAATCAGGTTTGACATTCCAATAGCCACTCCGCAGATATGGTGGGTAACCTCAGACACCCGAGAGGTACTTCAGTAGCCTCAAGGACGGTGACAGGGAGGTTCTTGTTTACCCAGACTTGACACTACTGTTGTTCCAGACTATGAGACCCGGCAGGAGATTAAGTATAGCGTCGTTATAAACTAGCTTTAGAAGTGCACGTATATATTATTCTGCCAGAGGGTTGTCGTAGTCAGTGGGAGCAGCGGAAGAATGGTGGGCAAGTAGCTTATGTCTATTTATAGACTTGAGCAGTTATAGCGGAGATAGATCATCTAATTTTGATGTGACAGTCATGGGTTTGACTTCATCAGAATAGAGGATGGATCTGTTAAGAAGGTAGTAGGGTGTGATGTCTTGGTATTTGGATGACATACACAGAGTAGGAAGTAAAATTCCTATACTACGATCGGTTGTACTATGGTCGTCACACAGTTGTTTCTCTAGACAGGATATGGATATAATATCTGACATTCTGGTTTCTAGATCTATGGTTTTAGATCTAGATTTGGGTAGTTTCCCAATGTGGGTACTTTGACAGTATTCTGATGGTATTTAGAATAAATGACTTCTGGCATGGTGGTGTACCTACAGATGATGGAGTCACCCTCTCTAAAGGTGTCTTACAGACTAAAGGGGAGAGGGATGTGCATGATTGACAGATCACTTGCTTATGCAATTGAGTCAATCGTGAGATGTCAAGTACCACACCAGATATAGTTTTTGCACTAGATGCAATAGGTTTGTATTAATCCAATCCTGGAGAAACATAAGGAAGCAGTCTTAGAACATAAGTGCATGTTCTACGGATTTGATGACGGCAGCCTCCTTCGGCAGACGATTATCATTCCAGGCTTCAAAGGTGACATGGCTGACAAAGTGATTGTCAGAGTTATAGTTTTCCCTCTGACGAGGGACAGTATTATGGACAGGTGGTCCAAGAGGATACTGTGGGAGGCATGGTGCCAGATACTGATTAGGTTCAGTGATCGATACAGTCTAAGAAGTTTGGATTTGGAGTTCATTTATGAACTAGATCCCATCTGATATCCAGACATATTCTAAGAAAGGTATTACTCAATTCGGGAGATGGCTTTCTCCGTGAACTTGAGATTAAGAGAGATATAGAAAGAAACATCAGGGCGGATCCACTCACTGAGGTTATTTCTCGAACACAATAGTTTTACAAACGGGCTTTGTGAAACTGATTAGTAGAGGAGTTGGATGTTCGGTTTCACACGGGTTGTGAGTAGTCGACATCGCAATAATTAGCCTTAAGTGCAAGTGGGAGATTGTTGGATATAGTGCTCTCAGAGTCAATTATTGGATCGCAGGTACGTGATTGCAATGATTGCGGAGGACCTATACCGGTAGGACAGTCTTACTCGAGATGATAGTATGCTATCTGGTTTGCCTTTATCAGTCGTGTACAGGTTCAGGTGACTGATCACTGTTACACTTTGATAAAGCCCTTAGGATCTTTCTTTACTACCAACAGTATGATGGCGATCATATACGTGAGAGTTGGGTGGTTTATAAGCATCTCCTTAATTGTGATCCCTAGTCGTGGGAGTTTCGAGACAGGGCATAGATATTCCGGAGTAGACAAGTGTATACAGTCGAGACCCCGACGAGGGGCAGTGGCCGGTCTCACAAGCCACTGGTGTCAGTTGGATCACCTAAGATGTATACAGGTGCTCATTTGGTTATGAGTACACCGGACAGGACTCGCCGGGAACCTGCTAGTTGGTATTATACATATCGTCAGATAGCAGTTTCCTGGTGACATGTGTACAGGTTAGTTCATCGACCTGAGGCCGTCATTTGTCTCGTGTGAGTTCCCACTGTGCTTTTATTTCTACCTTACCACGGCTCAAAGGAGTCGTGCAAACAGGTAGTTTTTGGGTACAGTCCCGAGCCACATGGAGGCACGTGAGCGGATCGGCAGGGGATTCGTCTCTCCCGGTATTGGGGGTGAGATCGCGCTGTGTCTAGGAGAGCCATTACACAAAGCCCACGGCCGTGGCAGGAGATTTACTGGTAGGTACTCCAGTAGTATCTAAGGGTGTTTTTAGGCTACACTCCGACATGACTTATACTGCTATTGGGGGTCTAACGTTACTAGCCCCCTAGGCAGATATGCGATACTCATAGACGAACGGACCGGAATGTATATACATTGTCACTGTTAGGCTCAGTAGGGTTTCCGGATGAGTTCGCTCATCGGCCTCCCTTGAGGACAGTGCATGGGCAGCCGTTACGCACAGCTAGTGCCGCTGACGGCTTGTGGTTAAACCCACTGCCAGGGTACTGACGAGTCATTAGAGTCCCCCACGGATAGTTTCCCAAGTTCGGGCGAAACGTTGTAGAGGTCGTATAGTTTTATGGCAGGGTTCGGAAAATGCACGTGCATTTACGCACGTGTCATATTTCGGGCAGATAATACTGGTGGGCTTTGGTTTAAGCCAGATCCGAGTATTATACTATGTAGATATAATATCTTTGTCTCAGTTGCATTTATATTCGGTCATAATACAAACGCGGGTATGTTTATACTGTTACGGGGTTATCCTGAAATTCGTTTCGGGGTCGCTTTTGGAAGTTGCCAATTTCCATTTTTCTATCACCCGTATTTAACATTTCGTTAAATACGGATTTATCTTTTCTTGAGATGAGTGTGGAAGTTTCTAGAGGCTTCTAGAAGGTGGTGACTAGGTTAGAGTGGTGTTATTGTTTCATTGGTTGCATTTAATGAAAGGATGACTAGGTTTATGAGTCATTGTTTCCATTAATGCATTTTGTTAAGCTTGGGATATTTTCTCTTGATCTTTATCCTTGTGGTCACCACTCCCTCCTCCTACACTCACCCCCCTCCTATATGATGGCCGGCCCCTCCCCTCCTCTCATCTCACTCTCTCTCACTTGTTGATAAAAAGATTATGATAGTTTTGGATGTATGGAAATTAACATATTCATATCTCATTTTCATATCGATCCAAAAGGCAACTTCATTAACCGTTCGTCCATAGCTTTGGACGTAATGAGACAAAGTATTCTACTCATTCTCTACATCAATCTTGGTCATCTCTTTTAGCAAACTTGATGACCGAGTTGCCTCGGGTCAAAGGCGGGAGCCCGTTTAAAGAATCGTTGACGTGGTGTCACCTAGACGAGCAGATCGAAGATCGACGAGATTCGGAGCAGCCGCAACGGAGCGTGGGATGATGGTTAAAGAACGAAGGACTCGGATCATTCGGTATAACCTTTCTACCCTCTTTACAGTTTGTTAGTTTAGCAATAATGGCAGATCCGGGTTATAGTATACGATAGCGCCAGTTAAAAAGTTTTGTTCCGCATTTGGCGTCTGTTAGACGGCCGGGGCGCTACTGTAGACTTACAATCTCCCCACAAGTTGAAAATTCAATTCTAATCGGAGAGATTATGTTCTTCAAACTCAAAATCTAGGGAAAAAGAAATGGGTTAAAAAGAAAGAAAAAGGAAAAAACCTATGTTCTAGGAATTTAATTTCTCTGAAAATAGGGTTTCTCTAAAAAGAAGCTTAGTTCTTATAAAAGAAAATGCATAAGAACTTAGTTGTTAAAGAAAACTTGATGATCTTGGTGATCATTAATGGTCAAAATGCCATTAACAGAGATTCAATCTCTAAAACAGAAAAAGAATTAGCGCCTCGCATGCTTCCCATATGGACGCCCCCAATAAATGACTCAGCGCTTCACGTGAAAAACACGTGGATGCTCAAAACAGAAGGCCAGTGTATCACGTGAAATACATATGAGCGCTGAGTAAAAGTGCTTAGCACTTCATATGCAGCCAAAACGGCCGAGTGCTTAGCACTGATTGGGCAGCGTCCAGCGCCTCACGTGAAACACATGTGGACGTCCAACAAAATAAATAAGACAGCGCCTCATGCGTACGCCATATAAAAGTGCTTAGCACTATATATATTCAGTCAAAATGACTGAGTGCGTAGCACTGATTGGGCAGCGCCCATGACTGAGGGCTTCACATGATACACATGTGAGCGCCAGAGTTTTAAACAAGTGCTTAGCACTCCTGCACAAAAGGAAAAGGGCTGAACAAACAGAACCCAAATTGGTTAAGTCCCTCTGGAGTCAATTGCAACTGAGCCCAAATGCTCTATTGTTGGATCTCAACTAAAATTTGATGATCCTTAAATGTTGCTAAGTTGATCTTAGTCTCAAATAAGACTAGCGTATCCTTAGTAAAAAATAATTGAGCCCATATGCTCATTTGTTTCTAAGTTGATCTCAGTCTCAAATATGACTAACGATCCTTAGATCAAACTCAAATATCTTATGAACGGATGGACCTCACAAATGTGAGAGATGCGTCCTAAGTTCATTCCCGTTAAAAATCCAAGCTACCAACGTAGACCCCGTCAAGAAAATCCTTGACCCAAACCCAAATCTCAAATATACGGATTTGGACTAATCCACGTCCTACGGGTGACGACATAATTTAGTCTCCATATACAATCCACGGGCAACCCAAAATAAAACAAATACGACATGATACGAAGTGAACTACTGGAGCAGGAGAAAGTGGTTATCCCAACACGATAACGTAATTAACTGCAGGGGCTTGCGCCTGCAGGGAAGAGCATCCCCACAAGAAAAAAAACCCTCATAAATGAAAGGGAATCTAATAAAGTCTGCTACAACGGTCGCATCTATCCAAACCTCCGATATACGGTGTCATAAATCTACTTGGTATCTTCGGAGAGGCGGGTGGATATGTCCAAATAGCATCTGCCTCAAAATTCATCTAGACGTCCCAATGTCTTAGTCCGGTTTTTCGGCGGTAAACACCTCCATTTCTTCAGAACCCATGTCATCTATCGGTTCAACACTCCGCGACGGATAATTTCAGATAATGGGCCAGCTTACAGAAGTCATAAAATAAGCCGCTTTGCATAGCAGTATAAAATAGATTGGAGATACTCTTCATTCTATAATCCTCAGGCCAACGGCCTAGATGAAGTTTTCAACAAGACCTTGATAAAGATTATAAAAAAGACGGTGTCCAAAAACAAAAAAGACTGGAACGAAAGGTTGCACGAAGCTCCCTGGGCATACCGAACATCTTTCATGATGGCCACGAATACAACACCATACGTATTGGTGTTCGACACGGAAGCGGTGCTCCAATTAGAAATAGGACTCCCCTCTACGAGTAACGGTTCGATACGAGCTGACAGATGAAGAAAATGCTCATCTTAGGCTTGAAAAGCTCGATGCCCTCGACGAAACTCTCCTTATAGCACAGCAAAATCTGGAGGCTTATAAGGCAAGAATGACACGGTCATACGAAAAACTGATCAGGCCGAGAACATTCCGCCAAGGCGAACTCGTGCTAGTCGTCAAAAGACCAATAATCCCCAATCATACAAAACGGGGGAAGTTCGAGCCGAACTATGAAATCCCATACATCATAGACAAAGTCTACAAAGGTGGAACCTACCTACTTGTCACGCCCCGCTTCCCAAAATACGGAATACGAGGGATGACTAGGCCAGCCATGCTCCTACGGTCAAGGAATAATCCCGCCGCAGTCACATTTCGGCTTCTAGCATTACATGGTAATCAGTAAACACAGCACAGAAGTAAAGGAAATACATCACTAGTTATTACATCAACTTTCATTGTTCACAATTTGCAACAAAACAAGGAAAAGAACTACTAACCAAGTGCGAATACAAGGTTTCTTTAGGGAAAACAATAAAGGTATTGGAGGCACGGCCGTCTAAATCTCCGCAAGCTCGAAGGGCAGGTCTGACTCCTGAACTGGTTCTTCCTCAAGGTCTGAGCATGCATACTCAGGTCATCAGAGCGACATAATAGCAATATTATAATAATAACAAGAGACAAAAATGAAAGTAATAACGGTGGAGATAAAATGCATGTAGTCAATATGTCACTAACTGATGCAATGTATGATCTGTGTCCCTATCGGTCTCTAAGTCATCTTTGAAATCGAGTTGTGGAAAAGAGGATCATGTTTAACGAGGGTCTCGTACGTACCCGAGAATACAGCCCGCTGTTGCCTGGGACATAACCCTGTCAGCCGGACCACTAGGCCCAACCTAATATATATAAGAGTCGTTGTTCGAATGACCATCCTCTAAATCACTGACCTCGCTAAATACAACTCTCTTTCCACTTCGATTTCCCCTTTTTCCCCAGGTTTCACTATTCATGAGTATGGGCTAGTTATGTACAAGTACGCATCAATAACACGATTTCTTTCACTGTTCACCGTATGGTTTATTGTCACGAATCACTCACTATTCATTGGCGTACTTGACACAACTACACCGATATTGTACCCGTTCGACAATGCAAAATACATGGAGAATTAACACGAATATTCACTATCATTAGAGGTCTTGTAGTCGGGTAAAAGTATGAATCATGCCGCTAAACAGTTTATGTGCAGTATAAGTCGTTATGCATCTTATGAACATAGAAAATTCGTATTAAATCATGCATTCAGAATTAAGCAAAAAGATATAAAAGCGGTAATAAGTAAACTCAGTCGACAGTTCAACAAAAATAATTTCAGGACAATCGGGTTCGGGTTTACAAGTTGCAGTCGTTTCATTTTAAGTGTTCGCTGCTGGAATTTCAGTTCCTGAACTGAATGTCCATTTCGCAACGCAGTTTTCACCCTGTTGGGATCAAAATTAGGCGATGCTATAGTTGAACAAAATTTAGGTTTATCAGTTAGGTTTCCAAATCACTAGACGGATCGATGATATCCATGGTGTACTGGAAGTTATACACTGTACATCAATGGGGTATAAGGTCTGTCCCTGTTTGGGACTGCTATACGTTCTGTTAATTTAAAATACAGTTTAAATAGTAAACGGCAATAGAAATGGATGAAATAACTTTTATTGGTTAGATAACTGTTTCATATTCGCTATGGTATAGGGTTACGCATTATAACATTTCCATACAGCAGAGTGAAAGCATTACAAAACGAGAATCGACAACCCAAGCTGCTCTGGACTGCAGTCCAGAGCCGCACTCCGAACTAATTTCTGTCACCTATTAGCATAGAAGCAAATTAAAACTCTTATTGGATTCTAGGTCGTCGAGTCTGCTTCGATATGAGCCCTCGAACTCAACATTCCAATTTGTAATCAATTAACTGTGATTTTTACAAATTTTAGGTACGGGAAAATTTCCGTTTTACGGGTCTAAATGGGAAATGCCTATCACGTCATTAAAGACCGTATTTTCCAGCCAAATCATAAAAAGAGTTCGTTATTAAATGGGCCATCCTATATGATCAGTTTTCGTCAATTTAACGGGGGTTTACCATTCGGGTTTTGTATCGAACGCTTGCATTATATTAATTTGTACGAAGTGTATATACGGAATTTATTGGTATTTCGAATTGTAATAGATAAATTTAGCATAAAGCAAGTAGTGTACTTGCCTGATGATGGTTATTCGAGGGCGTTGGCAGCGCTGTGGTCGACCAGGGCTAACGGTGGAGGTGTGCAATGTGGTTCGGGTGTGAGCTTGGATGAGGCTCGGTTGGGTTTGCTGGGAGCTGGGGCTCGTCGTGGTTGGTGGAGGCGACGATCTCAGTGCTGTGGGGTAGTAGCTCAGGGAGGTCAACGGCTAAGGTGGTTTTAGTGTGCCGGCTGAGACGAGGCGGTGGTGACGGATTATTTAGAAGGGTTCATGGTTGTTGGAGGTGGTCGATGCGAGCGACGACGATGGCAGTGGGGAAGACCGGAGGTGATGGAAGTGATGATGACGGTGAGGTAAGGAGTTTGCAGGGGAGCTTGAAGTGGTTGTCGGCTGTTTGCGGTGATGGAGGTGGAGTTGGTCGGCGATGCTCGCGGTGGGTTGCGGTATGCAGGCGGGTAGTGGAAGGTGACGAGGAGGTGGCGATGAGAGGAGGAGGAGGAGCTGTTGGGGAGAGTGGTCGGAGCTCGGTGACAGGGGAAAGTTTTGGGTGATGAGGCAGTGGCGCAGTGAAAAAGAGGGGCAGTGGGGATGAGGGCTCAGCTTTGTATGAAGGAGGGAAACGAGGTCGAGGGAGTTCGTGACCGCGCGCTCGTGAGATCGGGGGTCGAGGCGTGGGGTCGTGGTCGCAAACGAGGAGCGAGGGCGAGGGGCGACGTGGGGAAGAAGGAGGAAGAAGCGGGAAAAGAAAAGGTGTGGGGAAAGGAGCGGGTCAGGTATGGGGGCATAGGGTCGGGTCGGTAGGGCTGGGCCGGCTTGGGCATTTTTTATTTTTTATTTAGGAAAAGTTTTCAGAATTAAAAGTATATGTATCTAAATTCCTACAACAAAATAAATATAGAGAAAATAGAAAACATTCAAGGGGTCTTGGAAAAATTTTATTTACGGAACTGGGAATTTACACTACTCATGGATATGCATAGCGAAAGACACTTCCGGCCAATAAACGGCCGATTCCTAAAGAAATACTACGCTTGTGTCCGCTTGCCATCTTCCTGAGTCAGAACCCTGAGAGTGGTATCAAAAAAGCATCGTCGCCCTGAAACACGGCGATAATGGACCGAAACGTCCTTAAACTAACACTAGACCGAAACGTCCTTAAACTAACACTGGACCCAAACGTCCTTAAACTAATGATGGACCGAAAAATCCTTAAACTAATATTCGCCTTGAACATGACAATAATGGACAGAAACATCCTTAAACTAATAATGGACCGAAACGTCTTTAAACTAATGCTGGACCGAAACGCCCTTAAACTAACAATGTCTTAGGAATATGTATGTCCTAGAGCCCATTATTGTATATTATAGTGGATGCTTAGACATATATATTGAGAGAGAGGACTTTCTTGCTCGACATGATAGTATGCTATTCAGTTGCTCTTTATCTTAACATGTACACTTGTTTTAGTTTACTGTCTCTTTGATACATGTTGATAAAGCCCTTAGGATGTTGGCTTGACTATCAGGACTATGATGCAGATCATACTAGTGGGGATTGTGTAGTCCATAAGCACATCCTTTAACAGTTCCTAGTCGAGAGAGTATCGAGACAGGGCATCGATATTCCGGAGTAGACTAGTATGTACGTTTCTTGACCCTGTATGGGGCGATGGCTGATCCCACAGCCATTAGTGTTTGACATCAAAGATTGTACACAGGTGCTCATTAGAGAATAGGTACACCGAACATGACTCGCTGAGAACTCCTAGATGGTACCATACCTATCGTCAGATAGCAGTTCTCTGATGACACTTGTACAAGTTAGTCTGTAGACCCGAGATCACCATAGTGTCTTGTGTAGTTCCCGCTGAGCTTTGATTTCCTCCCTACCACGGCTCAAAGGAGTCGTGCAAACAGGTAGATTTTAGGTACAGTCCCGAGTCACATGGAGGCAGTAAGCGATAGGAGGTGTTTCATCTCTCCCGGTATTGGGAGTTGATGTTGCGCTATACACGATTGGCTATAACAGCAAGTCCCTGGCCATGGCTGATGAGATTTACTGATAAGTGTTATCAGTAGTTTCTTGAAAAGTTATAGGCCACACATCGACATGACTTATCGAGTTAGTGGGTTCTGACGATTCCACCCCCAGACTCGATATGCGGCATATCAGACGAAGAGACCGGACTGTACGGTAAGTGTTGCTTATAGGCTCTACGGGAGTTTGGACAAGTTTGCTTGTTGATTTTCTATTCATTCAATACATGGGTAGCCGTTATGTCCAGCTAGTACCGCTGACGACTTGTGGGTATCTGATGTGATCATTACCTATTGCTGGCGTATTGACGAGTCTTTAGAGTCCCACATAGAGGTTTCCTACCTTAAGCGAAACGAAGTAGGGCACGTATGGAAATATGTGCGGGGGCTTGATTAAAGACGAGTATATGATACCGTATTCTAATCTAGCGATATTTGATATTAGCCGGATTATATCTGATATAACCGGATTATTGAATTAAGTGTTGATTCAAGAATTTGATTTATATATATATGTTTATATATTTGATATTAACCAGGTTATATATGATATAACCGGATTATTGAAAACAAGTGTTAATTTAATAATTTGATATATATATATATATAATAACTAATATTGAATATTACCCGGTTATATATGATATAACCGGATTATTGAATCAAGTGTTGATTTAATAATTTTATATACATATATATAAATTTGATATTAGCCGTGCTATATATGATATAACCGGATTATTAAATCAAGTGTTGATTTAATAATTAATATATATTTATATATTTGATATATATATATATATAAACTAATATTAAGCTCACTTAAGATTTTCTTCTTTCTATGTGTGTGTGTGTGTGATATATATAAATGCATTTTGTATCATGGTTGATGATACAAGAAACATGGATGTATGAGAATCACACAAGATGAGAAGATAATGAAAAACATTTATGAATTTAAAAGAAATGAAGAATGAGTCATGGTTTTAGATGCTTGGAAAAATATTGAGAAACTATAACTCATCTTCAATTCTTGACTTATTCATAGATTTTTTTGTTATTCTATTCTCATCTCATCTCTTAGCCATCATGGTTCATACACATCCAAGTTCATCTCTTTCTTCAACTCTTCATTAATTTTCTAGGGTTGAGAAAAAGATAAGAGAAAGAAATATTTCTAGTGAGCAAAATTCCTACTTCATCAACCTACACTTCTCTAGCCCATTAGTATAGGTTGTTAACATTACTAATACCTTGATTAGTGAAGTGTGAGCTTGAGTGAGTGTTGCCTCAAGGTGGATCATTTTCGACGACGAAGATTACAAGCAAGCTCGATCCTTTTTTCAAGTGGAGTCAAAAAAGAGTTCTAGGGACTACTTCTTGGAGCTTTAGAAGTAAAGGACTAGACTACAAAGGTTGTAAACTCTCTTCACTTAGATTAAAATTTGTTTGCTTAACTTTAAAACCCTAATTCTCTAGTTCGATTCTTGTTTAGTATACTCAGACCTCTAAAATTTTAAAATTGTATACTTAATACTCATAGAAACATAGTAGAAGTGCTATGAAATACTTTTATAGTATCAGAGCCAAGCTAGAGGCTTAGGATTGTATTAGACGAAGTTAAAGTGTTCGATCGACGTTTTAAACTAACAATTTAGGTAGTTTCTGTCCATTTTTTTAAACTTCATATTTTTCACAATTAAAAATGCTCAGAAAATCATGTAGGTAAAACTATGAAGGCTCAAGAAATACGAGCATGTATCTCCATCACTTGACCACGGAACCGCCGCCTATACCATGTATTGGCCGTAGTTCCACCACCCAAATGTGGTGTTACAAGCTCGTTTTTCTTGTGCTGCTTCATTTTGAAATTTTGGACCATCTGGGTATTTTTTGTGAGGCTCAAGTGGTTGAGATCTCTGTGAATTGGTGTTGTTTGAAATATCGATCGAAATGTTTAACATCGTCTATAGTGCTTTGGATATGTGATACAATTTTTAGAATTCACATTGATTAGTTTTGTGAAAACTAGTTATCGATTTGTAAATCTCACATTTTAGTCTCGAATGATGGATTACAACAAAGTTTGGATTTGGATCGAAATTCCGTTGTAATCTCGTATCGTACGCGAATACTCGCCGGGAGACATTAGTAGACAGCCACGTCCCATAGCCCCGACCAAGTGACTATAGGAGAACCCTATGGCCTAAAGCATCCACTCGGGTGCTCACGGCCACGGTGTTTCGCCCAAGTGCACTTTGTTGACGACCTCGGGGGTGCGACCATTTACTAAAGTTCCTGATGAGCATTCGATCTTTTAATCGGGAATCTTGTTGAATTGACCGACTTAATTTTTGAAAAGTGTTTTCAATCTGAGACTTAAATGCAAGGTTTATAGGGTTAGGCATGAAATTTGGAATATGTGATAATCCGGGTTTATGATGTCTAAAGATGCGGATTCTAATTATTGTAGTTTTCATTTCTTTTCTGCGACCGTAAGTGTAATATATGAAAGTATCCCCGATCTCGTTGCTATACGACAACGACATTAGGGATGTGCATATTTACTTACGTTGATGGCATGTGATGTTATTGTGTTGCTATCGATATGTTATATTGGATTGTCATGATTGAATAGCCGGGGGTTTACGTGAGATGAGATTTTTTCAATTTTCATTCGTGTAAATATTTGCATGTAATATTCTTTTATTGGGACACTTCCGGGTTGAGATTGTTGTCTCCATTCGATATATATTATTTACTTTTCCACATTACGATAGACCCAAGGCAGGGAGCATAAGTAACCGGATTGTAAAGTCCAGTGGGATGTCATCTCGAAGAGTCGAGACCGGTGGCCTAACTCTAGAATTAGCAGGGTTGCTTGCCGCTCTCGTAGGGGTCTAGGGGTGTGGACTTGGCCATTTATCACGACCTTGAAATCTGTGTTTTTCGTTACTGGCTTAATCTAAAACACTAACCTCCTAGGATATTATATATTTCATATATCTGCTTCTGCTGTTTCTGTGATGTGATGTGATCATATAACTGTGTGAGATGAATGCTACTTATATATATGATATATTAGTAGACAATGTATATATTTTTCATCCGCGTTAGTCCTGACCCCGCCCTGCCGTAAGTTAAGTAATCTTACGGTGAAGACCCGGGTCCCTATGGTGAATGCTGTAAGTGCACGGCGACGCCCCAGCCGTCAATCCGAAGGCCAAATGCGGAAGCGGTGATAAACTTTAAATTTTACTTGAACTGGCACCACCGCGCACTAATACCCGGATCGAACCATTAACTAGTCCTAGCTAACTACAAGATGGGGAAGAGAGATATACCGACTGATCCGAGTCCTCCGGTCTTCTCGTCGTCGTCCCGATCTCCTGCGGAAACTCCGGTCGTCGCCTCCTTACCGGAAGGGCACCACATCGCCTACTTCTTTTACGGGCTCCCACCTTAATGCCGAGGCAACTCGGGCACGAAGCTGGCTAGTCGACGTGCTCAAGATTTGCTGTAGAATATAGTGTAGAGGCTATGTCTCATTTTGGGATTCATGGAGGTGCCATTTTGGTGGAGGGATGATACAAGAACTATGTAGAGGGACTTGGGGATTTTGGGAGCATGAAAAGAACAACAAATCCCCATCCAAAAATTTGGACAGCCCATTTCATGAAGTGGCCGGCCATGCTAATTGTGGTGGAGAGAATGAGAATCAATGTATCAAAAAAAAATGTGAGCCATACTCATATCATGCAAGAGAGAGAGAGGAATGGTTATCATATGAAAGGAAATCATCACAAACATAAACCCAACACTCCACCAACCTCACCCCTCATTATCATCAACAATCATGACTTTAAAAGTCAAGCCATGATGGAGTCAAAACAAGTCAATGATGGTGAAGTCATCATGAAGCAACAAGATGCAAAGAACCCCCTCTACAAACACTTATTTGCACAAATGCAAATAAGCCCTCCTCCACCAATCTTCGGCCATTGAAAGATACAAATGAGAATGGCCGAAACGGAAAGCAAACTGGCAACTCCAGAAAACTGGTCCCGTAATAAATTACAGGAAAACCCCGCTACTGTGCATACACACCCGCATCTGTATTTCGACCGAAATACAAATGCAATGAGACAAAGTCTACACTGTACTATACTAGGATCCGGCTTAAACCAAAGCCGGCTAGTAATATCCGTTCGATCCTGATCCGTGCAATACCGCACGTATCTGATCGAACCCTGCTATATATCCATACGGCCTGTAGTACAAACTGTCCGATCCTGATCCGTGCAATACCGCACGTATCTGATCGGACCTTGCCATATCTCCATACGGCCTCTACAACTTTTCGCCCGAAAGCTGAGTAACTGAATGTGGGGGACTCTAAAGACTCGTCAACACCTTGGTTGTGGATTTAACCACTAGCACGTCAGAGGTATAAGCCAATACGTAACGGGCTACCAGGTATTGACTAAAAGGGACGTCAGTGAGCGAACTCAGCCTGACAACCCTACTGAGCCTGTCAGTGACAATATCCGTACAGTCCGGTCCGTTCTTCTATGAGCATCGCATGGCGGGCCTAGGGGGTTGGTAAAAGTCAGACCCCCAAAAGCGGTACAAGTCGTGTCGGAGTGTAGCCCAGAACACCCTGAGATACTACTGGAATACCTACAAGTAAATCTCCTTGCCTCGGCCGAGGGCTTCGTGTAATGGATCTCCTAGACACAGCACGACCTCACCCCCAATACCGGGAGAGACGAACCCCTGAAGATACGCTCACTACCTCCATGTGGCTCGGGACTGTACCCAACTAAAACCTGTTTGCACGACTCCTTTGAGCCGTGGTAGGGTAGTAATCAAAGTACAGTGGGAACTCACACAAGACAAATGATGATCCCCAGGTCGATGAACTAACCTATACACATGTCACCAGGGAACTGCCATCTGACGTCTGGTATATGACCAACTAGCATGTTCCCGGCGAGTCCTGTCCGGTGTACTCATAACCCAATGAGCACCTGTATACATCTTAGGTGATCCAACTGACACCAGTGGCTTGTGAGACCGGCCACCGCCCCTCGTCGGGGTCTCGACTGTATACACTAGTCTACTCTGGAGAATCGATGCCCTATCTCGAAACTCTCACGACTATGGACTATTTAAGGATATGCTTATAGACTGCCAGCTCCCACGTATATGATCGCCCTCATACTGCTGGTGGTCAAGCAAGAATCCTAGGGGCTCTACCAGCGTGTAATAGCGACCTGTCAGGTCACCTAAAGCAGTACACGATGATAAAGGTAAACCAGATAGCATACTATCATCTCGAGTAAGATTGTCCTATCGGGATAGGTCCTCCATCAATCATTACAATCACGTACCTGTGATCCAATAATTGACTCTGAGGGCACTATCTCCAACAATATCCCACTTGCACTCAAGGCTAATTATTGTGATGTCGCATACTCACAGCCCGTGTGATACCGAACACCCAACTCCTCTACTAGTTAGTCTCACAAAGCTCGTTTGCGAAACTATTGCGTTCGAGGAATAGCCTCTGTGAGTGGATCCGCTTTGATGTTTCTTTCTATGTCTCTCTATATCTCATGTTTGCGGAGAAAGCCATCTCCCGAAATGAGCAATACCTGTCTTAGAATGTGTCTGGATGTCTGATGGGACCTAGCTCATAAATGAACTCCAAATCCAAACTTCTTAGACTGTATCGTCAACTGAACTTAATCAGTATCCTGCGCCATGCCTCCCTCAGTATTGCCTTGGACCACCTGTCCAAAATACTGCCCCTCGTCAGAAGGAAAACTATAACTCTGACAACCTCCTTGTCGTCTAGGTCACCTTGGAAGCCTGGAATGATAACTGTCTCCCGAATGAGGCTGTCGTTATCATATCCCTAGAACATCCACTTATGTTCTAAAACTGCTTCCGACTGTTTCTCCAGGATTGGATTAATGTCAACTTATTGTATCTAGTGCAAGAACAACATCTGGTGTGGTACTTGACATCTCATGATTGACTCAATTGCCTGAGCAAGTGATCTGCCAATCATGCACATCCCTCTCCCCTTTAGTCTAAAAGACACCTTTAGAGAGGGTGACTCCGTCACCTGCAGGTACACCACCGTGCCAGGAGTCGTCCATTCTAAATACTCTTAGAATGCTGTCTAAGTACCCTGATTGGGAAACCACCCAAATCTAGATCTAAAACCATAGATCCAGTAACCAGTATGTCTGATACAAAATCCATTTCCCATATGGAGAAAACACTGTGTGACGACCAAAGTATAACCGATTGTAATATAGGAGTTTCTTTTCCTACTCTGTGTATGTCATCCAAATACCAGGATATCACACCCTACTACCTTCTCAACAGATCCATCCCTCATTCTGATGAAGTCAAACCTATGACTGTCACATCAGAAATAGATGATCTATCTCCGCTATATCTACTTTAGTCTATAAATAGACATAAGCTACCTGTCCACCAATGCTTCCGCTGCTCCCACTGACTACGACAACCCTCTGGCAGAGTCATATACACGTACACTTCTGAAGCGAGTTCAGAACGACGCTATACTCATCCTCCTGCCGGGTCTCACAGTCTGGAACAACAGCAATGGCAAGTGTGGGTAAACAAGAACTTCCCTGTCACCGTCCTTGAGGCTACCGGAGTACCCCTCGGGTGCCTGAAGTTACCCACCGTATCTGCGGAGTGGCTAATGGAATGTCAAACCGGATTGAATCTTTAAGTTCCTTATCAAATCTTCAGTAATCGTTTGTGGTTCTGGAATCACTTCCAGTTCTACCATACTCCCACTACTGTTTTCTGAAAAAATCCATTTTTATTAAAACTGTGGCGAGTCTAGAACAATATTGCTATTGTTCATCCAGATGGTAGAAAGTCAGCCCGGGTCATAGCCTGGGTCAACCCACAAACAGCCATTACAGAAACGTGCCTTGAGTTGTCCAGTGTCTGGTTTTAAGCATAAACCGGACAACTCCCCGTACCTTAACATCGTTAAGATATGAACTGTTCTATATCCAATATAGAAACAGAGGCACTGATTTAATTGAACCAGATTCAAATCATGCAGCTGTCTCCAGTGCATGTCAACTAAATGGAAGAAGTCTGATCAGCGTTACTCAACTTAGGAATGCTTCCAATTATGAGTAACCTGAAAGAGAAGCAAGATCTCTTTATCATTACTATCAACTGAATACCATTCACAAGTATCTACATCTTCGATCACTTTGAAGAATCCTGATACTTGCTACACCTGGTTCTCTACTCTATTCAAATACCTATAACTTCTCCTAATTCGGACCCTGTGTTTCCACGAAACACCTGTCTAAAAACTAGAGAAGTCATAAGTAAACCGAATATAGTACGAGGACCAACCCCTCTGTCCTGATGGACTCTGGACAACATACAATACTCTGTATAAGTCCCTTGAGTCTGATAACTCATTCACTGTGTGTCGTAGGTTGAAAACTGTACTTATGGTTAAGAAGAATTACACCGCTGTTTAATGCTCCTTACCTAACCATCCACTGATATAGGTAAATGTCATAGACATAATTTCAAAAGGTATATCTCACTCTATGAAAATAGACGTACAGATATATCAATTTGAAATTGGTGCATAACAGAGAATATTCAAAACCAAATATTTGCCGTCCGGCAAACAACCCAGGTGACTTCCTCAAATATCACCGATTACAACGAATCCCGATATAATGAGGATGATCACCCAATTCCCAATAACTTACTCCCACTCATCATCTGTAAAACCATACAGATGTGAGAATCATACCTAGTAAATACATACCCTGGAGCAAGTGCTAATTGGGAAATCAGTTTTCCTTTAACAGTACACGGTGAAACTGAAACATTGAAATGTCTCGATGGGGTATCCTGGTATTCCTAGTAATGCCTCTTCCATAATCCAGATTCACAACTATAACCGTGTAATTCTTTGCCACCTCTCCAAATCCCTTTATATGTCTTTAGTCATTACCTTCTGCATACCCCTTTAGGCCAAATGGTTTTCTTCCTTACCTACCGTTCGGCACCAGCCTATGGTTTTGAAGAAGACTATCCAATAAGCATAATGGGTGTACTGTCCCAATCCTAGGAATACTCGCAATGCGAGAGAAGGTGAAGATAAAAGACAACCGAATAAACCTTATTCCTATTTCTCCTGGACCAGAATCCATCCCCGAACTGGAACAAGTTCCTTTCGAGTTCGTATATAACCATACGATGGAGTATCCAAATAAACTGTGGATCTTCGTAGTGATACGGAGTGTCCTGGAGAAATACAAAGGTGATTTAGGATTGGCGAAGGAATACTTGGTTTGGTCGTGAATAGCGGTCGCAATTTACTTTGCCCTCTTACTAATCCCTTGCTTTGTCTTAACTTAATACCTTCTGCACACCATCGTTATGCTAATTGGTTTTCTTCATTCCCCACCGGTCGGCACCTGCCTATGGTTTGGAAGAAGACTATCCAATTTGAATAATAGGTGTACTACCCCTAAACCAAGGAGTACTCGTAACCTGAGAGAGGGTAAAAGAAAAAGACAACTGAATAATCCTATCCGTTTTCTCCAGAACCGGAAACCATCCTCGAATAAATCCCTTCGAGTTCGTATATAACCATACGATGGTTTTGTCCAATGGAAGTGGACGTTCGTAGTAATGCGGGGTGTCCTGGAGAAAAGGGTAAAAGTAGGAGTGGCAATGAGGTGTGCAACTCTGACAATCCAAAAGCCAGTGTTAAGAAGGTTCGGTCAACTTGGTCACTAAGTTATAGTCTAGGGTCGGGTCAATGGTCGCTGCCAAAGAGAGAGAGAAAAGAAACACTCAGCATGCACTCTAACCTAGATCAGAATGGTTACCAATTTATCTAATCAGGAAACCTCCCACTGTACCGTCAAATTCTCCTCCAAACCTGAAAGAAGAATTAGTCGGGGTCACCCGAGGAGTAAACTAACTCATCAGTGGGAATCGGGATCCAACTATCATCGCATGATAACGTGACGGAATCCGCTCACGTCATCACACTCCAGAAGGTATGCGCATATCTGGCAAGTTTCAGTTCTTTTGAAACTCCCGATGTGATTTCTACCCCATGCTCTTATGACCTTGACGAAGGTCAACAAATCATAAGTCACATGTCAAGTTCTACCCGTCATTGTCCAGGTTAATTTGAACCCACCCGTACAAGCCCTTGACGAAGGTCAACAAGGCTATACGACTGTCCCAAACCAACGCATCTATCTATGCAACAGAAAGGTAACAAGCAGCTACCATACACTATGCCTTGACGAAGGTCAACAAACATAGCATGAATACTACGTGCTACCCGTCTGAAACGACGAAGGGCTATGAATGGTTTCTGGCGAAAACCTTTAACGTAATGAACTTGATATCGTTGAAGGAACGGATAGCTTTTAAAAATATAGTGACGAAAACCTTTGCTAAAGAGGTCACTCCCGGTGAAGGGATCTCGGCTCTTTCCCCGTAGAATGAGGTGCAGGATATTCCAAATGAATACCACGATGCAAAGCAAAAGTAATCGGCTGTAGTGAAGTTAATGCCCTGACGCAAACTTCTGTCCAAGGGGTCACTCCCGGTGAAGGGATCTCGGCCCTTGCCTCGTTGACTGAGGTGCTGGATATTCATAACCGAATATCACTGTGCAAAACAAAAGTGAACGTCCTTGCAATAACAGCTTTTTGAAAAGTGTTCCAACAACATCAGATTAGGTTTGTTTTTAACTTGCATTGATCCGAATCAACGCAATCCCATCAATTGATCACACCACAAAGAACGAAAATATACTGATGTACGTATATGCCATCCGTATTCGCCACTGGGTCCCGTCATTACCCATTAGGTTAGCTAACTAACGACAGAGCGGGGACTGGACTAGCGCGGATGCAAAACATATACAACATCTACTAATATATATACCAATATATTATATTCGCTCAAGGCGTGATAAAATGCAACATCACAGAAATGTACAGCATTACAGAAACAATACAGATATCTGGGATCCCCGGGTTTCACAGAGCCACTACTGAAACCCGACGTTCCCCTGGTCGTGTGGATAGCCTGTGCAATGAAATCCTAGACCCCTACGGGCGCGGCAAGTCACCCGCCAAAACCTGAAGCGAGGCAGCCCCCTTCAGCAACGTGAATGGACCACCCAGCACTTCACGGAATCCGGTAACTTGGGCACCCCTCCTGGGTCAACCTGTACCCCCTACGAGTGCGGCGAATAGCCCGCCAATCCTAGAGTGAAGCCCCCTCCGTCTCAATGCCATGAGATGCGGGCTTGTTGCCCTCTAGAACCCGGCTATCCGTGCACCCCTCCGCGGGGTAATCCTAGTACAGAAAGTAAAATATACATACAACGGGTACATCGACCGCAACCAGGTCGTGCCCCAAAAGAATAATACAATCAGGCAGTGACGGCAGTCCACATGTCGGACGCTCGCCCCGCAATATCAAATATACATAATACAACCACAACTGTACTAGCATTGCATCCAGGCTATCCCCCATGACCGATCTGCAACATCACAGCAAAAACAGAACATCAACGTGAAAGTCACGTTCGCAAATCCGTCTAACCGGGCTATAGCAGTTAGACCGGATTTACCGATCAAGTGACATTCACGGTCGCAGATATAATGTAAATACTGTGAAATAATGTGTTTAAAATATCCGATTGATCAAATTTTAACAAGTGGGCCCCAAGCATTACTGTAGCAGATCAAGAAATTCTGGGCCCAATGTTATTATTCCAAAAACCCAATTTTCACCCCAGAAAGATACTGTAGAAATTTGGTGCAGGGAACCCAACAGTGTGCGGCGGAACCGCGGCCCAAAGGGGTGTTTGGCCGCGGTTCCGCGCTCCAACAGTGGACTTAGTGCATCGAATTTTCACAGAACCCTTAGATATTCCAGTACATCACTTTTCTGTAACCTGAAAAAATTTTCGACACCAAAAATTTTCAACAGAAAACTGATGTGGTAAAAATTGCGGTTTTGGGATTTTTGTTCGATCGGAATTGTAAAACACATTAAACCAAGCTAGACTAAGTTAATGGCGAGGCTCTGATACCACTGTAAGTGCACGGCGACGCCCCGGCCGTCAATCCGACGGCCAAATGCGGAAGCGGTGATAAACTTTAAATTTTACTTGAACTGGCACCACCGCGCACTAATACCCGGATCGAACCATTAACTAGTCCTAGCTAACTACAAGATGGGGAAGAGAGATATACCGACTGATCCGAGTCCTCCGGTCTTCTCGTCGTCGTCCCGATCTCCTGCGGAAACTCCGGTCGTCGCCTCCTTGCCGGAAGGGCACCACATCGCCTACTTCTTTTACGGGCTCCCACCTCAATGCCGAGGCAACTCGGGCACGAAGCTGGCTAGTCGACGTACTCAAGATTTGTTGTAGAATATAGTGTAGAGGCTATGTCTCATTTTGGGATTCATGGAGGTGCCATTTTGGTGGAGGGATGATACAAGAACTATGTAGAGGGACTTGGGGATTTTGGGAGCATGAAAAGAACAACAAATCCCCATCCAAAAATTTGGACAGCCCATTTCATGAAGTGGCCGGCCATGCTAATTGTGGTGGAGAGAATGAGAATCAATGTATCAAAAAAAAATGTGATCCATACTCATATCATGCAAGAGAGAGAGAGGAATGGTTATCATATGAAAGGAAATCATCACAAACATAAACCCAACACTCCACCAACCTCACCCCTCATTATCATCAACAATCATGACTTTAAAAGTCAAGCCATGATGGAGTCAAAACAAGTCAATGATGGTGAAGTCATCATGAAGCAACAAGATGCAAAGAACCCCCTCTACAAACACTTATTTGCACAAATGCAAATAAGCCATCCTCCACCAATCTTCAGCCATTGAAAGATACAAATGAGAATGGCCGAAACGGAAAGCAAACTGGCAACTCCAGAAAACTGGTCCCGTAATAAATTACAGGAAAACCCCGCTACTGTGCATACACACCCGCATCTGTATTTCGACCGAAATACAAATGCAATGAGACAAAGTCTACACTGTACTATACTAGGATCCGGCTTAAACCAAAGCCGGCTAGTAATATCCGTTCGATCCTGATCCGTGCAATACCGCACGTATCTGATCGAACCCTGCCATATATCCATACGGCCTGTAGTACAAACTGTCCGATCCTGATCCATGCAATACCGCACGTATCTGATCGGACCTTACCATATCTCCATACGGCCTCTACAACTTTTCGCCCGAAAACTGAGTAACTGAATGTGGGGGACTCTAAAGACTCGTCAACACCTTGGTTGTGGATTTAACCACTAGCACGTCAGAGGTATAAGCCAATACGTAACGGGCTACCAGGTATTGACTAAAAGGGACGTCAGTGAGCGAACTCAGCCTGACAACCCTACTGAGCCTGTCAGTGACAATATCCGTACAGTCCGGTCCGTTCGTCTATGAGCATCGCATGGCGGGCCTAGGGGGTTGGTAAAAGTCAGACCCCCAAAAGCGGTACAAGTCGTGTCGGAGTGTAGCCCAGAACACCCTGAGATACTACTGGAATACCTACCAGTAAATCTCCTTGTCTCGGCCGAGGGCTTCGTGTAATGGCTCTCCTAGACACAGCACGACCTCACCCCCAATACCGGGAGAGACGAACCCCTGAAGATATGCTCACTGCCTCCATGTGGCTCGGGACTGTACCCAACTAAAACCTGTTTGCACGACTCCTTTGAGCCGTGGTAGGGTAGTAAGCAAAGTACAGTGGGAACTCACACAAGACAAATGACGATCACCAGGTCGATGAACTAACCTGTACACATGTCACCAGGGAACTGCCATCTGACGTCTGGTATATGACCAACTAGCATGTTCCCGGCGAGTCCTGTCCGGTGTACTCATAACCCAATGAGCACCTGTATACATCTTAGGTGATCTAACTGACACCAGTGGCTTGTGAGACCGGCCACCGCCCCTCGTCGGGGTCTCGACTGTATACACTAGTCTACTCTGGAGAATCGATGCCCTGTCTCGAAACTCTCACGACTAGGGACTATTTAAGGATATGCTTATAGACTGCCAGCTCCCACGTATATGATCGCCCTCATACTGCTGGTGGTCAAGCAAGAATCCTAGGGGCTCTACCAGCGTGTAATAGCGACCTGTCAGGTCACCTAAAGCAGTACACGATGATAAAGGTAAACCAAATAGCATACTATCATCTCGAGTAAGATTGTCCTATCGGGATAGGTCCTCCATCAATCATTACAATCACGTACCTGTGATCCAATAATTGACTCTGAGGGCACTATCTCCAACAAATGCGGATGGCATATATGTGTGTTTTATTTTCGTTTTTTCTGTGATGTTTAGGAAACATAAATAATGGGACGTCATTAATAAGATTAATGAAAAGAAAAGAAACCTAAAAGATGTTGTAGAATCAAATTTTTCAAAAAGATAGCTCTAGTTTTTACTTTGCACTGTGGTATTCCATTATGAATATCCAGCACCTCATTCGATGAGGAAAGAGCCTAGATCCCTTCACCGGGAATGTCCTCATTAGTAAAAACTAACATATGCTACAACCCACTCGGTTTGTTTTGAAAACTACTCAATTTTTAAAGCGGAGCTTAAACTACTCCTTTTTCAAATCACTAGATTCTACAACGATATCAAGTTCATTACGTTAAAAGTTTTCTTTAAACCAACCGTAATCCTCCATCATTTCAGATATGTAGTATTTAGTATTCGTGTTGTATTTGTTGACCTCCTTCAAGTCATGGTGTACAGTAGCTGGATAATATTTATCTGCAGCATATTGATGCAATCGGTAGGGGCAGTCACACAGTCTTGTTGACATCCTTCAAGGGTTTGTGTGGATGGGTTCGAATTGATCAAAAAATGATGGGTTGAACTTGACTAGCGGCCTATGGTTTGTTGACCTCCATCAAGGTCATAGGCCGTTAGGGGTAAAAACAGATATTGGGAATTTCAAGTGTTGAAATTTGCAATGAGATTGCATACCTTATATATGATAGTTGGATCCCGATACCCACTGCGAGTAAGTGTTACTCCTGAGTGAGTTTTCCACTTTACAAATAGTTAATCCAGTAGGTATCTAAGAAAGATGTTAACGGGGTTATGCTCCTGCGGAAATGAGGTTATTTAATTAGTTCCATGCGAAAGCATGGAAAGACTCCCTCGGAGTACCAATACCTGCCTGGCTGACCGATTAGCGAACTTGTAAGGTGTAATTAATCCTGAATAATTTTACTTTTTAGGGTTTGAAAGAAGATTTGATAAAAACAGTAAGAGCTATCCTGATTAGATAAGATAATAACCAGTCTAATCTTGTAAGAGCGCATGCTAAAGTGTTTTCTTCTCTCTCTCTCCAGATTGTGACCATGTCACCCCTTAATCAAGATAATAATATGGATGTATTGACCAAACCTTCTTACTATACTGGACTGGGGAACATTGGTTCCGCCCTATCTTATGACAACTATCATAAGTCTGGACAAGAGATAGGGGAATACAAGAATTTCCACGCAACCCGAATGAAGAAAGAGCATTCTGATGCATTTTCTTCGGGTGTGTTAGTTATTGAGAGTTGTTTCTCAGTCTGCTCTACGTCCTGAGTATTGGATACCAGATCAAGATCCCACATTTGTAATCTATTATAAGGATTAAAGAAAAGTAGAGAACTGGGAAAAAGGTGATGTCTCTCAGAGTAGGGAATGGAGCAATTTTTGCTGCCGAAGCTGTCGACGAATATCACCTAGTATTGCCAAATGGTAATACATTGATTTTGAACGACTGTTATTTCGTACCATCGATGATGCGCAATATAATATCTGTTTCTTTATTAGATAAAGAGGGATATAACTTTTTATTAGAGAAAATTGTTATGAAAATTTTCCTAAATCAAGTGTTAATTGGGTTTGGTACGTTGTGTAATGGTATATACATTCTAAATCAAAATACAGTTCTGAATATACAAAACACACATAAGAGAAAAAGTTCAGAAATAAACGAAAGCTTCTTATGGCATTGTAGACTTGGTCATATCAATGCGACCAGACTAGCTAAGTTGCATAAAGATGAATATTTGAATCCGTTCGAATTTGCATCTTATGAAACTTGTCAGTCATGTCTCAAAGAAAAGATGACCAAAACTCCATTTACGGGACACGGAGAAAGAGCTACTGAGCTTTTGGGACTGATACATAGTGATGTATGCAGTCCTATGTCTACACATGCCAAGAATGGTTCCTCGTACTTTATTATATTCACCGATGATCTCTCAAGATTCGGACATGTGTTCTTGTTGAAACACAAATCTGAACCTTTTGAGAAATTCAAGAAATATAAGAGCAAAGTAGAGAACCAGACAGGTAAAAGTATTAAAATCCTTCGATCTGATCGAGGAGGTGAATACTTAAGCACGGAATTCCGAGATTATTTATTAGAGAATAGGATTCTCTCTCAGCTTACTCCTCCGTATACACCACAGCACAATAGAGTATCGGAACGGAGGAATCGCACCCTATTAGATATGGTGCGCTCTATGATGAGTGTTGTTGAGTTACCTATTGCCTTTTGGAGTTATGAACTTGAGACAGCTGCATACATATCGAATAGGGTTCCTACCAAATCTGCGCCTACCACTCCATATGAGATATGGGAGAGGAAGAGACCATATCTTAATTTCATTAAGATATGGGGTTGTCCGGCTTATATTAAAAAGCAAAATCCGGACAAGCTCGAGGTAAGTTCTGTTCTATATAAGTTTGTTGGATATCCCAAACATTCGCGAGGGTATATCTTCTACCACACTGAGGAACAAAAGATGTTTGTTGCTCAACATACCACCTTTTTAGAAAAAGAATTTCTTGTAAAAGAAATTAGTGATAATGAGGTAGAGCTGGAAGAAATTCTAGATACACAAACTGCAATAGAAGATTTGGTAGAATCAGAGGATTCAATAGTCCCCGACAAACCTCAGCCACTCCGCAGATCTAGTAGGGTTCCTCATCCACCTAAGTGATACTACGGTTTTCTCATAGATGGTGGGAGCGAGGATTGCATCATGGAAGATGATGACCCAACTAATTTCGAGCAGGCTATCACAAGTGGAGATTCTGTGAAATGGCTGGATGCTATGCGATCTGAGATGGAATCCTTGTAAACTAACAAAGTATGGACTTTGGAAGTTGTTCCTAAAGGGGTAAAACCTATTGGGAGCAAGTGGATCTTCAAGAAGAAAATTGGTGTAGATGGAAAGGTTGAGACTGTCAAAGCTAGACTTGTAGCAAAAGGTTTTCGTTAACGACCAGGTGTCAACTATGATGAGACCTTTTCTCCAGTGGCTATACTTAAGTCCATCAGGATCCTACTTTCCATTGCTGCATACCATGAATATAAAATCAGGCAGATGGATATCAAGACCGCTTTTCTAAATGGTGATTTAGAAGAGAGTGTATATATGACACAGCCATAGGGCTTCGTAGACAGTGGGAGCAACGGAAAGGAGTGCAAGCTGTTTAAATCAATCTACGGAATAAAGTAGGCATTGCGAAGATGGAACATCTTTTTTGATGTGGCAATCAAAGAGTTTGACTTCATCAAAAATATTGAAGAACCATGTATATACAAAAAGGTTGTGGAGGGTAAGTCCGTCTTCCTCGTATTGTAAGTGGATGGCATACTCTTGATAGGAAATGATATTCCTATGCTACACTTGGTCAAACTCTTCCTATCACAAAAATTCTCCATGAAAGATCTGGGTGATGTCTCCTACATCCTGAGGATAAAGATCTATAGAGATAGATCTAAAAGGATGTTGGGATTGTCTCAATCCAGGTACATAAACACCATACTAAAGAGGTTCAGTATGGAAGATTCTAAGCGTGGTAATTTACCCGCTTGTTCAGGAATCACACTCTCCAAAGAGATGTCTCCCAAGACTGATTTGGAGAGGGCTCGCATGAACGTGATACCATATACTTCTGCAGTTGGGTCTATCGTATACGCGATATTATGCACCAGACCGGATGTAGCTTACGCACTTAGTGTGATAAGTAGGTATCAATCATACCCAGAGAAGAAACACTGGATAGCTATGAAGAATATTCTTAAGTACTTGAGAAGGACTAAAGAGATGTTCTTAGTGTATGGTAACGGAGAACTCCAAGTAGAGTTCTTTACCAATTCGAGCTTCCAGAGTGATAAGGATAACAGCAAGTCTGTCTTAGGTTTTGCCTTCACCCTCAATAGAGGGGCGGTATGTTGGAAGAGTTCCAAACAAGATACCGTTGCAGACTCGACGATAGAGGCTGAATACATCGCTGCTAACGATGTTGCAAAAGAGGCTGTCTAGATTAAGAAGTTCATTAATGAACTTGGTGTGGTTCCATCCATTGTAGATCCAATATCTTTGTATTGTGATAACAATGGAACTGTGGCTTTGGCTAAGGAACCCCGGTCCCATCAGCGATCCAGACATATTCTGAGGTAGTATCACCTGATCCGGGAGATAGTTGATTGCCACGAGATCGAGGTCAGGAAAGTAGACATGAAGGACAACACGGTGGATCCACTTACGAAAGCCCTTCCCCAGACGTAGTTTGAGAGACTTTTTGGGATGTTGGGTATGCGATACTATAACAACTGGCCTTAGTGCAAGTGGAAGATTGTTACGAATATATATGCCCTAGAGGCCATTATTGTATATTATAGTGGATGCTTGGACATATATAGAGAGAATTTTCTTGCTTGACATGATAGTATGCTATCTGGTTGCTCTTTATCTTAACATGTACACTTGTTTTAGTTTATTGTCTCTTTGATACATGTTTATAAAGCCCTTAGAATGTTGGCTTGACTACCAGGACTATGATGCAGATCATACTAGTGGGGCTTATGTAGTCCATAAGCACATCCTTTATCAGTTCCTAGCCGAGGGAGTATCGAGACAGGGCATCGATATTCTAGAGTAGACTAGTGTGTACGTTTCTTGACCCTGTATAGTGCGATGGTTGATCCCACAGCCATTGGTGTTTGACATCAAAGATTGTACACAGGTGCTCATTAGAGAATGGGTACACTGAACAGGACTCGCCGAGAACTCCTAGATGGTACCATACCTATCGTCAGATAGCAGTTCTCTGGTGACACTTGTACAGGTTAGTCTGTAGACCCGAGATCGCCATAGTGTCTTGTGTGGTTTCTACTGTGCTTTGATTTCCTCCCTACCACGGCTCAAAGGAGTCGTTCAAACAGATAGATTTTAGGTACAGTCTCGAGTCACATGGAGGCAGTGAGCGATAGGAGGGGTTTCGTCTCTCCCGGTATTGGGAGTTGATGTTGCGCTATACTCGATTGGCTATAACAGCAAGTCCCTGGCCAGGGATGATGAGATTTACTGATAAGTGTTATCAGTAGTTTCTCAAAAGGTTATAGGACACACATCGGCATGACTTATCAAGTTAGTGTGGTCTGACGATTCCACCCCCCAGACTCAATATGTGACATATCAGACGAAGAGACCGAACTATACGATAAGTGTTGCTTATAGGCTCTACGGGAGTTTGGACAAGTTTGCTTGTTGATCTTCTATTCGTTCAATACCTGGGTAGCTGTTACGTCCATCTAGTACCGCCGACGGCTTGTGGGTATCTGATGTGATCATTACCTACTGCTAGCATATTGACGAGTCTTTAGAGTCCCACATAGAGGTTTCCTAGCTCAAGCGAAACGAAGTAGGGCACGTATGGAGATATGTGCGGGAGCTTGATTAAATATCAGTATATGATACCGTATTCTAATCTAGCGATATTTGATATCAGCCGGGTTTTGTGATATAACCGGATTATTGAATCAAGTATTGATTCAATAATTTGATTTATATATATGTTTATATATTTGATATTAGCCAGGTTATATATGATATAACCGGATTATTGAATCAAGTGTTGATTTAATAATTTGATATATATATATATATAAACTAATATTGAATATTAGCCGGTTATATGTGATATAACCGGATTATTGAATCAAGTGTTGATTTAATACTTTTATATACATACATACATACATACATACATACATACATACATACATATATATATATATTTGATATTAGCCGGGCTATAAATCATATAACCGGATTATTGAATCAAGTGTTGATTTAATAATTTAATATATATTTATATATTTGATATATATATATATATATTAACTAATATTAAGCTCACTTAAGATTTTCTTCTCTTTATATGTGTGTGATATATATATATATATATATATATATATATATATATATATATGTATGTATTTTGTATCATGGTTGATGATACAAGAAACATGGATGTATGAGAATCACACAAGATGAGAAGATAATGAAAAACATTTATGAATTTAAAAGAAATGAAGAATGAGTCATGGTTTTAGATGCTTGGAGAAGTATTGAGAAGCCATAACTCATCTTCAATTCTTGACTTATTCATAGATATTTTTGTTATTCAATTCTCATCTCATCTCTTAGCCATCATGGTTCATACACATCCAAGTTCATCTCCTTCTTCATCTCTTCACTAATTTTCTAGGGTTGAGAAAAAGATAAGAGAAAGAAATATTTCTAGTGAGCAAAATTCCTACTTTATCAACCTACACTTCTCTAGCCCATTAGTATAGGTTGTTGACTTCATTAATACCTTGATTAGTGAAGTGTGAGCTTGAGTGAGTGTTGCCTCAAGGTGGATCATCTTCGACGACGAAGACTACAAGCAAGCTCGATCTTTTCTTCAAGTGGAGTCAAAGAAGAGTTCTAGGGATTACTACTTGGAGCTTTAGAAGTGAAGGACTAGACTACAAAGGTTGTAGACTCTCTTCACTTAGATTAAAATTTGTTTGCTTAACTTTAAAACCCTAATTCTCTAGTTTGATTCTTGTTTAATATACTTAGACCTCTAAAATTTTAAAATTGCATACTTTATACTCATAAAAACAAAGTAGAGGTGCTAAGAAATACTTTCACAATGGACCGAAATATCCTTAAACTAATACGGGACCGAAACGTCCTTAAGCTAACAATGGACCGAAATGTCCTTAAACTAATATTCGTCCCAAAAATGGGAATGTTGGACCGGAACATCTTTAAACTAGCGTTTTGCCCTAAAATACGACGATAAAGGACCGTCATGTCCTTAAACTCACACGTTTAGCCATATGGTGAATCCCCATATCGATTACCATATACAATCCACGGGCATAAACGATTCATAACTCTTCCAGGTCCTACATGATGTAGTCCTTTGAAGAAGACCAGGGCCTACAGCTAATGGTGCATTACCTCACGGGCCGCCTAAAAATAAAAAAAATGTATGTCCACAAGCGAAATGGGCACGGATGAAAACCCGAAAGCGCGTCATGAGTAAAAACAGCAGGACTGCCAGCGAGCTAGTGAAAAACCGGGAGAGCGTGAACTAGTTAAAAAAAGGTATGTCCATAAGCGAAATGGAAATGGATGAAAACCCGAAAGGGCGCCATGAGTATAAACAGCAGGACTACCGGGGAGCTTGTGAAAACCTGAAAGGGCACAATCTCATGAAAATAAAAAATATATATATACTTTCAGGGTCCCTTCGACCTTGCGAAAAAAAACCCTGTGTGAGAGCCTTACGACTCACAAAAGAGCAACACACTTAGGAATCTATACGATTCCTAAGGAGAAATTACACTTGCGAGATCCTCACGACTCGTAAGGAGAATTCCCCCTATGAGACCCTCACGGCTCATTGGATTCAAAAACTTTAAATTACAGGGATCTAGACATGTTCTTAAACCGTCATATCCCCTAAGCTGCCCTACAAGCGGTCTAATATTGACCCTTGTATACAATCCACGGGAATAAATAAATATTCTCCCACCAAGTTCCACCAATGGCGAGAAATGTCCCCATATGGTGAGCGACACTTGTAAGTCCTCTCGACTTATAAGGAGAAAATACTCTTGTAAGATCCTTACGACTTCCAAGAGAAAATACACTTAGGAATCCTCACGAATCCTAAGGAAAAAATACACCTACAAGGTCCTCTCGACTCGTAGGGAGAAATACCTTTATGAGACCCTTACGGCTCATAAAGCCAGAAAGCCTTTGTTGACAGGATCCTAACCCTGTTCGCTAAGCCACCTTTGTCCAAATTAACAAAAGCAAATGATGATTCGCTCCTGGCAATATCCCAGTTGTAGCGATGCTGATGCCTAAATAGGTATCAAATTTCAAGTCTTTTCACGACAAATGATGATTCGCTCATAGCAATATTTCAGTGGTAGTGATGCTGATGCCAAGATTGGGATCAGATTTTAAATCCCCAACTCAAAAAAAAGGCCGAAATGGTAGGGCAACTCGCAACAAAAAGCAGCGAGTAAAAACCAAAATAGCTGAAATGATAGGGTAACTCGCAATAAAAGGCGGCGAGTAAAAAACAAAAACAGCCGAAATGATTGGGCACCGCGGTAAATAGCCGAAATGATTGGGCAATCGCGACTTTTGCAACATAAAAGCTGAAAAGATAGAACATCGCGAAAATAAATAAATAAAATGAAAATGAAACTTTTCTGCCCTACAAGTATGTCCATATTGACTCTTGTATACGATCCATGGGCACAAATGAAATAAAGGGAACCATATCTTCCCACCATGCTTCGTCAAAAAGAGAACCGGGTCTTGACGGTACATATACCGCCTAGAGACTATCTTTGTGTTCCCCCCTCATTCCAGCAAGGGCAAACACAACAATTAAATAAGAGTGAAGTGACGGCAAAATCCTAGCTTCAGGTCTTAATGGCAACATCTACAGCCTAGAGATCATCCCGGTGTTCCTTCTCACTCCAGCAGAATGCAGACACAACGTCATCATAATAAAAAGAGACCCAAGGGTCAAAGAAAAAATAGAGCAATGGCAAAATCCTAGCTCCAAGTCTTGACGATACATATACAACCTAGAGACTATCCTGCGTTCTCCCTCAATTCAGCAGGATGAGGATGCAGCTATCAAATGAAATTAGAGTAATGGCATATTCCTAGCTCCGGACTTTAATTGCAATATATACAGCATATAGAGATGTCTACCCTACTTCAGCAAAGAATCGGCGTGACATCGTCAAAGCAAAAACGAAGTGACAATATATTCCAAGCTTTGGGTCTTGACGGAAGTACATATAAAGCCTAAAGATCGTTGGAGATCATCCCACCCCAGAAGGGTGCGGTTATGACTCATCGGGGTTCCAAATTGAACCTAACCTCAAGTAAAAAGTGCCATGGAAAATACCTAACGCTTGTTCTTTCAACAGTAATATAAATACTCCAACCTAAGAAAATTACTTGAAGACGTCTTGTCTAGCCTCAGAAGGGATCAGAGACATTACAGTCGCGGGGCTATTCGAACAGCGGTTTAAAGACTGCATATCGAGAAATATATTATCCAACACGACGGTACCACGGACTAAAACCCTAGTACCACAAACCTAATGGACCTCTGTCATAAAAGAATGGGGGTTATCTACATACAACGTTGGGACAAGTTTTCCTGTAAACCCAAGGGAGGTAAACTAAAAACACTTCGAAATGAGTACATAAACTAGAGACTCCGAAATGAGTGAATAAACTATAAACTCCGAAATGGGTACATAAACTAGAGACTCCAAAATGAGTGAATAAACTACAAACTCTGAAATGAGTGAATAAACTACAAACTCCGAAATGAGTACATAAACTACTTCGCGCTAGATCAAGACGTCAAAAATAGAAGAGTGCATGCAAATATAAAAATGTATATTCTTTATTCATGAATCAAAATATTTAAAAGATACAATTTATATATAAAAAAAAAGATACAATTCTAACCTCTAAGAGGGCGGAGCTTTCAATAAAGCGGTGACCCGTTCATTCTCTTGCCGCAGCTCCTTCTCACACATCACTATTGCGGCTAGCATTGCTTCGAATTGAACTCGTTGTTGTAAGCACGAAAAAAGCTTCTTAGAAATCTCCTGCTTAGCAGCTTCGGAGTCCTGCATTCCTCGCTTAGTAGAGTCAAGGTCTCGCCACAACACCACTCCTTCAGAAATGCATCGTTGAAAATTTTCAAAGATAACTCGGAGCCGTGCAACATTCGCCTTTACCTGGGCATGTAATTGGCTTGACTCGCTAAAAGTCGTCTCATGCTCCTTCTGCTTTAGGACCAGCTTCTTCTCATAATATTGAATGGAAGCGGCACTTTGTTCGATCCACGCGACCAATTAAGCCTTCGAGGATAATACCTCAGACATAAGATGTTTGCGCTCGATCTCATGGAGGTAAGCCTCGATTTGCTTACAATAATCAACCCAAATGCGGACGAAATATTCATTATGGAAAGTCATAAGAGTCGCCAGTATGGGGTTAACTTCATCCGCAAAGTCCGCAGTAGAACTGAGAGCCTCGACATTAAGGTCTTCGATAAATTCGCTTAGTATGTGCCTGCTATTTGCTGCGCCTCTAGAAGATGGGCGTTTAGCAAAGAGCCCTACGGGCATAGAAATGCGAGACTCAAAAGGAACCAAAGCCAGTGGAGCTGCTACGGAATAAGACATGTACAAAAAAGAGTCAGATTTTAACCTAAAATAAAAAAAAATAATGAATGAGATCTAATCTACCAATAGTTGAAAGTGGCAAATCAGGGAGCACAGAGGGCTCGGCTATTTCTTCGTCCTCTCCTTCGAGCCGTAAAACTGTAGTCAATACGGGGAAACCCCTATTAGAAAAGGGTTACTCATAGAAAGATGAAATAATAAATGAAAGATATACTAACTAACACCAGAAGGAGGGACGGATCCTGATTGGAAGGCGAAGTGGGAGGCTAACATTTGGCACGGATGGTTGAAAAGCACTCCTACAAGATTGCAACAATATACGTTAAGAAATTAATCCAACGAGTAATATCAATACGGAAACGAGAAAAAAAAAGAAATAAAAGATTTTTACCTTCTGTCGTTGAGCCCGAGAAAACTCACGGAGGTGCAAAAGGGATGGATGGAATAGCAACAGTAGTGGCGATAGCTGACGGGGGTTCATCAATCAGCATATCGGCAGGGTTTACCGTGCCTATATCAGAAATAAAGGAGATGTTAGCGAATGTGTCTGTAACACCCTAATGCATCTATACGATATTTAGGGGTATTTTCAAATCTTGCGACAACTTCTTGTTTACTATTGTTTTTAGGTGTGGATAATGCATTTGGTAACTGTGGTTAGTATCCGACCCGACCCGCATGTTTGAAACCCGTCATGGTTCAAGATTACGTCATATATTTGCTAGTACAGAAAATCCATGCACATCTAGATTTTATACAGATATATGATATATTTTGTATCTACATATCTTTTAAATAATACAAATAATAACCAAATAATATTTTTGATATTTAGCATGGCATGTTATCGTACCCCACATCTTATGGTTGCATCCATATATCATGTTCATGTCCAAATTGTTAAAAAAGACTCGTTTGGATCGCTACGTATATTTACGTAGATCCGTACTTGGGGGTATACATTTTTATTGACCGGGCATCGCATTATGGTTTTAACTTGTACATATATTCTCCATATTTAAAAACTAGATTTTTAGAAAAAAAACCTGGGTATATTTCGGAGAAATTTGATATTAGCTGTTTAAACCCAAAACATATATATTATAATATTTTAACTAAACAGTATAATATATATATACATATGCAATATATATTATGATAACTAATTATATCCTAATCTTTCTCTCTCTACCCTCTCTGTCTCTCTCTATTCTCTCTCTCTCTATCTCTAATTATATATATATATATATATATATATTGTATAATAACCTAAATATATTATAAAAAATACCTCACCTCTCTCCTTTGTCTTTCTTTCTTCTTCTGTTTCATCCCCGCCATGAGAAACCCAAATCTTAACCCTCACCCTCATCCTCAACCCTCGCCGACCTCACCTCATCGTCATCACCGCCTCCTCGCCCTTATCATCACAACCACCGCCACTTCCACCTCCTCTCCTTCTCCTCTATCCCAAGCTCCTGCACCCGACGCCAACTCCAGAAACCCCGACCCCTCACTGCCGGAAACTCACCGTCGCCATCACCCTCACCCTACCGTCACCTCCTCACCTCCCTCTCTCCTCCCCGACATCACAAATCACCACCACCATCAACCCACATCACCATTCCTGACCCCGATAAAAAACCAAGAACCACTGCCCTCATCGCCGACGACAAACCACCATTGTCGCCGCCGCCTCGTATTTGTTCTCCTCTGTCCCCAGAATGTGACACCAGCAGCCCCATTATTCTTCTTTTTCTTCCTTTTCTTTCTTTCTTTATTTTCTTATTATTCCGGCCGTCTCGCCGGAGTTGCGCGCGTCGCTGATGATCCGAACGACCCAATCATCGTCGTAGGTCTAGCCTAATCATCACGTCATGTCACTGATCAGGCAGGTCCAGTCCTGCGTGTGTAAGTTTTCATCGCGACGTTTATCCGACGTCGGACGTAGCATCCGTACCTCGACGTGAGATCCGATCAGGCAAGTTTAACTTGCAACATGCTATGTTATATTATATCAATATCTATATGAATATGAATAGTTCATGTGTTTTATTATTCGGCAAATGTCACAGATTTACAGTTTTACAGTATCCGTCCGTATCTGTACTGATAATATCATATCTAGTTGCATGCCGGAACATCATGATATTATTATACTACTACATTAGTATAATATTTTATCTAGTTTGCATCATACATGGTAATGGACATATAATGGTTATTACAGATAGATACATATGTATCCTGGTATTAGTTTTGGTTACCGTGTTCCGATATTGATTACAGTTTCACATTTGGCATCTATTTGGTCAATATACATCACTTGACATGTTCACGACACATTACTAGACTTCTTACTTGGATATTATTACTAATGCCGACAATCCTGACTTGTTGTCCTGATGGACGTGACTTGTTGTCTTCATAAACAAAACCTGTACCTGCTTGATCCTGTGTTGGCATTAAATTTACATCATCAATACCTGACTTGAACAGATAACCTTGGGGGTAAGGGGAAATCAATAATGAAACCTAACTTGTAACTCAACGGTTCGATACTTATACTGATCAGTCTTTACGGGCTCGGCCAGCCCCGGGATGTTACTGCTGACATCATTCATCTGTACATGTTACCTGTTTACTGCCTAGCGGCACGTCTGGAATTCAGCCCAAGAATCTTGACCGTGGTCCCGGGCACGCACGGGATACTATTGAGTTACATCGACAATTCCATTAAATTGATTTCAAAGACTTGTAGAATAGATAACCTAGAAGCACAGACTTTAGAATACACACCACATACATGTACCTCACTGTTTTATACCCGTGTTTATTATTTATACTCATATTTATTAATTGCATCCTATCCTGCTTATTACTATTATTTTGATATTATGACGCACTGACGTCTGAGTTTTGCATGGCCTAGTTCATCAACCTTTATCGCAGGCAGATCAAGAGTACTTTAGCAAACAAGCCGAGCAATGAGGAGCTAGACATTTAGTTTAGAAACTCTTAGTTTATTTATTTCAACAATTTTATTTCTATTGATGTGAGCCTATATTAGGAAATGATTCAGATGTTGTTTATTGGAGCTTGATTCGTTTCCGCTTATATATTTTCTTGACTCTATTTACTGTGGCAGATGGACATGTGTTAGCTAGTTTTTATATTTTACTGTTCTTGATATCCTATAGACAACAGTAATGTGACTGTAGAGAGATGATTCCTAGCTACAGGTAGCATGCTTGGCTCTGTCACATGCCGTAGTTTACGTATCTTAAGAAGCGGGGCGTGACAGGGTTTGTTTGGTATCAGAACCCTAGGATTTAGGGTCAATCGGGTTTGGTTCTTTTGTAGTTGGGTATTGAACCCAATACACTAACCATGAAACCCGGAATTAGGAACATGTCCTGCCACATTACTATCTTACCATTCTTGAATCTATAGCTATCTTGTTTATTGAATCCTGTTTACCGTTTCTATTCCTCTTCAGTGTCTTGGCTTCATAATCATGGTGGATAGAGATTTGCGATCGTACCAGAGGCGTGTTGATAACGCCGCATTGCTTGGTGTTGTACATAGTATGCTATAAAACTATAAGCGGCAAACTGAGCTGAATCAGTGGCAGGCCGAGGCTTTCCAGGAGGGTCTGCGGACAGTCCAGCAGTCCGTAGTTGCAATAGCACCTAGAACAGCATAGAGTGAGGGCACCGTGGCAGACTTTAGAAGGCTCGGTTTGTCCATATTTACAGGATTGGAAGAGCCGTTGCCAGCGGAGCAGTGGCTAGTTGACACAGAGAACCAGCTCGTCGCCCGCGCAGATTTCAGATGAGAAAAGAGTAGATGTAGTATGCATCTAACTGGTAAATTACGCTCGTGAGTGGTGGCTCGTAGAGGAGACCCGTCTGCCCAAGCCGATCAGTTGGGCAACGTTTTCGCGGAGTTGCTTGAAGAAGTTCTTTCCGCGGTCTGCTTGAGAAGAAATGGAAGAGAAGTTCATTAGCTTGAAGCAGAATGGTGGATCAGTTGATGCTCATGTAGCTGAGTGGACTCGTCTCAGTCGCTTTGCAGGGCCTTTGGTTGCCAACAAGGTAGATAGGGCACGGAGGTTTATGCGCAGCTTGGATGTAGAGATTCAGAGACATTATATCTATGGGATTGACTACCTTCTCCTAAGTTCTCAAGGCAGCCAGGAAGCAGCAGAGTTTATCGGTGAAAGCAAAGGGTACTCAACAGCAAGCCGTCGTAGCGCGGAAGCCGGCATTTACGCCAAACTGAGCTCCTGTACACAGAAGAATTCCGGTAAACAAGCGAGGCATTGTACCCATGAAGAAGCCCATTGTATCCGATCAGAAAAGAAGCGTGATTTGTGACTTTTGCCACCTACCCGGACACCTACAGAAGGACTGTCGAAGAAGGCTTGGACTTTGTATAGTTTGTGGATCAGCTGACCATACCATCAGTGCTTGCCTGTCAAAGCTACGATTGAGAGACGATATTCAAAAATCGCCGCAGAAGCAGATTCATGGGCAAAATCTGATCACTCAGAGGCATAATCAAGCTCGGGCCTTCACCTTGACAGCCGAGGAGGCCAAGGCTTCAGATGATGTTGTTTCAGGTATCCTACTTGCTTATAGCTTTCCCGCATTGGCATTATTCGATTCAGGTGTATCCCATTGCTTTATGTCGTCCAAGATTATTTGTGCACACTCTATTCCACATGCGGCCCTGTCTAGTTGCTGGGACATACATACTAATAATGGGAAAATTATATCTAGAAGTGAGTGTAAGGATTGTTCGATTATTATTTGTGGACGAAAGTTGTTTGCGGATTTCTTGGTGATTGATACTGGTAGCTATGATGTTGTCTTGGGAATGGACTTTCTTGGCACTTTCCATGCTCACATCGATTGTAGAGCAAAGAAAGTGATTTTCCAGATTCCCGGACATCCGAAGTTTATATTTTCAGGAGGTAGCAGACCTGTCGGGCCAGTCGAATTTAGAGCTAGGCTGACTATTGTCGTTCTTTCGTCGATGGAAGTAGACAAGGAGGAAGCGCCGGCAGTAGTTCGAGAGTTTATGGATGTGTTCGAAGACATCTCGGGTTTACTGCCAAAACGAGATGTGGAGTTCGTGATTAACCTTATTCCTGGAGCAGCGCCGATTTCAAAGGCGTATTATCCGATGGCACCGGTGGAACTAGAACAGGTAAAGAAATAGGTTGCCGAATTACTGGAGAAAGGTTGGATTCACAGCATCAATTCACCATGGGGAGCTCCAGTTCTTCTAGTCAAGAAGAAGGATGGCATCCGGAGGATGTATATTGATTATCAAGAATTAAACCGGGCGACTATTAAGAACAAGTACCTAATCCCTCGCATCGGCGAATTATTCGATTAAGTCAGTGGCGCAAGGGTATTCTCGAAGTTGGATTTGCGACCTGGATATCATCAAGTTCGGTGAAATCAGAAAATATTTGCAAGACAGCGTTCCGAACTCGATATGTGCATTACGAGTACTTAGTGATGCCATTTGGAGTTACTGACGCACCGGGAATATTTATGGACTTGATGAACCGAATCTTTTCACTGTATTTGGACCAGTTCGTAGTGGTGTTTATCAATGACATTCTGGTCTATTCGAGGAGCAAAGAGGAGCATGCAGAACACTTGAGGATCGCACTGCAAACGTTGAGGCAAGAAAGGTTATATGCTAAGATGAGAAAGTTCGAGTTTTGGCTCAAAGAAGTGAAGTTCTTAGGTCATGTCGTATCCGAAGACGGAATTGCCGTTGACCCTGAAAAGATTGCAGCTGTTTATGATTGGCCAATTCCAAAGAATGTAGGGGAGATCAGAAGTTTTCTTGGGCTTGCTGGATATTATAGAAGGTTTGTGGAGAATTTCACTCGAATAGCTGAACCATTGACCAAGCTAATACAAAAGGAGGTACCGTTCGTATGGACGGAGAAATGTGCATCATCTTTTGAAGCGTTGAAGCAAAGATTGACCACTGCTCCTATACTGACAGTGCCAGACGATTCCGGAAGACTAGTTATTCACAGAGACACGTCTGGGAAAGGCTTGGGATGTGTTCTAATGCATCATGGGAAGGTTATAGCCTATGCGTCAAGACAATTAAAGACCCATGAGAAGAACTACCCAACTCATGATTTGGAGCTAGCAGCAGTGATTTTCGCTTTGAAGATTTGGAGACACTACTTATTGGGCGAAAGGGTAGAAGTATTTACCGATCACAAAAGCCTAAAGTATGTGTTCACACAGAAAGAGATCAACATGAGACAGTGTAGATGGTTGGAGATGATGGCTGACTATGATCATTGATCTAAAATACCATCCGGGGAAAGTTAATATAGTGTCGGATGGTCTAAGTCGGTTGCCAGCAATACGGATATTGACAGCACAGAAGGAGATTATAGCTGATTTTCAGAGATTCGAGTTGGAGATTTTACTACCGCACTCTTCGGGACAGTTGATGCAGTTTCAAGTACAGGTATCCTTGATCGATAATATTAAAGCAGCACAGTCGCATGATCCAAGGTTGCAGAAGTTTCGAGAACAGGTAGAAGCAGGACTTCGAACGGATCTGTTAATTCATGAAGATGGTTCGTTATGATATAGGAGTCGTTTATATGTGCCTAAAGGAGATGTTCGCGAAGAAGTCATGAAGGAGGCTCACAGTTCCGCATATTCCATACATCCGGGAGGCACGAAGATGTACGGAGATCTGCGACAACATTTCTGGTGAGAAGCCATGAAAAGAGAGATTGCTCGCTATGTATCGAAGTGCTTGGTGTGTCAGCAAGTCAAGGCTGAACATCAAAAGGTAGCTGGTTTGTTGCAACCACTTCCGATTCCTCAATGGAAGTGGGAACATATAACCATGGATTTCGTGACAGCTTTACCACAGAGTCCAAAGGGAAATAATGCAATTTGGGTGATTGTTGATCGATTGACCAACATAGCTCATTTTATACCATTTCGAGTTGGTCAGTCGACTGAAACTTTAGCAGAATGGTACATGCAAGAGATTGTGAGATTGTATGGAGTACCTGTGAGTATTGTTTCCGATCGTGATACCCAATTTTTATCGTACTTTTGGAGGAGTCTATAGGAAAGTTTGGGGAGTCGCTTGAAGTTTAGTACAGCCTATCATCCCCAGACAGATGGCCAGTCAGAAAGAACAATCCAAACTCTTGAAGATATGTTGAGAGCATGCATGTTAGACTTCAAGGGTTCATGGAAGGATCATTTGCACTTGATGGATTTTTCTTATAATAATAGTTTTCAGGAGACTATATAGATAACTCCATTCGCAGCATTGTACGGTCGTAAGTGTCGTCGCCCATCTGTTGGGACGATATTGGAGAAAAAAGATTATTGGGACCGGATATTATTGTGCAAACGGTGGAGAAAGTTAACGTGATCCAAAATCATATGAAGACGGCACAAGATCGACAGAAAAGTTGGGCTGATACAGGACGAAGACCTCTGGAATTCGTAGTTGGTGATCTTGTATTCTTAAAGATATCACCGACCAGAGGAGTGATTCGATTTGGTAGTTGAGGCAAGCTTAGTCCTCGATTCGTGAGGCCTTTCGGTATTATCGAGCGTGTTGGAGAGGTAGCTTATCGATTGGCTTTACCACCATCCTTGGCGGGTTTTCATGACGTGTTTCATGTATCTCAACTCCGCAAGTATGTTAGAGATTAAACGCACATCCTAGATCACTTGGAGCTGACAGTAAGGGAAGATTTAACATATGAAGAAAAACCAATGGCGATTGTGGATCGACGAAACAAGACACTCAAGAACAAAGTTATCCCTATAGTACTTATTTCATGGGGGAATCGTTCGCATGGAGAATCTACTTGGGAACGTGAAGACAAGATCCGACAGAAGTTTCCACACCTCTTTTCTTAGATCCGTGTTTTCTTATCTTTTCTTGTTCCGGAAATTTCGAGGACGAAATTCTTTTATAGTTTGTAACACCCAAGTGCATTTATATGATATTTATTTTCAAATCTTGCGACAACTTCTTGTTTACTATTGTTTTTGGGTGCGGATAGTGCATTTGGTAACTGTGGTTAGTATCCGACCCGACCCACGTATTTGAAACCCATCATGGTTTAAGATTACGTCATACATTTGCTAGTACAGAAGATCCATGTACATCTAGATTTTATACACATATACGATATATTTTGTATCTACGTATCTTTTAAATAATACAAATAATAACCAAATAATATTTTTGATATTTAGCATGGCATGTTATCGTACCCCACATCTTATGGTTACATCCATACATCATGTTCATATCTAAATTGTTAAAAAAGACTTGTTTGGATCGCTACGTATATTTACGTAGATCCGTACTTGGGGGTATGCATTTTTATTGACCGGATATCGCATTACGGTTTTAACTTGTACGTATAATCCATATTTAAAAACTAGATTTTTAGAGGAAAAAACCGGGTATTTTTCGGAGTAATTTGATATTACCTGTTTAAACCGAAAACATATATATTATAATATTTTAACTAAACAGTATAATATATATACATATATAATATATATTATATCCTAATATATCTCTCTACTCTCTCTGTCTCTCTCCATTCTCTCTCTCTCTCTATCTCTACTTATATATATATTTTGTATAATAACCTAAATAAATTAAAAAAAACACCACACCTCTCTCCTCTCTTTTTCTTTCTTCTTCTGTTTCATCCCCGCCACGAGAAACCAAAACCTTAACCCTCATCCTCATCGCCATCCCTCGCCGACCTCACCTCGCCGTCAGCACCACCTCCTCGCCCTTATCATCACAACCTCCACCACTTCCACCACCTTTCCTTCTCCTCTATCTTGAGCCTCTGCACCCGACGCCAACTCTAGAAACCCCGACCCCTCACCACCGGAGACTCGCCGTCGCCATCACCCTTACCCTACCGCCACCTCCTCACCTTCCTCTTCGCTCCCCGACATCACAAACCACCACCACAATCAACCCTCGTCACCATTCCCGACCCCGATCACAACCCAAGAATCACTGCCCTCGTCGCCGACAGCAAACCACCGCCCTCGTCGCCGACAGCAAACCACCATCTTCGCCGTCGCCTTGTCTTTATTCTCCTCTGTCCCCAGAACGCGACACCAACAGCCTCATTCTTCTTCTTCTTCCTCCTTTTCTTTCTTTCTTTCTTTCTTTCTTTCTTTCTTTTCTTGTTATTTCGGCCGTCTTGCCGGCATTGTGCGCATCGCCGAAGATCCGGACGAACCAGTCACCGTCATCGTCCAGCCTAGTCATCACGTCACATCACTGATCAGCCAGGTCCTGTCCTACGCGTGTAAATTTGCGTCGCGATGTTTATCCGACGTCGGACGTAGCATCCGTACCTCAATGTGAGATCCGATCAAGCAAGTTTAGCTTGCAACATACTATGTTATATTATATCAATATCTATATGAATAAGAATAGTGCATGTGTTTTATTATTCAGCAAATGTCACATATTTACAGTTTTACAGTATCCATTCATATCCGTATTGATAATAGCATATCTAGTTGCATACCGGAATATCATGATATTATTATACTACTACATTAGTACAACATGTTATCTAGTTTGCATCATAAATGGTAATGGACGTATAATGGTTATTACAGATAGATACATATGCATCCTGGTATCAGTTTTGGTTACCGTATTCCGATATTGATTACAGTTTCACATTTGGCATCTATTTGGTTAATATACATCACATGACATGTTCACGACACATTTTTAGACTTGTTAATTGGATATTATTACTAATGCCAACAATTCTGACTTGTTGTCCTGACGGACGTGACTTGTTGTCTACATATACAAAACATATACCTGCTTGATCCTGTATTGGTATTATATTTACATCATCAATACCTGACTTGAACACATAACCTTAGGGGTAAAGGGAAATCAATAATGAAAGCTGACTTATTACTCAACAGTTCGATACTTATACTGATCAGTCTTTACGGGCTCGGCCAGCGCCGGGATACTGCTGTTGATATCATTCATCTGTACATGTTACCTGTTTACTGCCTAGCGGCACGTCTGGGATTCAGCCCGAGAATCTTGACCATGGTCCTGGGCACGCACGGGATACTATTGAGTTACATCGACGATTCCATTAAATTGATTTCAAAGACTTGTAGAATAGATAACCTAGAAGCACAGATTTTAGGACACACATCACATACATGTACCTCACTATTTTATACATGTGTTTATTATTTATACTCATGTTTATTAATAGCATCATATCCTGCTTATTACTATTATTTTGATATTATGACGCACTGACGTCTAAATTTTGCATGGCCCAGTTCCTCAACCTTTATCGCAGGCAGATCAAGAGTACTTTAGCAATCAAGCCAAGCAATGAGGAGCTAGCCATTTAGTTTAGAAACTCTTAGTTTATTTATTTCAACAGTTTTATTTCTATTGATGTGAGCCCATATTGGGACGTGATTCAGATGTTGTTTATTGAAGCTTGATTCGTTTCCGCTTATACATTTTCTTGACTCTATTTACTGTGGCAGATAGACATGTGTTAGCTAGTTTTTATATTTTACTGTTCTTGATATCTTATAGACAGCCGTAATGTGACTGTGTAGGGATGATTCCTAGCCATAGATAGTATGGTAGGCTCTTTCACGTGCAATAGTTTACGTATCTTGGGAAGCGGGGCGTGACAGTGTCTAGCAGGATTGAGGATCCAAAAATAATAGCACGGAAGATACCTGACGGTGCGAAAACCATATGTGTATCTGGAGCGTCACTAGCTGCGACAGCTTCTTCGACTTCCATCATCATCGAGAAGACGGTCAACATCTGCACCTTCATCTCCCGAATCAATAAGGGTCATCGTTATGCTAGCGTCACCTGCTGATATTGGGGATCCACAAGGAGAGGAGTGGCAGCTTGAACAGTGTCAAACTCAAAATGAAGGCCCATCGCCCCAGAACCCCCAGATGCTGGCACCTCACCCGCAGCGCTGACACCTAAACTTGACCATGTTGTATCATTCAAGGGAAAATGTGTTATAATTCCAATAAACTACTAGGGAAAGAAATTTAGAAAAGTAAATAAGTCCTACCAGGTTTCGTTAAAGTATCGTGCGCTGTCTCACCTTGAAGTAAACGCTCAGCCTCTTCACGAGCTGCACGTGCGATCTGCAGCGATTGACAAGGCAGGGGAATGTCCTCCTTAAGAGCATCAGAGGGTCGTATTTCACTCGAACCCACACCTGTGGCCCAGCTAGCCTGATGCTCCCTCACTGCATGCTTCCGACGCTTCTTCTCGACTTTAGCTATATGGAAAGATCTCTCCAGAACTACAGATAGAGGAACATCTTCATCGGAATCCAACTCAGCCTCCGGATCTGCTACAATATGCGTCATCGACTGCTTTAGCGACGCTCCCCGTAATGGCCCTGACATGGCCTCAACGGTAGCCGATAGCTCTGAAGATTCCGTAGGGGCCATCGGGGGAGGAATATCCTCTGCACTACTACCTAAAAATGGCACCGTACTCGGAACAGCACTAGCTGAGGTGGTTCCTGTAATGAAGAAAAAAAGAGTAAGGGTGTGGACAAAACGAGCTAAATATTTTAAAAGCGTCACAAAACGAATCATACCGAGGCCTATAGAAGCACGAAGCCTCTCCTCTTCCTCGAATGTTTTGAGGGACGCCAAAAGAGCCTCTTCAGTAGAGATGCCTGTTGAGAAAGGAGTGTTAATAAAGCGCAATTAACTCTAAAATATACAAAAGAGTATAAATGAGATGTACCTGACGCCGTAAGAGTAGCAAGTGCTGCTTACTTGCGGTCTAATCGCTCAGAAGTCTCAATAGCAGCTTGAAGATTGGTTACTGTGTTCTCATCAATAGAAGCTTCAAAAAGATTGTCGTTGGTGCTATATTCGGACAAGCCTTCGATATAGGGAGCATGAGGTTCTAGACTAAATACGACGTTGGCTGAAAACAGGGATTTCTTTTTCTTCTGAGAGCTGGCAGCAACACCTAACGATAGGATCTTTCACTTTACAGGCATCTTGGGACGGCGTGTCCCGATTTATGAGCCAACATCCGACTCAGGAGTCGCTGCAGCCATCATGCCGCCAGGAGCACTCATGTCCGGTCGTGGCATAGCCATCGACCTTATTAGAAAGGCTCGCGGAACTACAACCGCGTCGCTCTCTCTCAAGAAAGGGCGGACGACTGCTCGTCGTTTCAATGGAACTGTGGAGTTACTAGCTGGGGCAGAATCTTTGTGATCGAGGAGCATCCGCCTTTCTTCTTTGATAATGGCACTCGTCGCATGCTGATACCAGGCTACATAGGCATTTGAAGCCTTCGGAATACGACTCGGCTTAGCAATCAGAAAATAAGATCTCGTATTCAACCACATAAAATGGTGCACCGCGTTGCGAACACTCTCCTCTGATGTAACATTTCAGAAAATAAAATATTATTTTTGGGAATTTAAATAATTAAAATAATAATTTCTATGAATATTATTAAGTATGAGAATTAGTTTTAATGAAAGGGTATAATTATATACCAATAATTTGGAAAATATTTAGAAAATTAATAAGAATTATTGATTTAAAAGTATTTATGTGATTTGGGGCATTTTATGAACAATTATTTGTAAGTGGGTTATTTACTAAACTCGATTAGTGTTTACTAATTATTCATTAAGTATGATATGTGCATGATATGCAACATGATATGTTGCATAACACTTATTACATTTTTAATTTTGTTTTGAAAACCATGCTTCATTTCCTTTTAAACATGGTTTTTGTTTTGTTTTGAAATATAAAAAGAAAAGAAAATAGGTGAAAGAGAGTGATGGGACAAGTATCATGGCTAATGTGAGAGAAAGAGAGAGAGTAGGAAGTTTCTACACCCTTCTCATTTTCTCTCCTCTTCATTTTCTTCCCTTCCTCCTCCTCCTTCCTCATTCTCGTTCATATCTCCACCTCCACTACCATCACGGCCACCCCAAAATCCTCAACAAAAACTCCATACTCCCTTCACAAAAAATATGCACAGCCTCACTACTAACCCTATAGAGGCATCAAGATTAGACTTTGAATACTTTGAGCAACTCAAGAATTTTCTTGAGTTGCCAAATGAGATATGATTCTACACCATTAATTTAGAATCTTGTTTTCCTCATGTCTTAATGTGGTTTAAAGTAAAACTTGTGTAGATTAGTAAGGTTGGAATTTTCCAAGATGAGGGCTAGGGGATATTATGAAGTGTAAAGGTGTATTTGAGATTTAGATATGACTACAACCCATCTAGTGTTAAAATTCTGGACAAACCAGAGACTTAACCCCAAAAAATAGAACTTTGAATTGGCCGATATCGGAAATTATGGAAGTTGTGATGATATTTAGGGATCTGCTATTACCCGGAGGATCTAAAAATTATATAGCGATCACAGTGAGTCGTGCAGGTGACCTAGAAGCTACCCTAGAGACCCGAGCCCTAAATCCTTTCACATGGCCGCAGATTTACTCTAATTGGCCGCAAATTGCGGCCTGGGTTTGGGCAATTGGGATTGTGTTTGGTTCATTGTTCAATCATCTCTTAAATAGACCCTCTACATATGCAAAATTTGCTATTTCCACCTGAGGAAAAATCTGGAGATATTTTCTTGAGTTGCTGGTTTCGTTTTGCAGTTTTTGATAACTTGAGTTGGGATACTTGTGTTTTATCTCGGTCGTTTGACGTTTGTACGTCAACAACGAGGGTTGTTTGATTGTCCTTACACGCATAGACCATAGGTTTTAACCTATGTGTGTTTCGTGTGTCGTATCGGCTTTTCTTGTAATTGATTCTTGTTTTACGATATAACGTATTGGAAACTGTAGGTACCCCGTGTGGACATTGTACGACAAGGGAGAGCGCAGCGTCATCGACTTCGGCAAGCGAGGATCGAGATGAGTAGATGTATATCTACGGGGGAAGTCGGGTGGATGGCGTATAGCACCTCTGCAACAGTAGAATAGGGTATTACCATATTAGTAAGTTTGGATGCGATATTTGGATACTTAGCAAATAAGGTATTTAGAAGACCTTAGATTAGATTAGGTTGATCTAGGAAGACCTATCCATATGATGATTACCTTGGTGGCGAATCGCAGGTTATATGTAGCCACACACACACACACGCACACACTTGATTTTGTGTGTATATGTGTGTGTGTGTATGTATGTGTGTGTGTGTGTATACACACATATACACGGGTGATGAGGATAGTATGTGATATATGGAGATGAGTCGATATGATCAGGCATGATGCCGTGAGATTTTGATATATGATTGAGTCGTAATATAGTATATGATATGATATTATAATGGATCGTTGGGCGATGTGTATTCATACATACGATAATATGTGAATTGATGATGTACGAGACTTTAGAACCGTACTCATGATCATGATATTGTACGAATGATGATATTATGTATGATTTTGACCTGTACCCTCAATTTTGAGAATGTCGTATGATGGATATTACCGTACGAGACGTATAAGATGATTGATCCGCACTCTTAACTCAAGTATGCCGTACTATGTATTATATAGTATGTAACGCTATGAGGCTGGATCGCCGACTACTAGGTATATCGACTCGGAATATATGTAAATTTTCTTATCCTTCTGACTAGTTCCTTAGTTTAGTCTTTAGTAGTTTAAGTAGATGCTAGACTAGGCTCGAGTCATACTTATTTTCAAAACTAACGAATCGTGAGTATTTTCAAAGGACAACCCGAGGGATGCTATGGATTTTTCAAAGGACATATCTTTTCTCAAAAATGTCGTAGCCCCTACTTTTCTAAAAACCACGATTCGTGCTATTTCAAAACACTAAAACTGTATTACTCGTACACTGATATGTATATTGATTAATGTTACGTTTACTATTCACATTTCTGTTATATTTATGTTGTTCTCATTGCATTGCATATTTATTACATGTGTTTCTTTAGTTATTATGAATCTCGTCTGTTAGGACACCAGCACCATTACCGATGATGCGTATGTTCCACGTACACTTTCCTGCCGGCTCACACACATCATCAACGGTAATTTCCATGTCACGTACACTTTAGAAAACGTTACTTCATTGGTATAACCTGCTAGCTGGTAGTTTCAACATATTATTAGTATGCTTGCTCTCATATGCTAGTTTAGATATTGCATTACTTACTTAGATACCCCATACATTTATATATTCATTCTGTTATGAAATATTGTAGGGCTTTATGCCGATATTCACTGCTTATTGACTTTTAATTTTGGGATTTCGGATTTTCCATGAGATTTCTAGATTTGGGGGAAAACCGCAAGAATTTTATAAACTCATTATCATTTTCAAAATGCAAGTTGAGGTTTTCTCGTGATATGATGTATATGGCGTCCACCATGAGTTTTCTTGATTGAGTTGGTTTTCGAGACCCGATTCGAGGAGTAGGATGAACCGTTTTGGGTATATGGTGGACCCAGTAAGGAATCCCGGGGCAAGAAGCTCGAAATGTAGACGATGTGCCTGGCAGGAGAGGACTACTTATGGGTGATATTTGGCGCGGTGGATATCCGGAGGATACCGACCGTAGTCGTGAGATTGGATGATATGGGCCGATCCGGACTGATGGAACCCGGGATTTAAGGATTTTGTGTCGATGTTTGACACGGATTTCTGTCGATTTCATTGATGATACTCCAGTTTTTATACTAAAATCTTACTGAGATAAGAACACAGGTTTCTCATACAGATATATTCTGATTTCATTCTTGATGCATTCATACATCATATATATGACATGTTGCTACTTGAGGCACTGACACGAGTACTTGTTATTACACTTATGCTTAGATTATTACCCTGGCCACTACTAGATGTTTCAGTGTTATATTTGAGTATGTTACTGTATGACCTAGGAGATCGTCATACAAGTGATTTCTACTCGGTGATGTCTTCTACTCACGAGTTGGCAACTCACCTCGTTGTGCCACAGTTTCTTGCAGGTTCGGTCGTACAGGTTCCGTAGCGGCTTGCTGGCACTTCACTTTCTTTCGGGTGATTGCTGGATAGGTGGGATACATTTGCTTCGTGACCACCAGTATATATTGTATATTTATTTCAGTTGTATCTAGTTAAGCTCCATCAACCAGACTTGTATATTTAGTAGATTTAGATGACCACGGTTTGTATATTCTTTCAGCCTCAGAGTCGCGCTCTTGTATTCTTTATTGTTGGGATTTTCTTAATGATGCTTAGTTTTCTCGCTTTCTTTCTGAGTTTTGATCCTCACCCTTTGGCGTTGTATATTTATATTATCTTGCGTGGTTGTTTCCGTCAATTGGCGAAGAGCTAGCTCCCACATGGGGATGCCTTATTTATTATTGCTTGTACCATTTTCGGGCTAAAAATTTACAAAGGAGGTGCTGCCAAATTTTTCAATGACGAAACACGTTTTTAAGATAGCTACAAATATTGGGTTTTCGTATACTATTATCTATGTTTTAAATAAGAACTTGATTTCAGTAAAACCTTATTTCAAAACTGCGCCTCCACTATTTTCCCTAAAAGGTTTAGATTTCTGGGCTTTTGGCTTACTTGAATTAGGTGTGGTCCAATAGACTTCACGTGATTCAAGTGTCAGTCACGTGCCTTTTTCCGGGTCGTGACATCTGAAGCAACCAGATCGACAAGAAATGTTTCGAGGGGAACGCCTTTGTTATAGCCGGATTGTTAAGCAAAGCGATGCGGGTTATACCTCATGAATAACACCAAGGCATTTTGCCTGAATACTAAAAAATCCGGCCTGATGGAATACAAATGCATGATTTCCCAGGTCTTCAAAGCAGAGACCCCATCCTTGAATATATCATGAAGCGGGTGGACCACTTTGGAAGGTTCTTTACCAATGGTCAGGAGCCTATCAACAAAGGTTATACTGTCCCTAACCATGCACGGATATAGAAGCAACCGCCGAGTCTCTCGCTATGTTGGGTCCGGAGAAGACGCGACCAATTGCATAACCCGAGGGAAATTGTTACCTTCATAAAATTTAGGTCTCTTATGCACACCAAAGGCACCCAACACATGCGTCTCAATCCATGAGATAAAATAGTGTAGAGGGAGATTTACGGGCTTCAAACCCGGCTGGGTGGTGTTGGCTTGCTTAGACCATTATACAAATAAGCCAATCCTGCAACTCCAACAGCCATACGCGTCCCCGACGCAACACGATGAGCCGGATAGAAAACAGACGGTCTCATATAGCGAGGATGCATTGGGAGTGCAAACCAGCTCAGCCACAAACCAATGAAGCCCACAAAAAACGTTTTCTCATCAATGTCCGGAGCCGCAATTTCTGTAAAAGGGACGATGGGGGTGTCCAGAATAAAGAACTGCTTCAAATCTGCATCAGCAGTCGGCAATTTGTCCAGGCCAAATCCGAACGGATCCGGACGAATGAAAAGGGCGACAAAATCCGTAAAGCTAACCCCATGCCCCTCGGACTCCAAAAACAAGCTTCATAAATATTCATCACTTTGATCAGGCTTGGGAACTTGTGTTGGATAGCATTTTCCGAAGTAAGGCCCATGACGACCGATTCGGTGGTGAAGATATACTCTTCAGGAGGAACTATCTCCTCATAATGCTCCCCTCTGACGGGTAATTTAGAAATATCTGCGAATTCTTCCAGCGAAATCGATACTTCCCGGTCCGATAATAGAAACGTGTGTGTCGGGATATTCCACTATTTCAAGAAAGACTTAACCTACCACACATGAGGAGTATTGTAATAGAAGAGAGATGCACAGACCGCTGGGTATAACCCAGTTTTCGGCAGCAACGATTTCTTGGCCGATAAGATGTAGCGGGCCCAAAGGAGGTAACCAGACGGATGCTGAGCGGTCACTCCTATTATATAAACCTGACCCCAAGGACGCGCCTCTCCTTGACATATACAACGCCCTAAAATATCTAGGGTCATCGGCGGCTGGACTGGTATCGATACCATGGAAGATTGAAAATGACCCTCTGCAATCCAATTGATCTATTCTATAGCATAAGCAACTAGCGGAGGGTCAACATAATGAATCGAGAGTTTCAGTTCTGATGGCGCCTTACAAGTAAAGCTGTGCCGACCCCGAATAATGTAGCTGTACCACGCTCCCCATAGATGAAAGATTTCCATTCTGGATAAAGCAAGGACTTCACGATTAGTAGGGGCGTCGGCAAAAGCACTCTCCGAACGAACATAGGGAAAAAAGGAACAGAAGTTATGGTACCAAAATAGAAAACCAGTGGAGGGTCAGCAATCAAAATGCTAAAATCACTAAATCTAAAAAAGAGTGGGCCCCACAAAATCAAGGTGGTGGCTCATCAATTATGAGACATGTGTCCATTGTGAGAATCCAAAAAGATTCTTATTAAATAAATAGTGCCCATTAAACAGTGAAGCTAAAAACTCCTAATATTCCCCGAAAAGCGGGCTCTTTAAAACAAACAATAAATTCAAATCTGTGAAGAAAAAAAAGATAAGGGATTAAAACCCCAAAAATTCTGAAAAAAGAAGGGAAAATCATCTAAGAACAGTAAAAGGAATAAAATTCCCAAAGTTCTTAAGATTCAAATCAGAGCTAAGCTCTGCAAAAAAATGGAATTAAATTCCCCCAAGCAGTGGGATTAAATCCCAGAGATCCCCATGTTAGAAAATTCATGGGTTAATTGATGGAATCAAATTCCAGAAAATGTTAAGATTGACAGCGGGGTAAAACCCTAAGAAGGAGAATCAAAGATTCTTAAGTCTTGGATGAGGACACCAAGATCCACGATCTATAAAAAAAAATAAAAAGGGAGGGTTTTAGATCTCTAAGAGATCGATTTAAAAAGAAGAGATAAGCTCTGTCGAATCTGATAATGGATTCAAAATCCAAAACTAAGAAAATATATATGCTCAAAAGGAGTTAAGAGTTTAGCTCTGTTCATAATCCTTACCAAGAAATTTGGCAGAGTATACTCTGTTCAAAAGAGTTCTTGAGGACAGAGATCTAAGCTCTAGAACGAGAATTAAATTCTCAAAAGAAGAGCAAGGCTCAAGGAAGAAGATGATGAGACAGCAGTCATCTCAAAAGCCAAAGGCCCTATTTATAAAACGTGTGGGGAATGGTTCAACTTCCTAGGTGATCCAATGGTAGTAAAAGTGATATCGTTGCACTCACATGTGAGCCACGTGAGAACAACGGTGGGAAACATTTGTTCCCCTAATAATTAAATATAATAATAAGAGCTAGGCTCTGTTAAATTCCAATGAGGCAGCGCCTCACGTGCTCCCCACGAGAGCGCCGGCACCGGCCTTATAGGATTGAATCCTATAGTGGCACCGCACTTGAAGTTCATGAGAGCGCCAATGCGCAAAGCACAGGAGCGCCTGTCATATATAAGAATTAAATTCTTAAAGTAGCGTCCACGTGCACAACACGTGAACGCCGGCTCCCAAACTAAAACAGGTAAAATTAAATTCCACATGAGAATTACTTCCCTAAAAATTTGGGATATTCTCTATTAAACAGAGCTGTTAGATCAAAGATCCAGTGGTGATGATAAATCATCAAATGATAGAATTAAATTATATTAGGAAAAAATATCTTCCTAATCTTTCTAAGTGAGAAAGATATTCTCGGTTGGATCAAAAATCCAATGATAGAATTAAATTCTATTTTGGGGAATATATTTCCATAATTTTTCTAAACAAAGAAAGATTGTTCTCTGTAAAATATAGAGCTCTTGGATTAAAATCCAATGGAGATTAAAAATCGCTGTTTGACAGAATAAAATTCTGTATATGGGAAAATATTTCCCCAATCTTGACAAAAACAAGAAAACATATTCTGTGAAACAGAAATCACTGGATCAAAAATCCAACAGTGGGTAAAATCCCCCGAACAAATTTTGAGGCCAATTAAATCAATTGGTATCTCTCAAATGAGAGATTTTCTCAAACTAATTAACAATTTGCCACTACTGTATAAAGAACCCGAGACTTCAAGTCTCAAAAGGAAAAAAAAAAAGACACCAGACAGATAGAGAATTGACCCCATAAGTTTCTCCACAAAAAAAAGCAGAGAATTTAATTCTCAAAAGAAGAAGAAGATCTCGCTCCTTTCAAGCTCTAGGTAAAGAAAAAGAAGAGATCAAAATATCTCTTTTGTCTAGTATAAACGAAAACAAGGGTTTAACCCTTCACATAAGAACTTAGTTCTTCTTTCAATCTGAGATTTGCAAAGAAAATCTCCCCACAAGTTGATAATTCAATTCTCATCGGGGAGATTATGTTCTTCAGACTTAAAATTTAAAGGAAAAGAACTAGGTTAAAAAGAAAGAAAATGAAGAGGAAACATATGTTCTAGGAATTTAATTCCTCTAAATATAGGGTTTAACCCTAAAAGAACTTAGTTCTTAGATAAAGAAGAACTTAGTTTCTTAAAGAAAATTCGATCCCAGATCTTCAAAACAAAGATCTTGGTGATCATTAATGGTCAAAAGGAATTCAGCGCCTCACGTGAAAAACACGATAGCGCCGAAAAAATTCCCAAAAACAAAGGAATTAGCGCCTCACATGCTTCCCACATGGGCGTCCAAAACAGAAGGCTAGCGCCTCACATGAAAAACACGTGAGCGCTGAGTAAAGTGCTTAGCACTTCATATGCATCCAAAACGGTCGAATGCTTAGCACTGATTGGGTAGCGCCCAGCACCTCACGTGCTCCTCACGTGGACACCATACAAAAGTGCTTAGCACTATACATATTCAATCAAAATGACTAAAGTGCTTAGCATTTATTGGGCAACGTCCATGACTGAGTGCTTCACATGATACACATATGAGCACAAAAACTCTGAACAAGTGCATAGCACTCCTGCATAAAAAAAAGGGGCTGAACAAACAGAATCCAAATAAGTGCTTAGTACTTTTGAATAAATAAAAAAGAAGAAAAGACTGAGCAGACCAAGCCCAAATTGGCTAAAAATCTCTCTGAAGTTTCTTGCATCTGAGCCCAAATGCTCTGTTATTGGATCTTATATAAAAAATGATTCTTAAAATGTTACTAAGTTGATCTTAGTTTCAAATAGGACTAACGTATTCTTAGTTAAAAATAAATTAAGCCCAAACGCTCATATATTTAAGTTAATATTAATCTCAAACTAGATTAACGATTCTTAAACCAAACAAAACATTTTTGAACTAAAGGAAAATATAACCTAAGTTCAAAACCCAAACCCAAATCTAAAATATACGGATTTGGACTGATCCGCGCCCTACGGGCGATGACATAAAATAGTCTCCGTATACAATCAATGGGCAACTATATAAAAACAAAAATACACACGACACGAAGTGAACTACTCGAGAAGGAGAAAGTGGTTATCGCAGCGCGATAATGTAATTAACTGCAGGGGCTTGCGCCTGCAGGGAAGAGTGTCCCCACAATCAAAAATCTCTCACAAATGAGGAGGAATCTGATAAAGTCTGCTAAATCGGTCGCATCTATCCAAACCTCCGATATACGATGCCATAAATCAACTTGGTATTTTCGGAGAGGTGGATGGATATGTTCAAATAGCATCTACCCCCAAATTCCAACGTCTCAGTCCGATCTTTCGGCGGTAAACAACTTTATCTTTGAAATATCTCTTACAGGCCACGATCTCTGATTTCTACTATCGTTACTTTGTTCCTTCCTCCACTTCGGACCCTCTCTTACGGTAAGTGCAGATGAATCAGATGGCCTACTTGATGATTCCTTCTTAGTCCTTCATTCAAGAGACAATTTGTTACTGCACTCATCGAAATAACTCTATCAGGAGACGGGTTGCTCAAAGAAACTACCAGAGTTTCCCAACTATTCGGAAGGGAACACAACACTATAAGCGCTTGCATTTCGTCTTCAATCGGTATCTTCATGGCTGCTAGTTGATTCATAATATTCTAAATTTTGTTCAAGTGTTCTATTATTGAGGAATCTTTCTGGAACTTCAGATTCACCAATTCTCTCATTAGAAAAGCCTTGCTCATATCCGTCTTTCTCTCGTAAAGATCTGTCAACTTTTTCCGTAATGTCTCTGTTGGATATAGTGCCCTCAAGAAAATTATTGTAATTGCAAGTAAACAATTATGGTAATTGAGGGAGGACATGTACGTGTAGAACAATCTTACTCGAGATGATAGTATGCTATCTAGTTTGTCTTTAAAATTATGTGTATACGTTTTACTTGCTATTATGTGTCGCTAATACATAATGATAAAGCACACAGGATTCTTACTTGAATACCAGTATTATGATGACGATTATATACGTAGGAACTGGGTAGTCTATAAGCATATTCTTAAATGTTCCTAATCGTGGAAGTATTGAAACTGGGCATCGATATTCCAAAGTAGACTAATATATACTTTCTAGACCCTAACGAGGGGCGGTGGCCGGTCTCACAAACCATTGGCGTTATGGCCCCTAAAATTGTAAATAGGTTCTCACTGGAGGTGAGTACATCAAATGGACTCCGAGAACTTCTAGATGATATTATACTTATCGTCAGATAGCACTTCTCTGGTGACATGAGTACATAGTAGTCTTTAGACCTGAGATCGTCATTTGTCTCATGTGAGTTCTCACTGTACTTAGATTACTACCCTACCACGGCTCAAAGGAGTCGTGCAAACAGGTTTTAGTTGGGTACAGTCCCGGACCATATGGAGGCAGTGAGTGATCGGAAGGGATTCATCTCTCCTGGTATAAGGAGTTGATATCGCGCTGTATTCGATTGGTCATCACCATAAATATCTGGCCATGGTGGATGAAATTTACTGATAGGAGATCAGTAATTTCTCGGTAGGTGATGAGCTTGACACCGACACGACTTATCGGGTTATTAGGGGTCTGAAGTTATCCACCCGCTAAACTCGGTAAGCGGCACTCTTAGACAAAGATGTTGGGTTATACCAGCATCCTGGCCATCAAACCGTGGCCAATTGCGGAACAAAAATTTTCTAAATTGGCGCTAGAACAACCTCATAATACGGATCGACCATTAACCCTAAGCTAGCAAACATAAAAAGAGTTAAGAATGGTTATTCCGAATGATCTGTGTCCTTCGGTCTTTAACTATTATCCCAAGCTCCTAGAAGCCTCCATGATCAAGCTTGATCTCCGGTCTCCCTCCATCGAAGATGATCCAACTGAGGATTTGTATTTCGAGCTCCAACCTCATAGCCGAGATAACTAGGGTACCTAGTTCGATAAACTAGATAGCCTAGAAGATGTAGAATCTAATGATGGATTAATTTGTCTCCAAACACCCTAGGTTTCTCAACATATGAGACTTGAAGGGTGAGGTAGAAGAAGATGCTTAAGGATGAGAGTGTGAGACAACTCAAGAAAATGGCTAAGTGTTATGAGCAATAATGAAGCCTCTAATAACTATTTTAAGTCTCCAAAATATCTCAAGTCTCCAAAATATCTCACAGCCCAAACAAAATATCAAGCATGCTTGAATAGTAACTATGAGTCACTACATGATCCATGCTACAATAAATGCATACAACACCTCATCCTCTCCACCTCATTAACCATTTAATCCTAAATGGTTAAAACTAAATGAGGCGGCATCTTCTAGAAGCGCCTTATAATAAATTACAAGAATACCCCTCATCCGTATATACATACCTGTATCCGTATTCCAAAAAATAAGAATACAAAAAGACGAAAATAATCCAACATTATAATACTAGAATCCGGCTTAAATCAAAGCCTATTAGTATAAACCGTCTGAATCATGATACGTGCACAAGTGCACGTATATGATCGAACCCTGCCGCAAGACCATATGGCATCTATATCGTTTCGCCCGAAGTAGGGAAACCCTCTGTGTGGGACTCTAAAGACTCGTCAATACGCTGGTAGTGGGTTTAACCACAAGCACATCGGCGACACTAGCTGTACGTAACGGCTACCCAGGTATTGAGCGAAAGGGAGGCCGACGAACAAACTCATCCAAACCCCTACTGAGCCTGTCCGTGACAATATCCGTGCAGTCCGGTCTGTTCGTCTAAGAGTATAGCATATCGAGCCTAGGAGGGAGGATAAAGTCAGACCCCTAATAACGTGACATTTCGTGTTGGTATGAAGCTCATCACCAACTGAGAAACTACTGATCCAAATCAGTAATTCTCGACTACCTTGACCAAAGATTTCTGGTGATGGTCACCCGTGCACAACGCGAAATCAACCCCTAATACCGGGATAGACGAATCCCCGACGATCTCACTGCCTCCATGTGGCTCGGGACTGTACCCAACTAAAACATGTTTGCACGACTCTTTTGAGCCGTGGTAGGATAGTAATCAAAGCACAGTGGGAACTCACACGAGACAAATGACGATCTCATGTCGACAGACTAACATGCACACATGTCACCTGGGAACTGCTATCTGACAATAGGTATAGTACCAACTAGCAGGTTCCCGGCGAGTCCATCCAGTGTACTCATAACCCAATGAGCACATGTATACTATCTTAGGTGAACAAACCAACACCAATGGCTTGTGAAACCTGGCCACCGCCCCTCATCGGGGTATCGATCGGTATACACTAGTCTACTCCGGAGTATCGATGCCCAGTCTTGATACTCTCACAACTAGGGACATTTAAGGATGTGCTTATAGACCACCCAGTTCCCACATATATGATCGACATCATAATGCTGGTAGTCAAGAAAGAATTCTATGAGCTCTATTAACATGTAATAGTGATCTGTAATACCACATAAAGCATGTACATGATGATAAAGACAAACCAGATATCATACTATCATTTTGAGTAAGACCGTTCTATTCATATAGGTCCTCCCTCAATCATCGCAATCGCGTGCATGTGAATCAATAATTGACTTGAGGGCACTATAGCCAACAATCTCCCACTTGCACTTAAGGCTAATTATTGCGGTGTCGCATACTCACAGCTCGTGTGATACCGAACACCCAACTTCTCTACTAATCAGCTTTGCAAAGCTCGTTTATGAAACTATTGTGTTCGAGAAATAGCATCGGTGAGTGGATCCGCTCCAATATTTCTTTCTATATCTCTCTATATCTCAACCTCACGGAGAAAGACTATCTCCCAAAATGAGCAATACCTGTCTTAGAATTTGTCTGGATATCTGATGGGACCCGGTTCATAAATGAATTCCAAATCCAACAAACTTCTTAGACTGTATTATCCACTGAATTTAATCAGTATCCTGCGCCATGCCTTCCATAGTATTCGCTTGGACCACCTGTCCAACATACTGCCCCTCAAAAGAGGGAAAACTATAACTCTGATAGTCACTCTGTCATCCAGGTCACCTTGAAAGCCTGAAATGATAACCGCCTCCCGAAAGAGGATGTCGTTACCATATCCTAAGAACATCCACTTATGTTCATAACTGCTTCCCAACGTTTCTCCAGGATTGGATTAATATATATATTTATTGCAGCTAGTGCAAAATCAATATCTGGTGTGGTACTTGACATCTTATGATTGACTCAATTACCTAACCAAGTGATATGTCAATCATGCTAATCTCTCTCCCCATCAGTCTGTAAGACATCCTTTAGAGAGGGTGACTCCATCACCTGCGGGTACTACCACCTCGCCAGAAGTCGTCCATTCTAAAACACCTTTGGAATAATGTCAAAGTACCCAAATTGGGACACTTCCCAAATCTAGATCTAAAACCATAAATCTAGTGACCAGAATCCCTGATATTTTATCCATATCCTATGTGGAGAAACACCTTGTGATAACCACGGTATATAACCGATCATAATATAGGAAGATCTCTCCCTATCAAGTGTATGTCATCTAAATATATGGACATCAGTCTCTACTGCCTTCTTACCAGATCCATCTCTTATTCTGATGAAGTCAAATTTTATGACTGTCACATCAAAAATGGATGATCTATCTCTACCATACCTACTTTAGTCTATAAATAGACATAAGCTACTTGTCTACTATGCTTCCGCTGCTCCCACTGACTACAACAACCCTCTGGCAGAGTCATATACATGTTCACTTCTAAAGCTAATTTAGAACGACGTTATACTCATTATCCTGCCAAACCTCATAGTCTAGAACAGTAATAGTGGCAAGTTTGGGTAATAAAAATCCTCCATGTCACCGTCTTTGAGAAGACCGAAGTATCTCTCGGGTGTCTGAGGTTACCCACCAAATCTGCGGAGTGGCTAATGGAATGTCGAATCCAATTGAATCTTTAGTTTCTACTAAATTTTCAGTGATCGTTTGTGGTTCTGGAATAACTTCCAGTTCTACCATACTCCCACTAATGTTTTCTGAAAAGAATCCATTTTACTAAAACTGATGGCGAGTTAAGAACAAAATAACTGTTGATCTTCCTGATGGTAGAATGTTAACCCTCGTCAATGCCCGGGATAACCCATAAACTGCGATTACTGAAACGTGCCTTGAGTTTATCCGGATTCTGGTTTTAAGCATCAGCCGGATAACTTCATATACCTTAACATCGTTAAGATATGAATCCATTCTATATATCCAATATAGAAACAAAGACACTAATTTAATTAGAACCAGATTCAAAATCATGCAGCTGTTTCCAGTGCATATCAACCAAAAGGAAGAAAGCCAAACAGCATTACTCATTAAGGAATGCATCCACGTATGAGTAACCTGAAAAAGAAACTAGTTCTCAAAACCATTACTTACAACAGAATACCTAGCATAAGTATCTACATCTTCGATTACCTCGAAAAATCCTGATACTTCCAACATATGGTTCTCTACTTTATTCTTATACCTATAACTTCTCAAATTTGGACCCTATATTTCAACGAAATACTTGTCTAAAACTAGAGAAGTCATGAGTAAATGGAATATAGTACGAGTACCAACCCCTTTGTCCTAATGGACACTGGACAACATACAATACTTTGTATAAGTCTTCTGAGTTCAATAACTCAGACCCTGTGTGTCTAGGTTGAAAACTGTACTATGGTTAAGAAGAATTACATTATTGTTGAATGCACCTTACCTAACCACCAACTGATATAGATAAATGTCATAGACATAATATCAAAAAGTTATATCTCACTTTATAAAATAAACGTACAGATATATCAGTTTGAAATTGGTGCATAATAACGGATATTCAAAACCAAATATTTTCCGCCAGGAAAAACCCAGGCGATTTCCTCAAATATCACCAATTATAAAGAATTCCAATATAATGAGGATATAATCACCCAATTCCCATTATTCTACTCCCAGTCATCATCTGTAACGCTATACAGATGTGAGAATCAAATCTTGTAAATACATACCCTGGAGTATGAATAAAAATGGGAAAATAATCCCAATATCTTACTCCTACTCACCATCTATAACGCTATACAGATGTGAGAATCAAAACTGCTAAATACATACCGTGGAGTAAGGATTTAATTGGGAAAACAGTTTTCAATTAACACCACACAGTGAAACTGAAGCATAAAAATGTTTCGAAGGGGTATCCGGGTATTCCTAGTAATACCTCTTCCACTATCCTTATTCATGACTGTAACCGTATATTTCCTTGCCATCTCTCTAATCCTTTTATTTGTCTTTACTTATTACCTTTTGTCCACCGCCCTTAGACTAAATGGTTTTCTTCCTTTCCTACCTTTCGGCACCTACCTATGGTTTGGAAGAGGACTATCTAATAAGCGCAATAGGTGTACTCTCCTAATACCAGGAGCCCTCGTAACCTGAGAGAATGTAAAGAGAAAAGATAACTGAATAATCCTATTCTATTTCTCCTGAACCAGAATCCACTCTCGAACTGGAACAAGTTCCTTCGAGTTCGTATGTAACTATACGATGGCATATCCAATCAATATGGATTTTCATAGTGATACGAAGTGTTCTGGAGAAATCCAAAGTGGATGTATGAGTGGCAGGGGTATACGCGGTTTTGTTGTGAATGATAACAGTCGTAATTTCCTTCACCCTTACTTAATCCCTTTATATGTCTTTACTTATTACCTTCTGTACACCACACTTAGGCTAATTGGTTTTCTTCCTTCCCCACCTTTCGGCACCTGCCTATGGTTTGGAAGAGAACTATCCAATAAGCGCAATAGGTGTAACTATACGATGGAATATCCAAGCTATATGGATTTTCGTAGTGATACGAAGTGTTCTGGAGAAATGAAAAAAGGGATGTAGGATTGGTAATGATATATGCGACTCCGTGACAATCCAAAAGCCAAAGTGTTTTAAGAAGGTTCGGTTAACTTGGTTCATGAGTTTTAGTTTAGAGTCGGGTCATGGTCACTACCAAAGAGAGAGAAAAGAAACACTCGGCGTGCACTCTAACCTAAATCAGAATGGTTAATCACTTTATCTAATCAGGATGTCTCCCACTATTTCCTCGAATTCTCCTTCAAACCCTAAAAGGAGAATTAGTCGGGATCATCTAAAATCATCCGAGGAGTAACACCTACTCATCAGTGGGAATCAGGATCCAACTATCATCGCATGATAATTTGATGGAAACCACTCAAGTCACCACACTCCAGAAGGTATGTGCATGCCTGGCAAGTTTCCTGTATGTTTGAAACTCCCGATGTGGTTTTACCCTAAGCAGCTTATAACCTTGACAGAGGTCAACATATCATAAGTCGCAAGTCACGTTCAACCCGTCATTATCTTGGATTAACTTAGACCCACACGCACAAGCCCTTGACAGAAGTCAACATGACCGTGCGACTGTCCTAAATAATCGCATATCTATGCAACAAACAAACATTACTCGGCTACCAAGCACTGTGCCTTGACAGAGGTCAACATACACAGCATGAATACTAAGTAATACCTGTAAGAAATAACGGAGGGCTATGACTGGTTTTTGACGAAAAACCTTTAACGTAATGAACTTGATATCGTTGAAGGAATTGAGTGGTTTTACAAATATATAGTGACGCAAACTTTTGCTAAAAAGGCCACTCCCTGTGAAGGGATCTCGGTTCTTTCCTCATCGAATGAGGTGCAGGATATTCCAAACTGAATACCACGATGCAAAGCAAAAAAAATAGACTATAGTGATGTTATTACAATAATGCAAACTTTCACTCAAGAGGTCACTCCCGATGAAGGGATCTCGGCTCTTGCCTCGTCGAATGAGGTACTGGATATTCATAACCGAATACCACTGTGCAAAGTAAAAGAAAACGTGTGTAATGTCAGTTTTTAAAAACTTGGTTCCAACAACATCATATAGGTTTGTTTTCCTTGTATTAATCAGAATTAATGCAGTCCCATCAGTTAAAACATATCACACCAGAAAAGAATGAAAATACAATGACGTATATGCCATCCGCATTCGCTACTAGGCCCCGTCATCACCCGTTAGGTTACTTAACTAATAGTGGAGCGGGGACTGGACTAGCACGGGTGCAAAACATATACAACATCTACTAGTATATATATAAATATATATAACATTCGTCCCAGGCATGATATAAAGCAACATCACAGAATCTCAGCAAGCGACAAAGAATGGTGGATAATCCTAGAGCCTCGGATTTCACTTGAGCCGCAAATGAGACCCGACGTTCCCTGTCGTGTGGATAGCCTGTGCAATGAAAACCTGGACCCCTACGAGCGCAGCAAGTTACCCGCCAATCCCAGAAGTGAGGCAACCCCAATCAACAAAGTGAATGGACCACCCGGCACTTCATGAAATCCGGTACCTTAAATACCCTACCTTGGGTCAACCTATACCCCCTACGAGTGCGGCGAATAGCCCGTCAATTCTAGAGTAAGGTCCCCTCCATCTCAACACCATGAGATGTGGGCCGGTTGCCCTTTAGAACCCGGCTATTCGTGCACCCCACCGCCGGGTAATCCTAGTACAGAAAAGAAAAATATATGTACAAGGGTGACATCGACCTCAACCCGGTCGTGCCCCAAACAAATAATATACAAACTGACAGGGACGGCAGTCCACATGTCGGACGCTCGCCCCACAATATCAAATGTTCAAATGAATCTGAACTGTACAACTATCATTGCACCACTGGCTATCCACCACGACAATCCAACCACAACCTCAGCAAAACACAAAATATCAACGTGTATGTCATGTTCGCAAACCCGTCTAAAAGAACATATAGTAATTAGACGAGTTGTACCGCTCTAATGACATTCACGGTCGCAGATAGTAATGTACTGAGAACTTTTAAACAGTGTTAAAAATAGCGACTTCGAAATACTCCATATTGCCCCCAAACTAAAGATAACAAAATATGCAATCTGGGCAAAACAAACAATACCAAAATACCAATATTCAAGAACCCAGAACACAGACAAAACCCCAAGACCCAAGTCCCTTACAAAACCAGTGACGCCGGGTTTTTGGCCGTTCTCACCGGCCGTACGATGGAGTTTGTGTCTCGTTTTTAGTGTGTGTTCTAGTAGTCACAAGAGTAGTCTTCTGCAATTGTTTAAATAATTTTTGAAGACTATTTGAAAATTGACAGAAACTTGAACATTAAGCGTATTGTTTTGGAGTTGTTTCGGTTTCAATACTTTAACATTGTCTAAAACCGCTAGATAAGGGTTTATGGGTTGGCTCGATGTTGGGTTATACCAGTGCCCTGGACATCAAACTGTGGCCGATTGCGGAACAAAAATTTTCTAAACTGGCGCTAGAACAACCCCATAATACGGATCGACCATTAACCCTAAGCTCCTAGAGTTAAGAATACTTATACCGAATGACCCGTGTCCTTCGGTCTTTAACCATCATCCCAAGCTTCTAGAGGCTTCCATGATCAAGCTTGATCTCCGGTCTCCCTTCATCGAAGATGATCCACCTGAGGATATGTATTTCGAGCTCCAACCTCATAGCCGAGATAACCAGGGTACCTAGTTCTATAAACTGGATAGCCGAGAGGATGTAGAATCTAATGATGGATTAATTTGTCTCCATACACTCTAGGTTTCTCAACACATGAGACTTGAAGGGTGGAGGTAGAAGAAGATGCTTGAGGATGAGAGTGTGAGGCAACTCAAAAAAATGGCTAAGTGTTATGAGCAATAATGAAGCCTCTAATAAATATCTCAAGTCTCCAAAATATCTCACAACCCAAACAAAATATCAAGCATGCTTGAATAGTAACCATGAGTCACTACATGAGCCATGCTACAATAAATGCATACAACACCTCATTCTCTCCACCTCATTAACTATTTAATCCTAAATGGTTAAAACTAAATGAGGTGGCATCTTCTAGAAGCATCTTGTAATAAATTACAAGAATACCCCTCATCCGTATATACATACCCGTATCCATATTCCGAAAAATACGAATACAAAGAGACGAAAATAATCCAACAATATAATACTAGAATCCGGCTTAAACCAAAGCCCACTAGTATAAACCGTTCGAATCATGATACATGCACAAGTGCACGTATATGATCGAACCCTGCCGTAAGACCATACGGCCTCCACATCGTTTCGCCCGAAGCAGGGAAACCCTCTGTATGGGACTCTAAAGACTCGTCAATATGCTAGCAGTGGGTTTAACCACAAGCACGTCAGCGGCACTAGCTGTACGTAACGGCTATCCAGGTATTGAGCGAAAGGGAGGCCGACGAGCAAGCTCATCCGAACCCTTACTGAGCCCGTCGGTGACAATATCCGTGCAGTACGGTGTGTTCGTCTAAGAGTATCGCATATCGAGCCTAGAGTGGAGGATAAATTCAGACCCCTAATAACGCGACATTTCGTGTCGGTATGAAGCCTATCACCAACTGAGAAACTACTGATCCAAATCAGTAATTCTCGACTACCTTGGCCAAGGATTTCTGGTGATGGCCACCTGTGCACAACGCGATATCAACCCCCAATACCGGGAGAGAAGAATCCCCGACGATCCGCTTACTGCCTCCATGTGACTCGGGACTGTACCCAACTAAAACCTGTTTGCACGATTCCTTTGAGCCATTGTAAGGTAGTAATCAAAGCACGGTGGAAACTCACACGAGACAAATGAAGATCTCAGATCGACAGACTAACCTGCACACATGTCACCTGGGAACTGCTATGTGACAATAGGTATAGTACCAACTAGTAGGTTCCTGGCGAGTCCGCCCAGTGTACTCATAACCCAATGAGCATATGTATACTATCTTAGGTGAACAAACTAACACCAATGACTTGTGAGACCTGGCCACCGCCCCTCGTCAGGCTCTCGATCAGTATATACTAATCTACTCTGGAGTATCGATGCCCAGTCTTGATACTCCCACGACTAGGGACATTTAAGAATGTGCTTATAGACCACCCAGCTCCCACGTATATGCATGATCGCCATCATAATACTGGTAGTCAAGCAAGAATCCTATGGGCTCTATCAACATGTAATAGTGATCTGTAATACCATATAAAGTATGTACATGATGATAAAGACAAACCAGATAGCATACTATCATTTTGAGTAAGACTGTTCTATCCGTATAGGTCATCCCTCAATCATCGCAATCGCGTGCCTGCGATTCAATAATTGACTTGAGGGCACTATAGCCAACAGAAGAGACCGTACTGTACGGAGAATTGTCACTTACAGGATCAGTAAGGTATAGACAGACTTGATTGTCGACCTCTCTTTTGACATATACATGGGTAGCGTTACATACAGCCAGCGCCACTGATGTGCTTATGGTTATAGATTTATCCAGTGACTCATTGTTAGCGTATTGTCGAGTCTTTAGAGTCTCACATGGAAGGTTTTCTCGGTTCAGGGGAAACGATGTAGAGGTCGTATATTGATACGTGCAAAGTCCTGATTAAATACATGTGATAGCTACACGGACTTTAATCGGACGGATGGTAATACTAGCCGGCTTAGAATTAAACAGGATTATTAAATCAAGTATTGATTTAATAATTTACACACACACGTGTGTGTGTGTATTCTAGTATTATGTTCATTGTATTTTTTTATCTTTTTGGTTTCGTATTTTGATACGAATACGTGTATGTATATACAGAGTTGTATTCTTGTATTCACACAAAAATACTTCTAGAAAGAGGACATCGCATATTGTATTTTCTATTTATGTTAAATGGAAATGAGGTGGATGGATGAGGTGGCATTATGAATGGTGAGAAGAATGGCTAATTCATTTGTTTATTTACTTTGGATTTACTATTGAGGTATGGTTGCAATTCTTTATTGAAAAAATGCTTTACACAAAACCAAAGGGAATTAGCTCATTCTCTCATTCTAACTCTTATTCTATTTTGCTCACTCTCTCTCCTCACTTACTCCTCTTCATCTCTCTCCTCTCATGTGTTGAGAATTAAGGTGAGATTGAGATAGAAAAGTTACTAAAACACTCTCTGCATCTTTAAGCATCACAAACTAGTGTCTTATGATCTTTAATTGCTTCACTAGTTCACTAGGTGAACCTACAGCCTGAATCGCTTCTCTCGGATAAATCATCTTCGGAAAGGGCGATAAACTTTCAAGCTCGTTCCTGACGGCCTACGGAGCTTGGAGGGGTCTTTCATGATTCGATAGACATGCTATAAATGTTGTGATCTCGTAAACTTGTAGCTAGACATCTAGTTTAATTTTACTAGTTTAGTATTTGGAACGATTTCAGAGTTGCGGCTCCTTGTGTTCGCCCGAAAATTTTTGTTTTGGCTTCTGCCTTCGTTATTCGCTTCCGCTGCGCGAGCGCCAGAAACCAAGGAGCCTCTGTTGTCTTCTCCGACGACACATGGTGGAACACCGAATCTTCTATCCATTCTCGAATAAGACCCTTCGTCTTTTGATCCATCCTTGCTCAATTTTCATCAGACGTCTTCTCTGATTTGGCGCTAATCCCAGCAAGAGGTACATCTAAATCGTTGAGGCACAACATGTCTTCCATCATTAGGTTCCATATCGACCAGTTTGTGCTATTCAAATACACCATACTTGTTTTGATTTGAGTTATCTTCATTTTCGTCGTTTTTCTCTCAACCAAGCTCTGATACCAATTTGTTATGACTTTTAGGTTCTTAACAATTGAGAAAACAAACACAAAATTTTTCAGAAGAAAGGTTAATATGAAAACACGACCAAATACAAGAAATTCTTCCAACTTCTCTGTTTTTATTCAACTTAATACGAATTACAAAATCGTATACTTCTCTTCTTCTTCATAAACAAAGTACCCTTATAAATTTATATTTATGGACCTAAAATCCCTAAAACTATTCCAATTATGATCTTACCGAATTTCCAAAACAATCTCTGACAAATCTTTTCACAAATCTCTTAACAAATCTTGAAATAACTTTCCAACAAACTTTCCTAAATAATCTCCACAACGGATTTTCACCAAAACCAACCTAGAAGGACTCGTTGACAGACGTTTGAGCCGCTTAAAATTATCCCGTCTCATACAAACAGAGAGAAATATATAATTCCAAATATATTGTGAGCCGTCTCAGATTTTACTGAGCCGTCTCAATTTCGAGGGATTGAAAATACGAGGCAAACTGAACAATAATTGGTAGACCAAGTGTATAAGGCTAGTGGCTTTTCATTTAGCCAAGTATCCTGCCAGAAACGAATGTTAGATCTTCTGCTGAACTTCCAACATCCTTGTGAGTTGAGCCAGTTTTTTATTTTCAGGATATTTTTCCATTGGTATGAACCTCCAGTATTTTGCCATTCACCGGTTGCAGTGCGGTACTTAAGTTGAATTACCTCGTACCATAAACCGTTGTCACCGATAAGGAGCTTGTGGGCCTTTCTCCTAGGAGAGCTTTGTTCTGATCTTCCGATCATCTTAGGCCAAGCCCGCCTTGAAGGTTTGGGGTGCACGCCTTTCTCCAGTTCAGAGGGTGGATTTTGCTTGCCCCCCCCCACCCCACCCCACCCACACAAAGTCGTGAATAATCTTATCAATTTTGCTGTGCGCCGCAGTTGGAAGCAGAAAATGCCGAAAGAGATAAGAGCGGATAGCCTGGAGGATTGCTTTGGCCAGTGTGATACGCGCCGGGAAAGTCAGCAGCCGTTGCTTCCATTTTGTGAGTTATGATCGAAGCCCGTCATAGATATATATGCAAGATGGGCGGACTTTAGGCACCACTTGACGATAGGCACTCCTAGGTACATGAAGTCTTCATCATTGATTGGACATCGCCTTAATCGTTCAATGTTTTGGTAGTCACCGAGTTTCATTGTTTCAATGTTGCAATGAATAGTCGATTTCTTCCTATTAATTGATTAGGAAGAAGCTAAGCAATCAGCTTCCAATTAGGAAGATCCCAAGCATTCATTTCATGGAGCTGATTTGGGCTGAAGACAGTCACGTCCTCCACAAACATAATGTGCGAGACGGAAGACAGAAGCGCCGCAGATTTTGAGGGGTGTGATGAGGCCACAAGAGACTGGAGAATGAATCAGCGAGGAGAGGGCCGTGGTCATAGTGATGAAGAGGAGGGGTCACCTTGACGAAGGCCGTTTGTCAGGGTGCAAGGTGGGCCTGCTTGCCCATTGATAATGATGGAGAGAGATGTGATCACATGATACACACCCCGATACAACTAAGCCATTCCGTAGAATAGCCCGGTTTTGACATAACTTGAGGTAGAAAGGTCCACGAAGGCTTTGTCAAAGGCCTTGGACATATCGAGTTGCAGAATGAGCTGCTGGTTCTCCTTGTAGCTGCTGTAGTTAGTAGTGTGCCAGGCTGCTTGAACGAGACTGGATGCATCCGAGATATCTCTCGACTGTGCAGGAAGCCCACTTGACGGTTGAGGATAGTTTTTTGGATGAAGAGCTTCCACCTGTTAACTAACAATCTAGAAAGCAACTTATAAATTGAGTTACATAGACTAATCAGTCTAAAGTCAAGTGGCTATTCAATTAAGTCTTGCTTAGGGAAGAGAGTGATCATCGTCTTGTTCCAATGCTTGGGAAAAGACGAATGGGTCGCAAAGAAGTTCATACCCAGGAGCAGGTCATCCTTGGCCTGAGCCAAGAGGTGCTTGTAGAATTCTGTGCCGAAGCCATCAGGGCCTATAGCTTTGCCAGGCAGTTGATCCTGGATGGCACGTAACACTTCGTCCATGGTGAAGTCCGCTGTTAAGGAAATGTTATCCTCGTGGCCAATCTTTCTCTCAATGCAGCTAAGGACGGCGGTTCTCGCAGCAGTGATCTCAGATATTTGTGTCATCGATCCATATGCCTTAAAAGTGACTTTCAATAGTGATGCGGATTCCTTCTGATGTCGTTTGCCAAAAAACATTTGTGTCCTTGATGGAGGTGATATGAATACGCTTTCTGCGTGTTATTAGAGATTGGTGGAAGAATTTGGTGTTTGCATCACCCGAGTTGAGCCAAAGTGCTCTTGTTTTTTTGCTTCAGGTAGGGCTCCTTGTCCTTGTCCTTGAGAAGGTTGTGTAAGCGACATGTGAGGCGCTTAAGGCGATTCCAATTTGCAGTGCTGAGTCGTGAGCTTCTATCGAGCTCTTCAAGATTTTGCAACTCGGAGGCAACTTCGTTGATTGCTTTGTTGTAGTCTCCATAGCTTGATTTGGTCCAACAAAGAATGCGGTGTTTTGAGAGATTCAGTTTTTTGGAGCTTGTGGATTGCGGGTGGTGAGGGTAGGGCTGGTTCAAGTGATGATTTGGTTGCCAAATTTGTTTTGAGGGAATCAGAGAAGTCTTCGTGTTCTAGGAGACAAGGATAGGCCTTGAAGAGTTTTGGTGGTTTGTGAGTTGTTTGGGTTGTTGGTTGTTGCAAGTGCAGGTACATTTGTTCTTCTTTATCAATTATCACAAGCCCCAGGGCTTTAACAACTCACAATTATGACCAATATTAATTGAAAATTCCAACAGCAGGGCAATAACTAACAATAACAATAATAACTCAAAGAAGATACAAAACTGTTGAAATTTCTTACACTAGTGGCAAGACGCATGGCAATACACTTGTCATGGATCCATCTCATTTTACATATTCTCGTTCAAGTGCAATTAATATAGTTGCAAAATAAACATGCACATAGATCAATAAATCAGTTGTACCATGTCATCCACCAATTCAAAAAATTCATACAATATCAATTTATACTCCGTTTTCTCTAATAAAAATAAAAACAACAAAAAAGCTATTTAAAGTTTCATGAGTCATCTAGCTGTTGAGAGGGGGGGGGGGGGGAGAGAGAGGGAGAGAGTCAATGACTAGATGCTACAAAGAATATAATCGAACTAAAATTTGTTTTTTGTTACATATACAATGAATTTTGCCAGATCAAGTTAAAAAAGATATCAACAATCAAATTATGGCCTAATGGGCGAAAAATTGCAATACGAAATGATTGAAGGTTAATGCTGGATTGGATTACTTACACGTGTGCATCGAACGTGATAATGTGTCCTTGAGTATAGTATATATCAGTATTCATGATTCTATTTGTTGTTGGCACATGCAATCGGGCATTGGGAACATGTACAGCGATGCATCGGATTTTCTCAGTGCAATGCCCTTTGTATCGCTCTGATGAAGTACTTCTTGCATGTTTCGCTTGAACTTATCCCATCTGCAAAAAATAAAAATAAAAATCACAAATGTCCATTGAGTTATTTCAAAAGAGCTGTAGTAGCAATTTTTGCACAGAAAAAGAGCATTGGCCAAGAAAATTTGTCTTCTAGGTTCAATTTCTATTTTTCCTGAAAAATGATTGGCGCCATTAATCTTAAATCTTTATAGTCTAAACCATATGTGCACCAATTTTTCATTTGATGTTGATGTTCTTTGCTCTTTGATACTGGTGAAAAATGTTCCATTATCGGTAAACCATTAAATTTGCAACCATCCTAAGGAACAAGGAGTATCAAAAGCACATAACCTTGTGTGTGTGTGTGTGTGAATATGTTGCGTTGAAGATGAGTGGTGATGATCATTAAAAAATCACTGGTAAGCTCGTTGTTGACCAACACAGGAGGGATTTTTCTTCTAGATTAGCTGACCTCGCATTCCTCAATTTCGCAGCTTGATTTCAATTTCGTGGCAAACATGGGAATGAAAAATGTATGAGGCACTGCACAATGTAGCATTTTTGGATTGGATGCTCCAAATGTAGGAACTTTTAGGAAAATGCAAACGGGACATTTAGTAAGGTGTCATATTAGCTTTACTTTCATTGCAGATTTGCAGCAAGCAATGCACTGCTACTCTTCTCTTATTCAACCGAACACACCTTGCAATCTTGCAAAACTAGTAACAGTAAGTCGCAAACAACCAAGCAATGAATTTGCAGTCATTTTCTTTGCAGCACGTGCTGCAATTTTCCTATTGCAGCAAATCGAGCATATGCGATAGGTTGTGAAAGATCATGGCCATAAAATGGAACTAGAAAAGATAGAGATGTTGCACAAGCGCTAGCAAAACTAGTAAAAATTTCAGCGCAATTGAAGTTAATGAAAGTTACCAGTGGAAGATGATGAAAAATCATTTGCATGAGATTCAACAGCAATTATCAATAGATAACGAATTAATGGCTGACGATTTCTTAGTAACTAACAATTTTAGCAAGGAAGATCAGGAACAAAAAGCCAAGAAAGCCAGTGTTTTTATTTAGTAGCGCATTCAGGTGATTATCGGTAATATAGAGGAACTGATAAAGGCATATAAAAAAAGGCTAATTGCAGCCCATTGTAGTTTACCATGTACAGCATTTATACCCCCCTCAAGTGATTTATTTGCAAAAACACCCCCTCCTGTTCATCAACCAAAACCATCACACACTTAAATTCTACTACTCACAAAGTAGTTCAACAGTTAAATTAGATAACCATCTGGGTTTGCTTAGAGTTGAATTTGAGTGTTTTAAGTGTTTGATCGATGGATATAGGTTATAAGTGCTCTATACAGGATAAAACTGCTTGGGGTTTAGTGCAATATTAACCCAAAGAAACACGATCAAAATTTAATGATAAGCAATAAAATGAAAGATTAATGAGAATTTACCTGATATTTGGGTTATCTAAAGATAACACTAATTTCTTCTTGTCTGGTTTGATTGTCTTCGAGTGACCTTCATAGAGAAATCGCCTATGCCCCATTAGGAAGTGGGGAAAGTTGCCTCCTTGAGTAGTCACAAATACTTCGCTACGAGCGCACACAGTGTAATCAAGTGCAGCCAACCTAGAAGAATAATCCTACATTAAATGTTAAACTAGTTACTACTAATTATCAAGAAACTACAAGCAGTGGAACAAATTGAAAAGTTGATTGCGTTTAGCACAATATTATTAAATGCTACCTTAAATGGTACAAGCTCATGTGCTGATGCTAGGGTTTCCTTTGTCTCTAAAAGTGGAAATAACTGGCGAAGAGGGGCCATATATTTGTCTGCATTATAAATTTTACCAGAAGCAATATAAACTGAAGTGTGATTATCAAATCCCATGCCCCGAAGCATCATTCCAACCTGTAAAACAATGTGACTGAATTCAAATAGGGAAAGCAAAATATTTTTCTTTTATGAATTACTGAAAATTACCTCTCGAGTAATTCACATATAGAAATTGATTTATACATAACAATATAAGGATAAAAATTAAACAAACAAAGTCTTTAGCCCAAATTTTCCATTTGGCTAGACGATTCCTTCGACTCCAATCTCCACTAGGTTCTAGCTAAAATTTATTCCAAAAGGAACCACAAAACCTTTAGGTGGAACTTCAGTTTAACATAGCTAGAGATGATTTCAGCAGAGTGCCAGAAGAGTACTGAGGCATCTAATTAAGTATTTCATGTGTGAAAATTTTAAATTAATGATCATGCTCACCTTAATTGTAGTTATGACGTAACAATAGTAAGATAACAGAACTAATGGGGTAACTATTACCTAGATTGAATATAAATTATAACAAATATTATTTAACCAAAAATAAAGTAACATAATGAATGCATCTGCATAAAAATTCAGTAGAACAATGAAAGTATAGTATCAAACCTCAAGTGGCGTTAGTGGGCATTTTCCACTCATCCGATTTGCTTCTGAGCTTATTTTTCGACCGGGTTTCCTGAACTTCCCTCTCCAACTTCTTTCACGAGCATTATCCATTTCATGTTTCTCCTTCTCGCCGCCATCGTATGTACAACATGAGAAAGCTACCATATCCTGGAAAAAATAGAGAAATAATTTCTATATCTGAGTATAAAACTCTGAAAAAAGATAAAAGAAAGAAGAAAAATAAACTTGAGACAGCTACTTTTTGTTTACATCAGCATCGTCGTCATCATTTAAACCGTCCCCATCAAAATGGGATTGGTTCGGAAGCAAAGATTTACCATATAACAAAGTTTAAACCGGTAGTCGGCCTGATGTCAAAGCAAAGATTTACTATTTAACAAAGTTTACAACCGGTTGTTGGTTTAATGTCAACCCTCTCTTAATTAATGCCCAAAAAAAAATTATGGACATGTGGGGGGCTTGCCATAATCCTCAATGTCTTAATTGCTGCTCTCAAACTTCTCAAGACTTGGGGGAAACGTTTAGAAGGGGGAAGACAAGAGATTATAGGTAATGGACTTCCACACATGTCTGCATAAAATTTGGTAAAAAAAATAAAATTAAAAATTAAGTCACAAAGACTTCAATTTATAGAAGAACAGGGATAAGCATTACCTCTTCAAATCGAAGATGCACGGAAATGTATTTCCCACCACTCATTGAGCTATTCTTCAACATTCGCTCAACCATATTATCTGCAAGAAGTCTTATAGGCTCAGAAAACCTCAATGCCTCAAAATTGGCCAAACATCTTAGACCCTGTATCTGGGATGGAACCGAGTGAGCCAATCGATTAGAGAAAGGTGCAATTCGTACAGCCCTGCAATGCAAAATAAAACAAAATGAGCAAAAATGAAAATTAAATAAGCAGGCTCATTATCTTATAGAAGAAAACCACAATGCAAAGCAGATGAAATAACAACTAGTAGATTCATCTGGGCTTTTGCAAATATATTGAATCCAGACTGTAATAGCTACAAATATTAGCCATTTCCACCATAAAAACTTAATAAATTTGGAAATACTATTGCATTATTGTTTGCTTCATAACATAATATAAGTGTCACTGACTTACTTAGGTACTTTCTACATAATCAAGAGAAGTGGAACAGGGAGAGGAAGAAGTATCCCCGAAATCATAAGAATATATAAGAAAACACTGTTATGTAATGAAAATTTTGGAAGAAAAATTAAACATTAGGAAGCAAACCATGGAGAGAGTATGAATGCATACCCCAACTCTAACAACTTGGGAAGGACCTTCTGTAAATAATAAGCTTTTGATGCTAGGGCCTTAGTTCTCATGTTGATGATGTTGCTCATATTATTGTCGAATCGCTGCAGTAGATCATTTGGGAGCTCTTTAACAACTCTTACATGATTTTTAAGTGTTTCGATGAAATACTCCTCATCAAAAATTGCCCCGAACTTGCTAAGTATTTGCAGAAGAAGACACTGTCAGATGACTGATAAACATACTATCATAATTTACAATGGCAAAGAGAATGAGAATGCATCTCGCAGGTGAGAAGATCCATTAACTAAGCATTTGAGTAAACAATAAGCAAGTTATAAGCCCGTAATGGAATAAAGAATACAAATTTACAGTCTAGGAAGCCAACCTATTTTCAAACCTAATAAATCATGGCTCTGAATTGGTCCTTGTTTAATTTTCAATCATAGTTACATTTTTGTGTGGAATTCAAATTATCTCTGGAATGGTGTATTTCCTAGGATCGATGGGAAAACCAATTTGAATAAAGTAGATATCTCAAAAGTAGCAACGACAAAGACTATAACAGAGCCGCAGGAGTTAACTTAACAGGTAAATAACAACTTGGTTTACGAAAGATTATTTAATGTTGGAGCCCCACAAGTTTAACCTTCAACAATGCACTCAGGAATCGTCTCAAATGTAAAAAGTGGTGCAGATTAAGACATCAACCAATATGAGGAGAGGAGACCAATCCTACTTATTTAGGGGAGGGGGTCCTGCTTGGTCCGACCTTATGACTCAAGGAAAAAAAAAGTGTTGTGCCCTAAAACAAAATATCAGACAATCTGAGCTAATTACCTGGAGTCCCGCCAAACGCTGTTGAAATGAAAAGCGGGGATAACAAGGGTTGCATTAAGTAATCCCGCCACAGCGACTGCATCACATATCTGTGTAAAATACAAGTTCACATCAGATAAGAGTGCATATGATACAAACTATTGTCTGGTAAGTAATAAGCATTTCAAGCAGAACAAGACCAGGTACTCCCAGGCAGTCTCTCATCCCAACAAAAAGAAAGGGGGAAATTGTCTAGAAACTTGTCGGGAAGAGAGAAAAAACCCTCTAAGAGGTTTCTGATGCTTGCCCCTTTCCTTTTGATACAGAGAGACCTGAACGATAGCAACATAGGGAAAGAGAAGAAAATAACTCTTTTGTAGAGACTTACCGAAAGGCGCTGTTGATTAAGACCACCATTTGCTTCAATTATGAGAAAGCCATTTGAAGGAGGCAATTCTGCAGGGAAAAAAGGGCAAAAGAGAAAAAGGAGTAGCCAAGAAAAACATTAATATGCTACTGAAAAAAAGTTAAGTGCCTAAGAATGTTAATAAGAGAAACTTCATATGATTTTAAAAATTAAAATATCGCTCTGGCAATCGCACAAGACTCCATCCAAGAGAAGCAACACATTTTCTTGTCAAAAAGTCTGATCTCGGATAAACTTCATAAACATCTTTTCACGTTTGTCTCAATAATTGGAATTAAATGTAAATGTGATGCCTAGATGAGTCTTACCCGGTAAGATTTGGTAAGTCTTGGAAATGTTACTTTCAGGGGAACATGAGTAAGAAGACATGAATAAGAAATGGGAAGCGCAGTCTCAGTGACAAATTAAAAAGTGAGTGAGCGCGCAGTGAAGGAGGGAGGGGGGGATGCCAGACTCAACTACATTAGTGCTGTTATAATATATTGTCATGGTGCTTGGTAAATTGCTGTCCCAAAATAAGTGTTACTTTTTATAGGCGAATGTGCAATCTTGTTAGGAAAGAGCATTAAGATTGTTACCCTAAAACTGATTTGATAAAGATGAGAATGTCTCTAAAATGCATAGGAAAACGCGATCAAATAAGCAATAAAAAGGTAACCATAAGCTTTAATAACTAAAGTTGTTTCTGAATGACGCACAATTTCTCTCTGGAAAAAAACCATAGTTGAGTATAGCATACATTTTAATACTTTATAAGAAAAATATAGTTTTTGATTGTTTGATAAAACCAACTGCCTTTTTTATATGAGATGCGCCATAATAATGTCACGGAAAAAGGGTAAGGGCCTATATAGAAATTTTGAATCCAACGAGCATCTAAAGTAAGAGATGAAATGAAGCTTAAGAAACATTGAGTTAAGACATAGCTTACATGTTAAAAATAAAGTTTGGTGAGGTTACTTGTCAAAAATAAAGTTGGGAGATAGTTTACTTGTTTAAAAAGAATTAAATTTTGAGAAAGCTTCCATACTAAGGTGGTTTAAAATCACTAGAAAGCCTTTCATCAAAACTTTATTTTTATTTTATTTATTGGAGGAGACCAAAAACGTGATTCAAGAACATGTTAATAACTTTTCTCACAGACTCACAGTTGAAAAAAAAATTATTTGATCAAGGACATGTCTCTTAACATATCATGTAGCTGATGTCGAATAATCAGGAAAAATATTTGTTGGTGCATTTAACTTGTGAACAGAGCTTACATGGATAGGGTAAAAAAATTCACAGAAAGGTTTAACATCATAATACAATCAAGGGACAAAAATGTAATTCATGCGTTTGGATTGGTATTAGAGCACAAAGTTGTTCTGACCTGATTGTAATAGCCTCCTGTGGATACAAGGGTTCCATTTTTGACTAGCTTTTTGATGCCATGCGTTCACCAACTGGATAAAGTTTCATAAAATAGGTTATGGGTTATGGTAGGGAATAAAAGCATCAAATGAGAAACCCAGGCAAGCAGTGGCAGGCAACAGGAAAAAATGGTTTAATGATGAGTAAAATATGAACGAGAAAATGAGAACTGATAACATCAGAGAGCTTAGAGCTATATAATACTCATGACAGACAAGTTGGCAACTGCAGGAAGATAAAACTAATTTTCTTAAAAACGATAAATAGATAATGGGAACTACTCACATATGTGAAGCATGATGCACATTAGCAAACAATAAAATAAAAATCAACTCAGGCCTTGTTTGGCAACAGGGTTACGGTTTCTGGTTTCTGAAACTCCGGTTTTGCAGGAATCCAATATCAAACTCCAAAAATTGAAACCTTGACTCATTTTGCAACCAAAATAGAGTTTCCCAAACCATAGTTTCAAAATTTTCAGGGGCTTGAAACCACATTTATCTAAACTCTAAAAAGAGTGAGTTTCGCAAGGTTTCATGCCATCTCTCTCTCTCCCCCCCTCCCTCCCGCACTTAAAAGAAATAACTAAATTAAAAGAAACCTCGGTTTCATAAACTATGTTGCCAAAAGACCCTAAGCTTTGCAAAACCCAAATTTTGCCAAACTAGACATCAAAGTAATTTTCTCGTTGAGCTTACCGTCTTGAAGGCTCAACTTGAGAGGTTGGTTTTGATCATTTGTAATGCCCTTGTTCATGTTCAGGAGAGGGGTGGAAAATCAACTTGATCTAATTAATGAATCTCAAGTGTCAAATTTTATTTATTTATTGTTAAATCCAGAGGTAAGTTGATTAAAAGTCGCATGCTATTATTATCTCAATAGAAAGATGTGACTTATTTACTAAGATTAAGCAATTCCATAACTTTTCTTTCTTTTCTTGACAAATGAATAATATGAGAATTGACAAACATATGAATTTGGTATATTGTCTAACTTAAACCCCCTCAGACCTTAATTACCAATGAAATAGATGACAGATACAGAAAGGATCAACGCATTTCATAATGGAGAACCCACATCTGCAATACGAATCAGGAAAAATTGCTTCTCGGTGACCACAGGCTAGAAAAGCATTACTCCTTTTCAATTAGTGTTCATTATAAAAGACTATAGATCAGTAAGAAAATTTTTAAAGATGAGACTCTGACGGCAACTTCTTAGAGAAATCATAAAATTACATGGACGTGGTGGAGTTTGAAAAGTGGCTATTAGTTTCAATGGTCGGAGGGCATTCATCACCATCTGAGGGTTCAAGGAATCTGGCAACTTTTTTCCCTGGAAATTGGCTTGGCATTCTCTTAAATCTATTTATTTTCTACTAACACTCATTTCCCTATTAAAAGATGGAAAAACATAGATAGTTGCCAGTGTTAAATCATTGAGCTTACTAGAGTGCTACTGGCTAACACTCACCACTTCATCATTGTACACCTCAAACTAATTGCTGAAAGTGACAATGACACCCTCAACATAGAAGGATAGGCACAACAGAACACACAACATAAGATAAATTAAAATTTACAAGCAAGTTATGGCATCTAATTCTTGGTGGGTTAACGAGTATAACACTTTTTTTTAATTTATTAGCTGTGCTTTATCAATATTGTATTAGTTCTTAATAAGCCTTTTGCTTCTATCCTTCAGAGTAAAACTCCATTTAAGCTTATAGAAAGGAAAGATGCATATGAAATTGACCTAAAGATGAGCATCTATAATCATTGCACCACTTCAAAAAAGGACACCTGTCCCTTTCCATTCTATATTATTCAGAAAAAAACACTAAATTATGTGATTCTGAACAAAATCTAGTGCTAGTCTACTCATCTCTCACACTGCCACACAAACACCCAACAAACACAGAATCAAGAAAGAAAAAACGCCACCCATCTAATTTCTGAAACATGCAGGTGAAAACTATATATATTAAAAGAAAGGAACTCGTCTAGGAACTAAATCAGGCCTCCTCAATGCCACCCTCCACTCTATTTCCATTTCAAGAAATCATAAATTCAAACAAGAAAGAAAGAGTGCACATTAAAGTCTCTACTTTACCTTCCAACAACTCAATTCAAGTACTAATTCAATAATTCAATGTGCGTGTTCTAAGAAACTTTTGCCATAACACGCATACCAACTAAATCATGAGCTACCCAATGCCACAAACAACTCCAAATCATAAAATCAAACAAGAACGCTACACATCAAAGTCTCAGCTTTACCCATCAATAATGTGCATGCTCTAAATCCAAGGACCAAAAAGAGAAAAATTTACTGAAATCGAGTGATTGAGATCGCTCTGCATGTAGGGCCACAACTTCTTAAACACCTGGGGGCTTCGATACACCGATCCCGGCGGCGACCGCCGCAGGATCTGGACCCCAGCCCTAACCGGCACCGAATCGAGATTCAAACCCCCCATGAAAACAACCAATCCCAGGACGTACATTAGCGGCAGAGCCAACAGGACCCCCTTCCGCCGCAGCAGCGCCGTCAGCATCGCGTACGCCGTCGACGCCGGCGGCTTCGTTGACGAGGCAGTCTTCGATCGCCGGAGCTTCGGCGAGCTACCCGGCAGCTGCGGCGCCGCGCCGTTGCCGAGCCTGCTGGGTCCGTGCATGGTCGTCAGCGGCGGAGGCGAGCAGATCTGAGGATCATCGGCTAGGGTTTATGAGCATTGGATTCGAGAATTGAAAGGAGAAAGAAAAGTGAGCATTTTTTCTGAAGAAAAATGAGAGTTTTGGGTGAAAGGGATTTATTTATAGAGTTTGGAATTGGGAAGTTAAAAAATGGATTTGATTGGATTTTGTGTTGTGTGAGAGTTAATTATGATAGTTTTGTTTAATAAATTGATTGAGCGTTGATGGGGGTGGATGGGGTGTCGTCACCGCCCTGTGAGAATAAGGAGTTAGTTTTTGTGGTGATTAGGGAAGGATTAGTTTACTTAATTTTATTTTATTTCCCCCATTTTTATCTTATTATTATTTTAAGGTTCTTCTCCCATAAATTGCAGCAAAAGTGATGAACGTGTGTATATATTGAATAATTGTCCGTATAAACTAAATGCACATTTTGATTAGCGGAAAAAGAGAATACTGAGAGAACTGTAGAAAGGAAAATATCGATATGGTGTAGTTTAAAGGTTAGAGGAAATTTTTTTGAAAATATCTTGAAAAAAAATGGACATGCGGACACCGGCATTTAGGTTATAATATTAAAGATAATTCTTTGATGCGGATTTTGAAAATTGATGAACTTTATGCATTATCTTTATGCTGATGCAAAGGCGGATAAGTATGGTCAATCTGAAGTGTTGAGCTAGCTAGCCACGCTAGTCTCAAATCCATAGCTTTTTAGTTCATAAATAAGGGGGCCAAAAAAATATCAATTGATCTATATATCTCGATGAAAATCGTAGGCGAACTGTTGGCTGGTTGCTAGGCAAATAGTGAATGTACTCAGAGGAGGCCTCCTTAAAGATCGGATGATATCTCGTAGATGAGACGCCGAGGAATGTCCCCTTCGCATGGTACTTCAAAGAGCTAGTTGGTGCACGTGAGAGACTTGTCATCCGCCACGTGTTTTGATCAGGAGAATCCGCACTTATGAGCACCATCATTAGCCCTCCATTTTCGTTCCAACCTATTTATAGGTCGGGCCAAGAGTGGTTTGCTCGGTTTTCTCTGTTCAACTTGGTATCGAGGATTCTCCGTGGTGGTTTGTCCGGAAACGACATGGTGTTCGGCTGTTGTGCCTTCCTGATCTCCGTGCCCACATGGCGATAATTAAGTGCCCTAATCTTCGAGCGCGTCTTTGGATGATGTCAACGGATCGCTGATGGGACGGCGTCATTAAGGCGACGTCGCTTCGCCTGATCAGATCCGCGTGAAGGGAAGGCGTCTAATAGTTAGCCATCACGTAGCGTCACGTCAATCATTGGACGCGACGCTTCATTTGGCGGGAGAGGATCTGGGCTGTAAGATAGTCTTCGGTGATGGTGTTAGTGCACGGCGGCGCCCCGGCCGTCTTTCCGAGGCGAAAATGCGGAATCAAAAATTTTCTTAACTTTTAACCGGCGCCACCGCGGACCATAAAACCCGGATCGGGCCATTAAACTAATCCTAGCTAACTAGAGAAGGGGTAGAGAGATATATCGAGCAATCCGTGTCCTTCGGTCTTCTCGTCGTCGTCCCGATCTCCCCGCGGAATCTCCGGTCTTCGCCTCCTCGCCGGAAGGGCACCACATCGCCGGCTTCTTTTACGGGCTCCCACCTCTGGATCGAGGCAACTCGGGCACGAAGTTGGCGAGCCGACATGCCCAAGGATTGCTGTAGAATAGTGTGGATCTATATGTCTCATGGGGTTGTAGAAGTTGCCATTAGTGGAGGAAATGAACTAAGCTTTTGGAGATGGAGCAATGGGATTTTTACTAAGCCAAATGAGTATATTTTCCCTCACAAATAAATTGGGACAGCCCTTCCTTGTTGTGGCCGGCCCATGCATAGTCAAGGGAGCAAGAGAGAGTTGTGAGTGAGGATCAATAATACAAGGAAGAGAAAAGGAGATTATCATGAGGAATAATCATTACGACAAAAACCCCACTCCATCACCCTTCTCATCATATCTCCGCAAGTCAAACAATGATGAAGAAAAAGAAGTCAAATGAAAGTGCACCATCATGAAACCATCATGATGCAACAATTTGCAAAAACAACCCTCCAAAATGCTTATTTGCACAAATGCAAATAAGCCCTCCTCCACCAATATTCAGCCAATGAAAGATACAAAGAAATATGGCCGAAACGGAAAACAAACTGGCAACTCCAAAAACTGATCCCGTAATAAATTACAGGAAAACCCCGCTACTGTATATACATACCCGTATTTGTATTCCGACCGAATACAAATGCAATGAGACAAAATCTACACTGTACAACACTAGGATCCGGCTTAAACCAAAGCCTGCTAGTATTATCCGTCCGATCATGATTCGTGCAATACCGCACGTATCTGATCGAACCCTGCCATATCTCCATACGGCCTCTACAGCGTTTCGCCCGAAACTTGAGCAACTGTCTGTGGGGGACTCTAAAGACTCGTCAATACTATGGCTGTGGATTTAACCACTAGCACGTCAGAGGTATTAGCCATACGTAACGGGCTACCAGCTATTGACCAAAAGGGACATCGATGAGCGAACTCATCCTGACACCCTACTGAGCCTGTCAGTGACAATATCCGTACAGTCCGGTCCGTTCGTCTATGAGCATCGCATGGCGGGCCTAGGGGGTTGGTAAAAGTCAGACCCCCAAAAGCGCTACAAGTCATGTCGGAGTGTAGCCCAGAACACCCTGAGATACTACTGGAATACCTACCAGTAAATCTCCTGCCTCGGCCGAGGGCTTTGTGTAATGGCTCTCCTAGACACAGCGTGACCTCACCCCCAATACCGGGAGAGACGAACCCCTGAAGATCCGCTCACTGCCTCCATGTGGCTCGGGACTGTATCCAACTAAAACCTGTTTGCACGTCTCCTTTGAGCGTGGTAGGGTAGTAATCAAAGTACAGTGGGAACTCACACGAGACAAATGACGATCTTAGGTCAATGAACTAACCTGTACACATGTCACCAGGGAACTGCTATCTGACGTCAGGTATAAGACCAACTAGCATGTTCCCGGCGAGTCCAGCCCGGTGTACTCATAACCTAACGAGCACCTGTATAAACCAACTGACACCAGTGGCTTGTGAGACCGGCCACCGCCCCTCGTCAGGGTCTCGACTGTATACACTAGTCTACTCTGGAGTATCGATGCCCTGTCTCGAAACTCCCACGACTAAGGACCTTTTAAGGATGTGCTTATAGATTACCAGCTCCTACGTATATGATCGCCCTCATACTGCTGGCAGTCAAGCAAGAATCCTAGGGGCTCTATCAACGTGTAATAACGACCTGTCAGGTCACCTAAAGCAGTACACGATGATAAAGATAAACCAGATAGCATACTATCATCTTGAGTAAGACTGTCCTACCGGAATAGGTCCTCCCTCAATCATTGCAATCACGTGCCTGTGATCCAATAATTGACTCTGAGGGCACTATCTCCAACAATCTCCCACTTGCACTCAAGGCTAATTATTGCGATGTCGCATACTCACAGCCTGTGTGATACCGAACACCCAACTCCTCTACTGGTCAGTCTCACAAAGCTCGTTTGCGAAACTAATGCGTTCGAGGAATAGCCTCAGTGAGTGGATCCGCTCTAATGTTTCTTTCTATGTCTCTCTTTATCTCAAGTTCGCGGAGAAACCTATCTCCCGAAATGAGCAATACCTGTCTTAGAGTATGTCTGGATATCTGATGGGACCTAGCTCATAAATGAACTCCAAATCCAAATTTCTTAGACTGTATCGTCAACTGAACTTAATCAGTATCCTGCGCCATACCTCCCTCAGTATCCCCTTGGACCACCTGTCCAAAATACTGCCCCTCGTCAGAAGGAAAACTATAACTCTGACAAGCTCTCTGTCATCCAGGTCACCTTGGAAGCCTGGAATGATAACTGTCTCCCGAATGAGGCTGTCGTTATCATATCCCTAGAACATCCACTTATGTTCTAAAACTGCTTCCGATTGTTTCTCCAGGATTGGATTAATGTCAACTTCTTGCATCTACTGCAAAAACAACATCTGGTGTGGTACTTGACATCTCATGATTGACTCAATTGCCTAAGCAAGTGATCTGCCAATCATGCACATCCCTCTCCACTTTAGTCTGTAAGACACCTTTAGAGAAGGTGACTCCATCACCTGCAGGTACACTACCGTGCCTGGAGTCGTCCATTCTAAAACACCTTCAGAATACTGTCTAAGTACCCTGATTGGGAAACTACCCAAATCCAGATCTAAAACCATAGATCCAGTAACCAGAATGTCTTGATATTATATCCAAGTCCCATGTGGAGAAACCACTGTGTGACAACCAAAGTATAACCGATTGTAGTATAGGAATTTCACTTCCTACTCTGTGTGTGTTATCCATATACCAGGACATCACACCCTACTACCTTCTTAACAGATCCATCCCCTATTTTGATGAAGTCAAACCTATGACTGTCATATCAGAAATAGATGATCTATCTCCGCTACATCTGCTTTAGTCTATAGCTAGACATAAGCCACTTGTCCACCAATGCTTCCGCTGCTCCCACTGACCACGACAACCTTCTGGCAGAGTCATATACACGTACACTTCTAAAGCTAGTTTAGAACGATGCTATACTCATCCTCCTGTCGGGTCTCACAGCCTGGAACAACAGCAATGGCAAGTCTGGATAAACAAGAACCTCCCTGTCACCGTCCTTGAGGCTACCTGAGTACCTCTCGGGTGCCTGAGGTTACCCACCTTATCTGCGGAGTGGCCAATGGAATGTCAAACCAGATTGAATCTTTAGGTTCTTATCAAATCTTCAGTAATCGTTTGCGGTTCTGGAATCACTTCCAGTTCTACCATACTCCGACTAGTGTTTTCTGAAAAAATCCATTTTTATTAAAATTGTGGCGAGTCAAGAACAATATCACTATTGACCTTCCAGATGGTAGAAAGTCAACCCTCGTCATAGCCTGGGTCAACCCACAAACAGCCATTACAGAAACGTGCCTTGGGTTATCCGGAGTCTGGTTTTAAGCATAAGCCGGACAACTCCCCGTACCTTAACAATGTCAAGATATGAACTGTTCTATATCCAATATAAAACCAGAGGCACTGATTTAATTGAACCAGATTCAAATCATGCAGCTATCTCCAGTGCATGTCAACTAAATGGAAAGAGGCCGATCAGCGTTACTCAACTTAGGAATGCTTCTAATTATAAGTAACCTGAAAGAGAAGCAAGTTCTCTTGATCATTACTATCAACTGAATACCATACACAAGTATCTACATCTTCGATCACCTTGAAGAATCCCGATACTTGCAATACCTAGTTCTCTACTTTATTCATATACTTATAACTTCTCAAAACTTAGACCTTGTGTTTCTATGAAACACTTATCTAAGAACTAAAGAAATCATAAGTAAACCGAATATAGTATGAGGACCAACCCCTCTGTCCTAATGGACACTGGACAACATACAATACTCTGTATAAGTCCCTTGAGTCTAATAACTCACTCCCTGTGTGTCGCAGGTTGAAAACTGTACTTATGGTTAAGAAGAATTACACCGTTGTTTAATGCTCCTTACTTAACCATCAACTGATATAGGTAAATGTCACAGACATAATTTCAAAAAGGTATATCTCACTCTATAAAAATAGATGCACAGATACATCAATTTGAAATTGGTGCATAACAGCGGATATTCAAAACCAAACATTTGCCGTCCGGCAAACAGCCCAGGTGATTTCCTCAAATATCACCAATTACAACGAATTCCGATATGATAAGAATGATCACCTAATTCCCAATAACTTACTCACACTCATCATCTGTAAAACCATACAGATGTGAGAATCATACCTGGTAAATACATACCCTGGAGCAAGTGTCTAATTGGGAAATCAGTTTTCTTTTAACAGTACACAGTGAAACTGAAACATTGAAATGTTTCGATGGGGTATCCGGGTATTCTTAGTAATGCCTCTTCCATTATCCAGATTCACAACTGTAATCGTATATTTCTCTGTCATCTCTCCAAATCCCTTTATATGTCTTTAGTCATTACCTTCTGTACACCCTCTTAGGCTAAATGGTTTTCTTCCTTCCCAACCGTTCGGCACCAGCCTATGGTTTGGAAGAAGACTATCTGTTCCCCTCCGAACGACGGCGCACAGGACCGCGATGGCCTGACGCTAAGATTCGGGGCAGATGCTATTTGTTTTTATCCGTCCACCTCTCCGAAGATGCCAAGTTGATTTATGGCACCGTGTATCGAAGGTTTAGACGGATTCGGCCGATGTAGCAGACTTTGTCAGATTCCCCCTCGCAAGAGGGGTTTTTGATTGTGGGGACGCTCTTCCCTGCAGGCGCAAGCCCCTGCAGTTAATTACGCTACCGCTTCGCGGTAACAACTTTCTCCTTCTCCAGAATTTCACTTCGTGTCGTGGGTGTTTGTTTTGTTTGTGGTTGCCCGTGGATTGTATACGGAGACTGAGTAATACCGTCGCCCGTAGGACGTGGATTAGTCCAAATCCGTATTTACTTAGATCTGGGTTTGGTGTTTTTAGTTTAAGGATGCCTTAGTCGCGTTGCGGCTAAGATCGACTTAAATGTTCGTCAAGGATACGTTAGTCCTGTTTGAGACTAAGATCGACTTAACGGGATCGTCCATTTAATATCTGGCCATCGGGACTCGTCACCTCTCTAACGTCGTTGAAGGATTACAACGGCAGATGTCAGAGGAGTTCAGAGATGTACCCAAAGTCGATTTGGAGTTTTATAGTCCATTTAAATGTTTAAGGATACGTTAGCCGTGTTTGGAGCTAAGATCAACTTAAACGGGACCGTTTAGATCCGGCAAAAGTGCGTTTGGAGGCCCTATTGTTCCAGTTTAGGGACGTAGTGGTCTGTTTTCCAGTTTGTGGACGTGGTGGTCCATCGCCAGTTTAGGGACGTTTCGGTCCAATATTAGTTTAGGGACGTTTCGGTCCGATATTAGTTTAGGGACATCTCGGTCCGATATTAGTTTAAGGACGTTTCGGTCCAATATTAGTTTAGGGACATCTCGGTCCGATATTAGTTTAAGGACGTTTCGGTCCACGAGTTTAAGGACCCCACAGTCCATATTGATGTGTGGTCGTTGGGACCCGTCACCTCTTTGACGTCGTTGAGGGATTACAACGATGGATGTCAAAGGAGTTCGGAGATGTACCCTCGAACCGGATATAACTTGATTTGAGAGAGCATTTGTGCTCAGTTCAATTCAACTTAAGGACTTACGGTCAGAATTGGGCTAAGTCCAGTTGAAAATGTTCAACATTTTATTTATTTTTAGTCCATTAGACCTGTGCTAGGGCTTTTCCCACACTTAAATAATGCATTGCATTACTTATATTTTTTTTGTTTGGACTCTGCCCATAAAAGATGCAGAGCATCGATTTATTTTGGGCTCTGCAAGGCATCTGCATAGCATTTTATTATTTTTGTTTGGGCTTTGCCCATTTATAAATGATGCAAAGCATCAATTTAATTAGGCCTGTTTGGTCTTTTAATTGGGCTTGGCCCTGCATTGCATTTGTTAGGCGCTTTGCGCCACTTACTGAGCGCAAGCGCTTGTGGTGCTGACACGTGTCATGCTCTGGTGAGTGCAGTGCGCTGCGCTATTGCGCTGCTGACACGTGGCGCGCTCTGGTGAGCGCAAGCGCAACAGTGCAGTGCGCAGCGCTGTTGCGCTGCAGACACGTGGCGCGCTCTGGTGAGTTGCGCCAACTCCAGAGAGCAAAGCTCCTGTTTCAAGAGCGCATAGCGCAAGGGGTTTAGATGCTGACACGTGGCGCTCTCCCAAGAGCGTAACAGCGCAGTTTGCAAGTGCAAAACACCAAGAATCTTTTAGATTCAAGAACAGAAGTGCAAAGCACTATTTGATTTCTTGATCTAATTTAGATCAAATAAGTTTTTTCTTGTTTTTCTCATCTCAGAGAACCGAAGGTTCATGAAAAGTGCAAAGCACTATTTCTATTTTTATTTTTATTTTTATTAAAGATCATTGATCTTGTTTTTAGATCTATGATCTGCTCATAAGAGAACTTTTTCTTTTTTCTAAAGGTTTTTACCTTTTTTTATTCTTGAGGAGTTTCTCAGAGTTCTCTTCTCTCTCTTTTTTTTAGAAAGATGTTCATGCCTTTTAATTGAGGCCTAGGGTCCTTTTTATAGTGCCCATAAATTAGTTAAATTTGTTAAAGAGATCTTTCTCTGAGTGATTTGGGGAATTTTCCCACCGTTGGATCTTTGATCCAAGGGCTTCTGCTTTGCAGAAGAAAATCTTCTTGTTTTAATAAGAACAGAAAAGATTTCTTAAAATTTTAATTCTGTTTGGCGCAGATGCCCCAGCTCGTGACACGTGTCGCGCAGCGCACAGCGCAGCGCAACTGCGCTAGCGCAGCGCAGACACGTGTCGCGCAGCGCACAGCGCTGACACGTGTCGCGCAGCGCACAGCGCAGCGCAACTGCGCTAGCGCATCTGCGCTGACACGTGTCGCGCAGCGCACAGCTCAGCGCACAGTGCAGCGCAACTGAAGCGTTGCTTTCTTTAATAGAGGTTTGCTCTGATTGGGTGCGCCTTCTTGGGCGCTGCGCTGACGTATCAGCGCCTGACATGTGGCGTGTTGCGCCCGAGACTTGAAGCGTTGCTTCAGAATTTTGAATTTTGAATTTCAACAGAGCTTTGCTCTGATTGGGCGAAACATTATCCAATGAGCATAATGGGTGTACTGTCCTAATCCTAGGAGCACTCGCAATGCGAGAGAAGGTGAAGATAAAAGACACCTGAATAAACCTTATTCCTATTTCTCCTGAACCAGAATCCATCCCCAAACTGGAACAAGTTCCTTTCGAGTTCGTATATAACCATACGATGGAGTATCCAATAAACTGTGGATCTTCGTAGTGATACGGAGTGTCCTGGAGAAATACAAAGGTGAAGTGGGAGTGGTAATGAAATACTTGGTTTGGTCGTGAATAGCAGTCGCAATTTACTTTGCCCTCTTACTAATCCCTTGATATGTCTTTACTTAATACCTTCTGTACACCATCGTTATGCTAATTGGTTTTCTTCATTCCCCACCATTCGGCACCAGCCTAAGGTTTGGAAGAAGACTATCCAATTTGCGTAATAGGTGTACTATCTCCTAAACCAAGGAGTACTCGCAACCTGAGAGAAGGTAAAAGGAAAAGACAACTGAATAGTCCTATCCGTTTTCTCCAGAACCGGAAACCATCCTCGAATAAATTCTTTCGAGTTTGTATATAACCATACGATGGTTTTATCCAATGGAAGTGGACGTTCGTAGTAATACGGGGTGTTCTGGAGAAAAGGGTAAAAGTAGAAGTGGCAATGAGGTATGCAACTCTGACAATCCAAAAGCCAGTGTTTTAAAAAGGTTCGGTTAATCTTGGTCACTGAGTCATAGTCAAGGGTCGGGTCATGGTCGCTGCCAAAGAGAGAGAGAAAAGAAACACTCAGCGTGCACTCTAACCTAGATCAGAATGGTTATCACTTTATCTAATCAGGAAACCTCCCACTGTACCGTCAAATTCTCCTCCAAACCTGAAAGAAGAATTAGTCGGGATCACCCGAGGAGTAAACCAACTCATCAGTGGGAATCGGGATCCAACTATCATCGCATGATAACGTGACGGAATCCACTCACGTCACCACACTCCAGAAGGTATGCGCATATCTGGCAAGTTTCAGTTTCTTTAGAAACTCCCGATGTGATTTTTACCCCAAGCGGCTTATGACCTTGACTAGGTCAACAAGCCATAAACCGCCAGTCAAGTTCAACCCGTCATTATTCTGGATTGCATTAAACCCACCCGTACGTGCCCTTGACTAGGTCAACAAGGCCGCACGACTGTCCTAACCAATCCCACTTATGCAACAAACAAGTACCACTTAGCTACCGAACACTACGTCTTGACTAAGTTAACAAACGCAGCACGAATACTAAATAATACCCGTAAGAAATGACGGAGGGCTACGTCTAGTTTTTGGCGAAAAACTTTTAACGTAATGAACTTGATATCGTTGAAGGAACTGCATACCTTTTTATAAAAATATAGTGACGAAAACCTTTGCTAAAGAGGTCACTCCCGGTGAAGGGATCTCGGCTCTTTCCCCGTAGAATGAGGTGCAGGATATTCCAACTGAATACCACGATGCAAAGCAAAAGGCAATCGGCTATAGTGAAGTCATTACCCTGACGCAAACTTCTGTCCAAGGGGTCACTCCCGGTGAAGGGATCTCGGCCCTTGCCTCGTCGACTGAGGTGCTGGATATTCATAACCGAATACCACTGTGCAAAACAAAAGTGAACGTCCTTGCAATAACAGCTTTTTGAAAAATCGTTCCAACAACATCAGAATAGGTTTGTTTAGCTTGCATTGATCCGAATCAATGCAGTCCCATCAATTGATCACACCAATAAAGAACGAAAATAATGACGTACGTATATGCCATCCGCATTCGCCACTGGGTCCCGTCATTATCCGTTAAGTTAGTTAACTAACGACAGAGCGGGGACTGGACTAGCGCGGATGCAAAACATATACAACATCTACTAGTATATATATATCAATATATAATATTTCGCTCAAGGCGTGATAAAATGCAACATCACAGAAATGTAATAAGTATCACAGAACAATACAGATATCTGGGATCCCCCGGTTTCATAGAGCCGCTACTGAAATCCGACGTTCTCCTGATCGTGTAGTTAGCCTGTGCAATGAAATCCTAGACCCCTACGGGCGCGGTAAGTTACCCGCCAAAACCTGAAGCGAGGCAGCCCCCTTCAGCAACGTGAATGGACCACCCAGCACTTTACAGAATCCGGTAACTTGGGCACCCCTCCTGGGTCAACCTGTACCCCCTACGAGTGCGGCGAATAGCCCGCCAATTCTAGAGTGAAGCCCCTTCCGTCTCAATGCCATGAGATGCGGGCTTGTTGCCCTCCAGAACCCGGCTATCCGTGCACCCCTCCGCGGGATAATCCTAGTACAGAAAGTAAAATATAAATACAACGGGTACATCGACCTCACCCCGGTCGTGCCCCAAAAGAATAATATACAGACAGGCAGTGACGGCAGTCCACATGTCGGACGCTCGCCCCGCAATATCAAATATACATAATACAACCAAAACTGTACTACCATTGCATCCAGGCTATCCCCCACGACCAATCCGCAACATCACAGCACAGCACAGAACATTAACGTGAATGTCACGTTCGCAAATCCGTCTAACCGGGCTATAGCAGTTAGACAGGATTTACCGATCAAGTGACATTCACGGTCGCAGATATAATGTAAATACTGTGAACTAACATGTTTAAAATTTTCGATCGATCAAATTTACCCAAGTAGGCCCCAAGCACTACTGTAGCACATAAAGAAATTCTGGGCCCAAACAGAATATACCAAAACCCCTATTTTCAACACAGAGACTCACTGGAAAAATTTGGTGCATTGATCCCTCATTACGGCGGCGGAACCGCGGCCAAAGTAGGGGTACGGCCGTGGTTCCGCGGCTGAACAGGAAGAACATGCCACCGAATTTTCCCAGATTACATCTAAATCCCTGCCTGTATTTTTAAGATGCACCAAATAACTTTTCGAGCCAAATAAAATTCGACAGAGAACTGATATTTTGAAAATGCGGTTTTGGAATATTTGTTCGATCGAAGCTTTAAACATACTAGAGCAAGCTAGACTAGGTTAATGGCATGGCTCTGATACCATGTTGGTGCACGGCGGCGGCCCGGCCGTCTTTCCGAGGCCAAAATGCGGAATCAAAAATTTTCTTAACTTTTAACCGGCGCCACCGCGGACCATAAAACCCGGATCGGGCCATTAAACTAATCCTAGCTAACTAGAGAAGGGGTAGAGAGATATACCGAGCGATCCGTGTCCTTCGGTCTTCTCGTCATCGTCCCGATCTCCCCACGGAATCTCTGGTCTTCGCCTCCTCGCCGGAAGGGCACCACATCGCCGGCTTCTTTTACGGGCTCCCACCTCTTGACCGAGGCAACTCGGGCACGAAGTTGGCGAGCCGACGTGCCCAAGGATTGCTGTAGAATAGTGTGGATCTATATGTCTCATGGGATTGTAGAAGTTGCCATTAGTGGAGGAAATGAACTAAGCTTTTGGAGATGGAGCAATGGGATTTTTACTAAGCCAAATGAGTATATTTTCCCTCACAAATAAATTGGGACAGCCCCCCCTTGTTGTGGCCGACCCATGCATAGTCAAGGGAGCAAGAGAGAGTTGTGAGTGAGGATCAATAATACAAGGAAGAGAAAATGAGATTATCATGAGGAATAATCATTACTACAAAAACCCCACTCCATCACCCTTCTCATCATATCTCCACAAGTCAAACAATGATGAAGAAAAAGAAGTCAAATGAAAGTGCACCATCATGAAACCATCATGATGCAACAATTTGCAAAAATAACCCTCCAAAATGCTTATTTGCACAAATGCAAATAAGCCCTCCTCCACTAATCTTCAGCCAATGAAAGATACAAAGAAATATGGCCGAAACGGAAAACAAACTGGTAACTCCAAAAACTGATCCCGTAATAAATTACAGGAAAACTCCGCTACTGTATATACATACCCGCATTTGTATTCCGACCGAATACAAATGCAATGAGACAAAATCTACACTGTACAACACTAGGATCCGGCTTAAACCAAAGCCTGCTAGTATTATCCGTCCGATCATTATTCGTGCAATACCGCACGTATTTGATCGAACCCTGCCATATCTCCATACGGCCTCTACAGCGTTTCGCCCGAAACTTGAGCAACTGTCTGTGGGGGACTCTAAAGACTCGTCAATACTATGGCTGTGGATTTAACCACTAGCACGTCAGAGGTATTAGCCATACGTAACGGGCTACCAGCTATTGACCAAAAGGGACGTCGATGAGCGAACTCATCCTGACACCCTACTGAGCCTGTCAGTGACAATATCCGTACAGTCCGGTCCGTTCGTCTATGAGTATCGCATGGCGGGCCTAGGGGGTTGGTAAAAGTCAGACCCCCAAAAGCGGTACAAGTCGTGTCGGAGTGTAGCCCAGAACACCCTGAGATACTACTGGAATACCTACCAGTAAATCTCCTGCCTCGGCCGAGGGCTTTGTGTAATGGCTCTCCTAGACACAGCGCGACCTCACCCCCAATACCGGGAGAGACGAACCCCTGAAAATCCGCTCACTGCCTCCATGCGGCTCGGGACTGTACCCAACTAAAACCTGTTTGCACGTCTCCTTTGAGCGTGGTAGGGTAGTAATCAAAGTACAGTGGGAACTCACACGAGACAAATGACGATCTTAGGTCGATGAACTAACCTGTACACATGTCACCAGGGAACTGCTATCTGACGTCAGGTATAAGACCAACTAGTATGTTCCCGGTGAGTCCAGTCCGGTGTACTCATAACCTAATGAGCACATGTATACATCTTAGGTGAACCAACTAACACCAGTGGCTTGTGAGACCGGCCACCGTCCCTCGTCGGGGTCTCGACTGTATACACTAGTCTACTCTAGAGTATCGATGCCCTGTCTCGAAACTCCCACGACTAGGGACCTTTTAAGGATGTGCTTATAGATTACCAGCTCCCACGTATATGATCACCCTCATACTGCTGGCAGTCAAGCAAGAATCCTAGGGGCTCTATCAATGTGTAATAGCGACCTGTCAGGTCACCTAAAGCAGTACACGATAATAAAGATAAACCAGATAGCATACTATCATCTTGAGTAAGACTGTCCTACCGGAATAGGTCCTCCCTCAATCATTGCAATCACGTGTCTGTGATCCAATAATTGACTCTGAGGGCACTATCTCCAACATATGGTATAAATAAAGGTGCATAGCTCCTAGAGATTATCTTTGTTCACTTGCACTCTTGCGTCTTTTTTGGACTTATTTTGATCTTGAGTTTCCAAGTGTTGAAAGACCAAACATTAGCTCGGGTAGGAGTCCACCCGCTGTGAATGGGCCGAGCAAGAAGCTACCCGGCCTCTTGGTGATAAAGGCTTAGGATCCACAGTGTTGTTGAGCAGGAAGGTACCTGCTGCGGATGGTGTAACGACTCTGAATTTTCTGTACAAAATTTTTCTTTTTAAAATACAGAAAGGAGTTTGCAAGTTTGAGCACAATTTAAAAGTTATTCTTGTTTAAGAACGGCAAGAAAGCACTTGTAGCTCATTGGTAGAGCTTTGCACTACTGTGATATAGCCCCTGTGTTCGAATCCCCTCAGGCACATTATATTTTTCTGAATTTTCTATTAAACTTTTTGGAAGCCCAAAAGTTTACACGTGCACTGCACATAGAAATGAAAAGATAGAAAAACAAACATGTGTAAAATGATATAAACATAGATGGGGACACGTGGCTTCAATCCGACGGCTCCCCTCAAACAAATGGCCGGAGAGATACGCCATAGGTGAAAGTATGCCTTAGCACCACTATAAGGTTTAAACATGCATCGAGTATACAATTTTAAAAAAATCTAGTGGGCTAAGCTATACAAACCTAGCATCGAACTAGAGAATTAGGGTTTATAAGCTAGTAAACAAACTTTACACTAAATGAATAAGGAATACAACCTTTGTAGACCGGTCATTCACTTCTAAAACTCCAAGTAGTGGTTCTTAGAACTCTTCGTAGGCTCCACTTGGCGAAAGGAACGAGCTTGCTTAAGGATCTTCGAGGCCTCGAAGATAATCCACCTTGAAGAATCTCTAACTCAAGTTACCTCTTCACTAATTAAGGAATTAATGAAGCAAACAATCTATACTAAATGGCTAGTTTGGTGTAGATTGATGAAGTAGGAATTTTGCTCACTTTAGAATTTTATTTCTCTTTCTCTTTTTCACTCCAAGAAAATCAAGAGAGGAAGAAGATGAACTAGTGAAGAACTAGAACTCTTATAAAACCAAGGGTGAAAAAAATATTTCATAGATATTTGTAGAGAGTTAACCATGGCTAAAGATAATGGTTGGGTTTAAAAATATGTAGAGTAAAACAAAATTAGTGGAATTAGTCAAGGCTTCTACATACTTCCACAAGTATTTAAGCCATGCTAATTTCCACTTCATTTTGATTTCACTCTAAATAACTAATTACCCTAATTATCTTTAGTTTGGTATGAGTCTCATACACTCATGTTCTATGTATCATCCACCATGACACAATAGTGTATGTAATACACACACACACATTACATAAATATATATATCAACATATATATATATATATATTCAAGAGAAGAAATTCTTTAGTGAGCTAATATTAGTTAATATATATTAATATATATATATATCTCAAATTATTAAATCAACACTTGATTTAATAATCCGGCTATATCATATATAACCGACCAATATCATTTATATGTATATCAATTTATCGAATCAACACTTGATTCAATAACTCTGTTATATCACATATAACTGACCGATATAATATATATTGGGAGATTAGAATACGGTATCACATACACGTATCTAATCAAGGTCCCGCACATATCACATATGTGCCCTACTTCGTTTCACTTGAGCTAGAAAACCTTTGTGTGGGACTCTAAAAACTCGTCAATACGCCAACAGTAGGTAATGATCACATTAGTTACCCACAAGCCGTCAGTAGTACTAGCTGGACGTAACGGCTGTCCAGATATTGAGCGAATAGAAGATCAACAAGCAAGCTTGTCCAAACTCCCATGAAGCCTATAAGTAACACTACTGTACAGTCCGGTCTCTTCGTCTTATATGTCGCATATCAAGTCTGGGGGTGGAAACGTCAGACCTAGTAACTTGATAAGTCATGCCGATGTATGGTCTATAACGGTTCGAGAAACTACTGATAACACTTACCAGTAAATCTCATCAGTCCTGGCCAGAGACTTGCTGTTATAGACAATCGAGCATAGCGCAATATCAACTCCCAATACTGGGAGAAACGAAACCCCTCCTATCGCTCATTGCCTCCATGTGACTCAGAACTGTACCCAAAATCCACCTGTTTGCACGACTCCTTTGAGCCGTGGTAGGGAGGAAATCAAAGCACAGTAGGAATCACACAAGACTCTATGACGATCTCAGGTCTATAGACTAAGCTGTACCAGTGTCACTAGAGAACTGCTATCTGACGATAGGTATAATACCATCTAGGAGTTCTCGGCGAATCATGTTTGGTGTACCCATTCTCTAATGAGCACCTGTGTACAATCTCTGATGTCAAACACCAATGGCTATGGGATCAACCATCGCCCCATACAGGGTTAAGAAACGTACACAGTAGTCTACTCTGGAATATCGAAGCCCTGTCTCGATACTCTCTCGACTAGGAACAATTAAAGGATGTACTTGTGGACTACCCTGGCCCCACTAGTATGATATGCATCATAGTCCTGGTAGTCAAGTACATATCCTAAAGGCTTTATCAACATGTATCAGAGAGACGGTATAATAATACAAGTGTACATCTTAAGATAAAGAGCAACCAGATAGCATACTATCATGTCGAGCAAGAAAGTCTTGTGTGTGTGTGTGTGTCCAAGCATCCACTATAATATACAATCATATACAATAGTGGCCTCTAGGATATACATATGACTAACAATCTCCCACTTGCACTAAGGTCAGTTGTTGTAGTATCGCATACCCAACATCCTAAAAAGTCTCTTAAATTGCGTCTGGGGGAGGGCCTTTGTGAGTAGATGCGCCGTGTTGTTCTTCGTGTCAACTCTCCTGATCTCGATCTCCCGGTAACCTACTATCTCCCGGATTAGATGATACCGCCTAAGAATATGTCTAGATCGCTGATGGGACCAGGGTTCCTTGGACAAAGCCACAGCTCCATTATTATTACAAAACAAAGGTATTGGATGCTCAATGGATGGAACCACACCAAGTTTAGCTATGAACTTCTTCATCCAGACAGCCTCTTTGGCAGCATCATTGGCAGTGATGTATTCAGCCTCCATCGTCGTGTCTGCTATGGTATCTTGCTTGGAACTCTTCCAACATACCGCCCCACTATTGAGGGTAAAGACAAAACCCGAGACCGACTTACTTTCGTTCTTATCACTCTGGAAGCTCGAATCGGTAAAGGACTCCACCTAGAGTTCACCGTTATCATACACCAAGAACATTTCTTTAGTCCTTCTCAAGTACTTAAGAATGTTCTTTACAGCTGTCCAGTGATTCTCCCCAGGACTGATTGATACCTACTTACAACATTAAGTGCGTAAGCTGCATCCGGTCTGGTGCATAACATCGCGTATATGATAGACCCGACTGCCGAAGCATAGGGTATCCCTTGCATGCGAGCCCTTTCTAAATCAGTTTTGGGAGACATCTCTTTGGAGAGAGTGATTCCTAAGCAAGCAGGTAAATTACCACGCTTAGAATCTTCCATACTAAACATCTTTAGTATGGTGTCAATGTATCTGGATTGGGACAATCCCAACATCCGTTTAGATTTATCTCTATAGATCTTAATCTCCAGGATGTGGAAGGCATCACCTAGATCTTTCATGGAGAATTTGTTTGATAAGAAGAGCTTGAGCGAGTGTAGCATAGGAACATCATTTCCTATCAAAAGTATGTCATTCACGTACAATACGAGTAAGACAATCTTACTCTCTGCAACCTTCTTGTATATACAAGGTTCATCTACGTTTTTGATGAAGTCAAACTCTTTGACTGATACATCAAAACAGATGTTCCAGCTCCGCGATGCCTGCTTTAATCCATAAATTGATTTAAGCAGCTTGCACACCTTTCCGCTGCTCCTACTATTTACGAAGCCCTCTGCCTGTGTCATGTACACGCTCTCTTCTAAATCACCATTTAGAAAAGTGGTCTTGACGTCCATCTGCCAGATTTCGTAGTCAGTGTATGCAGCGATGACAAGTAGGATCCAAATAGACTTAAGCATAGCCACTGGAGAAATGGTTTCATCATAATCGACACCTGGTCGTTGACGAAAACCTTTCGCTACAAGTCTAGATTTGAAAGTCTCAACTTTTCCATCTACACCAAATTTCTTCTGGAAGATCCACTTGCTCCCAATGGGTTTTACTCCTTCAGGGGCAACTTCCAAAGTTCATACTTTGTTGGTGTACATGGATTCCATCTCAGATCGCATAGCATCCAGCCATTTCACAGAGTCCCCACTTATGATGGCCTGCTCGAAACTAGTTGGATCATCATCTTCTATGATTCAATCCTCGTTCCCACCGTCTATGAGAAAACCATAGTATCTCTTAGGTGAATGAAGAACCCTACTAGATCGTGGAGTGGCTGGGATTCTCGGGGACTATCGAATCCTCCGGTTCTACAAAATCATCAGTTGTAGTTTGTGTAGCTGAAACTTATTTCAGTTCTATCTCATTACCACTAATTTCTTTCATAAGAAATTCCTTTTCTAAAAAGGTGGCATTCTGAGAAACAAACACCTTTTGTTCCTCGGTGTGGTAGAAGATATACCCTCGTGAATTTTTGGGATATCCAACAAACTTACACAGAACAGACCTTGCCTCGAGTTTGTCCGGATTTTGCTTTTTAACATAAACCGGACAACCCCACATCTTAATGAAATTAAGACATGGTCTCTTCCCCTCCTATATCTCATATGGAGTGGTAGGCACTGATTTGGTCGGAACTCTATTCAATAGGTATGCGGCTGTCTCAAGCGCATAACCCCAAAAGGAAATAGGTAACTCAGCAATACTCATTATAGAGCGCACCATATCTAATAGGGTGCGATTCCTCCGCTCCGATACACTATTGTGCTGTGGTGTATATGGAGGAGTAAGCTGAGAGAGAATCTCATTCTTTTTTAAATAATCCAGGAATTCCATGCTTAAGTATTCTCCTTCCTGATCAGATTGAAGGATTTTAATACTTTTACCCGTTTGGTTCTCTACTTCGCACTTATATTCTTTGAATTTCTCAAAAGTTTCAGACTTATGTTTCAACAGGAACACATGTCCGTATCTTGAGTGATCATCGGTGAATGTAATAAAGTACGGGGAACTATTCCTGGCATGTGTAGACATGAGATCACATACATCACTATGTATCAGTCGCAAGAGTTCAGTAGCTCTTTCTTCATGTCCAGTAAACGGAGTTTTGGTCATTTTGCCTTTGAGACATGATTGGCAAGTTTCATAAGATGTAAATTCGAATGAATTCAAATATCATCTTTATGCAACTTAGCTAGTCTTGCCGCATTGATATGACCTAGTCTACAATGCCACAAGAAGGATTCGTTCATTTCTGAACTTTTCCTCTTATGTGTGTTCTGTATGTTAAGAACTATGGTTTGATTCAGAACGTATATACCGTTACATAACGTACCAAATCCAATCAACACTTGATTTAGGAAAATGTTCATATCATTATCCTCTAATGCAAAGTTATATCCTTCTTTATGTAATAAAGAGACTGATATAATATTGCATATCAAGTTCGGTATGTAATAACAGTCGTTCAGAATCAATGTATTACCACTTGGTAATACAATGTGATATTCGCCAACTGCTTTGGCAGTAACAGTTGATCCGTTCCCTACTCTGATAGACATATCACCCTTTCCCAGTTCTACATCTCCTTAACCCATGTAATAAATTGCAAATGTGGGATCCTGATCCGGTATCTAATATCCAGGATGTAGAGCAAACTGAGAAACGGTTCTCAGTTACGAACACACCCGAAGAAAATGCATCAGCATGCTCTTTCTTCGTTCGGGTGGCGTAGGAATCCTGACATTCCCCTATTTCCTACTCAGACTTATGACAGTTATAAGGTAGAGAGGAACCAACATTCCCCAGCTCAGTATAATAAGCGGGTTCGGTCAATACATCCATATTATTATCTTGATTAAGGCGTGTTATGGTCGCTACCTGAAGAGAGAGAAGAAAACACTTTAGCGTGCGCTCTTACAAGATTAGATTGATTATTATCTTATCTAATCAGGATGGCTCCCACTGTTTTTATCAAATTTTCCTTCAAACCCTAAAAGGTAAGATTAGCCGGGATTAATTACACTCTACAAGTTCGCCAATCGGTCAGCCAGGCAGATATTGGTACTCCGAGAGAGTCTCCCCATGTTTTCGCATGGAACTAATTAAATAACCTCGTTTTTGCAGGGGCATAACCCCGTTAACACCTTTCCTAGACACCTACTGGATCAGCTAATTGTAAAGTGGAAAACTTTCTCAGGAGTAACATTTACTCTCGGTGGTTATCGGGATCCAACTAGCTCATAGAAGATATGCAATCTCATTGCAAATTTTCAACTCTTGAAATTCCCAATATCTGCTTTTGACCCAAGCGTTCTATGACCTTGACGGAGGCCAACAAACCATAGTGCGCTAGTCAAGTTCAACCTGTTCATTTCCTGACTGAATTAAACCTACCCGTTCGACCCTTGACGGAGGCCAATAAAGTCATACGACTACCCTAATGCAATCGCAGCATATGGTTGCAGATAAGCACTAATTAGCTACCGCACACTACGCCTTGACGAAAGCCAACAAACGTAGCATGAATACTAAATAGTCCTTATTTGAAATGACGGAGGGCTACGACAGATTTTTAAGAAAACCTTTTGCGTAATGAACTTGATATCGTTGTAGAATCGGGTGATTTGAAAAGGAGTGGTTTAAGCTCCGCATTTAAAATCGAGTGTTTTTAAAATAAACCAAGTGAGTTGTAGAATTTCCTAGCTTTTGCTAAAGAGGTCACTCCCGATGAAGGAATCTAGGCTCTTTCCTCATCGAATGAGGTGCTGGATATTCATCCAGGAATACTACTATGCAAAGCAAGAACTAGAGCTACCTTTTTGAAAATTTGATTCTACAACATATTTTGGTTTCTTTCTTTTTCATTAATCTCATTAATGACGTCCCATCATTTATGTTTCCTAAACATCACAGAAGAAACGAAAATAGAACGTACGCTTATGCCATCCGCATTCGCGACGGAGCCCCGTCATGCACCGTTAGGTTACTTAACTGACGGCAGAGTGGGGTCAGGACTAGCGCGGGTGCAAAACATAAGCAACGTTTATTATATATCACATATATAATATAAAGCATTCGTCTCACGCAGTTATATGATCACATCACAGAACATTGCAGCAGAAGTCAACATATGAAATATAGGATATACTAGGAGGTCCGTGTTTTAAATTAAGCCAGTAAAAAACACTGTTCCCGCCAAAAATTTCTGCGCAAAAGAGCCTAAGGTATCAATGGCACCGATACGCTTAAGAAAATATAAACCAGTATTTTCCGGGCTGTATTTTGACAAACTCCAGAATGAGAAACAGCTAAATTCTGATGGTATCGAAAGTGTCTCGAAAAAAACTTTCGATTTGATATATTATGGGCCTCACAATTCATCCGGGATCAAAAGTTATGAGCAAATGTGCTATGCACGTGTAATCTAAACTAATGCTCTACTACATGGGGGATGCATTTTTAGTCCCACATCGGGAAAAAGAGAGATCCCTTCTCTACCACTACCATATAAATAAGAGGGGATATCTCTTAGAAAAGGAAAAGAATTCAATTCTCAAAGGAGATTAGTTCTCCATGGATGCTTAGTGCTCCAAGTTAGGGTCATAGCTACCCCCCCATAATGCGTATATGTGCAAGCGCCATGTGCGTCACGTGCAATGCACGTGTGCCCGCCACATGCGCGCCACGTGCAACGCACGTGTGCCAAACATGTGCAATGCATGTGGGAGAATTCAATTCTCAAAAGAGATTAGTTCTCCATAGGAGCTTAGTGCTCCAAGTTAGGGCCATAGTTGCCCCCCATAATGCGCAAGCGCCATGTGCGCCACGTGCAATGCACGTGCGCCTGCCACATGTGCGCCACGTGCAACGCACGTGGGAGAATTCAATTCTCAAAGGAGATTAGTTCTCCAAATTAGGGCCTTAGCCGCCCCTCCATAATGTGCATATGCGCAACGCACATGCGCACTACGTGCAACGCACGTGCGCACACCACATGCAACGTACGTGCGAGAATTCAATTTTCAAAGGAGCTTAGTTCTCCATTTTAGGGCCTTAGCTGCCCCCCATGATGTGCAACCGCCACGTGCGACGCACGTGTGCCCAACACGTGCGACGCACATGCACGAACGAAAAGATGCCTTTTTCAGCAGTTAGGAGTTTAAGCTTCAACATATTTTTCCTCCTGATAAGTGGGACATGATTCAAAGGGTACATCCCTCCACACCTTCGATATATGGCGCTGTAATCTCTCAGCGTTGTCGGAGAAGTGGTGGGTCCCAACGACCAATGATCTCTCTTTCCAAATAACACAGAGGAACCCCCCATAAACTTTGAGAAATTTCAAAGAGAAGAGCAAGCTCTCGGAAGAAGAATTTCTTCAAGGTAAATAAAATAGAGAGATCAAAGCATCTCGTCAAAAAGAAGAACTTAATTCTTTTTCTAGATCATAGATCTATAAGACATGGGTCTTTCACAAAAAGAGATCATAGTATCTCATCATAAAAAGGGGGGAGAAGAATTCAATTCTCTTCAGATCACAGATCCATAAAGACAAAATCTTTCACAAAAAACATAAGAGATTGTAACATCTCTAATAAGATAAGAACCTTGTTCTTAAAACTACGAGACAAAGTTCATCAGAATTATCAAAGAAGGGCCTTAACGCTCCAAGTCTGGCGCTCAGTGCCCAACGCTCCAAGCGCTATTTTAAAAGAAGCGCCCAGCGCTCCAAGGTTGGCGCTCAGCGCCAAGCGCACCACGTACTCCTCACATGGGCGCTATTTTATAAAAAGCGCTCCGCACTCATTAACTGGCGCTCAGCACCAAGCGCGCCATGTGCTCCTCACGTGTGCGCTATCTCACAGGAAGCGTCTCAGCGTTCTAAGTCTGGCGCTCAACACCAAGCGCGCCACGTGCTCCTCACGTGTGCATTATCTCACAGGAAGCGCATCAACACTCTAAGTCTGGCGCTCAGCGCTAAGCACGCAACGTGCTCCTCACATGTGCTCTATCTCACAGGAAGCGCCTCAACGCTCTAAGTCTGGCGCTCAGCTCCAAGTGCGCCACGTGCTCCTCACGTGTGCACTGAGAGAACATAAACTGTTCTTTAAATAAAGCCCCAGAACCATAATGAGTGCTCAACACTCAACAAAATACAAAAAGGTTGTCAGAACCCAAACCAATGCTCAGCATTGTTAAATGAAAAAGGGCCGAGCCTAATTAAATGTCCAACATTTTAACTGAGTGGGCCGAGCCCAAGTTGGCCACAGATCCCTAATGTAGATTAATTGAGCTCATATGCTCATAAATCTTTTTAACTGATCTTAGTCCCAAACTTGACTACAGATCTCCCAACGAACATTGGTTCAAGGGTACATCTCTTCATACCTCTGATATATATCGTTGTAATTCCTCAACGTGTTCAGAGAGATGGAGGGTCCCAATAACCAATAACTTTTGGTGCACCCCCAAACGGTTGAACCAAAACTACACAGACTATGACGTCTTTAAACTGGACTATGATGTCCTTAAACTTTACGGACTGTGGGGTGCTTAAACTCATGGACTATGATGTCCTTAAACTTTATGGACTGTGAGGTCCTTAAACTTATAGACTATGATGTCTTTAAACTTTACAGACTATGACGTCTTTAAACTGTCACGGACTATGATGTCCTTAAACCCAATGGACCGCAATGTCTCTAAACTAAAACAATAGAGTTCAAATGCTCTTTTGTTGGATCTAAATGATCCTGTTAAGTAGATCTTAGTCTAAAATTAGACTAACGTATCCTTAACAAACGTTTAAGTTGATCTAAGTCTCAAATGAGATTAACAATCCTTAAACCCAACCCAAAACCAAATCTAAGAAAATACAAATTTGGACTAATCCACGCCCTACAGGTGACAACATAAATTAGTCTCCGTATACAATCCACGGGCAACCAAAAATAAAACAAATATACACGACACGAAGTGACCATTTGGAGAAGGAGAAAGTGGTTACCGCGATACGATAGCGTAATTAACAGCAGGGGCTTGCGCCTGCACGAAAGAGCGTCCCCACAATAAAAACCCCCTCACAAGGAGGGGCAATCTGATGAAGTTTGCTACAACGGTCGCATCCGTCTAAATCTCCGATATACGGTGTCATAAATCAACTTGGCACCTTCGGAGAGGTGGACAGATAAAACCAAATAGCATCTGCCCCCAAATTCAGGCAAGACGATTTACGCGGTTCCGTCTCTGTATTCGGCGGAGAACAGATTCTGATACGCCCGGTGGGACCTTTTCCTCTTTCCACTCCACACTTCGTATGTCGTGTTCGCGAACGAATCGCGGTTTAATGTGATTGCCCCTGGATTCGAGGTAGTAAGATTTGGTGTCTTTCTCCCGTGCACAGAAAATGGCTTCCAACTACACTAGCTGCAACAACTCCCACTCCGTCATCGCCGGAGGAGTGACTTATGGGCCCTAAGCGGCCTCCATCTTCGCCATGCCAGTGGAACAGGTGACTCAGGCTACCACTGGACTGTTCTTCGGGACCATGCTCCCACCAATGAGCTTCAACGCCTCACTGCCGCCACAAGAAGCTCCGAAGAAGTCGGTCTTTGATCGGCTCACCACTACCGCGGCCCCTCTCAACTGGTCGTCTAAGTCTAATACCTCAGTCTTCGAAAGGCTGAGCCTAAGCTCAAAGGGGCCCACGAAGAGGCTCGCAATACCAGAGAAGGCAATCCCAGCTCCTGCTGTAGCTGAAGCCGTCCAAACTGCTTCCCTACTCAAATGTCGGCCTTCGATAGGTTAACTATTCCGTCCCAGCGGATGTCAGTCTTTGACAGGCTGGCGCCAATAACAGCCTCTCCTCAAAGCAGGGGGTAGGACGAAGTTACCCCGACAACAGAAGTGATTCCAGCCGCGCGACATGCTCGACGTCGACATTGGCGCCAAGTGAGGAAAACTAGGGGAAGCTCTCCTTCTGGACTGACTCCGCCAGCTCCATTGGTGGAAATTAATGCTGCTGTTTCAACTGGGAACAGTTTTGAACCGCTTTGGAGGGTGCACAAGAACTCTCCGGCTGCTGTGCTAAAAATATCTCCTCTACCTGTGGAGAATACTACAAAGACAAAGCCAGAACAGCCCCCTCAGCGACCGTCCTGAAAAATTCACAGGGTCTGGCGAAGGGTCCAAAACTCAGTAATCGATAAAGACTACTCCCGTCGATCCAAGAAAATAAAGATTCAGCAAGAGGAGGACCATCCTTCCGCCACGCCACAGAAGGTGTCATCTACTTGGGTGCCCACTGCAACGGCCCCCTTAGCTTCAACTGCCCATAAAAAGAGGAGGCCGGAGAAGATCCCTATGCCTGCGACAAAGCTCAAAGGCACTGAATCCAAACGCCCTAAGTCTGGGGGCATGGTGGTGCATACTGTTTATATGGCTTTCGGGAAAGAGGAAAGCCGTGCTTCTATGGGTCATCGACCGCTCACACGGTCTATGACAAAGGCTCAGGAGCAACAATAGCAAAAGCTCCAAGAGATGCTAACAAAGATGGCCGCACTCACTGGGTCAAAAGAAAGCCCAGAAATATCGTCAGAACAGTGACAAGAGTAGGAACTGATGCCGAATTCCTCCGAAGAATGCTCGAGAGGAAAGACAAAGAGGCCGCGGAACAAGCGGCCAACATAAAACAAATGACGCTTTTATTCCAAGATATGGTCGGGATGATGATACAGCCGGATCCTCCAGCTGAAGACCCACCAATTATCCTTGAAGACGACAGAGGGGAGACATCGAACCCTCTTCCGGCTCTATCAGCAGCCAAAGAGGAGACCATCTCTAAAGCCGCCCCGGATGACTATATCGCTCAACAGATACGAGTTTATCAGGCGAGCGAAGCGGCCGGCCAAATTGTTAAGACTGGACGACCCTATCTGGGTTGGTACGACCAAATAAAGTACCCGCCGGGATATACAATCCCTAAATTCCATGTATATAAGGGGACGAGGAATCCACACCAGCACGTTGCTCAATTCAGAGCCTTGTGCGGTAATACTGGGGGTGATGACAAACTGCTGTTTCACCAGTTTGTTTGCAGCTTGTCGGAGACAGCGTTTGAATGGTACTCTGATCTCCCGAATGACTCCGTTAAGACATTTGCAGAAATGGAGCTACTGTTTACACAAAAATTTGCGAGCGCTAGCGAGCGCACTCCGATCACCGCACTAATTAACGCTAGAGTGAAGCAGGGAGAAACCTGGGTTCAATACGCCATTCGATGGCGGAATCTGTGGTCAAAGTGTGAACAGTGCATAGAGGAAGCTCCTGCCGTGGGCATGTTTAGGGGAACCCTCGATCCTCAGGCGACCATATCCTAATTCATGATGTTTTTCAAGTCGACCACCTTCCAGGCCTTGATCGATAAGCTGGAACAGATGGGCCATAGACCGTCCTCCTCAAAGACGGATCCTCGAAATGAGAAGGGGAAAGGGAAAGCAACCTTCGTCGTCAACGCTAAACAACAACCGAGTGGCCCGAGACCGGTTGTTCGCCAAAGCAACAAGCGGCAATCCCTCGATGAGAAGTTGAGCGTCCTTACTCGTTTTCCCGGGATAAAACAAGGAGACTGTTCGAACTAGCAGTGCGCAACGGGCTCATCACTCTACCGGAGCCGAGACACCCACTACAAACGAATAATGTCAACAATCCCAATTACTTCCCCCTACCACCGAGTATTGGGCCATCCGATCGAAAACTGCTACGTCTTCAAAAATTGGGTTGAAGACTAGTATCAACAGGGCAAGTTCGCGCTGTCCGAAAACTGGAAGGTAAATCCGCCACAACAGCATACCCCTAAAAGGGTGGACACGCCGGGGGCATCATGCTCATTTATAGAGGAAGCTCCATGGGAAGTAGTTCTTTCGGCAAAAACGGAAAGAATGCTGAAGGATCTTCAAGCATGCCCGGCAATCAGGTGGAAAAGCCCGCTAGAGCCCGAGATCATTTAGGGGATGCTAAAACCACGTCCAACACTAGGAGTTAATAGCGATGGGCAAAACACCCAGGCCCAGCCGTCAAAGTCTTTGAAGAAAAAGAAGAAGACCAAAAAACCAGCGCAGTTTGACGACAAGCGCACGGATCTGCAAAAGCATATTGACGCGCTGGAGGAATACAACTAGAAGGTGCGGACCCCAGTCACACTGCAGGAATTTCTCAACCATATCCTTGAGAACAGAGGCAATGATAATGACTAGGGAGATGACGCGTCAAAAGAACCCGAAGATTACGTAGCAGGTTGTCACATGATCTCTCACTCGTCAATAGATGATAAGAAGCTCCTAATGTAGAGAAACTGGGGGCAGATCCAGAACTGGAATTAAAATCCCTGGAGCCATCGGACGAATTGATTGACAGACTGCTGAGCGAAGCTCTTAAGAAAAGCAAAGCTGACAGAGAGCGGGAAATGGCCATATACGAGAAGGCCAAGCGTCGGCGTCAAGTTGAAGAAGATCCGGTATTGAGAAACTGTGGAGTACCCCAACCAAATCGAAGCACGCCTACAACAGACAAAAGCAGGTTTAAGACAAGAAAGCAATTCTCCAAAGCCCTGTCAATGGGAATGAAGTTGCCGCCTTTTAAGGAAATACTCCTGGCAGCATACACCTTGACGAAGCGGATGCACATCCAAATTACTGCTTATACCATCGGAGGATCACGCACCCTACCGAAGAGTGCATGGCCTTTAAAAGCTGGTGGCAGGGATATGTTGCCCACCGACAACACATCCAGTGAGTGAAGCGTGAGGCTCGTCGGAAACAGAGAAGCACGACAGATGAGCACAAAAGAACTGCCGGCAACTGTCACATGGTTGACACCAAGGGATCGCAAGTTATCACCTTTGGAAGCGAATCTGACAAATAAATAGCCCTCAACCCTCTCTTCAAGGAATCCACCTTCGACACAAAAGATGCGAAGATTTGAGAGAACATCCAGCCGTGTAATCGTACGTTGCCCGGGAAAAATCCCGGATCTACGAACAAGTGACTGAAACGTCTTTAAACTACTGCAAACCCGCAGCATCCTTGGGATGACGCGTTAAAAAAAACGGTACGTCCATAAGCAAAACGGGCACGGATGAAAACCCGAAAGGTCTCCGTGAGTAAACAGCAGGGCTACCGGCGAGTTTGTGAAAACCCAAAAGGGCACAGACTCGTAAAAAAAAGGTACGTCCACAAGCAAAATGGGCACGAATGAAAACCCGAAAGGGCTCCGTGAGTAAAAACGGCAGGGCTACCGGTGAGATTGTGAAAACCCGAAAGGGTGCAATCTCGTTAAAAGACACTTGCAAGGTCTTCTCGACCTTGTAAGGAGAAAACTACCTGCGTGAGATCCTTACGACTCACAAAGGAGCAACACACTTAGGGATCCCCACGATTCCTAAGGAGAAATTACACTTACGAGATCCTCACGACTCGTAAGGAGAACCCTCTTATGAGACCATCACGGCTCATAAGATTCAAAACCCTTAAGCTACAGGGATCTGAACCTGTTCTTAAGCCATCACCTTTCCCAGATTGCCCTACAAGCGGTTCAATACTAACCCTTTATACAATCCATGGGCACAAATAATCATTTCCTTGCTGAGTCCCACCAACGACGAGGAATGCCCTCATTTGATGAATAAACACTTGTAGGTCCTCTCGATTTACAAGGAGAAAACACTCTTGCAAGATCCTTACGAATTACAAGAGAACATACACTTATGAATCCTCGCGATTCCTGAGGAGAAAAGACACCTACGAGATCCTCACGACTCGTAGGGAGAAACACCTTTATGAGACCCTTACGGCTCATGAAGTCAAAAGCTTTAGTCGACAGGATCTTAACCCTGTTTGCTAAGCCACCTTTGTTCGAATCGACGAAGGAAGATGATGATTCGCTCCTGGCAATATCCCAGTTGTAGCGATGTTGATGTCTGAATCGAAATAAAATTCCAAGTCCTTTCACGGAAAATGATGATTTGCTCCTGGCAATATTCCAGTCGCAGTGATATTGATGCTAAGATTGGCACCAGATTCCAAGTTCCATACTCGTGGCGAAAAGTCAACGAGCCAAAAATGCATATGAAATAGCCGAAATGATGGGGTAACTTGCAACAAAATCAGCAAGTAAAAAATATGCATACAAAATAGCCGAAATGGTTAGGCAACTCGCAATAAAAAGCAGCGAGTAAAAAGAAAAATAGCCGAAATGATTGGGCACCGCGAAAAATAGCCGAAATGATTGGGCAATCGCGACTTTCACGATATAAAAAGCTGAAATGATGGAGCATCGCGAAATGAAATAAAAAAAATGAAATGAAACTTTTTTCCCTGCAGGTAATTCCATACCGACCCATGTATACAATCGATGGGCATAAACGAAAAGGGAATCACATGTCCCGAACAAACTCTGTCAAAAGGGAAAGTCAGATCTTGATAGCAACATCTACATCCCAGAAGACCAACAACAGCGTTCTTCCTCCAACAGGATGCAGAAGTAACATCAACAAATGGAGCCATGGCAAAGTCCCCTAGTTCCAAAATCTCGACGGTTCACAGACAACCTAGAGACTACCTCGGAGCCATGGCAGAGTCCCTAGTTCCAAGTCTCAACGGCAACATCTACAGCCTAGAGATCAACAACAGCGTTCTCCCTCCAGCAGGGTACAGGCGCGACATCAACAAACGGAGCCATGGCAAAGTCCCCTAGTTCCAAATTCTCGATGGTTCACAGACAACCTAGAGACTACCTCGGAGCCATGGCAAAGTCCCTAGTTCCAGGTCTCGACAGCTACATCTACAGCCTGGAGATCAATAACAGCGTTCTTCCTCCCTCCAGCAGGATACAGGAGCAACATCAACAAATGGAGCCATGGCAAAGTCCCCTAGTTCCAAACCTCGACGGTTCATAGACAACATAGAGACAACCTCGACATTTGATGCAATATTGCAGACACAATGTCAACCAATGAAGCCAAGGAAGATCTTTCGCTTCAGGGTCTTGACGATAACTCAAATGAGACCTGAAAAGACTATCGGAGATCATTCTACACCAGCGCAGAATGGTCATGACTCATCGGGGCTCCCAACATGAGCCCAACCTCAAGTAAAAGTGACATGGAATATCCCTAACGCTTGCTCTTTCGACGGTAATATTACCTGGAAGATTACTTGAAGATGTCTTGTCCAGCCCTCGAAGGGATCAGAGACACGACAGTCGCGGGGTTACCCGAAAAACAAGATTGCATGTCGGGGAATATATCGGCCAACGCGATGGTATGACGAGTAAAAAACCCTAGTACCACAGACCCTAATGGACTTCTATCAGCAGGAGTTAACTGTGACGTTAGGAAACCCTTGCGAGAACTTCTCGTTTCATCTCGACTCGTGAGGAATTAGTGTCCTTGCGAGAACTTCTCTATTCGTCTCGACTCGTAGGGAAAAGCCTTAGGCAATGGGGATAAGGACCTGTTTCCTAAGCACCGGGGCCTTGCAAGTCGGTCCAAGATGGACTCTTGCATACTATTCACGGGCCATACTCTTCAAAGTCGAATCTCGATAAGGAGGGAAACAACCACTTACGAGTCCTCTCGACTTGTAAGCGAGAAAAATTCTCTCGTGAGATCCTTACGACTCTTAAAAGAAAACACACTTAGGAATTCTCATGACTCCTAAGGAGAAAATACGTCTACGGGATCCTCACAACTCGTAGGGAGAAAGGTCTTTATGAGACCCCCACGACTCATAAAGTTGAAAAGTCTTAGGTGGCAGATCCTAACCCTGTCTCCTAAGCCATCATTGCCTTGCAGGTAAGTCCATACTGGCCCCTTTATACAATCCATGGGCATAAACGAAAAGGGAACCACATGTCCCAACAAACTCTATCAAAGGGAGAGTCAGGTCTCAGCGGCAATATCTGCATCCCAGAAGACCAGCAACGGTGTTCCTCCTCATGCTAGCAGGACACGGACGAGACACTACCAATCAGAGCCACGGCAAAGTCCCCAGTTCCAAGACTCTGCAGTTCACAGACAACCTAATGTCGATCCTGACACCGTAGAAAACGGAGAAAGTTGATCCCGACACCGCAGAAGGTGGAGAACATCAACCAATGACCTCCATCTCGAAAATACAGTCATCTAATGACCCCTTCGCGGACACACGTCAGCAAAATGACCCCGTCTCGGAAGTACGTCAGCCGACCCCAGGGAAATCAATGTCCTCGACAAATATCTCGATTCAGGGAAATCAGCGTCCTTGACGAGAACCTCTCGATTCGCGTCGACCCGCAAGGAAATCAGTGTCTTTGCAGGAATACCTCGATTCGTCTCAACCGGCAGGGAAATCAGTGTCCTTGACAAATATCTCGATTCAGGGAATTCAGCGTCCTTGACGAGAACCTCTCGATTCGCGTCGACCCGCAAGGAAATCAGTGTCTTTGCAGGAATACCTCGATTCATCTCAACCGGTAGGGAAATCAGTGTACTTGGCAAAAACCTCGATTCAGGGAAATCAGCGTCCTTGACGAGAGCATCTCGATTCGCGTCGACCCATAAGGAAATCAGTGTCTTTGCAGGAATCTCTCGATTCGTCTCAACTCCGAGGAAATCAGTGTCCTTGGCAAAAACCTCGATTCAGGGAAATCAGCGTCCTTGACGAGAGCATCTCGATTCGCGTCGACCCGCAAGGAAATCAGTGTCTTTGCAGGAATCTCTCGATTCGTCTCAACTCCGAGGAAATCAGTGTTCTTGGTAAAAACCTCGATTCAAGGAAATCAGCGTCCTTGGCGAGAACCTTTCGATTCACGTCGACCCGAAAGGAAATCAGTGTCTTTGCAGGAATCTCTCGATTCGTCTCGACACCAGGGAAATCAGTGTCCTTGGCTAAACCTCTCGATTCAGGGAAATCAGTGTCATTGGCGAGAACCTCTCAATTCGTTTCGACCCGCAAGGAAATCGGTGTCTTTGCGAGAATCTCTCAATTCGTCTCGACCTGCAGGGAAATTAGCGTCCCTGCGCATAAAGAAAATTCTCTTGTCGGATCCTTACGATTCTCAAGAGAAAGCGCACTTAGGAGTACTCACGACTCCTAAGAAGAAAATACACCTACGGGATCCTCTCGACTCGTAGGGAGAAAAGTCTTTATGAGACCCTCATGGATCATAAAATTGAAAAGTCTTAGGCAGAAGACATGAACCTGCTTCCTAAGCCATCGCTGTCCTACAAGGAGGTCAAGATGGACTATCTACGGGCCACATTCGCCGAAGTTACATGCCACTGAAATGAAGAAGCTACTTACGGGTCCTCACGATTCGTAAGGAAAAAAAATACCTGAGTGAGATCCTTGCGACTCACGGAGGCGATGAACACTTAGAAATCCTCATGATTTCTAGGGAGAATATGCTTTCCCGATGGTAATATGGCGTGTGAGATTATTTGAAGACGTCTTGTCCAGCCCTGAAGGGATCAGAGACACGACAGTCGCGCGGCTACTTGAACAGCAAGACTGCATATCGGGGAATGCATCAGCCAACGCGACGGTATGACGAACAAAAATCCCTAGTACCACAGACCCTAACGGACCTCTGTCGTAAAAAGCAGGGGTTAACTGTAACGTTAGGACAAGTTTGCCTACAAGCCCAAGTGAGGTAAACTACAAGCTCCGAAATGAGTTCATAAACTAGAGATTCCGGGATGAGTGAATAAACTATAAGCTCCGAAATGAGTACATAAACTACTTTATGCCAGATCAACACATAAAGAAACAGAAGGGTGCAGCTCATGAGCCTTAGGGTTTGGAACTATATCTCTTAAGAGTTGAGATTTGAGTCAATGATAGATGACGACGTTTGTGTCCGCTCGCTATCTTCTCAGACCAAGATTCTAAAAGTTATATACCAGCCAGAAACCGGTCATACGCTATGTATTACTCTGCACTACTTAACCCATATACATACCTACGTGAGCAAAGTAGTGGGGGGCATTTGTTCCCGCCAAAAATTTCTGCGCAAAAGAGCCCAAGGTATCAATGGCAGCGATACGCCTAAAAAAATGTAAACCAGTATATTTCGGGCTGTATTTTGACAAACTCCCGAATGAGAAACAGCTAAATTCTGATGGTATCGAAAGTGTCTCGAAAAAAACCTTCGATTTGATATATTATGGGCCTCATAATTCTTCCGGGGTCAAAATTTATGAACAAATGTGCTATGCACGTGTAATCTAAAGTAATGCTCTACTACATGGGAGATGCATTTTTAGTCCCACATCGGGAAAAAGAGAGATCCCTTCTCTACCACTCTCATATAAATAAGAGGGGATACCTCTTAGAAAAGGAAGAGAATTCAATTCTCAAAGGAGATTAGTTCTCCATAGAAGCTTAGTGCTCCAAGTTAGGGCCATAGCTGCCCCCCCATAATGTGCATATGCGCAAGCGCTATGTGCGCCACGTGCAATGCACATGCGCCCGCCATATGCACGCCACGTGCAACGCACGTGTGCCAAACATGTGCAACGCACGTGGAAGAATTCAATTCTCAAAGGAGATTAGTTCTCCATAGGAGCTTAGTGCTCCAAGTTAGGGCCATAGTCGCCCCCCATAATACCCAAGCGCCATGTGCGCCACGTGCAATGCACGTGCGCCCGCCACATGCACACCACGTGCAATGCACGTGCGCCCGCCACATGCGCGCCATGTGCAACGCACGTGGGAGAATTCAATTCTCAAAGGAGCTTAGTTTTCCAAGTTAGGGTCTTAGCCGCCCTCCATAATGTGCATATGTGCAACGCACATGCGAGAATTCAATTTTCAAAGGAGCTTAGTTCTCCATGTTAGGGCCTTAGCTGCCCCCCATGATGTGCAACCGCCACGTCCGACGCACGTGCGTCCAACACGTGCGACGCACGTGCACGAACACAAAGAGGCCTTTTTCAGCAGTTAGGAGTTTAAGTTTCAACATATTCTTCCTTCTGATAAGTGAGATATGGTTCAAAGGGTATATCGCTCCACACCTTCGATATATGGCGCTGTAATCCCTCAGCGTTGTCGGAGAGGTGGTGGGTCCCAACAACCAATGATCTCTCTTTCCAAATAACACAGAGGAACCCCCCATAAATTTTGAGAAATTTCAAAGAGAAAAGCAAGCTCTCGGAAGAAGAATTTTTTCAAGGTAAATAAAACAGAGAGATCAAAGTATCTCGTCAAAAAGAAGAAGAACTTAATTCTTTTTCTAGATCATCGATTTATAAGACAGGGGTCTTTCACAAAAAGAGATCATAGCATCTCATCATAAAAAAGGGGGAGAAGAATTCAATTCTCTTCAGATCACAGATCCATAAAGATAAAGTCTTTCACAAAAAACATAAGAGATTGTAACATCTCTTATAAGATAAGAACCTTATTTTTAAAACTACGAGACAAAGTTGATCAGAATTATCAAAGAAGCGCCTTAGCACTCCAAGTCTGGCGCTCAACGCCCAACGCTCCAAGTGTTATTTTAAAAGAAGCGCCCAGCGCTCCAAGGTTGGCGCTCAGCGCCAAGCGCACCACGTGCTCCTCACGTGGGCGCTATTTTATAAAGAGCGCTCTGCACCCATTGACTGGCGCTCAGCGCCAAGCGCGCCACGTGCTCCTCACGTGTGCGCTATCTCACAGGAAGCGCCTCAGCGCTCTAAGTCTGGCGCTCAGCGCCAAGCGCGCCGCGTACTCCTCACGTGTGCGCTATCCACAGGAAGCACCTCAGCGCTCTAAGTCTGGCGCTCAGCACCAAGCGCGTCACGTGCTCTTCACGTGTGCACTGAGAGAACATAAACTGTTCTTTAAATAAAGCGCCAGAGCCATAATGAGTGCTCAACACTCAACAAAATACAAAAAGGTTGTCAAAACCCAAACCAATGCTCAGCATTGTTAAATGAAAAAGGGCTAAGCCTAATTAAATGTCCAACAATTTAACTGAGTGGGCCGAGCCCAAGTTGGCCACAGATCTCTAATGTAGATTAATTGAGCCCATATGCTCATAAATATTTTTAACTGATTTTAGTCCCAAACTTGACTACAGATCTCCCAACGAACATTGGTTCAAGGGTACATCTCTTCATACCTCTGATATATGTCGTTGTTATTCCTCAACGTTTTCAGAGAGATGGAGGGTCTCAATAACCAATAACTTTTGGTGCACCCCCAAACGGTTGAACCAAAACCACACAGATTATGACGTCTTTAAACTAGACTATGATGTCCTAAAACTTTACGGACTGTGGGGTCCTTAAACTCATGGACTATGATGTCCTTAAACTTTATGGACTGTGAGGTCCTTAAACTCATAAACTATGATGTCTTTAAACTTTATATACTATGACGTCTTTAAACTGTCACGGACTATGATGTCCTTAAACCCAATGGGCCGCAATGTCCCTAAACTAAAACAATAGAGTCCAAGTGCTCTTTTGTTGGATCTAAATGATCCTGTTAAGTAGATCTTAGTCTAAAATTAGACTAACATATCCTTAACAAACGTTTAAGTTGATCTTAGTCTCAAATAAGATTAACGATCCTTAAACCCAACCCAAAACCAAATCTAAGAAAATACGGATTTGGACTAATCCACGCCCTACGGGCGACAACATAAATTAGTCTCCGTATACAATCCACAGGCAACCAAAAATAAAACAAACATACACGACACGAAGTGACCATTTGGAGAAGAAGAAAGTGGTTGCCGTGATGCGGTAGCATAATTAACTGCAGGGGCTTACGCCTGCAGGGAAGAGTGTCCCCACAATCAAAAACCCCTCACAAGGAGGGGGAATCTGACAAAGTCTGCTATAACGGCCGCATCTGTCTAAACCTCTGATATACGGTGTCATAAATCAACTTGGCACCTTCGAAGAGGTGGACGGATAAAACCAAATAGCATCTGCCCCTAAATTCAGACAAGACGACCTACGCGGTTCTGTCTCTGTATTCGGCGGAGAACAAACACAGATTCCACGGTTGTGATGAATAGCCAAACCCACATTCGTAGACCCCTACGAGAGCGGCAAGCAACCCTACCAATTCTAGAGTTAGGAGATCCGGTCTCGACTCCTCGAGATGGCCTCCCACTGGACTCTAGAACCCGGTTACTTATGCTCCCCTCGTTGGGTATATCCTAATACGGAAAAGTAAACAATATACATCAATGGTGACATCATCCTCAACCTGGAAGTGTCCCAATAAAAGAATATTACATACAATTTATTACATAAATGAAAATGAAAAACTCCCATCTCGCGCAAAACCCTCGGCTATTCAAACACGACGATCCAATATAACACATCACAGCAACACATAAACATCACATGTCATCAACGTAAGTAAATATGCGTATCCCGATTGTCGTTGACGTATAGCAACGAAATCGGCGATACACCACATATTACACTTACGGTCGCAGAAAAGAAAATGAAAACTACAATAATTAGAATCCGCAACACCTTAGACATCATAAACCCGGAATATCTTATACTTCGGATTTCATGCCTAACACTATAAATCTCGCAATTTAGTCTTAAATTGAAAACGCTTTTCAATAACCAGTAGGGTAATTCAATAAGATTCCCGACAATCTGATCGAATGCTCGTCAGAAACTTTAGTACATGGCCGCACCCCCGATGCCGTCGACGAAGTGCACTTAGGCCGAACACCGTGGCCGCGAGTACCCGAGTGGATGCTTTAGGCAACGGGGTTCTCTTATAGTCACTTGGTCAGGGCTATGGGGCTTGGCTATCTAGTATTGTTACCCGGCGAGTGTTCGCATACTATACGAGATTGCGACGGAGTTTTGATCCGAATCGAAACTCTGTGGCAATCTATTAAAAAAGAGACAAAATTGCTAGATTTACAAAATACTAACTAGTTTTCACAAAACTAATTATTGCGGATTCTAAATATTGTATCACATATCAAATATTTCGAGACGATGTTAAACTTTTCGATCGATATATCAAACACCCATAAATCACAGAGACCTCAACAACTTGAGTCTCATTAAAAACATCCAGAAAGTGCCAAATATCATAGTAGAGTAGCACAAGAAAATGGAGTCCTCAACTCTCCAACTTTGCGGCGGAATCGCGGCAAAACCCTAGGTTTTGCGGCGGTTCCGTGGCCAATGGGTAGAGTTAGGCACTCGTATTTCTTGGGGCTCCATATAATATCCTGCACGATTTTCTGTATATTTTTAATCTTAAAAATTACAACTTTTGAAAAAAATTACAAAAACTAGTAATTTTACGGGTTTCGAAATTCGATCGAACACTTTAACGTCGTCTAGGCCACTCCTAATGGTCTAGTTTGGCTCTGATACCATGAAAGTATGCCTTAGCACCATTACAAGTTTTAAACATGCATCGAGTATACAATTTAAAAAAAAATCTAGTGGGCTAAGCAATACAAACCTAGAATCGAACTAGAGAATTAGGGTTTATAAGCTAGTAAACAAACTTTACACTAAATGAAAAAGGAATACAACCTTTGTAGACCGGTCCTTCACTTCTAAAGCTCCAAGTAGTATGTTCTCCTCTGAACACAGGGACGCGACCGCGTAGGTCCGTCTTACCTGAATTGGGGGCAGATGCTAATTGGTGCTATTCGTCCACCTCTCTGAAGATGCCAAGTTGATTTATGGCACCGTATATCGAAGGTTTAAACGGATGCGGCCGATGTAGCAGACTTCGTCAGATTCCCCCTCATTTGAGGGGTTTTTTGATTGTGGGGACGCTCTTCCCTGCAGGCACAAGCCCCTGCAGTTAATTATGCTACGGCATCGCGGTAACCACTTTGTCCTTCTCTAGATGGTCACTTCGTGTCGTGGGTGTTTGTTTTGTTTTTGGTTGCCCGTGGATTATATACGGAGACTAATTTATGTTGTCACCCATAGGGCGTGGATTAGTCCAAATCCGTATCTTCTTAGATTTGGGTTTGGGGTTGGGTTTAAGGATACGTTAGTCTCATTTGAGACTAAGATCAACTTAAACGTTTGTTAAGGATACATTAGTCTAATTTTAGACTAAGATCAACTTAACTGGATCGTTTAGATCCAACAAGAGAGTATTTGGCTTCTGTTGTTTAGTTTAGGGACATTACGGTCGATTACCCGTTTAAGGACATGGTGGTCCAATGTTAGTTTAAGGACATTTTGGTCCATTGTTAGTTTAAGGACATCTCGGTCCGAGATTAAGAACATCATAGTCCATGGGCTTAAGGACCCCACAGTCCGAGATTAAGGACATCATAGTCCATGGGCTTAAGGACCCCATAGTCCGTAGTTTAAAGACGTCGTAGTGTATAAAGTTTAAGGAGAGCATAGTCCATGAGTTTAAGGACCCCATAGTCCATGGAATGATTGGTTATCGGGACCCGTCACCTCTCTGAAGACGTTGAAGGATTACAACGACAAATATCAGAGGTGTGAAGAGATGTACCCTTGAACCAAAGTTGATTGAAATATGTAGTCCAATTTGGAACTGAGATCAATTAATTAGATTATGAGCACATTGGTTCAGTTAAATCTGAATTGGGGACTTATGGCCAACTTGGGCTAAGTCCAATTAGGTTCTAAATGTTGGACTTTTGTTGGGACTGTTGAACATTTGTCTGGGTTCAACCCCCCATTATTTAGCAATGCTAAACATGGGTCTGGATTCTGACCATGTCTTTATCTTTTATTGAATGCTGAGCACTCATATGCCATATGAGATGATCAATCTTGGAAGACAAGGGTATATTTGAGGCTTAGTCAAAGGGGAGTCTTGCCTCTGGAAGACTTAGCCAATTTGGGCTAAGATTGGATTTAAAATAGTGTTAAACACTAGAGGACATCTGGCGGTCACGTGGCCCCACGTGATGTATTTAAAATAGTGTTAAACACTGGGGACAAAACGCTCAATATAGTGTTAAACACTAGAAAGAAGGGGGTTACGTGGGGTCACATGAGGCGCCTGAAGATGGGGCCAGACCTCCTTTATTTTGTTCTCAGAATATTCAAATAAGTGTTAAACACTTTTGGTCTTCAGGCCATCACGTGTGGGCACGTGATGGGTACCCATGCATTAATTATTAAAGTGTTTATTAGGGGTCACGTAGGGACACGTGAGGGCGCCCAAAATTGATTCTGCCTTTGGATTTATTCCTTTTTGTTTTGGGAGTTACGTGTGAGCACGTGAGGCATTGCCTTCATGCTTTTTCTTTTTCATTTTGAGGAGTCTGTTTGAGGGTCACGTGGGGGCATGTGACCATATCTCATTCATTCTTTTCTGATCATTAAAGGAAGGGTCACGTGTTGCCACGTGACCACATTTACATGCATGAATAATTTAAGTCCTTTGTTTGAGAATTAAATTCTTTGGTAGGGTTAAACCCTAATTCTGTTTTGAGGAATTAAATTCCTATGTATATGGAAGAATTAAATTCTTATGTAGGGTTAAACCCTAATTTTATTTGGAGGAATTGAATTCCTATGAGTTTGGGAGAATTAAATTCTTATATAGGGTTAAACCCTAGTTTCATTTGGAGGAATTAAATTCCTATGAATTTAGGGGAATTAAATTCCTTAAACTTAATTCTCCCTCTAACTTTTGGATCTGCATGGCAGAATCTCCCCGATGAGAATTAAATTCTCAACTTGTGGGGAGATCTGCTTCTGCAGATTTTCAACCAAAAGAAGAACTAAGTTCTTATTCAGAAGAGTTAAACTCTTAAATTTGAGAATTAAATTCTCTTTTTATTTTATGGAGTTTAGATCTCTTTCCCTTTTCTTATCTAGGGTTTCTTTTCTCTGAAAAGATCTTCTTTTCTCTCTTGAGAATTAAATTCTCCTCTCTTTTTTCTCTCTGTTGTTGTTTTTCTCCAAAAAAATCCAAGCATCCTTCTTTTTTCTTCTTGGCTCCTATTTATAGGAGAAAGAAAAGAATCAATCTGTTTAGTCAATCTTTCATTGAAAATTTTTAATTGATTTTGTAACCAATATGATCTTTTAGATCACTCAGTGAATTTTATTCACCATTAGATTTTTTAATCCAAAAGATATTCTGTTTGTTATTCTTGGTGAATTTCAGGGAAATCTTTCCCTGTATAGAATTTTTCTATAAATTGGTGATTTTTAATCACCATTGGATTTTTAATCCAACGGTGCTCCACTTTACAGAGCACGATCTTTTTTGTTTGGAAAGATTTAGAGAGATATTAAGGCTTTTGATTTCCCTTAATTAGAATTTAATTCTATTATTTCAGAAGGCTTTAAAAGCCTATCACGTGTTGGCACGTGATCCCATTGTTTGATCATTTAAATAGAATTTAATTCTATTAATCAAAGAGCTTAGGAACCCATCACGTGTTGACATGTGACCCCCTTGATTAACATTTTAACCAGAATTTAATTCTTCCGTTTCAAAGAACTAAGGAACCATCACGTGTCAGCACGTGACCTTTGGTCTCGTGTAGACACGTGATACCCCATTAGGATCTTTCCTTACTGTTTTATCATGCCTTTTAATTCCTTTTTAGTGGGTTGAAGGGCCCATCACGTGTGGACACGTGATTCCACTGATTGATTGTTTGACTAGAGTTTAACTCTATAAATTAGAGATCACAGGAACCCATCACGTGTCTGCACGTGACTTCTGGTCACGTGTGGACACATGATGCCCTATCGGGGTATTCCTGATATTTTATGAGGGAATATAATAGTCCCTAGAACTCTTCGTAGGCTCCACTTGGCGAAAGGAACGAGCTTGCTTAAGGATTTTCGAGACCGAAAATGATCCACCTTGAAGAATCTCTAACTCAAGCTACCTCTTCACTAATTAAGAAAGTAGTGAAACAAACAATATATACTAAAGGGATAGTTTGGTATAGATTGATGAAGTAGGAATTTTGCTCACTATAGAATTTTATTTCTCTTTCTCTTTTTCTCTCCAAGAAAATCAAAAGGAAGAAGATGAACTAGTGAAGAACTAGAACTCTTATAGAACCAAGGGTGAAAAAAATATCTCATAGATATTTGTAGAGAGTTAACCATGGCTAAATATAATGGTTGGGTTTAAAAATATCTAGAGCAAAACAAAATTAATGGAATTATTCAAGGCTTCTACATGCTACCACAAGCATTTAAGCCATGCTAATTTCCACCTCATTTTGATTTCACTCTAAATAAATAATTACCATAATTATCTTTAGTTTGGTGTGAGTCTCATACACCCATGTTCTATGTATCATCCACCATAACATAATAGTGTATGTAATACACATACACATACATACACACACACATTACATAAATATATATATCAACATATATATATATATATATATATATATATATATTCAAGACAAGAAATTCTTTAGTGAGATAATATTAGTTAATATATATTAATATATATATATATATATATAAAATTATTAAATCAACACTTGATTTAATAATCTGGCTATGTCATATATAACCGACCAATATCATTTATATGTATATCAATTTATCGAATCAACACTTGATTCAATAACCCAATTATATAACATATAACCGACCGATATAATATATATTGCGAGATTAGAATACGGTATCACATACACGTATTTAATCAATGTCCCGCACATATCACATATGTTCCCTACTTCATTTCACTTGAGCTAGGAAAGCTCTGTGTGGGACTCTAAAGACTCGTCAATACGCCCGCAGTAGGTAATGATCACATCAGTTACCCACAAGCCGTCAGCGGTACTAGCTGGACGTAACGGCTACCCAGGTATTGAGCAAATAGAAGATCAACAAGCAAGCTTGTCCAAACTCCCATGAAGCCTATAAGTAATACTACTGTACAGTCCGATCTCTTCGTCTGATATGTCGCATATCGAGTCTGGGGGTGGAAACGTCAGACCCCAGTAACTTGATAAGTTATGCCGATGTATGGTCTATAACGATTCGAGAAACTACTAATAACACTTACCAGTAAATCTCATCAGCCCTGGCCAGGGACTTACTGTTATAGCCAATCGAGCATAGCGCAACATCAACTCCCAATACCGAGAGAGACGAAACCCCTCCTATCGCTCATTGCATCCATATGATTCGGGACTGTACCCAAAATTCAGCTGTTTGCACGACTCCTTTGAGCCGTGGTAGGGAGGAAATCAAAGCACAGTGGGAACCACACAAGACTCTATGACGATCTCGGGTCTACAGACTAACCTGTATCAGTGTCACCAGAGAACTGCTATCTGACGATAGGTATAGTATCATCTAGGAGTTCTCGGCGGGTCATGTTCGGTGTACCCATTCTCTAATGAGCACTTGTATACAATCTCTGATGTCAAACACCAATGGCGATGGGATCAACCATCGTCCTATACAGGATCAAGAAACGTACACAGTAGTCTACTCTGGAATATCGATGCCCTGTCTCGATACTCTCTCGACTAGGAACAATTAAAGGATGTACTTGTGGACTACCCTGGCCCCACTAGTATGATCTTCATCATAGTCCTGGTAGTCAAGTACATATCGCTGGGCTTTATCAACATGTATCAGAGAGACAATATAATAATACAAGTGTACATGTTAAGACAAAGAGCAACCAGATAGCATACTATCATGTCGAGCAAGAAAGTCCTCTGTCTATATATGTCCAAGCATCCACTATAATATACAATCATGTACAATAATGGCCTCTAGGGTATACATATGACTAATAATAGGGCCGGCGCCGATGGGTCCCCCGTACCCAATGATCCCCATACTCTGCACTCTTGACTCTTAGCCTACCCCCATTACCCCTGCACTGTTTGATTTCTCTGAATTTAAACAGAGACTTCAATTTCATCTTTAAATCCAATTTTTTATGCATTTTAAATCATTCTTTCAATTCCAAAACCTTAATTTCACACTATAAATACAACCCCATACCCTATCCTTTCTTCATTCTGAAATCCCTAGCCAAAATTATCAAATTTTCTCAAGTACAAGTGGAGTAGAAGTGGAGTTAGCCCAAGACCAACTTCCGGCGAGGAAACGAAGCAATTCCGGCGAGCCCACGACGCCATGAAGGCAACCACATCTTCTTTTACCTCCTTCCTACCCTTCTAGCGAGTAAGTCCCACCTCATTCTTCTCTTTCTATATAAAAAGTTCTTTTTTTCAAAACATGTTGGTAAGTGGAGTTAATCCCGAGTTTTGATTCTAAAACCTTGAAATCACACTTTTTCTTAATCATTGCTTATCCATATTCTTAACATATGTTTATAACCATAAAACTAATAATTAGAAACAACTTTCATCCTAAATCATTATGTTAAATAACTTTAAATTGAGTTTTACATTTAAATACCATGAACTTTGTATCTACCGTATTTTATTACTTTGCTTAATCATACCTCTAGAAAACTTCGCGGGGTAATGACCTACCCCTCATATACACACATGTTTACATAGCACGATACTCTTTGAAACATATTTTTGTGACGCTTACAACATTTCATTAAAGTATCTTGAACTATAAAAACCCGGTTTTCTTTGAATAGTATTATTAAACTCTTTGCGATTATGGCTCTATAACCCATTTTGGGAAACCCGTTATTGGATGGTGCGGATTATCGCACATCCTCGAAACTAGTAGAGCGAGATGCAAACCTCCTCACAGAGCATTCGGTCTTGAAAGATTTTTAATACGATTTTTATGAAAAACGAGATTTTCCATTTAATAATAAAATTAATTTTTATAAATATTATTAAAACCACATATTTTCAAGATATAATAAAATTCCATGTTTTCTAAAAAGATAAAAGAATAACAAGATTAACCAAAATACCCTCAAGTTATCCAAACGACAAGTTTTACACTTAAATACCATGAACTATTCAAGCTAAATTAATATTCACTAAAATATCTCAAATTTTAAAATTTACATCCATGAAAACCCTAAAGAACATAAATAATTACTCAAGGTTTTTTTTTGAAAGTATATAAAATATTTTTCATAAAACCCCTTCGAGTTATATAAAATTACATTAAGGACCTTAGTAAGTATAGGTTTAAGCAGGATCAATTCTCTTGAGCCTCAGGGAGCCGGAGAAAGCGAGTGCTTGTCTATTTAAGGTAGAAAAACTTAACGGGGTTATCGGTGGTAATTGTCTTGGAAAAGACGCAAATCCTGCCGTCCATGTACAGCAGTTACCGATAACACCCAAACCTAATTCTGGATCCAAATCTGTTTAAAGTGTCTGACTCAAGTCTGAGTCTAATTAAAATCTGAGTCTAACTCAATCTGAATCCAACCAGAATCCAATCCAAATATGAATCCAATTCAACATGAATCCAAACTGTAACATGTATACTTGAACCTGAACCTGAATACCAGAACAATATCAACATGCAAACATGACTTGACTTGACCGAACTATGGCTATATCTTGACTTGATTACATGACTACTTGTTTACATGCTGAACCTGATTTACATGAACAACTTGTATCCATGGTCTCGGCAAGTCTGATAACCATAATCTATAATTCAATACAAAACATTAAGGGGTTTAACGGGATAGACTGGTACGGAATGTATTAGAAGTGGAACGAGATGGTCACTAAAAGACACCTAACCTAAACATCCATTGCCATTGTCCTGTGGGTTTTGACGGGGCCTTGTACTACGGGTTACCATAGTCCACGGGATAGTTGGACTCCTCTCGTATATAATGATACCTTCTGAACCAAACTACAAACAACTACGTTAGTATAACAAACATATACATGTACAAATTACCAATAATATACTCTCTACTTGTCCTACTCTATTCTATTCTACTCTTACTTTTAGGACTTACCGAGCGCTAGTTCGCTGACGACATTCCTTCTATTTCTTTCTTTGGAATGTTTGTCGGGAGGACCGGACCCTCAGGAGACCGAGCCCAGCCAAGACGACTTGGACCAGTTCATAGAGAAGCCAGACTTCTAGCTTTTACTTGTACTTATTTCAGTTCATATGCCACTGTTTAGGTATCGTTTTCTATCATTGTATGTTTCCTTTTCAAATCAGTTGTAATGTAAAGAATGAAAATTAATCAAATGTTCCTGTTCATATTACATCTCTTATCATTCTTGTGTATTTTATTTATATATTGCTTGTAGGGTGTTTTTTGTCACCCTATTGAGATGAGAATACGCGCACGCTTGTCAGGTGTACTACAGATTCCCCCAGCCTATGGTGGGTTGGGGTTTATTGATTGTGGGGATCCGAATCTCCGGCAGCCGCAGACTAAGCTGCCATTAATTACCCCTCGCTTTTGGAGCGAGTGAATCTCCGATTGACAGGTCAAACAGGTCATGCGAACTCAATGTGCATATTGTGTTTTGAAGTGGTTTTGGATATATCGGGGGGTCCACAGAGTTTTTACGGGGGTCCCGCTATCCGGATAGCGGGCTGGGGGTCAAGGAGGCTAGCAGCCCCCTTGCGGGATGCAGGGCAGTGCCTCGTTAGAATTTTTTTAACAGGGACAGTGTTGTGGAGTGTATGTGTGTATATATAAAAAGAGAAGAATGGCGTCCAAAGGACGCGTAGGTGCCAGCGCCTCACGTGCCTAGCACGTGGGCGCTGTGCACTGGCACCTCACGCGCTTGGCGCATGGGCGCTAAGCGCTAGGTGCTGGGAGTCAGCAGAAAAAGAGACTTGGTCCCTGCACTGGGAGCTGTGCTCCCGATTTGACTTATAGAGTTGAACTCCTGACATAGAGGACAAGTAGGCTTAGCCCCTGCACTGGGAGTTGTACTCCCAAAAAGAAAGATTTTTTTTTTTTTGTGTGTGTGTATATATATATATATATATTTGAGAAGTTAAACTCCTAAGATATTTTTGGAGCTGATGAAAGGGGCTTCTCCCTTGAGCCCTGGATCTTCCCAAGATGGGATTTTTGGAGATAGGTCTTCTTTTTCTGCCGGATCTTAGAGAAAGGGGGTGAGATTTAACAATCTCCCCTTTTTGAGATCTGATAGAAGATCTGAGCTCCTCTTTGTGGGTTTTGTGGTGAAAAACTATTTAGTTTTGGAAAAGGAAGTGTAAAACTCTTGATTTAATTGAAAAATGGGAGGAAGGTTTAAAATCTTGAGGAAGGAGAAGCAGACACAAAGAACCCTAGATTTTGAGGGGAATGAAAAGTTCTTATTTATTCCATCATCATGTTGGCTTATATAAGCTTACACATTTACATATAGCCCCTTGGGCTTTACAAAATGGCATTTTTGCCCATCCCATACCCCATGTGCACATTTCTTTTGCACATGAGCCATGGGCTTTACAAAAATTTGGTTTTATGCCCATTTTTCTTACATTCATGCATAAAAAATTACATCAAAATTATTTATTACATGATTTCATTTTGGCTTGGGGAAGGCTGGCCGTGGGGCTCGACTTGGGCATGGGCCCACTTGACCTGGGCTTGGGCCCACCTGGCTTGGGGTTGACTTTGACTTAGTCAACCGGGGTGTAATTTTTTACCCCAACATTGCTTATTTACACTTAGCATATTTACTTCTGAGTAACTACGTCGCATGCCCGCCACGCCTACTTCCCCGTATACTGGGAAGCGGGGCGTGACAGGTTTTGTTGGCGGCCTATGCAGGTCAGTTCTGTATGGAATCCTAAGCAATATATATTACAAGAATTATAAGAATCAGCAACTAAACATTCCTTACATTTTTAATTTCTTGAATCTATCCTAACTCTACTTTTTCTATCAAGGTTATGGATCCTTCCAAAAACACGAACACCAACATGAATGGCAATACTTCACCACCTACAATACCACCATCCATTACCATTGAGAACCTACTGATAAGATCAATGGCGATCCTTGAAGCAACCGGGAGTCTAGTTGCGAAACAGCAGGAGCAGGCTACTCTCCTTCACCAAGGACTAGTTCGCACTAAGGCAGCTTTGAGGGCAGCTCATGGTTATATCAAGAAGAAGGAAAGGACACCGCCAGCAAGGACTTGCTATTATTGTAAAAAGCTCGGACATATAGTAAAGGACTGCAAACAAGCTAATGGTCTTTGTTTTATTTGTGGATCGCCTAAACACACTCTGAGGGCATGCTCAAAGAGCAGAGCAGACACAAACCCCACGCCAAGACTGACTATACAAACTCCTACTACTGCACCACTTTCGCGAGGACCACCTTTACCTCGTCAGTCCGAAATGTACCAGCAGGCACAAAGAAAAGTGCCAGGAGGCCGAACATCCACGATGCCGGTTGGAGAAGCCGAAACCATTGGCCAAGTTATTACTGGTATTTCCCAAACTTTTCATCTTTTCAAACCCTTGTATACCTCTATATTTTTCCCTGTATCTAAAACCCAACCCACACAATTTAAGCACTATACTAGTAGCCACTATTCTTGCACTTGCATTGTTCGACACTGGAGCATCACCATGTTTCAAGTCACAACTTGAGAGAATTTCGCGGACGAAATTCTTTTAAGTGGGGTAGTCTGTAACGCCTACAACATGATTACATCCCTTTGAATCTTTTCTTGTTTTTCCTGATAATTTTGTCTCGACGTAACACGAAACTACAAACTCTTGATCTTCCTTTGATTTTTCTTGATTGTTTCTTAAATCTTATCACATTGACTCTGATAGTAGGATTTGATTAACTTAAATGGAGTTGCAGCATAGTTACAATACGGTACTCTACTTGAGTGACTTAGAATTCTGCCTTTAATTCTCTTTCCTCTTAATTTAGTTATGTTTTAGCGTATATCATCGAACCATATCTTCTTTGTTAACTTATATCCCTTCCCTGATTTTTATTCGATTATCATTTTTATCTTTGTACCATTCTTGACAATCCAATCCTTATTAACATTCCTTCTACTCATGTGCTGGCTAGCGATATTCTTGAATAATCGTCTTGTTTATCCTAACAATATCTATTCCGATCTTTGAACTACTCATCCTTCCCTTTGTCTTCTTGCGATCGCATACCTTCTTATCGACTAGAGTACCAATTGATGGAGCGCGACGACGATATACGACTATTTTTTTTCCTAACCCTTTTTCCTTGATCTGTTACGGCTTCCTTTTATAAATTTCGAGGACGAAATTTTTTATAAGGAGGGTAGAATGTAAAAAATCTGAATTTTCTGTACAAAATTTTTCTTCTTAAAGTACATAAAGGAGTTTGCAAGCTTGACCACAATTAAAACTTATTCTTATTTAAGAACGGCAAGAAAGCACTTGTAGCTCATTGGTAAAGCCTTGCACTGCTATGATGTAGCCCCTGTGTTCGAATCCCCTCAGGCACATTATATTTTTTCTGAATTTTCTATTAAACTTTTTGGAAGCCCAAAAGTTTACACATGCACTGAATGAAAAGACAGAAAAACAAATATGTGTAAAATGATATAAACACAGATAGGGACACATGGCTTCAATCCAACGGGTCCCCTAAGACAAATGGCCGGCGAGATACGCCATAGGGCCGGCGCCGACGAGTCCCCCATACCCAATGGTCCCAATACTCTGCACTCTTAACTCTTGGCCTACCCCCATTACCCCTGCACTATTTGATTTCTCTGAGTTTAAACAGAGACTTTAATTTCATCTTTAAATCTAATTTTTAATACAATTTAATTCATTCTTTCAATTCCAAAACCTTAATTTCATACTATAAATACAACCCCATACCCTAGCCTTTCTTCATTCTGAAATCTCTAGCCAAAATTATAAAATTTTCTTAAGTACAAGTGGAGTAGAAGTGGAGTTAGCCCAAGACCAACTTCCGGCGAGGAAACGAAGCAATTCCGGCGACCCCACGACCCCACGAAGGCAACCACATCTTCTTCTACCTCCTTCCTACCCTTATAGCTAGTAAGTCCCGCCTCATTCTTCTCTTTCTACATAAAAAGTTCTCTTTTTCAAAATATGTCGGTAAGTGGAGTTAACCCTAACTTTTGATTCTAAAACCTTGAACTCATCCATATTTTTAACATATGTTTATAACCATAAAACTAATAATTAGAAACAACTTTTACCCTAATCATCATATTAAATAACTTTAAATTGAGTTTTACATTTAAATACCATGAACTTTGTATCTAACGTATTTTATTACTTTGCTTCATCATACCTCTAGAAAATTTCACGGGGTGATGACTTACCCCTCACATAAACATATGTTTACATAGCACGATACTCTTTGAAATATATTTTTATAGCGATTACAACATTTCATTAAAGTACCTTGAACTATAAAAATCCGGTTTTCTTTGAATAGTATTATTAAACTCTTTGCGATTATGGCTCTACAACCCATTTTGGAGAACCCGTTATTGGATGGTGCGGATTATCGTACATCCTCGAGACTAGTAGAGCGAGATGTAGACCTCCTCACGGAGCATTCGGTCTCGAAAGATTTTTAATACGATTTTTAAGAAAAACGAGATTTTCTATTTAATAATAAAATTAATTTTATAAATATATAAATATTATTAAAACCATATATTTTCAAGATATAATAAAATTTAATGTTTTCTAAAAGATAAAAGAATGACAAGTTTCACCAAAATACCCTCAAGTTATCCAAACGACAAGTTTTACACTTAAATACCATGAACTATTCAAGCTAAGTTAATATTCACTAAAATACCTCAAGTCTTAAAAGTTACATCCATGAAAACCCTAAAGAACATCAATAATTACTCGAGGTTTTTTTTAAAGTATATAAAATATTTTTCATAAAACCCCTTCGAGTTATATAAAATTACATTAAGGACCTTAGTAAGTATAGGTTTAAGCGGGATCAATTCTCTTGAGCCTCAGGGAGCCAGAGAAAGTGAGTGCTTGCCTATTTAAGGTAGAAAAACTTAACAGAGTTATCAATGGTAATTGTCTTGGAAAAAGAAACAAATCCTGCCGTCCATGTGCAGCAGTTACTGATAACATCCAAACCTAATTCTGGATCCAAATCTGTTTAAAGTGTCTGACTCAAGTCTAAGTCTAATTAAAATCTGAGTCTAACTCAATCTGAATCCAACCAGAATCCAATACAAACATGAATCTAATTCAACATAAATCCAAACTGTAACATGTATAGTTGAACCTGAACCTGAATACCAGAACAATATCAATATGCAAACATGACTTGACTTGACCGAACCATAGCTATATCTTGACTTGATTACATGACTACTTGTTTACATGCTGAACCTGATTTACATGAACAACTTGTATCCATGGCCTCAGCAAGTCTGATAACCATAATTTATAATTCAATACAAAATATTACGGGGTTTAACGGGATAGACTGGTACGGAATGCATTAGAAGTGGAACGAGATGGTCACTAAAAACACCTAACCTGAACATCCATTGTCGTTGTCCCATGGATTTTGACGGGGCCTTGTACTATGGATTACCATAGTCCACGGGATAGTTGGACTCCTCTCGTATACACTGATACCTTTTGTACCAAACTACAAACAACTATGTTAGTATAACAAACATATACCTGTACAAATTACCAGTAATATACTCTCTACTTATCCTACTTTATTCTATTCTACTCTTACTTTTGGGACTTATCGAGCACTGGTTCGCTGACGACATTCCTTCTATTTCTTTCTTTGGAATGTTTGTCGGGAGGACCGAACCCTCAGGAGACCGAGCCCAGCCAGGACGACTTGGACCGGTTCATAGAGAAGCCAGACTTCTAGCTTTTACTTGTACTTATTTCAGTTCATATGCCACTATTTAGGCATTGCTTTCTATCATTGTACATTTCCTTTTCAAATCGGTTGTAATGTAAAAAATGAAAGTTAATAAAAATTTGTTGTTCATTGTTCCCCTCCGAACGGCGGCGCACAGGACTGCAATGTCCTGACGCTAAGATTCGGGGCAGATGCTATTTGGTTTTATCCGTCCACCTCTCCGAAGATGCCAAGTTGATTTATGACACCGTGTATCGGAGGTTTAGACGGATGTGGCCGATATAGCAGACTTTGTCAGATTCCCCCTCGCTTGAGGGTTTTTTTTTATTATGGGGACGCTCTTTCCTGCAGGCGCAAGCCCCTGCAGTTAATTACGCTACCGCATCGCGGTAACAACTTTTTCCTTCTGCAGAATTTCACTTCGTGTCGTGTGTGTTTGTTTTGTTTGTGGTTGCCCGTGGATTGTATACGGAGACTGAATAATGCCATCGCCCGTAGGACGTGGATTAGTCCAAATCCGTATTTATTTAGATTTGGGTTTGGTGTTTTTAGTTTAAGGATACGTTAGCCGTATTGAGGCTAAGATCAACTTAAACGTTCGTTAAGGATACGTTAGTCCTGTTTGAGACTAAGATCAACTTAACGTAATGATTCATTTAATATATGGCCGTCAGGACTCGTCACCTCTCTGACGTCGTTGAAGGATTACAACGGCGGATGTCAGAGGAGTTCAGAGATGTACCCTTGAACCAAGGTTGATTTGGAGTTTTATCGTTCATTTGAGTGTTTAAGGATACGTTAGCCGTGTTTGGGGCTAAGATCAACTTAAACAGGACCGTTTAGATCCGGAAAAAGAGCATTTGGAGGCTCTATTGTTCCAGTTTAGGGACGTAGTGGTCCATAGGTAGTTTAAGGACGTTGCGGTCCATGTTCCAGTTTAGGGACGTGGTGGTCCATATTCCAGTTTAGGGACGTTTCGGTTCATCGCCAGTTTTAGGGACGTAGTGGTCCATCATTAGTTTAAGGACGTCTCGGTCTAATATTAGTTTAAGGACGTCTCGGTCCAGTATTAGTTTAGGGACGTCTCGGTCCACGAGTTTAAGGACCCCACAGTCCATATTCATATGCGGTCGTTGGGACCCGTCGCCTCTCTGATGTCGTTGAAGGATTACAACGAGAGGTGTCAGAAGAGCTCAGAGATGTACCCTCGAACCGGATATAAATTGATTTAAGGGAGCAATCTCGCTCAGTCAATTTAATTTGAGGACTTACGGCCATGATTGGGCTAAGTCCAGTTGAAAAGTATTCAACGCCTTTTATTTGTTTTTGGTCTGTTAGACCTGTGTTAGGGCTTGACCCATTTTTAAATAATGCATAGCATTATTTTTTATTCTTTTGTTTGGGCTCTGCCTATAAAAGATGCAGAGCATAAATTTATTTTGGGCTCTGCAAGGCATCTGCATAGCATTTTTATTATTTAGTTTGGGCTGTGCCCATTTATAAATGATGCAGAGCATCAATTTAATTAGGCCTGTTTGGTCTTTTAATTGGGCCTGGCCCTTCAGAAAATGCATTGCATTTTCAGGCGCTTTGCGCCAATCAGAGAGCGCAAGCGCTTGTGATGACGACACGTGTCATGCAAGCGCAGTGCGCTGCGCTTGCGCTGCTGACACGTGGCGCACCTTGGTAAGTTGCGTCAATCACAGAGCGCAAAGCTCTATCTCAAAGCTCATAGCGCAAGTGATTCAGATGCTGACACGTGGCGCTTTCCCAAAAGCGCAACAGCGCAGTTTGGAAGTGCAAAGCACTAAGAATCTTTTAGATTCAAGAACAGAAGTGCAAAACACTATTTGATTTCTTGATCTAATTTAGATCAAAGAAAAATAAGTTTTTTCTTTTTATTTCAAGAACCAGAGATTCATAAAAGTGCAAAGCACTATTTTTTTTTTGTTTTTTTTGTTTTAAAGAACCAGTGGTTCATGAGAAGTGCAAAGCACTGGTTTTTTTTATATGAAGATCATTGATCTGGTTTTTAAATCAATGATCTATTAAAAGAAATTTCTTCTCTCTAGTGAAGGTTTTTACTTTTTTCTTTGGAATTTTCTCAGAGTTCTCTCTTTGTTTGAAGCTCTTGACTTTTTTCAAGAAAAATGTTCATGATTTTGAATTGAGGCTTGTGGTCCTTTTTATAGTACCCATAAATTAGTTAAATTTGTTAAAAAGATCTTTCTCTGAGTGATTTGGGGAATTTTCCCCACCGTTGGATCTTTGATCCAGGGGCTTCTGTTTTACAGAAGAAAATCTTCTTGTTTTAACAAGAACAGAAAAATTTCTTTAAAATTTTAATTCTGTTTGGCGCAAATGCCTCAGCGCGTGACACGTGTCGCGCAGCGCAGCTGCGCTAGCGCATCTGCGCTGACACGTGTCGCGCAGCGCAGCGCCTGCGCAACTGAAGCGTTGCTTCCTTTAATTTTGCTTAAAATAGAGCTTTGCTCTGATTGGGCGCGCCTTCTTGGGCGCTGCGCTGACGTATCAGCGCCTGACATGTGGCGCGTTGCGCCCGAGATTTGAAGCGTTGCTTCAAAATTTTGAATTTTGAATTTCAACAGAGCTTTGCTCTGATTGGGCGAAACAAATGCCCCCCCACCGTTGCGCTCACGTGGCGCACACGTGAGTGCAGCGGTGGCAAACTCCTGATCGTTGGATCAAGGGGTGAGCTCAAGGGGCGCAAGCGCCTTATAAATAGGACCTCTGGCCCTTAGAAAAATCTCACCATTTTCTAGATTTTGATTTCCAGTGCTTTGCTCTTGCTTAGAACTCCAGAGCTTTGCTCTCGTTTCCAGAACTTTAGAGCTTTGCTCTTATTTTCCAAGTTAGAAAATTTTAGGTAAAATTAATCTTAAGTTAAATATTTTAATTAACTATTAGAACTTTGCTCTTACAGATCTTTTGATCTAAAGAGATCCCCATTGGGATTTCATAAACAGAGCTTTGCTTTCAAAAACTTATAGATCTGCAGAGATCTTGTTCATGGGTTCTAACCCATGGATAGAGCTTTGCTCTTTGAATCATCTGTAGATCTTTTAGATCTGAAAAATGAAGAAATTTTCATAAGTTTTTCATGGATTTTTCAAGATTCCAAAAATTTTAATTCTTTTAGGTGTAGACATTTTCTGATGGACCTTTCCATTATTACCATAGAGCTGTGCTCTTTTAAGGAATATTATTTCCCTGGAACCAGAGTTTGACAGGTGTCACTCTGTGACAGAGCTTTGCTCTGAAAGAGGAGATTTTCTCCTTGTCTCTAGGGATTCTTCCCCCCCCCTTTTTTAATGGGAATGTTTTCCTGGGGACCAACTGACAATCTCATCCAATGATGAGGTTGTCTTATTAACTGACATATTGTCATCCAGATTTTGTGGGTCCCCATTTGGTCCCTACCCACTGCACTGCAGTGTGATTAATTTTAATCTAATTAATTTTTAAATTCATTTAATCGAAGATTTTTTTTTTAAATGCCAAGCGTTGGGATTATAGCACTGACGGCTATTTTGTTCTTTTGCAGCGATCATGTCTCTCGACACCTCGTTCCCGTTTGTTCGTTCAGAGGAGGGATCTCCCGAGGCTCCTTTGGACCGTGAGGTCTTGGCCATGATTAGAGAATACGACCCGGAGTACAAGAGTCTCCACCTTTGGGGGTCATGGTATAACCAGATCATTATTGGTCGACGCAGCTTCACATGCGCAGTGCCGTCCGAGCCCATCATAGCGATTCACTATGCTACCCTACCCTCGGTGTAGTATGCCGTGGAGTTGGTGGATTGGACATCGAAGGGCTTTCTACATCCCGCCATAAATGCGATACCGGTTCAGCGTCCCATGGTTTTGGACATTCTAGGATGCCGTATCTGTCAAGGTGAAGCACGACCTTGGGGGCAATCGTATAACCTTGGTCTGATCCCCCGCCACCCGATTGGCTATCTGCCGTGGGCCCGGTACATCCTGTCGACGAAGAAGTCGCAGTTGATAAGATTAAGACTGTACACCGCGGTCTACGTCTCTCTCTTCCAGTATCCCACGCTCCCCACCTGGTGGTTCAAGGCTTTCTTGGAGCAATGGAATATTCCTATCCACACTTTCCTTGCCATGGATCGGGAAGTGTCAATCTCCTTGGAGGAGTTCGCGGAGGTATCCGGTTTACCAGTGATGGGGGAACATTATGAGGAGTTGCTTCTGACAGATGAGTACGTCTTTAGTGCTAAGCCGATTGTAAGGGGGCTCACGCCGGAGAATGCTGTTCAGCACCAGTTCCCGAGCTTGATTAAAGTGTTGAACATATATGAGTCCCTCTTTGTCGAACATGGGAGTCGGGGAGTTAACTTTGAGGACTTCATTGCTCGTTTCCTTCGCCCAAGCGTCATCTCATCAGAAGCTGCCAAGTTTGCCACCCTGGATAACCCTTTCGGTCTAGGTGTGGACAATCTACCGGAGAAGGATATAGATCAAAAGGGTTTTTTCCTTCCGGACTTCCTTACCATGTCATTTGTAGAAATTGCGGCCCCTGGAATGGATGAGGAGGCCTTTTTCTTAGGATTTCTTGGATTGTGGCTGAGCTGGTTTGTGATCCCAATGCACTCTCATCGGATGCGGCCCTCTGTCTTTTACCCAGCCCACCGGATGGCCATCGGGGTAAAGGTGGCTGTTGGGATCGCTGGCTTGACGCACTTATACCATGGCCTAAGTCGAGCAGCGGATGCTAATGAGCCCGAGGTACTGCACGTGGTCTTCCCGATGCATTACTTTGCATCGTGGCTCGAGCTACACACGGCGGGTGTCTTCGGCATGCATAAAAGGCCCTCGTTCTTTGACAAGTGCAGTTTTCCTCGCATTATACAGCTGATCGGCGCATCAATTGTAACCCCATCACCGCGAAACGCCAGGGGCTTACTCCTTCGCCCTCATACCGTTGGAGCCGGGATGTCCTTTGTCGATAAGGTATTGACCATTAGAAATGTGTCTACCACTGCGACACGGCCATTATAAGATGTCTTTAAGGATGGAGCCTCAGTTTTGACGGCTCGGGAGACCCTTCACTTATATTCCATTAGACCGGGTTTCCTAGTTTTTAGGCAGAATGGTGTGGCAATTTTTATGAGGTACAACCCGCATCGTTTTGCTCAATAACTGGGCTACGATCAAGAAGTCCCCTTGGAAGCCTTCTTGCTAGAACCCACTGCCACTGAAGAAGGGATGGAGAACGCACTGCACCATTTCATACGCCTGAATACGAGCTCTCATTTTTTTATCAATGCGCCGGCTTACGCTACGAGACTCCTCAATGTGTACAAAGACTGGTACAATCATGCAACAGGAGCAGTTATAAAGGAGGAAAGGCGACTGTTGGTCGATCGTAAGAGTGCGCCTCCAGGTACCGATCGCAACGCTCCTTTGGTTCCTTGGACTCCAGTAGTCTCTCCTCTAAAAGAGGTTAGAACCGGGCCACCGCGTGCGCAAAGTCCTCCACGTAGCTTGTCGCTCCCTGATGTCACAGATGCACCTGCAGCGCCCCGTGCTCCAGTGGAGACAGTGGTTGTATCCTCGCCGGAGTCTGGCGTGGGTGCGGACATCGGGACCCGCCGTCCCAAGGTGGCTGCTAAGAGGAAATCGATCCCACGTGGGCCTAGGGTCGGGGACAGAAGAAAAAGAAGTCGCTCTTTGGTGCGGACGTCGCGTTTGGTCAGGAACCCCACGCTCCCTATGCCGAGGGCCTGAGTGAATACGGAACTAACGAGGGATTAATCATGCCACCCCCGGATGATACAGACTTGGAGGCCGCTCTCGAAACATCAGCGTGGTTGGCAAGGCGTGACGCATGGCTAGCTAAGCTTGCGCAATCAGGTAACTACTAGTCACATTTTCTTTACTGCAACATATCTTCCTCATTGCCTTTGACTAACGCTTTTCTTTCCTTTCTTCCAACAGGCATCACTGATGAAGAAGCCATTGCCGCTTCACTCAAGACCTTCCAGGAGGAAGAACGCCTTAGAGCGTCTTTAGGCCTCAGTAAGTCTCTATTCATCAAGTTTTCATTTCCCTTGTGTTATGGTCGATCTAACTTCCCCTTTTTATCACAGGAACCTCAATGCCACTCCCGCCAAGTGATGCAGATGTTCCGCCAGCTGCCGATGTTCCCGCTTCTTTTGGGCGACCGCAGGAGGTTCGTCTTGAAGAGCCGATGAAAGATGCCCTAAAGGCTCTGGAGGCATCCCTGAACGAAGATGACGACGCCTTGAAGGAAGCGTCACGAAGGTCCATCGCGACAGCCCGGGAGGAAAGGAAGCGGCTGAGGCGCGAAGCAAAGGTGCGCAGGGCTGCTTTGGCCATTGGAGCGGGCCCCAGCACCGTTCCTCGAGCCGATACTCCGTCAGAAGAGTCCCCGGTCGCCCTGTCTACGACTCATAGACAGGAGATCCGTGCCAATAGAGAGGCTAACGACAAGTCTACCTCAGGTAATACTTCTTTCAGAATTTCGTCATAAAACTCATAAAGTTATTGGTTCTTATATATTTTATCTTGCAGGGCCAAGTCCAACCGAGGGGGAGGCGGAGACCGTTGAACCCAAGGAAGCAGAGGAGGCGGCACCTACCGAACCCAAGCCAACAGTGGGCAACGTTGCTGAGGCTTTAGAGCCTGAGGTGGAGGTTGGGGGGTCTATAGCCGAGAAGGTCATTGATGCCGAGCCTGAAGTGGCGGCAGATGAAATGATCATCATAACCGAGCTGAGGGTAGTGGTGGACGAGGTGCTTGAGGCTGGCGACCTCGTGGTGATGGTGGATGAGCCGATGGAGATGGCGGAGCCCGAAGAAGTAGCGGATGAGATGGGCACGACTCTTGGGGAAGAGTCGGCCGCTTCCTTCCAAGAATCCGGCAACGCTCCAATCATTGCCCTCCCTGCCTATGATCTCCTGCCGTCTCCTGGTCGTGCGAGCACGACGACAGTCCCTATCGAGTCGGGTGATGAGGCCACGGGCGGTGGCCTCATGTCCACGGAGGAGGGATACGCCTCCGTTTCAGCCGGCAGCTCGTCAGGTAAATCCCAAGTTAGTATTCTTTCTTTGCCTTACAATCTTTCTGACAAATTTACCTTTTTTGTAACGCAGGCGCAGCCAGCGCCGATGCCCTACTGCTCGAGGGAGCGCCTTCAACAACTGCCTTGGCGGTGGTCACCTCTCAACCCTCTCTCATACCCTTGAAGATGTTGGAAGGTATGGGTTTGCAATTTATTAATCTTATCTTCCAGACGCATAATTTGTGTACTAAAGTCACACTATTGTGTCTTTCAGGAGTGCTTTTTGACCATCTCTATCAAGTGTTGCTCCCACACTTCTCTTTCCCATCTGAATTCGCCTCTCCCTCTGGTGGCGCTGGTGAGTACCGTTCCGATTGATATCTTTGTTTTTCAGTTGTAGAATTATTTCTAACTCTCTCTTGTCCTGACTGCAGTGTTACAAATCGAAGGGGGAGAAGAAAGATCGGTTGCGCCACCGGCCCTTCCGGCCTTACCACCTGCTTCAGCTGGTACGGCGACTATCACATTGATAACTCCCCCCTCTTTATTTTTTGTACTGTTATCTGATCACATCTTGTTTCTTTTCAGCTGTCGTTCCGGTCTCGGCGCTCTTCGAGCCTCGCATCACAATGCCGGCAGGTCCTTACCTAAGACGTCCATCTTCGAAAGGCGCCGCGAACAGCTTGCGTATGTTGAGCGACTACATTGAGGAGCTCGACGTTGAGACCCCTACGACTGCTGCGGATTTCGCTACGGCGGTTAACCCGATGCTGGTGATACTCGTGAATTTCCATGACGAGGGCATCATCACATCTTGGGTTAACCATTGTATGGAGATCGAGGCTCGCCTGCATCAGCTGGAATCGATGCGTCCTGCATCCGAGACTTTAGCCGCGAGCAATGAAAGAGCAGCATGGATCGAGGGAAGCGCTTCTTACGTCCACCATTTGGAACAAGAAGCAGCGTTAAAGTTAAGGGAATGCCAAGAGACTTCAAGCGAGACGGCCCGTCTGCGTGCTGAAGTTGAAGCGAATGCTGCCCAAGTGAAGACTATCTTCGAGGGTCTTCTGGAGCGCATCTCCCATGGGCTAAACTTGAAGCGAAAGCTTGATGTAGCTGAGCGCGATACTCCAGGTCGGGAAGCTTCTTATCAGGCCGTCAGGGAGCGGCTTGCATCTGTCTTGCAGCAACGGGCCCAAGTGGAGGCGGAGCTGGCGGTGGCAGCAGATCAGGAGAAAGTGAGGAAAGAATTGCGCGAACAATTGCTAGATCTATGCAAGATGTTTCCTTCTCAGTAATTCTCCTTGTATCGTTTGTACTTTTGAATTAAAAAAATGTATATATGTTTCTTTTTTATTCTTTAGCACAATGTATCCTGTACTCAACCAAGTTTATGAATAAAAGATATACATCTTCTGTAACGTCTTGTGTTATTTCTCCGCCTTTTCTTTCTTTTATTATCAGCACGCCACCTTAGTAAACATGGTCAACAGATAATAGAGCACGCATCTTGACTTTCTTAAGAAATAGCGATGGCTTAGGCCGCAGGTTCAGATCTGCTGCCTAAGACTTTTTAACTCTATGAGCCGTGAGGGTCTCATAGAGACTTTTCTCCCTACGGATCGAAAGGATCTCGTAGGTGGGTTTTTCTCCTTAGGAATCATGAGGATTCCTAAGTGTGGTTTTCTCTTATAAGTCGTAAGGATCCTATAAGAGAATTTTTCCCTCTTACAAGTCGAGAGGACCCGTAAGCGGTTGTTTCCCTCCTTGTCGAGATTCGACTTTGGAGAGTGAGACCCGTGAATAGTATGCAAGAGATCGTCTAGATCGATTTGCAGGGTCCCACTGTTCAGGAAGCAAGTTTTTTAATCCCTGCTGCCTGAGTCTTCATCTTGCAAGTTGAGACGAATCGGGAATTTTACCGCGGAGACACTGGTTTCTCTGCGAGCCGACGCGAATCAGGAGGCTCTCGTCAAGGAGTGTTTGTATCCGTGAGTCGAGGATTTTGCTAGGGATTATTTGTTTCCCGAGCGCCAAGGATTATTTGTTTCCTTGGGGTTTGAAACGAGTCGAGAATTTCCCACGGAGGCACTGGTGGCTCTGCGAGTCGACGCGGATCAGGAGGCTCCCGTCAAGGAGTGTTTGTATCCGTGAGTCTTTCAGGAGTGCTTTTTGACCATCTCTATCAAGTGTTGCTCCCACACTTCTCTTTCCCATCTGAATTCGCCTCTCCCTCTGGTGGTGCTGGTGAGTACCGTTCCGATTGATATCTTTGTTTTTCAGTTGTAGAATTATTTCTAACTCTCTCTTGTCCTGACTGCAGTGTTACAAATCGAAGGGGGAGAAGAAAGATCGGTTGCGCCACCGGCCCTTCCGGCCTTACCACCTGCTTCAGCTGGTACGGCGACTATCACATTGATAACTCCCCCCTCTTTATTTTTTGTACTGTTATCTGATCACATCTTGTTTCTTTTCAGCTGTCGTTCCGGTCTCGGCGCTCTTCGAGCCTCGCATCACAATGCCGGCAGGTCCTTACCTAAGACGTCCATCTTCGAAAGGCGCCGCGAACAGCTTGCGTATGTTGAGCGACTACATTGAGAAGCTCGACGTTAAGACCCCTACGACTGCTGCGGATTTCGCTACGGCGGTTAACCCGATGCTGGTGATACTCGTGAATTTCCATGACGAGGGCATCATCACATCTTGGGTTAACCATTGTATGGAGATCGAGGCTCGCCTGCATCAGCTGGAATCGATGCGTCCTGCACCCGAGACTTTAGCCGCGAGCAATGAAAGAGCAGCATGGATCGAGGGAAGCGCTTCTTACGTCCACCATTTGGAACAAGAAGCAGCGTTAAAGCTAAGGGAATGCCAAGAGACTTCGAGCGAGACGGCCCGTCTGCGTGCTGAAGTTGAAGCGAATGCTGCCCAAGTGAAGACTATCTTCGAGGGTCTTCTGGAGCGCATCTCCCATGGGCTAAACTTGAAGCGAAAGCTTGATGTAGCTGAGCGCGATACTCCAGGTCGGGAAGCTGCTTATCAGGCCGTCAGGGAGCGGCTTGCATCTGTCTTGCAGCAACGGGCCCAAGTGGAGGCGGAGCTGGCGGTGGCAGCAGATCAGGAGAAAGTGAGGAAAGAATTGCGCGAACAATTGCTAGATCTATGCAAGATGTTTCCTTCTCAGTAATTCTCCTTGTATCATTTGTACTTTTGAATTAAAAAAATGTATATATGTTTCTTTTTTATTCTTTAGCACAATGTATCCTGTACTCAACCAAGTTTATGAATAAAAGATATACATCTTCTGTAACGTCTTGTGTTATTTCTCCGCCTTTTCTTTCTTTTATTATCAGCACGCCACCTTAGTAAACATGGTCAACAGATAATAGAGCACGCATCTTGACTTTCTTAAGAAATAGCGATGGCTTAGGCCGCAGGTTCAGATCTGCTGCCTAAGACTTTTTAACTCTATGAGCCGTGAGGGTCTCATAGAGACTTTTCTCCCTACGGATCGAGAGGATCTCGTAGGTGGGTTTTTCTCCTTAGGAATCGTGAGGATTCCTAAGTGTGGTTTTCTCTTATAAGTCGTAAGGATCCTATAAGAGAATTTTTCCCTCTTACAAGTCGAGAGGACCCGTAAGCGGTTGTTTCCCTCCTTGTCGAGATTCGACTTTGGAGAGTGAGACCCGTGAATAGTATGCAAGAGATCGTCTAGATCGATTTGCAGGGTCCCACTGTTCAGGAAGCAAGTTTTTTAATCCCTGCTGCCTGAGTCTTCATCTTGCAAGTTGAGACGAATCGGGAATTTTACCGCGGAGACACTGGTTTCTCTGCGAGCCGACGCGAATCAGGAGGCTCTCGTCAAGGAGTGTTTGTATCCGTGAGTCGAGGATTTTGCTAGGGATTATTTGTTTCCCGAGCGCCAAGGATTATTTGTTTCCTTGGGGTTTGAAACGAGTCGAGAATTTCCCACGGAGGCACTGGTGGCTCTGCGAGTCGACGCGGATCAGGAGGCTCCCGTCAAGGAGTGTTTGTATCCGTGAGTCAAGGATTTTGCTAGGGATTATTTGTTTCCCGAGCGCCAAGGATTATTTGTTTCCTTGGGGTTTGAAACGAGTCGAGGATTTCCCACAGAGGTACCGGTGGCTCTGCGAATCGACGCGGATCAGGAGGCTCTCGTCAAGGAGTGTTTGTATCTGTGAGTCGAGGAGTTTGCTAGGGATTATTTATTTCCCAAGCGCCAAGGATTATTTGTTTCCTTGGGGTTTGAAACGAGTCGAGGATTTCCTACGGGGGCACTGGTGGCTCTGCGAGTCGACGCGGATCAGAAGGCTCTAGTCAAGAAGTGTTTGTATCCGTGAGTCGAGGAGTTTGCTAGGGATTATTTGTTTCCCAAGTGCCAAGGATTATTTGTTTCCTTGGGGTTTGAAATGAGTCGAGGATTTCCCACGGAAGCACTGGTGGCTCTGCGAGTCGACGCGGATCAGGAGGCTCTCGTCAAGGAGTGTTTGTATCCGTGAGTCGAGGAGTTTGCTAGGGATTATTTGTTTCCCAAGCGCTAAGGATTATTTGTTTCCTTGGGGTTTGAAACGAGTCGAGGATTTCCCACGGAGCACTGGTGGCTCTGTGAGTCGACGTGGATCAGGAGGATCTCGTCAAGGAGTGTTTGTATCCGTGAGTCGAGGAGTTTGCTGAAGACATTGGTTTCTTCGGAATTGGACTGAACCGTCGAGATTTGGCTTCGTCTTCTGGCGGAGCCTGTTGGGAAAGTATGGTTCCCTCTTTGTTTACGCCCTTGGATTGTATACAGGGATCGATGTGATCTTAACTGTAGGGCCAAAGTTTTATCATCATTTGTTTTGTTTTATCTCCGCTATGCTCTATCATTTCAGCTTTTATATCGCGAAGGTCGCGATTGCCCAATCATTTCGGCTATTTTTCGCGGTGCCCAATCATTTCGGCTATTTATTTTATTTTTACTCGCTGCTTTTTATTGCGAGTTGCCCAATCATTTCGGCTATTTTGCATGCATACATTTTTACTTGCTGCTTTTTATTGCAAGTTGCCCAATCATTTCGGCTATTTCGTATGCATGTGCGGCCTACTGGCTTTCCGCCGTAAACCTGGAATTAGACACCGATTTCGGCATCAGCACCGCTACAACTGGGATATTGCCAGGAGCGAATCATCATTTGCCTCTGTCGATATCGAACAAAGGTGGCTTAGTGAACAGGGTTAAGGCGCTGTCGACTTAGGCTTTTAACTTCATGAGCCGTAAGGGTCTCACAAAGGTATTTCTCCCTACAAGTCGTGAGGATCTTGTAGGTGTATTTTCTCCTTAGGGATCGTGAGGATCCCTAAGTGTATGTTTCTCTGTAAGTCGTAAGGATCCTACAAGAGGGTTTTCTCCTTGTAAGTCGAGAGGGCCTACAAGGGTCGTTTACCATGCGAACATATCCCCAGTCACGGATGAGACTTGGTTAGGGAAATGTTTATTCGCGCCCGTGGATTGTATACAAGGGTCAGTATTGAGCCACTTGTAGGGCAATATTGGAAGTTTGTAGGGGTTTGCTTAAGCACAGGTTTAGGTCTCTGTAACTTTAGACTTTCAAATCTTATGAGCCGTGAGGGTCCCATAAGAGAGTTCTCCTCACGAGTCGTGAGAATCTCGCGAGTGTATTTCTCCCTAGGATCGTGAGGATCCCTAAGTGTGTTGCTCCCTTGTGAGTCGTAAGGATCTCACGCGGGTGGTTTCTCCTTACAAGGTCGAGAGGACCCCATAAGTGTCTTTTAACGAGATTGCGCCCTTTGGGGTTTTCACAAACACTCGCCGGTAGCCCTGCTGTTTTTACTTACGGAGCCCTTTCGGGTTTTCATCCGTGCCCATTTTGCTCATGGACGTACCGTTTTTTTTTATATACTTTTTACGAGGTCGCGCCTTTTCAGGTTTTCACGAACACTCGCCGGTAGCCCTGCTGTTTTTACTCACGGCGCCCTTTCGGGTTTTCATCCGTGGCCTTTTTTGCTTATGGACATACCGTTTTTATTTATTTATATATTTTTTTTATATATATATTTTTATTTTATCAGCCTACGGATGCTGCGGTATTAGTTTAAGGACGTTTCGGTCCGCTATTAGTTTAAAGACATTTCGGTCCGACTTTGAGAAGGCTGGCTACTGCTGATAGAGTTTGAGCTTAGGAAGATAGCGAGCGGATATAGTCGTCGTCATCTACCATTGACCTAGGCTGTGGCTCATTAAGCATAGTATTTCTTTAGGAAGCGACCGTTTATTGGCCTGAAAGGCCTTTCACCGTGCATGTCCATGAGTAGATAGGCCCCACCCTGGTAGACCTTATCTATGATGTATGGGCCTTCATAGTTTGGCTCGAATTTTCCTCGCTTGGCGCGATTGGGGATCATAGGCCTTTTGACCACTAGCACAAGTTCGCCTTGGCGGAATGTCCTCGGTCGGGTCAATCTTTCATATGAGCGCGTCATCTTTGCTTCATAAGCTTCCAGATTTTGTTGTGCTATGAGCCGGGTTTCATCAAGGACGTCAAGCTCCTCAAGCCGAAGGTGAGCATTTTCTTCATCCGTCAGCTCGTAGTGGACTGCCACTCGTAGAGAGGGTAACTCTATCTCGAGAGGGAGTACTGCTTTCGTCCCAAATACCAACGCGTACGGCGTTGTGTTTGTGGCCGTTTTAAACGTAGTTCGATACGCCTATAGAGCCTCTTGCAGTCTCTCGTGCCAGTCTCTCTTATTTCGGGACACTGTTTTCTTTATGATCTTCGTCAAGATCTTGTTGAAGGCCTCAGCTAGACCGTTAGCTCGCGGATTATAAACCGAGGAATATCTCCAGTCTATATTGTGCTGCTGTGCAAAGCAACTGATCTTATGGCTTCTGTAAGCTGGCCCGTTATCGGAGATGATCCGTCACGGAGTTCCAAACCGATATATGACATGCGTCTTGAAGAAATGGAGGATATTCTCCGTCTTAACTTCTCTTAACGGTACTGCTTCTGCCCATTTAGAGAAGTAGTCAGTCGTCGCCAGGATGAAACGATGTCCTCTAGACGATGCTGGTTCGATGGGGCCGACTATATCAGTCCCCCACATTTCGAATGGCCAGCTAGCCACCGTTGGATGTAGTGGATTCGGATGCTGATGGATGAAGTCCCCATGAATTTGGCATGAATGGCATTGCTTCGCATATTCGAGGCAGTCCTGGATCATTGTGGGCCAATAGTAGCCCATCCGTTTGATCTTCAACTTCATCTTTGGGCCCGCTTGGTGAGAACCGCAGAGTCCGTCGTGAACTTCCTGGACGACTCTTTTCGCTTCGTCAGGTCCTAAACATCTCAGCCACAGAGAATCAAACGACCTCTTGTACAGAGTATCATTGACAAAGGCGAAAGACAGAGCTCGTTTCATAAGCTGATGTCTTGTGGACGCTTCTTCAGGTATTCGGTGGGACCTAAAGTAGTCTATGAAGACTTTTCTCCAATCCTCAGCCTTTTCCCGGTCTTTTACTTGCAGGGTCATTTGCTCAGTCGCTCCCTTCCTTTCGGATGATTCCAGAGATATTTCTGCTGGGGCAAGCACTTGACGGCTTTGTACCATGATTCTAACGTCATCGAGATTCTCGTCAGCCAGTTCTTTAGCAAGTTTGGCCAATGTGTCTGCTTTGCTGTTTTCCACGCGCGGTATGTTCTCCAAAGTATAGGAGGGAATTTGGGTCAACAGTTGTTGCACTTTTTCGCCGTATTTCACCAGTTCCGGCTTGCACGTTTGGTAGTCACCATTTACTTGACTAACGACCAGTTGAGAATCCCCGTATATAAGGAGGTCTTCAATCCCCATGTCAGTGGCGATCTCAAGACCTGCTATCAAGGCTTCATATTCGGCTTCGTTATTCGTCCTCGGCTCTGTTAAGGAGAAAGCGAAACGCATTATACCTCCTTATGGAGTCACGAAGATGAGGCCTACCCCCGATTTGATTATAGGGATACTTTGTTTGCGTTTTTTCATGGAAGATGCTCCATCGAAATAAAGTTCCCATTGGGTATCACTACCGTCGATCGCGTCAAACGCATGTTCGTCTGGCAAATCGCAATTCAGAAGAGAATCGGCCGGTATCGGGTGCTCAGCGAGGAAGTCGGCGATGGCCTGGCCTTTCACTGCCTTGAGAGGTTGATATGTTATGGAGAACTCCATCAAGAGCAGGGCTCATTTAGCGAGTCGTCCCGTCAACATGACCTTCGACATCAAGTATTTAAGGGGGTCCACCTTTGAAATGAGACGGACTTCGTGCGCCAACGCATAGTGCCTGAGCTTTGTTATCGCGAAGATCAACGCTAGGCAGTGTTTTTCAATGGGGGAGTAATTGCTTTCTGCCCCCAGTAGAATTCGACTTAAGTAGTAGAGTGCTCTTTCTTTCCCTTGATCGTTCTCTTGTGCCCATAATGCGCCCAAGGAACCTTCGAGGGCGGTTGTATAAAGAATGAGGGGTTTTCCCTTGACCGGAGCAGCCAACACTGGCGGGTTCTGCAGGTACTGTTTAATTTCGTCCAGCGCGCTCTGGCATTTTTGATCCCAGACGAATGGAGTTCCCTTCTTCATCAGGAGACTGTAAGGGCGGCACTTGCCAGAGAGGTTGGCTATAAATCGCCGAATATATGCGAGCTTTCCTTGGAGAGACCGCAACTGTTTGAGAGTCCTTGGCGGAGGTATTTCCATGATCTCCTTGATCTTGGACGGATTTATTTCGATACCCCGGTGTCGGACAATGAATCCCAGGAATTTACCCGAGGAAACTCCGAATGCACACTTGAGCGGGTTCATCTTCAAGTTGTATTGTCGAAGGCGTTGAAATACGGTCTTCAAGTGCTCGAGATGTTCCTCGTATGATTTGCTTTTAACCACGAGATCGTCGATATAGCATTCGACGATTTCGTGTATGAGGTCATCGAAGATCTTCGTCATGGCCCTCTGGTAGGTGGCACCAGCGTTCTTTAGACCGAAGGGCATCACCTTGTAGCAGAATATACCCAAAGGAGTCCGGAAGGCGGTGTGCTTCTGTTAGTTATATGTATGCCATAGAGGCCATTACTGTACATAGGATGTATATTGTAGTGGATGCTGGGACATATATAGGGATGACTTTCTTGCTCGACATGATAGTATGCTATCTGGTTGAACTTTACCTTAACGTGTATACTGATTGTCTCTCTGTTACATGTTGGTAAAGCCCTTAGGATCTGTACTTGACTACCTGGACTATGATGCGGATCATACTAGTGGGGACATGGTAGTCCATAAGTACATCCTTCAATGTCCCTAGTCGTGGGTGTATCGAGACGGGGCATCGATATACCAGAGTAGACTAGCGTGTACCTTCTCGACCCATACAGATGGGCGATGGATGATCCCATATCCATTGGTGTTTGACATCAGAGATGATATACGGGTGCTCAGTAGAGACTGGGTACACTGGACGGACTCGCCGAGAACTCCCAGATGGTATTATACCTCACGTCAGATGGCAGTTCTCTGGTGACACTGGTACAGAGTAGTCTGTTGACCCGAGATCGTCATAGAGTCTTGTGTGGTTCCCACTGTGCTTTGATTTCCATCTTACCACGTCCAAGAGGGCGTGCAAAACGGTGGTTTTTGGGTACAGTCCCGAGTCACATGGAGGCAATGAGCGATAGGAGGGGATTCGTCTCTCCCGGTATAGGGGGTTGATGTTGCGCTGTGTTCGATTGGCTATAACAGGAAATCCCTGGCCAGGGTTGCTGAGATTTACTGGTAAGTGTTACCTGTAGTTTCTCGAATAGTTATAGACCTCATATCGACACGACTTATCGAGCTATTGGGGTCTGACGTTTACCACCCCTAGGCGAGATATGCGACATATCAGACGATCAGACCGGACTGTACGGTAGTGTTACTGGTCGGATTCACTGGAGTGAGAGCGGGCTTGCTCGTCGATCTTCAGATCGCTCAATACCCGGGTGGCCGTTACGTTTAGCAGACCGCTTGCGGCTTGTGGATGTTTGATATGATCATCATCCGCTGCCGGCGTATTGACGAGTCTTTAGAGTCCTACACAGAGGTTTCCTGGCTCAAGCGAAACGAAATAGGAGCGCATATGAGATATGTGCGGGACCGAGAATGATACCAGTATGTGATACTGTATTCGATTCTCACGATTTGTGACATTGATCGGTTATATGCGATATAGCCGGGTTATCGGATCAAGTGTTGATTCGATAAGTTGTTACTGTTGATATTAGTCGGTTATATGCGATATGACCAGATCGTTAAATCAAGTGTTGATTTAATGATTTAATGCATAATAATATATTTGATATATTACTTTGCATTAACTAGTATCGGTTCACTTTAAAATGGATTTTCTCACTCGGGTGTGCACATTGTATATTCGATATAGTTTTGTGCACTTGCTTGTATCATGTTTGATGATACATGCATTATGGTTAAGTGTTAAGAATTAAACTATAGTTAAGTGGGTGATTAGGGTTTTTGATTTCATTTTATTCATTTAACTTTTTGGAAAAAGAAAAGGCAAAAAGAGGAAAATGGTTGCTTTCTTTTGTTCATTCATGAACCTTCATGAAGACTTTGACCAAATGACCATTTTGTCTCATGCTTAACCCTAACCACTCACTTAAACCTTATTTAACTCTCTACATCTAACCATGGTTCATTATATGATAAGGATTGGTTTTTCTTTTCTTTTCTAATTAATCTTATCATATTATTCTTCTTCTTCTTCCTTGCTTCAAGTGAAGAAAGCTCTCCTCATCAATGGTGATTGATGTTTTTGAGTGAGAAATCCAATTCTAAAGTTAACCCACTTCCTATTTCTTCATCCTCTACCTCTTGCCAAGTAGTAGAGTGTGTTTCCTTCACAAGTTTTTAGGACTTGGTGAAGGTGGAGCTTGATCTTTCGATGCCTCGACGTAGATCATCTTCGGCATGGACATCGATGACCTAGCTTGCCCATACTCCGACGAAGCCGACACTTGAGCCCGGATTTGATTTGGACAGCGGAGAGGACCTCGTTGCGGAGCTATGGAGGTGGAGCACCGGATCTACAAAGGTTGTATTTCCGTATCTTGTAGTTAAGTGTTAACTAGTTAGCTTTTTCGCCTAGTTTTCTAGCAAACGATCCGTAGTCGGGTCTCTCGGCACCAATATTTTTTTATATTGGCATGTTCGATGCCTTGTGAGACCAAATTAGGGTGCCTAGGGACCCTACAGTGGTATCAGAGCCTAGCTAGAGCCTTAGGCGAAGTCTAGACGGAATTTGAAGTCCGAACGACCCGAAAACCCAAACCGGAATATGCTCTCTGGACTTTTTCCGAAAATGCGGATTTTTGTGTATTAAAAATGCCTAAAAAATTCAATAAATAATTATAAGAATTACTGTGCAAACTCAGGCGAAAGATTCATCTAACAGAGCGCGGAACCGCGGCAGAAGCACTGTTTCTGCGGCGGTTCCGCGGCTAGGTGATGACATCACCTTCCACTTGCTGCACAGTAATTCCTATTTAATTATTCTGGATTTTATGGGAATATTTAAAATTTATTCCAGAGTTGAATGTTCTGGGTTGTTTTGGGGATTCGGTGTTTCGATCGGAGTATCAAATTTTGTCTGTGTGGCTTTCCGGATAATTTTTAGAATATGTTAAAAAGTTCGACCGGATATAAATACCCAATTTTTCCCCTGTCGGGAAATTTCCAAGTGTTGGATTTTTCCGTAGTTTAACGACGTTCTAAGTAGTGCAAGTAACGCGATGGTCCCTCTAGAAGACAACAAACCTTAACTCGATTATGTGACCGTCTTGAACTGCCCTTTGAACCTTCGGGTTTGGGGCAGTACGGCGTGCCACATGTGAGGCGTTGGCTTGACCCTTCTACGGCTGGACCGTTGGTACTGAGGCACGAACGGAATGTTGTTACACTTGTTTCATGTGTTGATCTGTATCGGGAAAACTTAGGTGTTCGATTGTTCGATCGGAAAGTTTAACATTTTCTATTTATCTGGAATGTGATACAATAATTGGAATTCACAATGAGTTATGAGATAACTAAATGAATGTTATAAACATAGCAGTTTAGTCTCACTTGATCGGTTGCCACGGAATTTTGATGTGATCAAAAGTCCGTCGCAATCACGTAGCGTACGCGGATACGCGCCGGGTAAACTTAATAGACAGCTACACCCCATAGCCCCGACCAAGTGACTGTAGGAGAACCCCGTCGCCGAAAGCATCCGTTCGGGTGCTCGCGGTAGCGGTGTTCCGCCTTGGTGCACTTCGTCGACGGTATCGGGGGTGCGGCCGCCTACTAAAGTTTGCGACGAGTATTCGATCAGACTGTCGGGAATCTTGTTGAATTGCCCGACTCGATATTGAAAAGTGTTTTCGATAATGAGACTAAAATGCGGGGTTTATAATTGTTAGGCATGCGATGTCTAAGGAATTCATTTGGTCAGGCATGCGATGTCTGAGATGGTTGCGGATTCCAACTGTTGTAGTTTTACACTTTCTTTTCTGTGACCGTAAGTGTAATATGTGATATCGCCGGTTTCGTTGCTATATGTCAACGACAATTGGGATGCGCATATTGACTTACGTTGATGACATGTGATGTTATGTGTTGCTGGATATGTTATATTGGATCGTCGTGTTTGAATAGCCGGGGTTTTTTATGTGAGATGAGTGTTTTTCATTTTCATTCATGTAAAAACTTGTATGTAATATTCTTTTATTGGGGCGCTTCCAGGTTGCGGGAGTTGTCACCTGTTGTATATTATTTACTTTTCCGCACTAGGATAGACCCAAGGAGGAGGGCACAAGTAACCGGGTTCTGGAGTCCAGTGGGAGACCAACTCGAGGAGTCGAGGCCGGGTCTCCTAACTCTAGAATTGGTAGGGTTGCTTGCCGCTCTCGTAGGGGTCTAGGGGTGTGGGTTTGGCTATTCATCACGACCGTGGAATCCTTGTTTTATACTGGCTCGTATTGAAAACACGGACGTCCTAGTATATCCAATATTTCATATGTTTCTTCTGCTGCGATATCTGTGATGTGATCATGTGATGTTCTGTGATAGATACAGTATATAGTATATATGATATATTATATAGACGTTATTTATGTTTTACACCCGCGCTAGCCCTGCCCCGCTCTGCCGTTAGTTACCTAACCTAACGGTGCACGAGGGGACATCGAGGCGAATGCGGATGGCATAAGTGTACGTCGTATTTATCTGTGATGTTTAGGTACTTAAATGATGGGACTTCATTAATGTGATTAATGAAATAAAAGAAACCTAAGATGTTGTAGAATCGAATTTCAAAATAAAACAGGTAGCTACAGTTCTTGCTTTGCACAGCGGTATATATGATATATCCTGCACCTTATTCGTTAAGGAAAGGACCGAGATCCCTTCACCGGGAGTGACTCCTTTAGCAATAACTGGCAGATGCTACACATTCGGTTTGTCTTTTGATTGCTTTTAAGTGTTTTTGCTTTGCACAGTGATATATATGATATATCCTGCACCTCATTCGACGAGGAAAGGACCGACGATCCCTTCACCGGGAGTGACTCCTTTAGCAAAACTAGAAAAGCCTCAAAAACACTCCATTTCAAAATTCATTTGATTCTACAACGATATCAAGTTCATTACGCAATAGGTTTTCAGAAAAACCTGTCGTAGCCCTCCGTCATTTCAGATAAATCCTGTTTAGTATTCGTGCTGCGTTTGTTGACCTTGTCAAGGCGCAGTGTGCGGTAGCTAACCAGTATTTATCTGCTTATGCATATGATGCAGATTGGGTTAGGGTAGTCGTGCGGCCTTGTTGACCTTGTCAAGAGTCGTGCGGGTGGGTTTGATTCAATCAAGAAATGATGGGTTGAACTTGACTTGCGGTCTATGGTTTGTTGACCTTGTCAAGGTCATAGATCGTTCGGGGCAAAATATTATCGGGAATTTCAAGTGTTGAAATTTGCAATGAGATTGCATACCTTCTATGAGATAGTTGGATCCCGATACCCGCTGTGAGTAATTGTTACTCCTGGGAGAGTTTTATACATTACAATTAGCCGATCAAGTAGGTGTCTAGAAAGGTGTCAACGGGGTTACGCCTCTGGGAAAACGAGGTTTACATTAATTAGGTTCGTGCGAAAGCACGGGGGACCTCCCTCAAAGTACCGACACTGGCCTGGCTGAAAGATTGGCGAACTTGTAGTGTGTAATTAATCCCGGCTAGTCTTTCCTTTTAGGGTTTGAAGGAAGATTTGATAAAAAGCAGTGGGAGCCATCCTGATTAGATAAAATAATAACCAATCTATTCTTGCAAGAGCGCACGCTGAGTGTTTTCTTCTCTCTCTCTCCAGGTAGCGACCATATCACGCCTTAATCAAGATAATAATACGGAATATTGACCGAACCCGCTTGTTATACAGAGCTGGGGAACGTTGGTCCCGCTCCAACTTATAATTGTTATAAGACAGAGCAGGAAATTGGGGAATACCAGATTTCCCGTGCCGCCCAAACGAAGAGAGTGCATGCTGATGCATCATCTTCGGGTGTGTTCATTACAGAGAACTGTTTCTCAGTATCCTTTACGTCCTGGGTATGTGATACCAGATCAGGATCCCAGATATGTAATCTGTTACATAGGGCTACAGAAAGGTAGAGAACTGAGAACGGGTGATAAGTTTCATGAGGCAGAAATCGGGGCAAGAGTTGCAGCCAAGTCTGTCGGTCACTGTCACCCTGTATTACAAATACATTGATTCTGAACGAATGTTATTAGATACCGAACCTGATATACAAAATCATATCAGTCTCTTTATCAGTAAAGAAATGATAAAATTTTGTATTGTTGGATAATGTTTTGAACATTTCCTATATCAAAAGTTGATCGGTTCAGGCACGTTATCTAAAAGCATTAATGTTCTAAATCAAACTACAGTTCTTAGTATACGGAACACACGCAAGAGGATGAGTTCAGAAATGAACAAATTCTTCTTGAGGCATTGTAGACTAGGTCATATCAATGCGACCCGACTAGCTGGAGTTACATAAAGATGCATATTTAAATTAGTTTGAATTTACATCTTGTGAAACTCGCCAGTCATGTCACAAAGATAAGATGACCACAGCTCTGTTTATTGGAAACAGAGAAAGAGTTAGTAAACTCTTGGGATGATACATGTTGATGTATGTAGGTCCCCTGTCTACACATGCCAAGACCGGTTCTTTTACTTCATTACATTCTCTGATAATCTCTCAAGATTCAGACATACGTTCCTGTTGAAACATAAGTCCGAACCTTTTGAGATATTCACAGAATATAAGTTAGAAGTAGAGAACCAATAAGGGTATAAGTATTATGTCCTTTGATGTGATCAAGGAGGAGAATACTTGAGCACGGAATTCCTGGACCATTCTAAAGGAGAATGAGATTCTCTCTCAGCATTACTCCTCCGTATACACCATAGCACAATGGTATATCGGGGCGGAGCAATCACACCCTATATGATAAGGTGTGCTCTATGATGAGTACTACTGAGTTATCATTTTTCCTTTTGGGAGTTATGCGCTTGAGAAGCTGCATACCTATTGAATAGGACTCGAATCAAATCAGTTGCCTACCACTCCATATGAGATATGGTATGGGAAGAGCCCATGTCTTAAGTCAATTAAGATTTGGGGTTGTCCGGCCTATGTCTAAAAGCAAAATCTGGACAAGCTCGAGGCAAAATCTGTAATGTAGAACTGGAAATGTTCCAGCTATACAGACTGCAGCTGATGATTTGATAGAACCAAAGGATTCAGTAGATTCCAACGAACCTCAGCCTCTCCGCCGATCTAGTAGGGTTCCTCACCCACCTGAGAGATACTTCGGTTTCTCTATGACAGTGGGAGCGAGGATTACATCATGAGATGATGACCCAACTAGCTTCGAGCAGGCCATCAGGAGTAAGACTCTGTAAGAATGGCTGGATGCTTAGCGATCTGAGATGGAATCCTTATACACCAACAAAGTATGGACTTTGGTTGTAATATCTGAAGGGTTAAATCCCCATCAGGAGCAAGTATATCTTGAGAAGATTGCTTGGTGTAGATGGAAAAGTTGAGACTTTCAAAGCTAGACTTGTTAAAGGTTTGCATCATTGACCAAATATGGATCATAATGTTAAAACCTTTTCAAGTAGCTATGCTTAAGTCCATCCAGATCCTACTTGTCACGGCTACATACCATGACTACGATATCTGGTGGTTGGGTGTCATGACTGCTTTTCTAAATGATGTTTTAGAAGAGTGCGTCTATAAGTACACAGCCAGAGGGCTTCGTAGACAGTGGGAGCAGCGGAAACGTGTGCAAGATGCTTTATAGGATTAAAGCAGGCATCGCGGAGTTGGAACGTCTGTTTTGATGTATTAGTCAAAGAGTTTGACATCATCAAAATGGTGGATGAACCTTGTATATACAAAAAGGTAGTAGGGAGTATGGTGACGATCCTCGTAGAGTACGTGGATGACATACTCTTGATAAGAAAGGAGTTTCTTATGCTACGCTCGATCAATCTCCGCTTATCACAAAGATTCTCCATATAGGATTAAAGTGGTACCTACTAAATCCTGGATTTTGGATCTATGAGATAGATCTAAATGGATGTTAGGAAACTCACTAGATGTAGTGAGGTGGTGTCAATCGATCCTGAGGAGAATCACTGGAAGGGTTCCAGGATGATAAAGACGACTGAATGTCAGTCACAGGCATTGTCTTTACCCTCAGTAGAGGGACGGTATGTTGGAAGAGTTCCAAGCTAGATACCGTGGCATACTAGACGATAAAGGCACGATACATCGCTACTTAAGATGCTACCAAAGAAGCTGTTTGGGTGAATATTGGTTCATAAGATGAACTACGTTCCTACCATTGTGTGACAATGGAGTTGTGGCTTATGCCAAGGAACGCCCGTCCCATCAGTGATCCAGACATATTCTAAGGCAGTATCACTTGATCATGGAGATGGTTGATCTCCAGGGTGATCGAGGTTTGGAGAATAGACTCAGAGGACAACACAGCGGATCCACTCACAAAGGCCTGTTCCCAGAGAGAGACTTTTATGGGATGGTTGAGTATGAGATACTGCAACCACTGCTACAGATGGCCCTAGTGCAAGTGGGAGATTGTTAGTTATATGTATGCCCTAGAGGCCATTACTGTACATAGGATGTATATTGTAGTGGATGCTGGGACATATATAGGGATGACTTTCTTGCTCGACATGATAGTATGCTATCTGGTTGAACTTTACCTTAACGTGTATACTGATTGTCTCTCTGTTACATGTTGGTAAAGCCCTTAGGATCTGTACTTGACTACCTGGACTATGATGCGGATCATACTAGTGGGGACATGGTAGTCCATAAGTACATCCTTCAATGTCCCTAGTCGTGGGTGTATCGAGACGGGGCATCGATATACCAGAGTAGACTAGCGTGTACCTTCTCGACCCATACAGATGGGCGATGGATGATCCCATATCCATTGGTGTTTGACATCAGAGATGATATACGGGTGCTCAGTAGAGACTGGGTACACTGGACGGACTCGCCGAGAACTCCCAGATGGTATTATACCTCACGTCAGATGGCAGTTCTCTGGTGACACTGGTACAGAGTAGTCTGTTGACCCGAGATCGTCATAGAGTCTTGTGTGGTTCCCACTGTGCTTTGATTTCCATCTTACCACGTCCAAGAGGGCGTGCAAAACGGTGGTTTTTGGGTACAGTCCCGAGTCACATGGAGGCAATGAGCGATAGGAGGGGATTCGTCTCTCCCGGTATAGGGGTTGATGTTGCGCTGTGTTCGATTGGCTATAACAGGAAATCCCTGGCCAGGGTTGCTGAGATTTACTGGTAAGTGTTACCTGTAGTTTCTCGAATAGTTATAGACCTCATATCGACACGACTTATCGAGCTATTGGGGTCTGACGTTTACCACCCCTAGGCGAGATATGCGACATATCAGACGATCAGACCGGACTGTACGGTAGTGTTACTGGTCGGATTCACTGGAGTGAGAGCGGGCTTGCTCGTCGATCTTCAGATCGCTCAATACCCGGGTGGCCGTTACGTTTAGCAGACCGCTTGCGGCTTGTGGATGTTTGATATGATCATCATCCGCTGCCGGCGTATTGACGAGTCTTTAGAGTCCTACACAGAGGTTTCCTGGCTCAAGCGAAACGAAATAGGAGCGCATATGAGATATGTGCGGGACCGAGAATGATACCAGTATGTGATACTGTATTCGATTCTCGCGATTTGTGACATTGATCGGTTATATGCGATATAGCCGGGTTATCGGATCAAGTGTTGATTCGATAAGTTGTTACTGTTGATATTAGTCGGTTATATGCGATATGACCGGATCGTTAAATCAAGTGTTGATTTAATGATTTAATGCATAATAATATATTTGATATATTACTTTGCATTAACTAGTATCGGTTCACTTTAAAATGGATTTTCTCACTCGGGTGTGCACATTGTATATTCGATATAGTTTTGTGCACTTGCTTGTATCATGTTTGATGATACATGCATTATGGTTAAGTGTTAAGAATTAAACTATAGTTAAGTGGGTGATTAGGGTTTTTGATTTCATTTTATTCATTTAACTTTTTGGAAAAAGAAAAGGCAAAAAGAGGAAAATGGTTGCTTTCTTTTGTTCATTCATGAACCTTCATGAAGACTTTGACCAAATGACCATTTTGTCTCATGCTTAACCCTAACCACTCACTTAAACCTTATTTAACTCTCTACATCTAACCATGGTTCATTATATGATAAGGATTGGTTTTTCTTTTCTTTTCTAATTAATCTTATCATATTATTCTTCTTCTTCTTCCTTGCTTCAAGTGAAGAAAGCTCTCCTCATCAATGGTGATTGATGTTTTTGAGTGAGAAATCCAATTCTAAAGTTAACCCACTTCCTATTTCTTCATACTCTACCTCTTGCCAAGTAGTAGAGTGTGTTTCCTTCACAAGTTTTTAGGACTTGGTGAAGGTGGAGCTTGATCTTTCGATGCCTCGACGTAGATCATCTTCGGCATGGACATCGACGACCTAGCTTGCCCATACTCCGACGAAGCCGACACTTGAGCCCGGATTTGATTTGGACAGCGGAGAGGACCTCGTTGCGGAGCTATGGAGGTGGAGCACCGGATCTACAAAGGTTGTATTTCCGTATCTTGTAGTTAAGTGTTAACTAGTTAGCTTTTTCGCCTAGTTTTCTAGCAAACGATCCGTAGTCGGGTCTCTCGGCACCCATATTTTTTTATATTGGCATGTTCGATGCCTTGTGAGACCAAATTAGGGTGCCTAGGGACCCTACAGCTTCTGGTCTTCGGGATGCATTTTTATCTGATTATATCCTGACGAGCCGTCCGTGAAGGAGAAAACCTCATGAGTGGACGTATTGTCTATCATCAGTTCGGTGACTGGCACTGGAAAATCATCCTTCGTTCAAGCTTTATTAAGATCGCGGAAGTCTACGCATATGCGCACCGTCCCATTTTTCTTCATCACCGGGACGATGTTAGCGATCCATTCAGGATATTGAACCTCCTGGATAAAGCGAGAGTCGATCAGCTTCTTGACCTCGGCGTTGATACTCATCACGAGCTCGAGCCGCATTCTCCTCGGCACCTGTTTGACTGGCTTGATGTCCGGGGATATCGCCAATTTGTGTACAGCAATTTCTGGATTTAGTCCCGGCATTTCGGAATAGTTCCACGCGAAGCAATCTCTATGCTGCAGAAGCACATCCTTTAACGCAGCTACCCTTTCTTCAGATAGTAACTCGCTGATGAATGTCGGTCGTGGATCGTTTGCCGTCCCCAACTCAATCTTCTTGAGGTTATCTACAGTGGTATGGATTCCATCTTCCAGCTCTTTTGGCGCTGGTGGGAATTCTGAGATTATCTCGTCGCTGCTGTTTTCTAAGCACCAAGGGAGCTCATCTATGTCCTCGGGCTCTTCTTTTAATATTGTAATCATGTGACAGGTGCGAATTCGCTTCCAATCCCAATGTGGAACCGGTTCTTCTTTCGTGGCCTTGGGCTCGTGTTTCTGTGGCGGCGTTACCTTCCAGTTGTCAGACAGAGTGAACTTGCCGAGCTGGTACTGATCTTCGACCCAATTCTTAAAGGTGAAGCAGTCTTCGAGCGGGTGCCCTATTACTCGATGGTAAGAGCAATAGTTTGGGTCAGAGACTTCGCTTGCTTGTTCGGGATGCTTAGACTCCGGCAGTGTGAGCATCTGATGTTTTAGAGCAAGTTCAAGTATCCTCCTCGTCTTATCCCGAGGAAAAGAGTATGCTCGACTCATTTTCTTCATGAGGGATAGATCAATAACGCTCGCCTCCCGTTTGCGTGACTTCTTAGCCCTACTTTGTTGCTGTTGAGCGCCTTTTTGGCCTTTCGACTTATTTCTGCTTTTGCGCCGAGCCTTCTTTATAACAGGTTGACAAGGAGCGGCATTTTCATCCTTTACGGCCTGTTGGAGAAGGCGTTGCGTCTTGGCTTTCTCGTAGATGGCCGTCTCACGGTTGTGATCATCTCGGACTTTTTGACCGGCTTTCTTTATAAGTTTGTCCATTTGTTCCTCGAACGACGGACTGGGCTCCTTTGCATCTGGAACTTTCACTAGCTTAGGATTAGCGTCCTCCCATTGAGCATCCGCTTCTCTATCAAGGTCATACACGACGTAGCAGCCGGGTAGTAACTCTCGTTTCTTTGACCGGATGTATCCAAGCTCTTTTGTTTCCATTCTCCCGTTAGGCAGTTTGCTCTGAGTCCCGGGGACGTTCCAGACCTTGTCATAGAATTTGGCCTTTCTAACGGTCTGTTTGAAGGATATCCCCTGGCGTTTCAGCAGCTTTTTCAAACCTTCTGTATAATATCTGGGGAGATGGATAGGCTGAAGCCTGTCGAGCTTAGAATCCACGCCATGCCAGATTTCTTTTTCTACCTTGGTTTCTTCAGAGCGGTAAAACAGAATTGCTTTCTCGCTCTCTCGCCTGGGAGGGATATAAAATGTCCGCAACTCTTCTACACTGTAGATATTAAGTGCATCCAGTTCTTTATGGTGTTTAAGCGGCACTATGGCGACTTGTAGACTTTGCTCTTCGTCAGCGGACATTTGTATTGAAGGTCGAGCAGAGAATACAGCATGGACTTCATCTTCCGAATCGCTGCCAAAGATCAATGTAGGAGCCGATGGTCCCGGCTTGTTGTGTTGGGGTGGACCCGAATAAACTATCTCCTCTTCTTCCTCAGTATCACTGCCGAAGACAGGGATGGTAGCGTTAATTTTATTCTCCGGCTTATGACACTTCTCTGTGTCTTCGAAATCCGGTAAGAAGTATTTGGCGTCTTCATATTTGCGGACCTCGTTTACAGAGAACGGGTTCAGTTCTCCCGTCACGGTATACTCGAAACCATCCTTAAAATATTTCATACACTGATGCTGTGTAGAAGGGATGATGTTGTACTCGTGTAACCATGGTCGGCCGAGCAAAGTGTTGTAGCATGTCTTGGCGTCTATGACGTGGAACTTAATGTCCGTGACGAGTAGCCCGAAGCGTAGCGTCAGTATCACAGATCCAAGAGTCTTTGACGATTGGAAGTCGAACCCGGAGATGGTGATCTTGTCCCGAGCAAGGTGCTGGACGCTCATGCAGATTTCCTTCAACACCCGCACGTTGAGTAAGTTAACAGACGACCCGTTATCGATCAGGATTTTGCCTATCTTTATATCATGGCAGTATCCCGAGACATAGAGAGGGAGATTGTGTTCACACGTCCCAAGTAGAAGGTCTTCATCTCCAAAAGTGACATCGGCCGTGTGCACTTCTTCCAATTCATCCTTCATCTTTTCCTTGGCCAGGCATGCTTGGAATTGTTCTGGGTCTTGGAGCGCCTTAATCAACGAATCACTCGCCTCTTTTGATAGTAAAAGGGCGTCAAGAATGTTGAGCTGTGAGGACAGCTTCCTCAGATGTGCTAAGACGTAGTAATCCACCTTATTCTTCTTTGGTGGGTCTTTGGCAGGTAGCTCTTTCACCACTTGGTCATCTAAGACGATATCTTCAGTGGCCTTTTCTTTCCCTTTATCTTTTTTGTTCGAGGGTCCGAGGTTCTTTTCGGGCAGCGTGCGATTACGTAGCCGGATATTTTCGCAAACTTTCGGTTCTTCTTCTTTTCTCGAAACGGACTCTTTAAAGAGAGGGGCAAGTTCTAGCTCTTCATCAGAATCACTCCCGAATGTGGGTATTTGTGATCTACCGGTGTTAACCATGCAACAATCGCCAGCGGTTCTTTTAAGCCCTTCGGTCGTATTTCTTTGTTCTCGACGAGTTTTACGCTTTTCCCGCTTAAAGCGTTGTCGATGAGCAACATATCCTTGCCACCATCTATCGAAAGCTTTGCACTCTTGAGTGGGGTGCGAAATCTTTTGATGATATAAGCAATAGGAGGGGTGCGTTTCCATTTCACCAGTGATGTTTCCTTCAGAGGATGGTAGCTTCATGCCCATGGATATGGCCTTAGCAAACTTTTTCCTCATCTTGAATTGGCTTTTGTCGGTAGTGGAGGTGTTTAGCTCCAACGGGATCGTCTCAGCTCCTTCATCAAGTCGCTGGCGCTTGGCCCCTTCAAATATAACCGCCTCGCGCTCCCGATCAGCTTTACTTTTCAACCGAGCTTCATTAAGGAATGCGTCAATTACTCATCTGATGGCCCCAGAACTTTTGGTTCAGGATCCGCCCCCAGCTTTTCGGTGCAAGGAGTCTCCTCATCGTTCGTGATCGAATGGGAAATCATATGACAACTCGCCACATATTCCTCGGATTCATCCGATGAACTTTCTCCCTCATCTTCTTCTTGAAAGACGTGATTGAGGAACTCTTGGAATGTAATGGGAGTCCGTGCCTTCTAGTTGTATTCCTCCAGCGCATCAATTTGTTTTTGCAGGTCCGTGCGCTTGTCGCCAGGCTTCACGGTCTTCTTTGACTTCTTTTTCTTCTTTTTCGAAGATTTTGACGACTGGTTGCGAGTGCTTGAGCCACCACCATCGGTCTTTGGAGTTGGACGTGGTTTCAACATCCCTTCAATGACCTGCGGTTCCAACGGGTTCTTCTACTTGATCGCTGGACATGTCTGGAGGTCGTTTAGCATCCTCTTTGTCTTGGTTGATAATACAACCTCCCAAGGAGCTTCTTCAACGACGAAGCATGTTACCCCTGGCGTATTCGTCCCCTTAGAGGTGTGGGGCTGCGGGGGATTCACCTTCCATTTGTCAGATAACGCGAACTTGCCCTGTCGGTACTGGTTTTCAAGCCAATTCTTGAAAACGTAGCAATCTTCGATCGGATGGCCTAGTACTCGATGATAAGGACAGTAGTTGGGCTCGTTGACGTCACTTGGTTGTAACGGACGTTTTGGATCCGGCAGATTTATGAGTCTGTTGCGCAACGCCAGCTCGAATAACCTCCTCGTTTTATCGCGGGGAAAGGAGTAAGAACGTCCTAGCCTCTCCTCAAGGGCCACGTATGGACGCGTATTATTTTGACGAACAATCGGCTTCGAGTCGCTCGGTTGTTGTTGAGCATTAGCGACAATGATCGCTTTTCCCTTCCCTTTGTCATTTCGGGAGTCCGGCTTTGGAAGAGGGGGTTTATGGCCCATCTGATCCATTTGCGCTAGCTTGTCAATCAAGGCCTGGAAGGTAGTCGGCTTGGAAAACATCATAAATTGCGAAATGGTTGCTTGCGGATCAAGGGTGCCCACAAACATACCCACTGCGGGAGCTTCTTCAATGCGCTGCTCGCACTTTGACCATAAATTACGCCACCGTATAGCATATTGGACCCATGTCTCGCCTGGCTTTACCCTGGCGTTAATCAGTGCCGTCATCGGGGTACGTTCACTGGCGCTTGCAAAACGCTGAGTAAACAATAGCTCCATTTCCGCGAAGATTTTGATAAAGTCGTTCGGGAGCTCAGAGTACCACTCGAACGCCGTATCTGATAAACTTCCAATAAACTGGCGAAGTAAAAGCTTGTCATCACCACCGGTGTTGCCGCAGAGTGCTCTGAACTGGGCGACATGCTGGTGAGGATTGCCCGTCCCTTTGTAGACATGGAACTTGGGAATTGTGTAACCTGGCGGGTACTTGATTTGGTCGTACCAACTTGGATATGGCCGCCCCGTTTTTACGACCTGGCCGGCTGCTTCGGTCGCATGATGAACCCGTATTTGTTGGGCTATATACTCGTCCAAATCAGCTTTAGAGATTGTATCCTTTTTAGCCGTTGACAGAGCTGGCGGAGGATTCGACGTCTCTCCCCTATCGTCTTCAAGGATGATCGGGGGATCTTCAGCAGGTGGATCTTGTTGAATCATCATACCCACCATATCCTGGAACAGGAGGGCCATTTTCTTTATGTTGGCTGCCTGTTCTGCAGCTTCTTTATCCTTTTTCTCCAGTACGCGACGAAGGAATTCAGCGTCAGTTTCTTGTTCTTGACGCTCGTCCGAGGACGTTTCAGGGGTTTCTTTTGGCCCTGTAAGTGCGGCCATAGCGTTCATCATCTCTTGGAGTTTCTGCTGCTGCTCCTGAGCCTTGGTCACTGACCTCGTGTGCGGTCTATGACCTGTTGATATGCGGCTGTCCTCTTTACCAGACGCCATACAGACGGTATGAACTACAATGCCCCCAGACCTAGGGCGTTTGGGTTCACCTCCTTTGGTATTTACTGCAGGTGTTGGCACTTTCTCCGGCCTTCTTCTTTTATGGGCCGTAGAAGTTGAGGGGGCCGTTGCTTTGGGCACCCAAGCGGTCGTCGCCTTTCGTTGCTTAACCAGGGGATTTTCTTCCTGCCGACCTTTTGACTTCTTGTGCTGGCGAAAGGAGTTAGGATCAATGACAGATTTTTGGACTCGTCGCCATGTCTTATACATCCTGGAGGACAGCGATTGAAGATGCTGCTCCGGCTTTTCTGCTTCCACGGCGGTTTCTACCGGCGGAGGAGATCTTTTAAGGACCGCAGTTGGCGAGTTTTTGCGTACCCTATTCAACAGCTCAAAGCTGTTCCCGGTTGGAACAGCAGCGTTAACTTCCACCGTCGGAGTTGGCGGAGTCATCCCAGAAGGGGAGTTGCCCCCGGCCCTCCTTATCCGGCGCCAGTGGCGTCGTCGGGCGCGACGAGTCGCCGGTATTGGCTCAGAGACAGAAACAACTTCTTCTTGCCCCCTGCTTAGGTGTGGGGTGGTTGCCGGTGTCAGCCTGTTGAAGACTGATGTCTTTCGAGCAGCAAGAGTAGGAGTGGGAGTTGGGATGGTCAATCTTGCAAAGACCGATCTCCTAGCAGGAGAAGCCGCCTTGACGACTTCAGGAGCAGGTTTGGCTACTCTTTTTGGAATAACCCTTTCCGGGACTGCAAGCTTCATTGTGGGCTCATAGGAGTTTTGGCACAGTCTGGAGAAGACCGAGGCACTGGTGTTGGGCGACCCGTTGAGAGGGGCCGCCGTAACTGAAAGTCGATCGAAGACCGACTTCTTAGAAGTTTCTTGTACGGGCACGGGGGTGCTGAAGCTTGTTGGCGGAAGAATAGTTCCGAAAAACAGCCCCGTGGTGGCTTGAGTAATCTGCTCCATGGGCATGGTGAACAAAGAGGTCGCTTGGGGCCCGTAGGTTATGCCCCCAGTTGAGGCCGAACACGAGCTGCAGCTGCAGTTGGAGCACTTCGAACACGTTGAGGCCATCGATGCTTGACTTCTCTTCTGCACCGAGCAAGAGACCAGATCTTAGTAAACTTGAAATCCATAGGCAACCGTTAACAAACCGCGATTGGTTCGCGAAGACGACACACGAGGTGTGGAGTGGAAAAAGGAAAAAGTCCCACAGGGCGTGCCAGAATCTGTTCCCCTCCGAACGGCGGCGCACAGGACTGCAATGTCCTGACGCTGAGATTCGGGGCAGATGCTATTTGGTTTTATCCGTCCACCTCTCCGAAGATGCCAAGTTGATTTATGGCACCGTGTATCGGAGGTTTAGACGGATGCGGCCGATGTAGCAGACTTTGTCAGATCCCCCCTCGCTTGAGGGTTTTTTTTTTATTGTGGGGACGCTCTTCCCTGCGGGCGCAAGCTCCTGCAGTTAATTACGCTACCGCATCACGGTAACAACTTTCTCCTTCTCCAGAATTTCACTTCGTGTCGTGTGTGTTTTTTTTTTTTGGTTGCCCGTGGATTGTATACGGAGACTGAATAATGCCGTCGCCCGTAGGACGTGGATTAGTTCAAATCCGTATTTATTTAGATTTGGGTTTGGTGTTTTTAGTTTAAGGATACGTTAGCCGTATTGAGGCTAAGATCAACTTAAACGTTCGTTAAGGATACGTTAGTCCTGTTTGAGACTAAGATCAACTTAACGTAGTGATTCATTTAATATATGGCCGTCAGGACTCGTCACCTCTCTGACGTCGTTGAAGGATTACAACGGCGGATGTCAGAGGAGTTCAGAGATGTACCCTTGAACCAAGATTGATTTGGAGTTTTATCGTTCATTTGAGTGTTTAAGGATACGTTAGCCGTGTTTAGGGCTAAGATCAACTTAAACAGGACCGTTTAGATCCGGCAAAAGAGCATTTGGAGGCTCTATTGTTCCAGTTTAGGGACGTAGTGGTCCATAGGTAGTTTAAGGACGTTGCGGTCCATGTTCCAGTTTAGGGACGTGGTGGTCCATATTCCAGTTTAGGGACGTGGTGGTCCGCATCATTAGTTTAAGGACATTTCGGTCCATCGCCAGTTTTAGGGACGTAGTGGTCCATCATTAGTTTAAGGACGTTTCGATCCAATATTAGTTTAAGGACGTCTCGGTCCAATATTAGTTTAAGGACGTCTCGGTCCAGTATTAGTTTAGGGACGTTTCGATCCACGAGTTTAAGGACCCCGCAGTCCATATTCATGTGCGGTCGTTGGGACCCGTCGCCTCTCTGACGTCGTTGAAGGATTACAACGAGAGGTGTCAGAAGAGCTCGGAGATGTACCCTCGAACCGGATATAAATTGATTTAAGGGAGCAATCTCGCTCAGTCAATTTAATTTGAGGACTTACGGCCATGATTGGGCTAAGTTCAGTTGAAAAGTATTCAACGCCTTTTATTTGTTTTTGGTCTGTTAGACCTGTGTTAGGGCTTGGCCCATTTTTAAATAATACATTGCATTATTTTCTATTCTTTTGTTTGGGCTCTGCCTATAAAAGATGCAGAGCATCAATTTATTTTGGGTTCTGCAAGGCATCTGCATAGCATTTTTATTATTTAGTTTGGGCTTTGCCCATTTATAAATGATGCAGAGCATCAATTTAATTAGGCATGTTTGGTCTTTTAATTGGGCCTGGCCCTTCAGAAAATGCATTGCATTTTCAGACGCTTTGCGCCAATCAGAGAGCGCAAGCGCTTGTGATGACGACACGTGTCATGCAAGCACAGTGCGCTGCGCTTGCGCTGCTGACATGTGGCGCACCTTGGTAAGTTGCGCCAATCACAGAGAGCAAAGCTCTATCTCAAAGCTCATAGCGCAAGTGATTCAGATGCTGACACGTGGCGCTTTCCCAAAAGCGCAACAGCGCAGTTTGGAAGTGCAAAGCACTAAGAATCTTTTAGATTCAAGAACAAAAGTGCAAAACACTATTTGATTTCTTGATCTAATTTAGATCAAAGAAAAATAAGTTTTTTCTTTTTATTTCAAGAACCAGAGGTTCATAAAAGTGCAAAGCACTATTTTTTTTTTGTTTTAAAGAACCAGTGGTTCATGAGAAGTGCAAAGCACTGGTTTTTTTTTATATGAAGATCATTGATCTGGTTTTTAGATCAATGATCTATTAGAAGAAATTTCTTCTCTCTAGTGAAGGTTTTTACCTTTTTCTTTGGAATTTTCTCAGAGTTCTCTCTTTGTTTGAAGCTCTTGACTTTTTTCAAGAAAAATGTTCATGATTTTGAATTGAGGCTTGGGGTCCTTTTTATAGTGCCCATAAATTAGTTAAATTTGTTAAAGAGATCTTTCTCTGAGTGATTTGGGGAATTTTCCCCACCGTTGGATCTTTGATCCAAGGGCTTCTGTTTTACAGAAGAAAATCTTCTTGTTTTAACAAGAACAGAAAGATTTCTTTAAAATTTTAATTCTGTTTGGCGTAAATGCCTCTGCGCGTGACACGTGTCGCGCAGCGCAACGCAGCTGCGCTAGCGCATCTGCGCTGACACGTGTCTCGCAGCGCGCAGCGCTGCGCAAGCGCATCTGCACTGACACGTATCGCGCAGCGCAGCGCCTGCGCAACTGAAGCGTTGCTTCCTTTAATTTTGCTTAAAATAGAGCTTTGCTCTGATTGGGCGCGCCTTCTTGGACGCTGCGCTGACGTATCAGCGCCTGACATGTGGCGCGTTGCGCCCGAGATTCGAAGCATTGCTTCAAAATTTTGAATTTTGAATTTCAACAGAGCTTTGCTCTGATTGGGCGAAACATTCATATTACATCTCTTGTCATTCTTGTGCATTTTATTTATATATTGCTTATTTTCACTTACCGTGTTTACTTCGGAGTAAATACGTCGCGTGCCCGCCATGCCTTCTTCTCCGTACACTGGTAAGCGGGGCGTGATAGATGGGCCGAGCAGGAAGCTGCCCGGCAGCCTCATGATGAGGGCTTTGGATCCACGTCTTTGTTGAGCAGGAAGCTACCCACTGTAGATGGGCCTAGAAGGAAGCTACTCGGCCGCCTCGTGATGGGAGTTTTGGATCTACGTCTTCGTTGGGCAGGAAGCTACCCACGGTGGATGGGCCGAGCAAGAAGCTACCCAGACGCCTCATGATGAGGGCTTTGGATCCACAGCGTTGTTGGACAGGAAGCTACCTACTACGGATGGGTCGAGCAGGAAGCTATCCGGACGCCTCGTGATCAAGGCATTGGATCCACGTCTTCGTTGAGAAGAAAGTTACCCACTGTGGATGGGCCTAGCAGGAAGCTATCCGGCTGCCTCGTGATGAAGGCTTTGGATCCACATCTTCATTGGGCAGGAAGCTATCCACTATCGATTGGCCGAGCAGGAATCTACCCAGCATCCTCATGATGAGAGCTTTGGATCCACATCTTTGTTGGGCAGGAAGCTTCCTACGGTGGATGGGCCGAGCAAGAAGCTACCTGGCTGCTTCGTGATGAGGGCTTTGGATCCACAGTGTTGTTGGGCAAGAAACTACCCACTGCAGATGGGCCGAGCAGGAAGCTACCCGGTCGCCTAGTGATGAGGGCTTTGGATCCACGTCTTCGTTGGGCAGGAAATTACCCACTGTGGATGGGTCGAGCAGGAAGCTACCCAGCCACCTCGTGATGAAAGCTTTGGATCCACATCTTCGTTGAGCATGAAGCTACCCGGCCGCCTTGTGATGAGGGCTTTGGATCCATGTCTTCGTTGGGCAGAAAGCTACCCGCGGTGGATGGGACGAGCAGGAAGCTTCCTGGCCGCCTCGTGATGAGTGCTTTGGATCCACAGCGTTGTTGGGCAGGAAGCTACCCACTGCGGATGGGCTGAACAGGAAGCTACCCGGCTCGTGATGAGGGCTTTAGATCCACGGCGTTGTTGGGTAGGAAGCTACCCACGGTGGATGGGCCGAGCAGGAAGCTACCCGGCCGCCTCGTGATGAGATCTTTGGATCCACAGCATTGTTGGGCAGGAAGATACCCACTGCGGATGGGTCGAGCAGGAAGCTACCCGGCCGCCTCATGATCAGGGCTTTAGATCCACGTCTTAGTTGGACAGGAAGCTATCCACCGTGGATGGGTCGAGAAGGAAGCTACACGGCCGCCTCATGATGAGGACTTTGGATCCACAGCGTTGTTGGGCAGGAAGCTACCCACTGCGGATGGGCCGAGCAGGAAGCAACCCGGCCGCCTCGTGATGAGGGCTTTGGATCCACATCTTCGTTGGGCAGGAAGCTGCCCACTGTGGATGGGCCGAGCAGGAAGCTACCCGGCCGCTTCGTGATGAGGGCTTTGAATCCACAACGTTGTTGGGTAGGAAGCTACCAGCTGTGGATGGGCTGAGGAGAAATGTCACGCCCTGCTTTCCAAAATACGTAAACGCGGCACGTGACAGAGCTAACCATGCTACCTATTGCTAGGAATAATCTCTTCATATTCACATTACAGCTTTCAAGGTGATATCAAGAACAGTAAAATAAAATCTAGCTAACACGTGTCCATCTGCCACAATAAATAGAATCAAGAAAATGCATAAAGCGGAAACGAATCAAGATCCAATAAATAATAGTATCTGAATCACGTCCCAATATGGGCTCACATCAATAAAAAAAACTGATGAAATAAATAAACTAAGAGTCTATAAACTAAATGGCTAGCTCCTCATTGCACGGCTTGATTGCTAAAGTTCTCCTGATCTGCCTGGTATAAAGGTAGAGTAACTGGGCCATGCAAAACCCAGACATCAGTACGTCATAATATCAAAAGAATTGTAATAACCAGGATATGATGCTATGATTAAATATGAATATAAATAAATAACACAGGTATAAAACAGTGAGCTGTGTGTATGTGATGTGTATCCTAAAGTATGTGCTTCCAGGTTATCTATTCCACAAGTCTTTGAAATCAATTAATGTAATTCTCATCGTAACTCAACAGTATATATCCCGTTAATGCCCCACGGGACCACGGTACAATATATCCCGCTTATTCCCCACGGGACCACGGTACAATAAACAATGATTTATTCCGTAACGCCTAGAATCACGGTAAACAATAATAATATCTTCCTGAGTTACGCTTCAGTTACATTCTTGATTTCCCCTTTCCCCCCAGTTTTTGTGTTCAGGTCAGGTATTGATGATATAAATCTAATGTCAACACAGGATCAAGCAGGTACAGGTCTTATCTATGTAGATAACCAATCACGTCCATCAGGACAACAAGTCAGGATTGTCGGCATTAGTAATAAGATTCAAGTAATAAGTCTGGTAGTGTGTCGTGAACAAGTCATGCAATATATTTTAACCAGAATAGACACTAAATGTAAAACTATAACCAATATCTAAACACGGTAACCACGACTAATGCCAGGATGTATATGTGTGTATCTGTAATAACCGTTTTATGTCCATTACCATGTATATTGCAATATAGATAACATATTGAGCAAATATTGTAGTATGATAATATTGTAATGATCCGGCATGTAACTAAATAAACCATTATCGGTATGGATACAGACGGATACGGTAAAACTGTAAATTGGTACTACTTGTTGGATATTAAAACATATGAACTATAGTTAATCATATAAATATTAATATAACAAAATAGCATGTTGCAAGTTTAGAACTTGCCTGATCGGATCTCACGTCGAGATACGGATGTTACATTCCGACGTCAAAATAACGTTACGATGCAAAGCTTACGCATGCAGGACTGGACCTGGCTGAGCAGCTGTGTGACGTGGTGACTGGGTTAGACGATAGTGACTGAGTCGTCTGGATCGTCGGCAACGTGCGCAACTTGTTCATATCAGAATTTTGCATTATTATATTCCCCATTCTTAATCATATTGCAAATAAATAGGTGCTTTTGATCCATGTCTGCTAAATAGTTGCAGATTACAGGTTCTCAGAACAAATACAGTGAAAATGGTGAAAAGACGCTATAAATGTGAGACTACGACCAATAAATAGATGAATCTGTATGATGCCGCCTACCAGTTTAAGGAACAAATGAAAATCAATGAACAGTTCGATTGCACAACGTATGAGGGCAGCACAAGATTCAAGATTTCAACACGAAGCTAACGGTAAAAGTCCACAACATTCTGCACTATGGAAATCCGGAAGAAAATAGAAGATATTCCGATAAACCAAGTGAAGAAACCAGAAGTAAAATGCAACATGAAGCAGCCCTAAAGAAATGAGCCCAATAGCCCATCAAACGGCCGCGGAACCGCGGCCAAACAAGGCTTTTGGCCGCCGAACCGCGGCCGTGCAATGTACGTGTCGGTGGATAAGACGGTGCGTTGACCGGGTCTTCTTAGGGTAGATTTGTAAATTTATAAATGGATCAGAATGTAACCTAGGATTTCCTGTATCTATAAATAGGAGAGCAAAAGGCCAATAATTCTCGTGCCTCTTTTTGGGTGCCTCTTTTGAGATGCCTCTTTTTATTTATCAAATTTCAGAATTTTTATTCGCTGTAAATGTTTGAAGAGTGCATCAAATAAAGTAAGTCTTTCTTTTCTATGCCTTAGTTTAATTTTCTTTTCTGCCCTAGTATAAATTTTATTTATCTGCCCTAATTAATTAGATAGCAATTTTATTTATCTGCCGTAGTTTAGTTAATTAGGTTATTGAATTAAAATCATAAAAATGAAATCTTTTATCAATTCCCTAATGAGTGAGTAGTTCCTCACTTGTTAGGGTTAGGTTTGGGGAAGGTTTGAGAGATGAAAATCTCCCACCCCTTTCTTGCCCGTTATACATTTTAAATAGGACTCTATGCATACATACACACACCGCTCACTACGGCACCCTATCCCACGAGGTAGCGGTGATACCATAGTTAAAGACCGGTTGTGTATGTTTTCCATAGAGGTTAGGGTAAGAGTTAAGAAATGACGGACAAGGACCTAGAGGAAGAAACCTAGTTTCTTTCCGATCGTGCTAATCCCCTTTGTTAACTATTACCTTAACACCTAAAAGTTCTTAATTAGGGTATAGAAAGCGGTGAGAATAATTGATTTTCCAAACTAACCTAATCTTAACCCTAGCAAAATTCTTATAAACTTTAATCTCATTCTTAGATCTTAAAATAAAACCCAAAATCTTTTGGATTTAACTCGTTAAAACACAAAGAAAAGGAATCCATCTCCCTGTGGACCGACCCGTACTCAACTGGCTAGCTACCAAGCGACACCGTTCTTGATTGCGGTTAATATTCTTTGATTTATCTTTTAAAAGCGCATAAGCACACATAAATCATTCGATCAATCAAATGGCGCCGTTGCCGGGGAGACGGTAGTCTCTTTCTTTGTGTAATTTCGGGTTAAAAAAAAATAAAAATAAAAAATAAAAAAATTATAAATTATAAAAATTGAAATTTTTTAAAACAAAATAAAAATAAAAATAAAAATAAATTCATATTGTTCTTTTTGAAAGGTATTGTATGAATTGTGCAGGATCGAAGAGACGGACAGATTCAGATCTGGAAAATCCCAGTGAACAAATCAAGAAACAGAGAATCTGAACAAACAGGGGAGAATCCAAACAACACAGAGAAATATTTTGGAGATCCAAACCATCTTAACCACCGCGGAACCGCGGCGGATTCAAGCGTTTGACCGCGGAACCGCGGTCAACTGCTGACATCAGCATCCCAAAAAGTCTCTGTAAGTATTTTTATCTCCTCTGTAACCCCCTGAACTCCACTGAAAAATTTTCCTGCAGGGTTCTTTGTGCAAAAATCTTTCTCCCTCTCCAATAAATTGTTTTTGTGCAGGATTCTTTGCGCTGCAAAATAATAAAAAAATTTGAAAGTGTTTTAGATTTTTGTGTGTTTATTGTTTTGCATTTTTAAAACGAACTTTTAAGGGGCTATAACACCAATCAAGATTGGGTGGGGATTTCATTACCCTTCCTAAGACCCCAGAAATCACAAAAAGCATTTTGCATCAACTCTCGAGTTAATAAAAAAAAATTAGACTCAGCCAATAAGGACTGTCGCGCTCAATAGGACAAATGAAAAGTTGTAGGTATCAGTCGTTTATCTAAACCAGACTTTGTGGTGCATAGGCTAGACAAGTAGGAAAGGTAATTTTAAAAGGCCCGTCTCACGGTGATTCGTGAGCAGATCCCTCCTTTCTTTATTTGTGCTTACCTGGCCACAATTGGCGGTGAAGAGGCGGTTTGAAGATCTCACAACTTGCCCTTTGGAATAGTTAGGAGCAGTCTAGTTGACTTAGGAGACCCTAGCTCTAGGCTTGATTGTGCATGCTTATATTGTGACTGTTTGAAAGTGTGTAGTAGTCCGTATAAATTTTGCAAAAACTCTTAAAAGAAAAAAAAAACACTTTCAGAAATTTCAAAAACACAAAAACAAACAATTTCTATTAAATTTTTTTTTTAAAATATATATATATAAAAAAATCATCACATTCTTCTTCTCCTTTCTTACATCATGGGTACCCCACCTCGCAAAACTCTTGCCAAACATTGGTACCCTCATCCAAACATTGCTACCTACGCGCATTGTTTTGGTCGAATTACGGACGACCCCTCCATACCCAAAATTTCTTTGAAAGATTGAATAGAAGCGTCTAGGAGAAACAGTTGGACTCCGCAATCCACTTTGTATCAACCGTTTCAACCTTCACCACCTTCTTACGTTGATACTCCTTTTTCGAGTCCTGTTGTAACTCCGAAATCCATGTCTATTACTCAACATATTGAACAATCTCGTAACCGATCTTTCACTCCTTTCAACACTTTTAGTTCTTGGGATCAACAAGTCCATTCACCTTTTTATCCAAATGTTGATCTTACTCCTGTCCAACCATTCAATTCCTACCAGTCCTACCCGACTTTCGTACCTTTCCTAGACATTGCTTCTACGCAGCCATTTGGGAGTTTCCAGAATCCAAACAATTTTGAATTTTTTACTGAAACCCCTTCACAACCCATGTCTAGTCTGGAACAGTCGTTGGAAGCTTATATTGTAGCGACAAACCAACAGATGAAGAATATGGATGCGTCCATTGCCGCCCTTAATTCATCAAGACAACCTAGTAAACCGGTAGCTAGTTTCCAACTAGCTCCAAATTTTCCAATATATGATGAGACGGTTGGACAGATCGAGAATTTGAGTGGAGAGAGTGAGCTATACACCCTTCCAAATCAAACCTACCCATCCCCAATTGAATCCCACAACTCCGGTTTTGAATGTCTATCAAGTGTCCCAAATGATTCACTAGTTGAAGATAAAACGTCTAATGAGTTGTGCGACTTTGTAGTGTTTGATTTATCTGATTGTGAAAGGTCTCTTTCGAGTGAACCCACACCCAATCCTTTTGAACTTTACACCTCCAATCTAGAACCTGAATTGATAAATATACATGCTTTTGATGAGGTGTCCGAAAAAATTGATTTTCACTTGATTGAGGATATTGACGCAGGGAATAATTTGGATGATGAACCCGCATATTTGGCCAAGTTTTTCTCTCCAATTCATCATCCCGAATCATTAAATGTTTTTCCCGAACTTCATATGCGTCTTGATTTTGATGAGAATGGCATGGATAAGCTAAATTTTGAGGAGAATATTGAGGATAAACCAGTTTTGTTTGATGAGTCGGATTTTCCAATTCATCTTGTTCTTTCCACTGACTGTGTACACCCTCCTGAACCTTTAACTGTGACCCTTCCTTAATCACTCCCCTTCGTCCTTTCCATCGTTTCGACCACGCAAGAGACCGTATCGCTTTCAATTCCAATGTCTGGTTTACCAAGTACGACGTACCCATGTTTGCTCACGAATCTTGAAGGATTTGACCTCATTTCTCAGTGGGTTGATAGATTAGCACAATCGCTTTTTACACATCAGTCATTACAAAATGTGCTAATTTATACACTCCATCTTCACTCTCAAGTTCGTATTAAACTTCTTTCTCCCACTTTCTCTGGTTCTTCTTCTAATCTTCCTTTAATGATACCGAGTGTTAATGAATCACAATCCGATATTTTGAGTTCGATAATTCTAGAAAAACAACTTGATTTAGACTCTTTTGAAAATAAGGTAAATGAGCCTTACGGCTATCCTACCTTCATAATTTTTGAAAAATCAAGTGTGTTGAATTCTGGCGCAATACTTATTTATATTGAAACGTTCAATCGAACCTTCGATGAAAGTTTCGAAGATATTTTCGCCGACGAACTAGCATTCTTAAACGACACGGATTTTGTGATTAATCAACCTCCACCTGAAGAAGTCGAACCACCACCATTTCTTTTTCCCTTCCGCCATTCTTCTCCTCCACCGAGACCGTATACTGTTTCTATCTCCACACGGTCTCGTGTGCTTCTCATATCTTTTCTCTACACTCCATTCTTTCACCAACCACACCATTATAACGATAAAATTTTTGAATGGTTGGTGCTAACCTTTGGCTTGTGTAAGGCCTTGTATAGCTTGATACTTTGTTTTTCTCCTCCCTAACTCTGAACTTTAATGCTTAAACAGTGGAAACACTGTCTCACTTAAGTTTGGAGGGAACTTTTTTTTGTGTGTGTGTGTGTATTTTTTTTTATTTTTCTGTTAATAAAAAAAATTAAAAAAAAACAGGGGAGTGCCGACAATTTTGACCCTCTTGGTGTAGCCTGACAATGAGGACACTGTCAAGTTTAAGTTTGGGGGTGTGCTCGGTAAGCTTTCTTTCTTCGCATTTATATGTATATTTTTGCATTTTGCATACTTATTTTAAAACCCATAAAAATTGAAAAATTTTAAAAATTATAAAAATTGAAAAGTTCAATTTTGGCCATAATTGACTTAAGTTTGACAAGACGGTTAACTTGCTAGGAAAAACTAGATCCCAAAACTTAGTAAATTAAAAACCCTAAAAATAACCTTTCTTAAAGTTTAGCGGTAGAAAATATATGTCCTTGTAGTTTACTTAGAAATAGACAAATTTTGAGTTCAGTTCTTGGACTAAGTCAAAATAAGGGAAGAGTATTGAAATTTTTATTGAAGTGTAAGTCTGAAAAATAATTCCGAACTTTTAGTCTAAATTCTGAAAATATATACCCTACAACTCGCACAAACACGCACCTTGAAACTTGGAATAGTAGAGGATACCTTGAAATGCTCTTATCTAAAATCCTTAGTATGAAGGAAAATAAAATTATAAGTGTGAATAAAGAGATATAAAAAAATGAACACTGGTTTTGTAATTACTTAAGGCTGCGTAAAATAAAATATATATAACGAGGGTGCTTTATCACCTAGTGCCTTAGACCAACTGGTTTGGGAGTCACTGCTAAAGCCTTAGGTATTACAAGACGAGGAATTACGCCTTAATGCGCAAACACATTTTGTAATCGGTCGTTAGTACCTCAAGAAGTATTAACGGTCGCATGAAAGATGTGTGAGCAATTTCATCTAAAAATTCACCAACTAAAAGTACTTTGGACGATGGACAAGAATATAAGAGCTTGAATTGAATTTCCAAGTGTAGGGGTGATACATACACACACGTAGGGGTATATGATTGGGGTTTGGATGAGAGATAGGAATGAAAGATAGGGCTTATACCTTCAGTAGAGATGATAAAAATTCCTAAGTTGAGATGGAACCTTAGAAAGAAAATTCAAAAGATGCTGAAAGCTTAATAAATTTGTAGAACATATATAATCTTAAGTTAAATGATAAGAAAGCGTGAAAAATATGGGTTGATAATTTCTGAGTTGAAGATAATAGAATTTCTTACTAGAACACCGAATTGAAGAATGAAAGTCAATAGGCCAAATTGATAGGATTTTATGGGTAGTATCCGCTGAAAACCCTCAGGAGACAACACTCCTCCTACTAGGGACACCTAGAGGTTTAACGGCTTGTTGCACGAGCTCAGTGCAATCGCGATTCCCTGCGAAAGTGAGGTTAGGATTTTGTTGAGAATAAAAATGGCTTTGCTCGGGACGAGCAAAAGATAAGTTTGGGGGTATTTGTTCATATTAGAATTTTGCATTATTATATTCCCCATTCTTAATCATATTGCAAATAAATAGGTGCTTTTGATCCATGTCTGCTAAATAGTTGCAGGTTACAGGTTCTCAGAACAAATACAGTGAAAATGGTGAAAAGACGCTATAAATGTGAGACTACGACCAATAAATAGATGAATCTATATGATGCCACCTCCCAGTTTAAGGAACAAATGAAAATCAATGAACAGTTCGATTTCACAACGTATGAGGGCAGCACAAGATTCAAGACTTCAACACGAAGCTACAACAACATTCTGCACTGTGGAAATCCGGAAGAAAATAGAAGATATTCTGAGAAACCAAGTGAAGAAACCAGAAGTAAAATGCAATATGAAGCAGCCCTAAAGAAATGAGCCCAATAGCCCATCAAACGGCCGCGGAACCGCGGCCAAACAAGGCTTTTGGCCGCCGAACCGCGGCCGTGCAATGCACGTGTCGGTGGATAAGACGGTGCGTTGACCGGGTCTTCTTAGGGTAGATTTGTAAATTAATGAATGGATCAGAATGTAACCTAGGGTTTCCTGTATCTATAAATAGGAGAGCAAAAGGCCAATAATTCTCGTGCCTCTTTTTGGGTGCCTCTTTTGAGATGCCTCTTTTTATTTATCAAATTTCAGAATTTTTATTCACTGTAAATGTTTGAAGAGTGCATCAAATAAAGTAAGTCTTTTTTTTCTATGCCTTAGTTTAATTTTCTTTTCCGCCCTAGTATAAATTTTATTTATCTGCCCTAATTAATTAGATAGCAATTTTATTTATCTGCCGTAGTTTAGTTAATTAGGCTATTGAATTAAAATCATAAAAATGAAATCTTTTATCAATTCCCTAATGAGTAAGTAGTACCTCACTTGTTAGGGTTAGGTTTGGGGAAGGTTTGAGAGATGAAAATCCCTCACCCTTTTTTTGCCCGTTATACATTTTAAATAGGACTCTATGCATACATACATACACCGCTCACTACGGCACCCTATCCCACAAGGTAGCGGTAATACCATAGTTAAAGACCGGTTGTGTATGTTTTCCATGGAGGTTAGGGTAAGAGTAAAGAAAGGACGGACAAGGACCTAGAGGAAGAAACCTAGTTTCTTCCCGATCGTGCTAATCCCCTTTGTTAACTATTACCTTAACACCTAAAAGTTCTTAATTAGGGTATAGAAAGCGGTGAGAATAATTGATTTTCCAAACTAACCTAATCTTAACCCTGGCAAGATTCTTATAAACTTTTATCTCATTCTTAGATCTTAAAATAAAACCCAAAATCTTTTGGATTTAACTCGTTAAAACACAAAGAAAAGGAATCCATCTCCCTGTGGACCAACCCGTACTCAACCGGCTAGCTACCAAGCAACACCGTTCTTGATTGCGGTTAATATTCTTTGATTTATCTTTTAAAAGCGCATAAGCGCACATAAATCATTTGATCAATCACAACTCCGGTGAGATGGCTGGGCAAGAAAAGAAAAGAAAGAAAGAAAGAAGAAGATGAGGAGAAGTGGAGGTTGCTGGGTTTACTGGGTTCTGGGATATGTGAAGGAAGAGAAGAGATGGGCGATGAGGTGACGACGACGAGGTCGACAACGAGATGGTGAGGGTGTGAAGGTGATCGGGGAAGGTGCAGGGTCGGTGGTGATGGTGATCTGGGGTTGCAGAGAGGCGAGGAGGGTGAAGAGGTGGTCGGTATTGGTAGGTTTCCGACGAGGATGGGGTTCCGGCGAGGATGTTTGGATCTTGGCGTCGGGGACAAGGCGCAGGGTCGTCGGGAAGGTTGGGTGGTGCTTGGGGTTGTCGGGAAGAGGAGGAGAAGGAGGGGGTGATGACTGCGAGGAGGAGGAGGTGAGGACGAGAGGGAGGTGGTGATGAGAGGGAGCAGCGATGGTGGCGGCGAGCGTGGGTTAGGGTTTGGGGTTCGCTGCGTGATGAAAAAGAGAGGAAGAGAGAGAGAGTAAGGTAAGGTTTATAATAAATAATATATTATAATATATATATATATATATATATATATTAGAGAGAGAGAGAGGTGGAGACGGGGGTTTTAAGAGGTTTAGAGAGAGAGAGAGATAAAGAATGAGATTTTATTTGTTTAAATTATTTAATATATTATATGTATTATATGTATAACAGATTGTATATATATGTTAGTTAAAAATAATATAATATATATATTATAGGATTTTACAGATAATACCAGATTGCTCCGAATATTACCCGTATCCATTCAAAAATCTAGTTTTTCAATATGAAGAATATACGTAAAAGTTTAAACCATAATGTGACATCCAATAAAAATGTATACCCACAAGTACGGATCTACATAAATAGACATAGCGATCAATAATCTGTTAGTTTAACAATTAGAACATGAATCATAACATATGGGAGCAACCACATGATATGGGGTACTATGACATGTAAGGCTAGATAAGAAAATATATTATTTGATTTTTATATTGTATTTTAAAAGATATGCGGATACTAAAATATATTATATATGTATATAAAATCTAGATTTGCATGAATCCTCTGTATTAGCAAATATTTGATATAATCTTGAACCATGATGGGTTTCAAACATGTAGATCGGGTCGGATAATAACCACAACTAGCAATTGCACTATCCGTAACCCAAAAGTAATAATAATAAAGAAATTTGTCGCATGATTTGAAATACCCCAAATAAATATAGTATAATAGTGCTAGGGTGTTACATTATACCCAACTACAAAAGAATTTCGTTCTCAAAATTCACGGAATATGAAAAATAAGAAAACACGGATCTAAGGAAAGAGGTGTGGAAACTTCTGTCGGATCTCGTCTTCACGTTCCCAAGTAGATTCTCCATGCGAACGATTCTCCTATAAAACAAGTACTAGTGGGATAACTTTGTTTTTGAGGACCTTTTCTCGTCGATCCACAATCGCCATTGGTCGCTCTTCATATATTAAATCTTGTCTTAGTATCAGTTCTGAGTGATCTAAGACGTGCGTCTCATCTCGAACATACTTGCGGAGTTAAGATACATGAAACACGTCATGATTACCCGCCAAGGATGGTTGTAAAACCAATCGATAGGCTACTTCTCCAACATGCTCGATAATACCGAAAGGCCCCACGAATCGAGGACTAAGCTTGCCTCGACTACCAAATTGGATCAATCCTCGAGTCGGTGATATCTTCAAGAATACAAGATCACCAACTGCGAACTCCAGAGGTCTTCGTCCAGTATCAGCCCAACTTTTTTGTCGATCATGTGCCTCCTTCATATGATTTCAGATCATGTTAACTTTCTCCACCGTTTGCACAATAAAATCCGGTCCCAATAATCTTCTTTCTCCAACATCGTCCCAACACATAAGCGAGCGACACTTACGACCGTATAATATTTCGAATGGAGCCATCTGTATAGTCGCCTGAAAACTGTTGTTGTAAGAAAACTCCACTAAGTGCAAATGATCCTCCCACGAACCCTTGAAGTCTAACATGCATGTCCTCAACATATCTTCAAGAGTTTGGATCGTTCTTTCAGACTGGCCATCTATCTGAGGATAATATACGGTGCTAAACTTCAAGCGAGTTCCTAAACTTTCATGTAAACTCCTCCAAAAGTGTGATAGAAATCGAGTATCACGATCGGAAACAATGCTCACGGGTACTCCATGCAATCTCACGATCTCCTGCATGTACCTCTCTGCCAAAGCCTCCATCGACTGACCAACTCGAAATGGTATAAAATAAGCTGTCTTGGTCAATCAATCGACAATCACCCAAATTGCATTATTGCCCTTTGGACTCCGTGGTAAACCTGTCATGAAATCCATGGTTATATGTTCCCAACTCCATTGAGGAATCGGAAGTGGTTGTAACAAACCAGCTACTCTTTGATATTCAGCTTTGACTTGCTGAAAAACCAAGCACTTCGATACGTGGCGAGCAATCTCCCTTTTCATGCCTTCCCACCAGAAATGTTGTCGCAGATCTCTGTACATCTTTGTGCCTCCCGGATGTATGAAATATGGGGAATTATGAGCCTCCTTCAGAACTTCTTCACGAACATCCCCTTTAGGCAAACATAAACGACTACCATATCATAACGAACCATATTCATGAATTAACAAGTTCATTCAAAGTCCCACTTCTACTTGTTCTCGGAACTTCTAAAATCTTGGATCGTGCGACTGTGTAGCTTTAATGTTATCGTTCAAGGATGACTGTACTTGCAACTGCATCAACTGTCCTGAAGAATTTGGTAGTACAATCTCCAATTCGAATCTCTGAAAATCATCTATAATCTCCTTTTGTGCAGTCAACATCCGTATTGCTGGTAACCGACTTAGCGCATCTAGCACTACATTAACTTTTCCCGGATAGTATTTTAGATCAAGATCATAGTCAGCCATCAGCTCCAACCATCTACGCTGCCTCATGTTGAGCTCTTTCTGTGTGAACACATATTTTAGGCTTTTTTGATCGGTAAATACTTCTACCCTTTCGCCCAATAAGTAGTGTCTCCAGATCTTCAAAGCGAAAATCACTGCTGCTAACTCCAGATCATGAGTTGGGTAGTTCTTCTCATGAGTCTTCAATTGTCTCGACGCATAAGCTATGACCTTCCCATGCTGCATTAGAACACATTCCAAGCCTTTCCCAGATGCGCTGCTGTGAATAATTAGCCTTCCAGAACCGCCTGGCACTGTCAGAATAGGAGCGGTGATCAATCTTTGATTCAACGCTTCGAAATCTGTCGCACACTTCTCGATCCATACGAACGGTACCTTCTTTCGTGTTAGCTTGGTCAATGGTTCTGCTATTCGAGCGAAGTTCTCCATAAACCTTCTATAGTATCCGGCAAACCCAAGAAAACTTCTGATCTTCCCTACATTCTTTGGAATTGGCCAATCATAAACAACTGCAATCTTTTCAGGGTCTACATCAATTCCATTTCCGGATACGACATAACCCAAGAACTTCACTTCTTCGAGCCAAAACTCCCACTTGCTCATCTTAGCATATAACTTTTCTCGTCTCAAAGTCTGCAGTGCAATTCTCAAATGTTCTGCATGCTCTTCCTTGCTTCTCGAATAGACCAGAATGTCATTAATAAACACCACTATGAACTGGTCCAAGTACGGTGAAAAGATTCGGTTCATCAAGTCTATAAATATTGCCGGTGCATTTGTAACTCCAAATGGCATCACTAAGTACTCGTAATACCCATATCGAGTTCGGAACGCTGCCTTGCAAATATCTTCCGATTTCACCCGAACTTGATGATATCCGGATCGCAAATCCAACTTCGAGAATACCCTCGCACTACTGAGTTGATCGAATAATTCGCCGATGCGAAGGATTGGGTACTTGTTCTTAATAGTCACCCAGTTTAATTCTCGATAATCAATGCACATCCTCCGCGTGCCATCCTTCTTCTTGACTAGAAGAGCTGGAGCTCCCCAGAGTGAATTGCTGCTGCGAATTTAACCCTTCTCTAGTAATTCGGCAACCTATTTCTTTACCTCTTCCGATTCCACCGGCGCTATTGGATAATAAGCCCTTGAAATCAGCGCTGCTCCCGGAATAAAATCGATTGCAAACTCTACATCTCGTTTTGGCGATAAACCCGAGATGTCCTCGAACACATCCATAAACTCCAGAACTACTGTTGGCGTTTCCTCCTTGTTTACTTCTATCGACGAAAGAACGACATTAGTCGGCCTAGCCCTAAATTCGACTGGCCCGACAGATCTGCTACCTCCCAAAAATATGAACTTCGGATGTCCAGGAATCTGGAAAATCACTTTCTTTGCCCTACAATCAATGTGAGCATGGAAAATGGCAAGAAAATCCATTCCAAGACAACATCATAGAGGCCAGTATCAATCACTAAGAAATCCACGAATAACTCTCGTCCGCAAATAAGAATCGAGCAACCCTTGCACTCACTACTAGATATAATTTTCCCATTCCCAGTGTGTATGTCCCAGCAACTAGACAGGACCGTGTGTGGAATAGAGTGTGCACTAATAAACTTGGACGACATAAATCAATGGGATGCACCTGAATCGAATAATGCACATGCGGGAAAATTATAAACAAGTAGGATACCTGAAACAATGTCATCTGACGCCTTGGCCTTCTTGGCCGTCAAGGTGAAGGCCCGTGCTTGATTAGGCCTCTGAGTGATCAACTTCTGCTATGCTCACGGATCATTACCCTTCAACTGAACTCTCGATGGACAAGTATTCATTCGATGACTAGTAGCTCCGCAAATCAGACACTGCCCAGGCCTCATCCGGCACTCTTTCAAGAAATGGCACAGTCGTTGGCAGTAATCACACATCACATCCTTCTTCTGCGTTGAAACAGAGGACCTTTTCATAGGTATTGTCCTCATGTTTATTTATCGGAATGCCTCTACGTACAGGAGCTCTGTTTGGCGTAAACGCCGGCTTCCGCACTATAACAGCTTGCTGTTGTGTACTCTCCGCTTTCACCGATAAACTCTGCTGCTCCCTGGCTGCCTTGAGTGTTAGTGCTATATACCCTAGAGGCCATTATTGTATAGTACTAGTTTGTATATTACATTTTGAAAGCTTGGGATATACACAGATATAATAACGGTCTTGCTCGAAATTGTAGTATACTACTTGGTTTGATTCTACCTCAATATGTATACATGTTTCTTTTAGCATATTAATAATACATATTGGTAGAGCACTTAGGATATTTGTTTGACTACCAGCGTTGTGAGGGCAGTCACACTAGTGGGGCCTGGGTAGTCTATAAGCACATCCTTATACAGGTCCCTAGTCGTAGGATTATCGAGTTGGGGCATCGATACTCCAGAGTAGACTGGTGTATACGCTTCTTATCCAGCAGGGGAGATGGACTGTCCCACAGCCATTGGTACGTCATACCGGAGATAGTATACAGGTGCTCATTAGGTTATGAGTTACACTGGACATACTCGATGGGAATTACTGGTTGGTATTATACCTATCGTCAGGTAGCAGTTCCCGGATGGCATGAGTACAGGTTGGTCCGTTGACTTGACATCACTATTCGTCTCGAGTGTGTTCCCACTATACTTAGATTACTACCCTACCACGGCTCAAAGGAGTCGTGCAAACATGTAGTAGTTGGGTGCAGTCCCGAAACGCTAGAAGGCAGTAGTGGTTAGATAGGATTCGTCTCTCCCGATTTTGGGAGTTGATATCGCGCTGCATTCGGAAAGCCATTACACAAAGTCCCTAGCCAGGGCAAGCGAGATTTACTGGTAGATACTCTAGTAGTTTCTCTGGGTGTATTGGGCTCTACCCCGGCACGACTTATTGCGCTATTAGGGGTCTAACGGTTACCACCCACATATGCCCGATATGCGAGTATCTTAGATGAACAGACCAGACTGTATGGAGATTGTCACAGATAGGCTTAGTAGGACTTCGGATGAGTTTGCTCATCGGCCTTCTTATCGACAGATACTTGGGTAGCCGTTACGTGCAGCTAGTACCACTGACGGACTTGTGGTTAAACCCACTGCCAGCGTACTATCGATTCTTTAGAGCCCCACACAGAGGGTTTCCCTGCTTTGGGAGAAACGATGTAGAGGCCATATGGTTTTACGGCAGGGTTCCGATCACATACGTATACTAGCTATACGGATGTTGTTCGGGCGGATAATACTAGTGGACTTTAGTTTAAGCTGGATCCTAGTATTATATTATTTGATTGTTATCATCTCATTATATTCGTATTTTTCGGAATACGAATACGGGTATGTATATACGGTGAGGGCATTCTTGTAATTTCATAAGAGATGCTTCTAGAAGGGGACACCTCATTACTTAGATTAATCTATTTTGGAAAATAGATTAATGAGGTGTAAATGGAGATATCTGTGGCATGGAGATAAACATGGCTCATGATATTGTTTATTTGATTTAGACTCACTATTCAAGCATGGTTGATTATTTTCCATAGAAAATAATCCATGCTTGAGGTGAGGAAAAGAGATGAGACATTCTTCACTTTGCCAACACTTGCACATTTGCATTTTCTTTTTCTCTCTCCATTTTCTCCTCCTTCCTCAAAATCCTAACCTTCACATGTGTTGTGAGCCATAGGATTATATGAGATTAAACACTTCATTAGACACTCTATATCTTCTAGACTATCTAGTTTAGCAAATTAGGTATCTTAGTTACCTCGGTTTAGAGATTGGAGCTTGAAGTACATACTCTCGGGTGGATCGTCTTCGACACGAGGAGGCCGACGTTTCAAGCGCGATCCAATCTTCGAGGAGCTCAAGAAGAGAAGGAGAAGAAGAAGACCCGAAGGGCTTGTGAACAAGGAGGTATAAAACTCTTACCGAGTAGTTAAACCTCCAAGTAGTATAACTAATTAAGGTTTCTGTAAAGATCCTGAAGTTAAAGTCGGTGTTGCAAAGTATGAATATTGTTTTTTGTAAATTCCGCCTCCCCACAAGTGCGTGGGGTGTGCGACATCGACTTACAGTAGTATCAGAGCCTACTCAGACCTTAACTAGTTTGTTAGACGAAGTTTAAAATTACGAAACCGAAATAACTCCGAAACAGTCGAAATGAAATCCAAGTTTCTGTCGATTTTAAAAGAGGCTCTAAAAATTATTTAAACAATTGCAGAGTGCTCTTCTTGTTGTATGTAAAACACCAGAGAAAAACGAGAACCAGATTCAACATTTTGGCCGGCCAAACATTCAAAATTCCCAGCCTGGCCGGTTTATATAGGGAGTTGGGTCTTGGTTTTTTAGTGGTGTTCTGGAATCTTAGATTTAGGTTTAAGGTGTTGTTTATTTTTTCCCAGATTTCATATTATGTTATCTTTGTGTTAGGGCAATACGGAGTACTTTGAAGTCGCGGTTTTAATATCGTTTATAAGTTTCAGTTTGTGTATGTGTTGGTAAACGTCCGCTAATTGCTATATGTCGATTAGTGGGGGTTGCACATATCTGTATCTTGATGACGGTTTGTGTATATGAAGTATTGGATCGTCATGGATGAATAGCCGGGGGATGTGAGAAGAGTGTTTTCTTTTCTTTCATTCATGTAATTTGTAATGTGATGTAATATTATTTTGCGGGGCACATTCGGGTTGAAATTGTAGCCATCGTTGTATTATTTCATTTACTTTTTCACACCTAGAATAGACCCAAGGTGGGGTGCACAAACTACCGGGTTCTTGAAGTGCCGAGTGGTCAACTCATTTTATTGAGGGAGGTTGCTTCACTTCGGGAATTTGGCGGATAGTTTGCCGCACCCATAGGGGTCTAAGGTGGGGTTTGGCTATTCATCATGACCATGGAATCCGTCTTTTGTTCTAGGCTATAACGAAATACAGAATTCCTAGTATATCCAATATATTCATCTGTGATCTGGAATGCCTATTATTGCGTGAGACGAATGACTATATATATATATATATATAAAATAAACGTTGCTTATATTTTGCACCCGCGCTAGTCCAGCCCCCGCTCTGCCGTTAGTTAAGTAACCTAACGATGCATGATGGGGCCTCGTGGCCAATGCGGATGACATAAGCATACGTTGTATTTTCGTTTCTTTCTGCAATGATAGGGTTAAATGATGGGACCACATTAATATTTATTAATGCAAGGAAAACAAACAAAAATTTAAATCGTTGGAACAGTTTCAAAACCACTCAGTTTTCTTGGAAAACAACTTTTAAATGCGGAGCCTAAATCACTCCTTTTAAAAGCTATCATAGTTCCTTTGACTATATCAAGTTCATTACGTTCACGGTTTCGCCAAAACCATCCGTAGCCCTCCGTCATTTCAGATGGATATTCAGTAGTATTCAAGCTATGTATTTTGACCTTCGCCAAGGCATAGTGATTGGTAGCTGCTGGGTATTCATCTGTAGTATAGATAGATGCGTTGATTTGGGACAGTCGTACAGCTAGTTTGGCCTTCGTTAAGGGTTTGTACGGATGGGTTCAATTAACCTGGATAATGATAGGTAGAACTTGACTTGCGTCTTATGAAATGTTGTCCTTCGTCAAGGTCATAAGCGCCTGGGAAAAAAATCCACATCGAGAATTTCAAAGGAAAATGAAACTTGCTAGTGTTGCATACCATTTGGAGTATGATGATTTTGGTAGGATTCCTTCAAAGTTGTCACACGATGATATTTGGATCCCGATCCTACTATGAGTATCCGCTACTCTTCGGGAGATTTTTTCACTAAACAATCAATGCTATAAACCAAGTAGGTGTCTAGAACGGTGTTAGCGGGGCTACGCCTCCAGGGAAAAGAGGTTATGTAATTAAAGAACTTCGCGAAAGCATTGGAAAACCTCCCTCGAAGTATCAACACTAGCCTGGTCGAAAGGTTAAGCAAGAATTGTAGGGTGAGATTAATCATGACTAATTCTTCTTTTATAGTTTGAAGGAGGATTCGAGAAACAGTGGGAGCCATCCTGTTTAGATAAACTAATAACCAATCTAAACTTGAAAGAGTATCATGCTGAGTGTTTCTTCTCTCTCTCCTGACAGCAGCGACCAAAATGACCGAGCTTAAGTTACTGCTAGATAATAATAAATTGACTGGGCCAAACTATAAAGATTGGCTAAGGAATGTCCAGATAGCCATTACCTATGACAAGCTGGGCTACCTCCTTACTACCAAAGCCCCCGCCGTCCCAGGTCCAGATTCCACCGTCGTAGATGTTGAAATCCATAAGACATGGGAAATAGACAGTGCGAGAGCCAAGTGTCTCGTGTTGGCCTCAATACATAATGAACCAGAGGCGGCACGAGAAGATGGACTTAGCTTCCATCTTCCTCCATACTAAAGATTTATATGGAGAGCAATCTCGTATCGCAAGATATGAGATCTCGAAGAAATTGTTTCAGGCGAGGTTGGCTATCGGGTCATTGTAGGGGACTACGTCCTTAAGATAATTAGCTATATTGAATAGCTCACGAACCTTGGGACCATGTTGGAGAACAAGTTATATACTAACTTGATTCTACAGTCCTTCCCTTCTACCTATGCCCAGTTTATCTTGAATTTCAATATTCAAGGGAAAGAAGTTTTACTTCCAAAACTCCTCAACATGTTGAAGAGCGCTGAGGGCACCTTGCAGAAATCTAGGGAGACACCCGCTCTGCTTATTGGGGAATCTTTCTCTTCTAGATCCAAGGCGAAATCCAAGGGGAAGAAGAAGAAGGTCTCCACCAAGCCGAAAGGCGGTGTCAGTAAGGTAGAGGGAAAGGGCAGGGCAAAAGCTTTGGGACTGACAGTAGGGAAGGAGGAATGTTTCTATTGTCACGGGAAAGGGCATTGGAAGAAGGACTGCAGGGCTTGGAAAGCCAGAAACCAGGATTCGAAGCACGTTGTGGCTTCAGCTTCAGGTGTGTTTATGATTGAAAATTGTCTGTCAATTAACTCTACTTCCTGGATACTAGATACCGGATCAGGATCTTATATCTGTAATTCATTACAGGCTCTGAGAAACCGTAAAGTTATCAAGGCAGATGATATGACTCTCAGGGTTGCTAATGGAATGAGTGTGGATGATGTATCCGTAGGGGAATATCATATAGGATTGACAAGTGGGCAGATTTTGATTTTGCATAACTGTTTGTATGTACCTAGTTTTGGCATGTAATATCATCTCTGTATCTTTACTATCTAAAGAAGGTTATGATTTTACATTTGTAAGCGATATCGTCCATATCCACCTTAATCAAGCTATGATTGGGTCAGGTACACTAGATAACTGTCCATACGTATTAAATCAAGCTCAGTTTTTCAATGTCCAGAATACACTGAAAAGAAAGTCTCCGGAATTAAATCAAGCTTTCTTATGGAATTGTAGACTGGATCACATCAATGAAACACAGTTGACGAAATTACATAAAGAGGGATATTTGGATCCGTTTGAATATCAGTCTTGTGCAATTTGTCAATCATGTCTCAAAGGAAAGATGACAAATACTCCGTTCACTGGACACGGGGTAAGAGCAAGCGAGCTCTTGGGACTCATACACAGCGACGTGTGTGGTCCAATGTCTACATATGCAAGAAGTGGTTATTCCTACTTTATTACTTTTACGGATGATTTCTCAAGATATATGCATATATTCTTAATGAAACATAAATCCGAGGCCTTTGAGAAATTCCAAGAATACAAGAATGAAGCGGAAAAACAAACAGGCAAAAATATCAAGACACTTAGATCTAATCGAAATGGTAAATATTTAAGTGTCGAGTTCCTGGATTACTTATAAAAGATTGTAATTCTCCCTCAGCTTACTCCTCCCTACACACCTCAACACAACGGTGTATCGGAAAGGCGGAACCGAACCTTATTGTACGTTCCATGATGAGTAACGCCGAGCTACTGCGATCCTTCTAGAGTTATGCACCAGAATCAGCTGTATATCTTTTGAACAAGTTCCTACTAAGTCAGTGCCTACCACACCATATTAGATGTGGAGTGGGAAGAAACCCTATCTTAAGTATCTAAAGATATGGGGATGTCCGGCTTTTGTAAAAAAACAGCATGCGGACAAGCTCGAGGCACGTTCAGTACTGTGTAAGTTTGTGGGATACCTAAAGAACTCCAAGGGGTATCTTTTCTATTATGCGGACGAACAAAAGGTCTTTGTTTCTCGGCATGCCCACTTTTTGGAAACTCAATTTTTTGAAAAAGAAATAAGTGGGAGCGCAATAGAACTGGAAGAAATTCCAGAACCACAAGCTATTACTGAAAGCATGGTGGAACTAGAAGTTTCGAAAGAACCGGACATCCCCGTGCCACTCCGCAGGACTAGTAGGCAGTCTCATCCGCCCGAGAGATACTACGGTTTTCTCATAGACGAAGGCAGAGAGGATTGTATCATCGATGATGATGAGCCAACTAGTTTCTAGCAAGCCACTAGGAGCAAAGACTCGGTAAAATGGCTGGATGCAATGCGAACCGAAATGGAGTCCATGTACACCAACAAAGTATGGACTTTGGACATTGCTCCAGAAGGGGTAAAACCCGTAGGCTGCAAATGGATCTTCAGAAAGAAGATTGGTGTAGATGGACAGGTTGAAACCTATAAGGCTAGACTTGTTGCAAAAGGTTTTCGTCAAAGACCTGGTTTGGACTATGATGAAACCTTTTCTCCAGTAGCTATGCTCAAATCCATTCGGATCCTTCTTGCCATTGCTGTCTTCCACGATTATGAAATTTGGCAGATGGACGTAAAGACCGCTTTTCTGAATGGAAATTTGGAAGAGTGTGTTTATATGGATCAGCCGGAGGGTTTCATAGAGAGTGGAAGCAGCAGAAGAGTGTGCAAGTTGCTTAAGTCCATTTATGAATTAAAGCAGGTATCGCGGAGTTGGAACATCTATTTTGATGAAACGGTCAAGGAATTCGACTTTATCAAAAATCCAGATGAACCATGAATTTATAGTAAGATTGTAGCGAGAACTGTGGTATTTCTCGTCTTGTACGTGGATGATATTCTCCTGATAGGAAATGACATTCCTATGCTACAAGCAGTCAAAGGATTCTTGTCACAAAGGTTCTCCATGAAGGACCTGGGTGATGCCTTCTACATTCTGGGGATCCAGAACTATCGAGATAGATCTAAAAGGATATTAGAACTTTCACAGTCAAGGTACATCGACACCATACTGAAAAGATTTAGTATGGAAGATTCAAAACGTGGTAATCTACCGGCTTGTCACGGAATCACCATCTCCAAAGAGATGTCTCCCAAGACTGATTTGGAAAGGGATCGCATAACTATTATACCCTACGCTTCTGCGGTAGGCTCTATAATGTATGCGATGTTGTGTACCAGACCAGATGTAGCTTACACACTGAACATTGTAAGTAGGTATCAGTCAAACCTAGGGGAGAAGTATTGGACAGCATTGAAGAACATTCTCAAGTACCTGAGAAGGACTATGGAGATGTTCTTGGTGTACGGCAGTGAAGACCTCCAGATCGAGGCCTTCGCCGACTCTAGCTTCCAGAGTGATAAGGATGACTCCAGATCTATGTCGGGTTATGTCTTTACCCTCAATGGAGGAGCAGTCTGTTGGAAGAGCTCCAAGCAGGACACCGTTGCTGACTCGACGATGGAAGCGGAGTATATCGCTGCATGTGACGCCGCGAAGGAAGTAGTCTGGATGAAGAAGTTCATTACAGCACTTCAGGTGGTTCCGTCCATTGTTGATCCAATACCTTCGTATTGTGAAAACAACGGGGCTATAGCTTTAGCGAAGGAACCAAGGTCCCATCAGAAGTCCAGACATATCTTGAGGCGGTACCACCTGATCAGGGAGATCGTTGATCGTCGGGAGATCGAGGTGCGGAGAGTAGAGACAGAGAACAACACTGCAGATCTACTCACAAAGTCCATCCCTCAGACACAGTTCGAGAGGCTAATCGAGATGATAGGTCTGCGATATGCCAATACATGGCCTTAGTGCAAGTGGGAGTTTGTTAGTGATATATGCCCTAGAGGCCATTATTGTATAGTACTGCTTTGTATATTACATTTTAGAAGCTTGGGATATACACAGATATAATAACAGTCTTGCTCAAAATGGTAGTATGCTACTTGGTTTGATTCTACTTCAATATGTGTATATGTTTCTTTTAGCATATCGCTAATACATATTGGTAGAGCCCTTAGGATCTTTGCTTGACTACCAGTGTTGTAATGGCAGTCACACTAGTGGGGGATGGATAGTCTATAAGCAAATCCTTATACAGGTCCCTAGTCGTAGAATTATCGAGATGGGGCATCGATACTCCGGAGTAGACTAGTGTATACGCTTCTCATCCCAGCAAAGGAGATGGTATGTCCCACAGCCATTGGTACGTCGTACCGGAGATAGTATATAGGTGCTCATTGGGTTATGAGTTACACTAGACGGACTCGATGGGAACAGCTGGTTGGTATTATACTTATCGTCAGGTAGCAGTTCCCGGGTGGCATGAGTACAGGTTAGTTCGTTGAATTGACATCACTATTCGTCTCAAGTGTGTTCCCACTGTACTTAGATTACTACCCTACCACGGCTTAAAAGTTTCGTGCAAACAGGTAGTAGTTGGATGCAGTCCCGAAGCACTGGGAGGTAGTAGTGGTTAGATAGGATTCGTCTCTCCCGGTATTGGGGGTTGATATCGCGCTTTGTTCGGAAAGCCATTACACAAAGTCCCTAGCCAGGGCAAGCAAGATTTACTGGTAGATACTCCAGTAGTTTCTCAGAGTGTATTGGGGTCTACCCCGGCACGACTTATTGTGCTATTAAGGACCTGACGGTTACCACCCCTAGGCCCGATATGCGAGTATCTTAGACGAATAGACCGGACTGTACGGAGATTGTCATAGATAGGCTCAGTAGGAGTTCGGATGAGTTTGCTCTTTGGCCTTCTTATCGACAGATACCTGGGTAGCTGTTACATGTAGCAAGTACCGCTGACGGACTTGTGGTTAAACTCACTGCCAGTGTACTGTCGAGCCTTCAGAGTCCCACACAGAGGGTTTCCCTGCTTCAGGAGAAACGATGTAGAGTCCGTATGGTTTTACGGCAGGGTTCCGTGTACTGGCTACACGGATATTATTCGGGCGTATAATACTAGTTGGCTTTAGTTTAAGCCGGATCCTAGTATTATATTATTGGATTGTTATCATCTCATCGTGTTTGTATTTTTCGGAATACAAATACGGGTATGTATATACAGTGAGGGCATTCTTGTAATTTCACAAGAGATGCTTCTAGAAGGGGACACCTCATTACTTGGATTAATCTATTTTGGAAAATAGATTAATGAGGTGTAAATGGAGATATTTGTGGCATGGAGTTAAACATGGCTCATGACATTGTTTATTTGATTTGGACTCACTATTCAAGCATGGTTGATTATTTTCCATAGAAAATAATCCATGCTTGAGGTGAGGAAAAGAGATGAGCCATTCTTCACTTAACCATCACTTGCTCATTTGCATTTTCTTTTTCTCTCTCCATTTTCTCCTCCTTCTTCCTCAAAACCCTAACCTTCACATGTGTTGTGAGCCATAGGGTTATATAAGATTAAACACTCCATTAGACACTACATTTTCTAGGCTATCTAGTTTATCAAACTAAGTACCTTAGTTACCTCGGTTTAGAAGTTGGAGCTTGAAGTACATACTCTCGGGTGGATCGTCTTCGACACGAGGAGGCCAACGTTTCAAGCGCGATCTGATCTTTGAGGATCTCAAAAAGAAGAGGAGAAGAAGAAGACCCAAAGGACTTGTGAACAAGGAGGTATAAAACTCTTACCGAGTAGTTAAACCTCCAAGTAGTATAACTGGTTAAGGTTTCTGTAAAGATCCTGGAGTTAAAGTTGGTGTTGCAAAGTATAAAAATTATTTTTTGTAAATTCCGCCTTCCCACAAGTGCATGGAGTGTGCGACATCGACTTACATTGAGAACTTGGGAGAAGGTGGTCAATCCCAGAGATATGATATGTCTTTGAATCTCCACATCCACGCTGCGCATAAACCGCCTTGCCCTATCTGTCTCATTGGCAACCAAGGGCCCCGCAAATTGACCGAGCCGGGTCCATTCAGCCGCATCTGCATCAACAGATCCGTCATTTTGCTTCAAGCTATTGAACTTCTTTTCCATTTCTTTTCGAGCAGACTGCGGAAAGAACTTCTCCAAGAAACTTCACGAAAACGTTGCCCAACTGATCGGCTTGGTCACACGGGCTTCCTTTACGATCCACCACTCGTGAGCATAATCGACTAATTGGATTCATACTACATCCACCATTTTCTCTTCTGGAATCTGCGCGGCGACGAGCAGGTTCTCTGTATCAACTAGCCACTGCTCCGCTGGCAATGACTCCTCCAATCCTGTAAATGTGGACGGACCGAGCTTTCTAAAGTCCGCCACGGTGCCCTCATGCTATGCTGGCCTGCGTGCCGCTGCAACTAAGGACTGCTGGACCGTCTACAGACCCTCCTGGAAGCCTCGGCCTGCCGATCCTAGTTAGGGAAGGCTAAGATGGCGCTGATTTAGCCCAGTTTGCCACTTCTAGATTTCAATCATACCACGTATAACTCCAAGCAATGCGGCGTAATCAACATGCCTCTGGTATAACCGCAAATCTCTATCCGCCATGATTCTGAAGCCAAGACACTGAAGGGGATTAGTAACGGTAAACAGAATTTAATAAACAAGATAGCTATAGATTCAAGACTGGCAAGATAGTAATGTGGCAGGACATGTTCCTAATTTCGGGTTTCCTGGTTAGTGTATTGGGTTCAATACCCAACTACAAAAAGAACCAAACCTGACAAACCCTAAATCCTATGGCTCTGATACCAAACAAACCCTGTCACGCCCCGCTTCCTAAAATGCGTAAACTCAGCATATGACAGAGTCAACCATGCTACTTATGGCTAGGAATAATCCCTCCATAGTCACATTATAGCTGTCAAGGTGATATCAAGAACAGTAAAATAAAATCTAGCTAACACATGTCCATCTGCCACAATAAATAGAATCAAGAAAATGCATAAAGTGGAAACGAATCAAGATCCAATAAACAATAATATCTGAATCACGTCCCAACATGGGCTCACATCAATAAAGTAAAACTGCTGAAATAAATAAACTAAACGTCTATAAACAAAATGGCTAGCTCTTCATTGCTCGGCTTGATTGCTAAAGTTCTCCTGACCTGCCTGCGATAAATGTAGAGTAACTGGGCCATGCAAAACCCAGACGTCAGTGCGTCATAATATCAAAAGAATAGTAATAACCAGGATATGATGCAATGATTAAATTTGAATAGAAATAAATAACATAGGTATAAAACAGTGAGTTGTATGTATGTGATGTGTATCCTAAAGTCTGTGCTTCTAGATTATCTATTCTACAAGGCTTTGAAATCAATTAATATAATTCTCATCGTAACTCAACAGTATATATCCCGTTCATGCCCCATGGGACCACGGTACAATATATCGCGTTCATTCCCCATGAGACCACGGTACAATATATCTTCATTCCCCACGGGACCACGATACAATAAACAATGATTTATTCCGTAACGCCCGGAATCATGGCAAACAATAAGAATATCCTCCTGAGCTACGTTTCAGTTACATTCTTGATTTTCCCTTTTCCCCCAGGGTTTGTGTTCAAGTCAGGTATTGATGATATAAATCTAATGCCAACACAAGATCAAGCAGGTACAGGTCTTGTCTATGTAGACAACCAGTCACGTCCGTCAGGACAACAAGTCAGGATTGTAAGCATTAGTAATAAGATTCAAGTAACAAGTCTAGTAGTATGTCATAAACATGTCATGCAATGTATTTTAACCAGAATAGACACCAAATGTAAAACTCTAACCAATATCTAAACACGGTAACCACGACTAATGCCAGGATGTATATGTATCTATCTGTAATAACCGTTTTACGTTCATTACCATGTATATTGCAATCTAGATAACATATTAAGCTAATATTGTAGTATAATAATATTGTGATGATCCGGCATGCAACTAAATAAACCATTATCGGTACGGATATAGACGGATACGGTAAAACTATAAATTGGTACTACTTGCTAAATATCAAAACATATGTACTATAGTTAATCATATAAATATTAATATAACAAAATAGCATGTTGCGAGTTTAGAACTTGCCTGATTAGATCTCACGTCGAGATACGGATGTCACATTCCGACACCGAAAAAACCTCACGATGCAAAACTTATGCACACAGGACTGGACCTGGCTGAGCAGCTGCGTGACGTGGTGACTGGGTTAGATGACGACGGTGAATAAATCGTCTGGATCGTCGGCGACGTGCACAACTCCGGCGAAACGACCGGGCAAGAAAAGAAAATAAAGAAAGAATGAAGAAGAAGAGGAGGAGGAGAAGTGGAGGTTGCTGGGTTTACTGGGTTTTAGGATATGTGAGGGCAGAGGAGAGAAGGATGATGAGGTCGACGATGAGGTGGTGAGGGTGCGAGGTGTGAAGGTGATCGAGGAAGGTGCAGGGTCGGTGGTGGTGGTTTAGGGTTGCAGGGAGGCGGGGAGGGTGAAGAGGTGGTCGGTATTGGTAGGTTTCCGGCGAGGATGGGGTTCCGATGAGGATGTTTGGATCTTGGCGTCGGGGACAAGGCGCAGGGTCGTCGGGAAGGTTGGGTGGTGCTCAGGGTTGTCGGGAAGAGGAGGAGAAGGAGGGGGTGATGACTGCGAGGAGGAGGAGGTGAGGACGAGATGGGGTGGTGATGAGAGGGAGCGGCGACGGTGGCGACGAGCGTGGGTTAGGGTTCGGGGTTCGCTGCGTCATGAAGAAGAGAGGAAGAGGGAGAGTAAGGTGAGGTTTATAATAAATAATATATTATATAATATATATATATATATATATATATATATATATATATATATATTAGAGAGAGGGGGGTGGAGACGGGGGTTTTAAGAGGGTTAGAGAGAGAAAGAGAGAGAGATAGAGAATGAGATTTTATTTGTTTAAATTATTTAATATATTATATGTATAAGAGATTGTATATATATGTTAGTTAAAAATAATATAATATATATATTATATGATTTTACAGATAATACCAGATTGCTCTGAATATTACCTGTATCCATTCAAAAATCTAGTTTTTCAATATGAAAAATATATATAAAAGTTTAAACCATATTGTGATATCCAGTAAATAAAAATGTATACCTCTTAGTACGGATCTACGTAAATGTACGTAGCGATCAATAATCTATCGGTTTAACAATTAGGACATGAATCGTGATATATGAGTACAACCACATAATATGGGGTACTATGACATGTAAAGCTAAATAAGAAAATATATTATTTGATTATTATATTATATTTTAAAAGATATGCGGATACTAAATTATGTTATATATGTATCTAAAATCTATATTTGCATGGATCCTCTGTACTAGCGAATATTTGATATAATTTTGAACCATGATGGGTTTCAAACATGCGGATCGGGTCGAATAATAACCACAACTATCAATTGCACTATCCGCAACCCAGAAGCAATAATAATAAAGAAATTTGTCGCAAGATTTGAAATACCCCATATAAATATAGTATAACAGTGCTAGGGTGTTACAAGAAAGCTACCCGGCGGCCTCGTGATGAGGGCTTTAGATCCACGGCGTTATTGGGCAGGAAGCTACCTACGGTGGATGGGCCAAGCATGAAGCTACCCGGTCGCCTCGTGATGAGGGCTTTGGTCGGCTACCTATAGGCACATCCAACTTCATTTTCTTAAGTGAAGAGATGGACTTTGCTTGACGGGAAAGAAGCTACCCGCCGGCCAGTTTAAACTCTCCTGCATTGAATGACCGGATCTGGTGGGTGTCCTTATTTCTCGGACTCGGTTCAGTCGATGACGACCATGATTTGCCCGATCGTCAGCTCTCCGGGTTCAAGTTGGTCGGCTTGCCCCCTATCAGCTTGACGTTTGTCTCGCAGATATTTTGCCAAGTGACCGGAGCAGATCGGCTCCTCGATGTAATCGCGTAGCTGTTTACAATTCTCGGTCGGATGCCCTTGCGTCTGATGATAGGCACAATACAGGCCACGGAGTCGCTTGCCCAGCTTTCGTGTCATCAGCGGCAGCTTGAAAAATCTTTCGCTCCTTGCTTCCTCTAGAGCTTGGCCTGCGAGACATTCAGGGGCGTGTACTCGCAAAACCTCGGCGTATAAGGTTTCCACCGATCAACCTTCTTCTTGTCTTCTTCCATGTCCCTTTTCCTTTGGTTTGTCCGGTATCCTCAGAAAATATGAGCGTTAATCTCAGATTCGAGTTTGATTTCCCGCTCAGTACAGACCTTTACCTCAGCCAAGGTCTTATGTTGCGCCAATGAAAAATAGCGGAGCCACTCTTTGTGCCTAAGACCAGACCTCATGACGGTTATGACCGTCTCATCCCGGTGCTCGGGTACCTCAAGAAGGGCATTGTAGAAATGGGAAATATAGTCTTTGAAAGACTCATTGTCCTCACACTTGATGGTGAACAGGTAGTCAACCGATCTCTTCTGTCATCGGTTGCTGACGAAGCGGCTGAGAAACTGCATGGCCAATTCTTCAAAGGTCGAGATCGAGTGCGGAGTCAAGCCGCGGAACCAGTCTCGTCCTGCTCAGATGAAGGTGGTGGGGAATGCTCGGCACTGAACGGCGTTCGAGTTATCTTGATAGCTCATGCCCGCAGTGAACGCGTCTATGTGGTCTTTTGGGTCAGACTTCCCATTGAAAAGAGCAACTTTGAGTGGCTTGTTCTGGGAAGAGACTCGCTTCCTCAGCAACTGCTTAGTGAAAGGCTTCGTGAGAGAGTCCGCGGAGTATTTTGCCGATCTGCCGGGCGAATAGGTGGCGAGTCACATGTCCTCAATCTTTTTCTTGAGAATCTCGATTCGCTGCTAGTACCCCGAGGATTCTCCATAATTAGAGTGTCTGCTATCTCTGCTTCGGGTTTGGGGGATGTATTGGCTTCGGCTTCATTCTATCACGATCCTAGATCCTTAGGGTGAACCTTCTGTAGCCCCCTGGCATACGCCATGAGCACGGCCTCGGCGATCATGGTGACGTCGGTCGTTCCTGGAATCAGATGTTCTGACCGACGCCACCTTGGAAGGCGAGGTAGCGCGACGAGCATTAAAATGATAATTTGGTTGGTCTCGAGACCTCGGTGTTGGACTGTCCAGCCCCAACGAGTCATGGAATCATTCCTGGTAATTGGGTTGCGACTGCCAGAATTGGCACGCCGGAGTTCCGCTGCGTCGTGGTTGGCACAAGCGAGGCCGAGGACCTGAACTCATCTCTCTACCATCTTGTGCACACCTCCGTTCTGGAAAGCAGGGATGGCGATTTGCCAGGAGTGGATGGCAGTTTGGACATGAGCGAGCGCGTCCACCATCGCTGTCAGTCGGTCGATCAGTGTCGATAAGGCTTCGATGATGTTGGGAGGAGGAGTGAACCGCCCTCGCTTCCGTTGCGAAGTATGGGATGGCTCGTGCTAGGGTCTTCGTGGCGATGGTAGCTGTCCATCGAATCGAAGGCAGAAGATCAACTTTTGGGGTGGAAAATGGTGTTCCCACAGACGACGCTAACTAATGGAGGTCAGAATCTCCCTCAGATGTTGTTCTCCGTCGATCTTGTTGCCAGCGGGGTTGAACGGTTGAGATTCAGTGTGAGGGTTGAGCGTGTAGATCTCAATGGGTTGTTATTGACGCTGGGCTACCTGCAAGCGAAGTCCCGGGGTGGGAAACCACCGTAGGACCTTCCGACGATCAAGTAAGCACCAAAGAATATTGAGGCAGAGTAGCGGCGTATTGGATTGAGTTTTTGTTGTACCTGAGTCGTCAGGAAGAGGGGTTTATATAGCGGTCGCATAGAGAAAGCCGATGTGAGATTCTCGCCGTCCGTTACGCACCTGCGTCATGTTCGCGTTGATAGCGAGATACACCCCTTAATGGCGAGATACGCCCATTAATGACGAGATACGCTAGCGTGGGATGTGGGACGTGGAGCGACGGAGATCTCGTCATGGCGAGATACACGGAGCCGTTATGGGGGTCATTTGGCTCTGTGCTCCCGGCCAAACAGGGACGCTGAGGAATCTCAGATACAGGATAGCTGGGAGACAAGTAAGTAAGCTGAGGAGTCTCTGCTCTGTGATAGCTCGGAAACGAGCGAAGTGGCTGAGGAAGCTCAGCTCTGTAATAGCTCGAAGACGAGCGAGGAGGCTCAGAAAACTCAGCTGTAGAATAGCTCGGAGGCAAGTTTTTGCCTGGTTGCTAGGCGAATAGTGAATGTACTCAGGGGAGGCCTCCCCAAAGATCGGATGATACTGTAGGGTGTTTTTCGCACCCTATTGAGTTGGGAATGCGCGCACTTGTCAGGCATGTACAAATTACCCTTGCCTGGAGCAGGCCGGGGTTTATTGATTGTGGGGATCCGAATCTCCGGCAGCCGCGGACTAATCTGCAGTTAATTACCCCTCGCTTTTGAAGCGAGGGAATCTCCGATTGACGGGTCAAACTGGTCATACGAACTCAATATGCCGTGTGCATGTGTTGTGTTTTGAAGGGTATTTGGATGTATCGGGGGCCTCGCAGAGTTTATGGGGTCCCGCTATCCGGATAGCGGTCTGGGGGTCAAGGGGCTAACAGCCCTCTTGCGGGGTTTGGAGAAGCGCCCCGTTAGAAAAAAATTTCTAACGAGAGAGGTATTTTTAATGAGAAGTGTATGGAAAAAAAGAGAGGTGGGTAGCTTCCTAAGGACGTGTAGGGGCTGGGCGCCAGCGCTTCACGTGCCTGGCACGTGGGCGCCGGGCGCCCGCGAGCCACATGCAAGACACATGGGTGCTGGGCGCCGGCGCCTCACGCTCCCGACAAGTGGGCGCCGGGCGCCCGCGGGCCACGTGCAAGGCGCATGGGCGCTGGGAAACCAGCGCCTCACGCATCTGGCATGTAAGAACTAAGCGCCTGCAGAAAAAGGGGTTTAGCCCCAGGATCTGGAGTTAAACTCCCAAAAGGATTTTTAAAATTTTTTTTATTATGAAGTTCAACTCCAAAAGAATTTTTATTATGGAGTTAAACTCCAAAAGATTTTAAATGGAGTTAAAATCCTAAAAAGATTTTATTTGTGGAGTTAGACTCCAAAAGATTTTGACAAATGGAGTTGAACTCCCAAAAATCTTCGGAGATGATCAAAGGGGACCCCTTTCTTCTCCCCTTTAGCCCTGAATCTTCTTTTGAGCCTTGGATTTTCCCAAAGTGGGATTTTTGGAGATGGGTCTCATTCTTCCTCCTCTCTGTTGGCTGGATCTTGAGAAAAAGGGGGTGAGACTAAAAATCTCCCCTTTTGGAGATTTAATGGAAGGTCTGAGTTCCCCTTCAAGGGTTTTATAGTGAAAAACTATTTATTTTTGGAAAAGGAAGAGTTAAACTCTTAATTTAATTCAGAAAAAAGAAGAAGGTTTAGAATCTTGAGAAAGGAGAAGGAGGCATAGAAGCCTAACTTTTGGAGAGAATGAAAAGTTATTATTGATTTTTTCATCATGTTTGCCTTTATAGGCTACACACTTTATATATAGCCCTTTGGGCTTTTCCAAATGGCACTTGTGCAACCCCATGCCTTATGTGCTTATTTCTTTTTGCATATAAACCATGGGGTTTACAAAATTTTGGCTTCCTGCCCATTTTCATACATTTATTTCTAAAAAATTGCATTGAACTAATTTATTGCTTCATTCTTGGTATGGAGCCGGCCCCTTCCATTCTTGGTCTTGACTTGGGCATGGGCCCACTTCGCTTGAGCTTAGGCCCGCTTGGCTGGGGGTTGACTGACTTTGACTTGGTCAACTGAGGTATAATTTTTGACCCCAACAAAGTGCCCCCATCAATAAATGCACATTACATATATGGGTCGTGTGCATGAAATTGATGAATCTTCTTTTGCATGAAGGTTGACTTGATTTGGTTCCCGTTTTGACGACGTGGAGGTCGATACTGCCCTTTCAGCGACGTGGGCAGTCGATACTGCCCTTTTAGCGACGTGGACGGTCGGTGCTGCCCTTTTTGCGACGTGGACGGTCGGTGCTGCCATTTTTGTGACGTGGCGATCGGTGCTGCCATTTTAGCGACGTGGACGGTCGGTATTTCCCTTTTTGCGACTTGGACGGACGATGCTGTCATTTTTGCGATGTGGACGGTCGGTGCTACCATTTTAGCGACATCGACGGTCGGTGCTGCCATTTTTGCGACGTGGATGGTCGGTGCTGCCCTTTTTGCGACTTGGACGGTCGGTGCTGCCCTTTTTGTGACTTGGACGGTCGATGCTGCCATTTTTGCGACGTGGACGATCGGTTTTTCCATTTTAGCTATGTGGATGGTTGGTGCTGCCCTTTTTGCGACGTGGACGGTCGATACTGCCATTTTTGCGACTTGGACAGTTGGTGCTGCCCTTACGGTCGATACTTGATTTGACTTGCTCCACTTATTGCGGTGTCGGGATTGAAGTTTACTTGCTCCGCTTTTTGCGGGGTCAGGATTGATTTGTTTCCGAGATGGAGCTTGATTCCACCGATGAGGTGATTGTTAACTTGTTTGATTTGATTTGTTTTGGGAGTTCCCTACCCACCCAGCGGGACTTTTGAGCTTAGAAGTGCTGCCGGGTGGGATGTTGATTTGATCTGTTTGATTTCTGCCTTATTTGGCGGGACTTTTGAATTTGAGAGAAATTTGGAATTTGGAATTTGTTTAGCATCAGTATTGCTGTCCTGGAATAATGCCAGGAGCACTTGGGATTTGGGATTTGGTTTTGCCCTGGGAGGACTTGGGATTTGGTTTTGGGTTGGCATCAACACCGCTAACACTGAAGCGTAGTACCAGGAGCGACTCATCATTTGCCGTTGGGAAAATTTGGGATTTGGGTTTTAGGTCGGCATCAGCACCGCTAACACTGAAGCGTAATGCCATGAGCGACTCATCATTTGTCGTTGCCCGTTGGGGAACGATGGCTTAAGAGACAGGTTTAAATTCCTATCACCTAAGGCTTTTCAATTTTATGAGCCGTAAGGGTCTCATAAAAGCATTTTCTCCCCACAAGTTGAGAAGATCTTGCAGGTGTATTTTCTCCCTAGGAATCGTGGGGATTCCTAAGTGTGTTGCTCCTTTGTGAGTCGTAAGGATCTCACGCGGGGATTTCTTCTCACAAGGCCGAGAGGACTTTGCGAGTGTATTTCATCTCTTTTTCCGAGTTTGTGCCCTTTCGGGTTTTCACAAACTCGCCGGCAGTCCTACTGTTTTTTACTCACGGACCCCTTCCGGCTTTTCATCCGTGCCCATTTTGCTTGTGGACATACCTTTTTGTCTTCTCTTTTCTTTTTTTTACATTGGTGGAGCTTTATCGCTGGTGGGACTTTAAATGTAGTCTTGCCGGTATGACTTGGGAGAGATAGGGGTCGTTTATACTTGTGGATTGTATACAGTTTTACAGGATGTATGATCCAGACCGTAAGGCCGGTATGCTCAATTCGTCTACGACTTGGACTATTCATGCGTAGTATTTCTTGAGATATCGGCCATTGATGGATGGTATGGGCATTTCTCCCTCGGCACTTATTAGTTGGTAGGATCTGTCGTACACTTTTTCGATGACGTTTGGGCTTTACCAATCTCGCTCAAATTTTCCCTTGAAATGTCGATTAAGGATGATTGGTCTTTTGAGGACAAACACCAATTTGCCCTTCTTGAAAGCACATAGACGGGCCGTCTTGACATAGACCCGTGATATCTGGACTTGGTACAGCTCCAGATTTTGCTATACTGCAAGCATCTTTTCTTCAAGGGCTTCAAGTTCTTCGAGCCGAAAGAGAACATTTTCCTCCTCTGTCAATTATGCTGGATGGCTATCCTGAGGCTTAGAACTTTGACTTCGAGGGGGAGGATCGCCTCCACTCTGAAGAGTAATGAGTATGGAGTGGACTGAGTTGGAGTGTGGTGCATGGTACGATATGCCCACAATGCCTCGTGAAGTTTGAGATTCTAGTCTCTCTTGGTTGCTGAAGAATTTTTCCTCAGGAGCTTGCATAGAGTTTTATTGAAGGTTTCGGCTGGCCCATTGGCCCTTAGATTATAGATGGATGAATAATTCCAGTCTATCTTGTGCTGAGTAGCAAACCTTGAGACTTTGAAGCACTTGAAAGAAGGCTCGTTGTCAGAAATGATTCTTCTAGGTGTACCGAAGCGGTATAGAATATTATACCGGAAGAACGTCATAATATCATCTATCTTGATTTCTTTTAGCAGGACAACTTCAGCCTATCTGAAGAAGTAGTCAGTTGTGGCCAATATGAATCGGTGGCCTTTGGATGATAGAGGATCAATTGGACCAACTATTTCGGTGCCCCAAACTTCGAAGGGCCATGATGCCACCATAGGATGCAATAGATTAGGGTGCTTGTGAATGAAGTCGCCATGAATTTGGCAGAGATGACATTTTTCGCATGCACTTTGCAATCCCTTATCATGGTAGGCCAGTAATACCCAAACCGTTTGATTTGAAGCCGCATTTTGGGGCCAGATTGGTAAGCTCCGCAGATACCTGAGTGAACTTCTATCATGACTTTTTGGGCTTCGGCCGATGACAGACACCTAAGCCAGAGTTGGTCATACGATCTGCGGTTTAACGTATTATTTACAAACACATATCGGAGGGCTTTTTTCTTCAAATGAACCCTCACAGATTTTTCTTCGGGCAGCTTGTTGTATCGGAGGTACTTTATGAAGGGTTCTTTCCAATCGGGCTCGTCTTGAATGATCAGAGCTTCTTCGGCAGGATTGCTCTTTTGTTTTGCGCTTTCCTCTTCTCGTAAAGAGACTGGGGGTAGAATTTGCCGGCTCCTGACTGTGATAAGAATTTCATCCATGTTGGGATCATCCAGCTCTTTGGCTAGGCGAGCGAATACGTCGGCTTTTCCGTTCTACGCCTTAGGGACTCTCATTAGTTCAATGTGAATGAACTGTTTCGTGAGTTCCGCCACCCGGCTTCTGTATTGAGCTAATTCAAGCTTATATATCTTGTAGTCACCACTCACCTGGTTGATGACAAGCTCGAAGTCACTGTAAACCTATAGCCGAAGGATTTTAATTTCTATGGCGAGCTCCAGATCAACTATCAGAGCTTCGTACTCAGACTCGTTGTTTGTGCGAGGCTCGGTAAGAGCAAAGGAACGTCGTAGGGTTTCTCCTGATGGCGTGACAAACACCAATCATATCCCTGCTTTTATCTTCAGAACGCTTGATTTGCTGGAGGTCCTTATTGATGAGGCTTCATCGAAGTAGAGCTCCCAACATGGCCCATCATTCTCGAGATGCAGCACTTGTTTGTCGGGTAACTCACAATTGAGCGGTGACCCTTCTAGTATAGGATGAGCAGCAAGAAAGTCGGCAAGGGCTTGCCCTTTTACTGCTTTCTGAGAAGTATAGATTATGTCGAATTCAAGCAGCATGACAGCCCATCTTGCCATTCTACCGGCTAGGCTTACTTTGGTCATTAAGTGTTTGAGCGGGTCGACCTTGGAGATCAGCATAATCCGATGAGCGAGCAGATAGTGCCTCAGCTTCTTCACAGCGAATATCAGAGCCAGGCATTGCTTTTCGATCGGGGAATAGTTGTGTTCCGCCTCTACTAAAGTTTGACAAAGGTAGTAGAGGGCATTTTATTTTCCCTCCTCGTTGTTCTGGGCAAGGAGCGCATCGAGCGACTCATCTAGTGCGGCAGTATAGAGAATCAACGATTTATTTGGAATAGGAGCAGCAAGCACTGGAGGGTGCAACAGGTACTGTTTGATACTTTCAAACGCTTCTTGACATTCGACATCCCAGAAAAAGGGAGCCCTTCTTCATGAGCTTTGAGAAAGGCCGACATCTCCCTGATAGGTTCGAGATGAACCTTCATATGTAAGCGAGTTTGCCTTGAAAAGATCTTAGCTGCGTCAGATTCTTCAGAGGAGGCATCTCCATAATGGCCTTTATCTTTGATGGGTCAACTTCGATCTCCCGATGTCTGACTATGAAGCCTAAGAATTTTCCTGACGACACGTCAAAAGCGCACTTCAGAGAATTCATCTTCAGATCGTATTCCCTCGGTCGGGTGAAAACAGTCCTGAGATCTCGGATGTGATCGGCCTTGGCTTTTGTCTTGATGACCAAATCATCAACATAACATTCGACGACCTTATGAATTAAGTCATCAAAGATTTTGGTGATTGCCCTTTGATATGTGGCACCCGCATTCTTCAGTCCGAACGGCATCACCTTGTAGCAGTATATCCCGATCGGGGTTCGAAACGTTGTGTGTTTCTCATCCTCAGGCGACATCTTGATCTAATTATATCCAGACGAGCCATCCATGAAGGTGAACAGCTCATAATTTGAGGTATCGTCGACCATCATTTCCATGACCGGTAGCGGGAAATCATCTTTAGGGCATGCCTTGTTAAGGTCTCTAAAATCGACGCAGACTCGGATCTGTGGTTGCCGTTTCCCAAGATCAGCCGCCTCCGCTGGACAATGAAAACCCTCTCGATGAGGCCGATAGTCAGAAGGACCCCTCAATTCATATGGAGTCAAGCACGGACAGCGAGGAAGAGCCGACTTTCCTCCCCGGAACCGCAGAGCAAGAGCTGTTTCAAGAGCTTCGAATATAGCTCAGGAGAAAAGATAAAGAGATGGACAAGCTCTACTCAAAAATTGATGACCTGACGAATGTTGTGATGCAGCTCACGGCTCAAATTGCTTGGGCACCTTCCAATCAGGAACATGTCTCGACTCATGATCCGGGTGATGACAACCCAAAGCAACTGATGCCTGTCCCCTTGGGTCCAAGATTGGGTGAGCCGCACGAAAGTCGGCCATATTCTGCTTCTGGGGATGCCTTGGCCCTAGATAGCACTATCCCGCTAACAAAAGATCCGATAATGGATTTGGTCACCAGCAAGGTTAAAACATTGGTGGCCGAAGTCGAAGCTCAGAAAGAAATTGGCGGTAGTGGGCGACCATATCCCACATAGTACGATCTGATCGAATTCCCAAGCGGCTACGTCATTCCTAAGTTCGGAAGCTTTGACGGGACGGGAAACGCAAATCAGCACGTCGCCCACTTTAAAGCATCGTGCGGAAATATAGGGGGTAATGATGCGCTCCTTCTTCGTCAGTTTATCAACAGCCTGACTGGTGTCGCTTTCGACTGGTACGCAAGTATACCAGATGGGCCCGTCACTACTTTTGCCCAAATGGAGTCTCTGTTTCGGCAAAGATTCATGAGTGTTAGTGACAAAATCTCCATTGCTGATCTCGTGAGAACCAAGCCGGGGGAAAACGTAAGCAACACCGACTTTATTGCCCGATGGCGCAACCTCACTGTCAAGTGCAAACCGCAGCTAAAGCAGGACCAGTCTGTCAGCCTCCTCATTGGGAACCTCAGCAATTGGATGGTCCCAGGCTTCAAAACGTTTCAAGAGCTGACCAAGAGAGTACAAATGTTGGAATGCCCGAAGCAAGAGTCTACCCTGGACTTTCAGGATGACAAGTCTTGGAAGAGCAGAAAAGAAGACAACCGTAAAAGTGAGAGCTCCAACAAGGCCAACGCCTTCAATGCGTCTAACAGTGAAGATAAGAGAAAGGCGGGCGGGTCAAAAACAGACCGGGCCCGAAAGCCAGTGCTAGGAGGAGAAGGGCCTTCCCTAAAGGAGAAAAAGAACAAAGTCTACTCTTTCAGGAGGGACAAGGTCTGCAAGATATTCAAGGATGCCTTAAACAATGGTCTACAATTGCCGAAGTCGAAGAGACCTTACGAAGCAAAAATGACCAACAATCTCTTGTATTGCCCGTACCACAAAGTAGTGAGTCATGCGATCGAGGATTGCTACATTTTCAAAGACTGGGTCGAAAAGAAATACAAGACCGGAGAGATTGAGCTATCCAAGAGTGTGTTGGTAAACAACCAAGCTGCAATCACCAACTTTATACAGACAGAAGCTGAAACCTTTTGGGAGAAGACAGCTGAATTCGCTGCCCCGAGAAATAAATCCGACTCGCCACAACCTCCATGGAGCATGCACATGTCCAAAAGACGAAGAAGATGCTAAAACTACTTCAGAAAGAGCCCAGAACAGAATGGGAGAGGCAGAAGGAGCCTACCATTCCAGCTACCACTTCAGCTCAATTAGGCTCAAAATCTAAAAAGCTCAAGAAGAAGAAAAATGCAGCTCGACGCAAAAAAGAGTCTGCAAGGAGATCGACCATTCAAAAATATATCGATTCCCTTAAAGACTATGAACAAAAGGAAAGAACTCTAATTCAATTGAAGGAGTTCTTCCCCGTAGAAGCAGCTGAAATTCTGGAGGAGTTAGAAGAAGACTCCGATGACGAGATCCCTATAGTGACTTGCTATGTCGTCCATCTTGGTAGCGACTCTCAGGAAGAACTTAGTTTTCCTGAAGATGACGAGGAACTCGCCACGAAGGCCAACCAAATCCAGCTCAAAAGTGGCAAAGCTCTACCGCCAAATCAAGGCAACGCCCCAAAAGGGAAGGAAAAACAAGTCGCTAATGAAGAAAATGGCAGAGAGCTTGCTCATGAAGACTCGAGTCCTTCCCCAGTGGACTATAATGTCTTGGCTCATCTCCGGAAGCTTCCGTCTCTCTTAAGCATCTATGATGCTTTGGTCCTTTCCATGGATCTCAGAGATATTCTCATTCATACTCTACAAAATCCTGAGCGGTATCAGGCTCGCTTTGCGGAAATTAATATGAAAGAGGCCCAGTACACTCTGCATACAGCCGCAGTCACATTTAAAGATGAAGACCTGTTACTGGGAACAGTCGAGCACAACCGACCGCTTTACATGATAGGGTACAGCGACGGAGATCGGATTAATTGCATATTGATTGATCCGGGGTCCTCAGTGAATATCATGAACTTGAGGATTCTAAAGAGTTTATCAATGGATGCCCGACACCTGTCAAGGGAAAGTATTTTCATCCAGAGCTTCAATCAAAACTGCCAGCAAGTTCTGAGATCCATAGCTTTGCTGATCAGGTTTGGGGACCTGTAAACCGAAGCTAAGATATACATGATAGATGTCGAAATGTCCTATAAGATCCTCCTGGGACGACCGTGGCTTCACGATTATGGCATCGTTCCATCAACTCTCCATCAGTGCATGAAGTATACAAAAAATGGCGAAGAAAGACGCATTGATGGGGACATCCAGCCGTTCGGTGTACATGAAGTCCGATACGAAGATTCTCGGTACTTTGTGAAACTCTAAAGCGCTGAGCCACAACTGACCAAAAACAGAACGGTCCCGAAACTCAAAAGCAAATCTGAGCCGGCTGTCACTTTCAAAAGCAAAAACCCCAATGTGTTTCCGCGTTTCGGCAGTGACACTGATGAGTCCGACGCTGGAAGTCCGTCCTTCAGTAAAACTCGCCCTCATTTCGGTAGCGATACAGTCGAGTCTGATATTGAAGGCTCATCCGGCAGCAAAATTCACCCTCGTTTAAGCAGTGACACTGAAGAATCAGAAGAAGAGGATCCGTCTTGCAACAGCTGTGCAAATCGGGCTCTCATGCAAAAAATGAAGCTAAAAGAGACCTTTGAAGTCACGGAAGGGTCCCTAGCCATCACAAGGATACCAGAGCAGATGTGCAAAGAGCTCGATGCATTGTCAGTCTCCACCGTGGACCAGCTGAAGACCTTCTACATTCTCGGAAGAAAGAGTGAACAGAAGGGCATCCTGTTTTATGGGTCAAATCCTGTCATGCACCCGGACGATTTGTTTGTCACATGTCTTCCCTATGAAAGTGGCATAAGAGCCGTCCTAAACCCCAGATATTATGCGCCCGAGATGCGAGAATATTTTAAAAAGTGCGGATGTCGGTTATATAAAATGGACTCCGAAGCGAAGTTTTATGAGGGGCTGTGGCACCCGCCTCAGGTCTGAGCACTCATCGATGGACGGATCCCAGATAGACGGGGCATAGGTTTCATTCAACCTGACATCAAGGCATGTTACATGATCCATATTGGTGAAACCAGCGAAGAGTCAAATGATGAAGACAAGCTAGCCGAGCCAGAAGTAGCCCCTTATGAGTTCGAAGATGGCGGACAAGCAACCTTCGATGAGCTAACCGAGGTTGATTTGGGAATGCCTGATAGTCTAAGGCTGACCTACATCATCTCACTCTTGTCAGAGGAAATGAAAGAGCAGATAATCGCCCTGCTGTATGAGTTCGCCGACTGCTTCGTGTAGACATACAAAGAAATGCCTGGCCTCTCCCGTGAAGTGGTCGTGCATAAGCTGGCTATATCTTCTTATGCCAAGCCAGTCAAACAAGCTCTTCGAAGAATGAGAAGAGAACTGGTAGAAAAGGTCATCGAAGAAACCAAGAAACTCATCGATGCCGGTTTCATCAGAGAAGAGAAATATGCGGACTGGATCGCATGCATCGTCCCAGTGAAGTGGCCTCATCCTTGCTTTTGCTGCGCAAGTTGTCGCTGAGATGCCCGCCCGCCATATAGACCGTATGGATAACATATCCAGCCATCTTTTCATTATTGGCAGCTGATTTTGCGGAATGATGTCGTGTCCCTTCTTTTTCGGTAACGGGCAATCGACTGAAGGTGGCTGGCCTGACCAGGTTCTTGAATGGTGCTAGCGCTTCCTTTTTAGTTTTGCCCTGCTGTTTTCACACGGCACAGAGCGCCTGATAGACTTTTAAAGAAACGGCGTCATGTTTTCTCTGTTGGGGCTGGGATACGTCTCTTTATAGCATCATTCAGACAGTTGTCTTCCTGATTCTAACGATCATGGCGTTTTTCTGAACCCACTTCAGAGGTTCGAAAGAATTGTTGATTTTTACGACCGACTCAACCGTCGACACGGGGTGACCCTGCTCTTGGAACCTCATAAGATTCCATTTGGCCGGAGTCCTGGCCCTCTTGTTGGCTCGATACCTGAGCCGCTTCTGTCTCAACCTTTCTGTTTTGAGCACTTGGCTGCCTACGGCTCTTTGGGAAGCTGCCGTAGATCGGGCGATGGAGGGCTTTGGAGATACGCCTGATTGTGCACTTGTTGGAGTCGTCGCCTGAGCTCATCCGCAACGTTTGATGATGCCCTTTGTACCAGAAGTCTTGCCCCCAGCTGGAGCACCAGAGAGTCGTTCGAATACCATATTAAGTTTGGGTTGTGATGCCTTAGCGATCACAACGTTCGGCCTCTTGCCCCTTGAGACCGGTTTGGCCACCTGGTTTGCCCGGATTTCTGCCAGATGAGCACTTCCGGAAGGGTAGATGATGACGGAACCAAATTGGCGGGGTGACTCCTCCCATTGCTGGCTGAAACTTACAGGGAGAACCATGCAGGCATTGATTTTGACCATGTAGGGAATCAGAGTCGCGTCAGAAACGAAGCTCGTCTTGGGAGACATGATTGCTGAGTTCGAGATTGTGACTGAAACTTGTTAACCTGTACACACAAAAAAATGACTTCAATACAGGCAATCGATATATATGTTGATTGAGTTCGCATAAACGTTTAACCCGAAATATGAGAGGAGCGATAAAGTCCCACCAGGCGTGCCAGAATCTGTAGGGTGGTTTTCGTCACCCCATTGAGATGGGAATGTGCACGCTTGTCAGGCATGTACAGATTCCCCTTGCCTGGGGTAGGCCGGGGTTTATTGATTGTGGAGAACCGAATTTCCACAGCCGCGAATTAAGCTGCCGTTAATTACCCTTCGCTTTTGAAGCGAGAGAACCTCCAATTGACGGGTCAAACTGGTCATACGACTCAATATGCCGTGTGCGTGTGTTGTGTTTTGAAGGGTATTTGGACGTATCGAGGGCCTCGCAGAGTTTATGGGGGTCCCGCTACCCGGATAGCGGTCTGGGGGTCAAGAGGTCTAGCAGCCCCCTTGCGGGGTGCGGGGCAGTGCCTCATTATAATTTTTGTCTAACAAGAGAGGTATTTTTAGTGGGAAGTGTATAGAAAAAAAAGGGTGAGTGGCATCCTAAGGACGTGTGGGCGCTAGGCGCCAGCGTCCCACACGCCCGCGGGCCACGTGCAAGGCGCATGGGCACGAGGCTCCAGCGCCTCACGCGCCCGGCACGTGGGCGCTGGGCGCCCGCAGAAAAAGGGGCTTAGCCCATGGATCTGGAGTTAAACTCCCAAAAGGATTTTTATTTTTATTTTTTTTATTGTGGAGTTGGACTCCAAAAGATTTTGAATGGAGTTAAACTCCGAAAGACTCCAAAAGATTTTGATAAATGGAGTTGAACTCCCAAAAATCTTCGGAGATGATCAAAAGGGGTCTCTTGCTTCTCCCTTTTAGCCCTGAATCTTCTTTTGAGTCTTGGATCTTCCCAAAATGGGATTTTTGGAGATGAGACTCCTTCCTCCTCTCTGTTGGCTGGATCTTGGAGAAAAAGGGGGTGAGACTTAAAAATCTCCCATTTTGGAGATTTAATCGAAGATCTGAGTTCGCCTTCAAGGGTTTTATAGTGAAAAGCTATTTCTTTTTTGAAAAGGAAGATTTAAACTCTTGATTTAATTCAGAAAAGAGAAGAAGGTTTAGAATCTTGAGGAAGGAGAAGAAGGCATAAAACCCAATCTTTTGGAGAGAATGAAAAGTTATTGATTTTTTCATTACGTTTGCCTTTATAGGCTACATACTTTACATATAGCCCCTTGAGCTTTGCCAAATGACACTTGTGCCACCCCATATCTTATATGCTTATTTCTTTTTGCACATAAACCATGGGGTTTACAAATTTTTGGCTTTCTGCCCATTTATCATACATTTATTTCTAAAAAATTACATTGAACTAATTTATTGCTTCATTCTTAGCATGGAGCCGGCCCCTTCCATTCTTGGTCTTGACTTGGGCTTGAGCCCACTTCGCTTGAGCTTAGACCAGCTTAGCTGGGGATTGACTGACTTTGACTTAGTCAACCGGGTATAATTTTTGACCCTAACAGATACATCGGAGATGAAACGCCGATGAATGTCCCCTTCGCATAGTACTCCAAAGAGCTGGTTGGTGCACGTGAAAGACTTGTCATCCGCCACGTGTCTTGATCAGGGGAATCCGCACTTATGAGCACCATCACCCATCAAATTGAAACCAATTTGGCGACGGCGAGGAGGTTGTGGTGATGATGGCGACGGTGGTTGTGGTGATGATGGTGATTGATCTCAAAAACTATCTATTAACCGCAATCAAGAACGGCGCCGCTTGGTAACTAGCCGGTGAGTACGGGTCGGTCCACAGGGATGTTGTGAATTTCCTAGTCGCTCAAATGAGTTAATTCCGATTGTGGTCGGATTGATTATTAAATCTAAAAACTAAATCTATCTATACTAAGATTATCTAGATCTAAATCTTCCTAGGATTAGGTTTAGGAATGGTTTGGAAATGTAAATAAATCTCAACGCTTTCTATACCCAAATTAGGATCTAAGAGGAGTTATGGTAATTATCAATAAAGGGGATTAGATCCATTCGGGAAGGTGTTCCTTCCTCTAGGTTCTTGTCCTTCCTTTAGAGATCCTTACCCTAACCTCCATGGAAAACGCGCGCAACCGGGCCTTTATACTACGGTATCACTGCTACCTCAAGGGATAGGGTGCCGTAAGGCGCGGTGTATGCGTGTATGGATGGAGTCCTATTGATTATATGTGATGGGTAAGAAAGGGATGAGAGATCTCATCTCTCAAAAGCCTTCCCCAAAGCTAACTCTAACAATTATCTAGGGCAAGGAATTAAATCTAAACTAGGGCAGAGAATGAAAAATTACCTACTTTATAGATGGCTCTCTCCAAACATCAACACAGGGTTGTCAGATCTGAATTCATGAAATGAAAAGAGGCACCGATGCTCTCCAAAAGAATTCTGAATTTTATTCATAAAAAGAGGCATAACCTAATACAATGAATTAGAGTTCCTATTTATAGAGGATAGGAAACCCTAGATTACAATTGATCCGCATGTCTACATTTACCAAAATAGCCCTAGGTAGACTAGTCAAAGCCGTCTTAAAATTATGGTAAAATTTATATTCCTTAATTGCTCAGGCCCGCCGCGGAACCGCGGCCCGAGGCCCTGTTTGGCAGCGGTTTCGCGGTCAAAAAGATGATTTGGCTGCTGCAACTTCTTGTGATGGTCCCTGGCTCTCTGGTCTTCGTACTTCTTTATTTCTTTTCTCAATTTAGCTTCTGATTCTCTTCCAGATTTTTCAGTGAACATTGTTGTGGACTTTAACCGTGACTTCGTGTCGACGTCTTGAACCTTACTTTGTGAACTGATCTTTATGTAGGCTTGATCAAGAGTCTTCTGTTTATTGGTCAAAATCTCACTTTTAAGTCGTCTTTTATTGTTTTCACTGTTTTAGATCCAAGAACCTGTAACCTGTAATATATAGCAGACATGCATCAAAAGCACCTGTTTTATTTGTAAAAAAGAAAAAGAATGAGGAATATAATAATACAATATTATGGTGTGAACAGATGGTCGTGGTGATTCTTGTCCTGGGTTTCATCACCCACAGTGAAATCGCCTTGATCCTCACTGTTTTTATCAAAATCTTCACCTCCTGCGGGGTATGCAGCTGCAAACTCACCGCTGCTGTTGATGGGTGCATCGCCGATGATCTCTGGCTCGCCGTTGACGGTTGAGGACGTCAGATTTTGAGGAAGGGGCCTTTGATCTTAGGGAAGAGAAGCAGGAGCAGCGATAGGAGTTAGGGTTTCGGGTTCGACGTCGCCAGCAACGGTGGCGCGCTAGGATGCTACTGTTGGAGAAGGGAGCAACGAGAGGGGGGAGGGTCCCGGATTCGACTTCGCCGGCGACGGTGGCGCACTTCAGCACAAGATTGGTGCTCATTTGTGTGTTGGGATGCTGTGATTGAAGAACGGAAGCGGGGAAGCGGGTCGGGGAAGGAAGGTATCGGAAGCCCAGAGTGGGGAGGGAGAGGGGTGGGCTCAGGAACTTTTCCTGAGCTCAGCCTCAGTGTGTGTGTGTCTCTCTCTCTCTCTCTCTCTCTCTCTCTATATATATATATATATATATATATATAAGACTGATGAAGAAAAGAGGGTTCAGGAGTCTTTTTTGTCGGGTGGCGTAAAAAAATTACACTTTTCATCATTTTTTTCGACGGTCGACATCCATCATTTCCATCTTTATCATCTAAGAAGTGCATACACCGAATTTTATATGATACTACCATTTTTTCACCGTTGAATTAGCAATGTAAAAAGTTCTATTGTCGGTAAACCGTTAAATTTGCACATCTTAGATGATAAGGATGGAGTTGATGGACGCCAATTATCAGAAAAAATCATGGAGGGAGTATTTTTTCGACGCCATAGGAGGAAATTCCCTCTTTTGGCACCTTTCCTCCATTAAACCACCCCCCTTCTCTCTCCCTCTCTCCCTCTCTTTCTCTATATGTACACCTTTCCTTCATTATCCCCCTCTCCCTCTCTCTCTCTCTCTATATATATATATATATATATATTCAAAAACAGATGCAGAGTGGTTTCATTTAGTATTTTTTCATTGCCCCGTGCATACGCCGGATAAAATATTGCTCTACTATTTTTCTATGTTTAAGGGATATTGATAATAAATCTTTGAGACTTACTGTGACTCATTAGTTTATATTTCAAAGACAAATCAATAGTTTGTTCTAAATATTTAGCGCATATTAATTTGACACATAATATAACCTAATAAATATGGTTCCTATGAACACCTAATATATGAACACCTAATAGAGGGTCTTTTGTATATGGTTCTTATGAACACCTTACAGAGGGTCTTTTGTATTTCATTTCAAAAATGTCATGCAGACGGGGAAAAAATCCGAATGTCTTATCTCCATGAGACCTTTGAATCTCTACCCTATTCCTTTTCTTCCATATAAATAATCAATTTGAAAACAAATGTATGATTATGTGACAATTAAATTTGTAACCTTTTCTCATCTTAAGAAATCACAGGGAAAAAATAAGTTGTCCATTTTTTTAGATTGGTTGGATCCAAGAAGGTCCCAAATAAGAAATGCAAGCTGGCTAAGATGGGAAAATGGGACCCCTTACTTATGGTGCACCCTATTCACTACACAAATGGCTGGATGCATGCAATGAAAAACGATTCAAGTAGTTAAATGATAGCATGAAAAAATAGGGGCAACTACCAAACAGAGAGGGGTATGGCAATTGTGGGAGTAAGGTGAGCTTACATTCCCAATACTAGCATATTTTTTTTAAAAATAACTAAATTGAAGTACACTTAAATACCCAAAAGAGAGGATAGCATGGTTAATCAATAAATAGACTAATTGAATATCAAAAAAGGTTAGAAAAATTAGGAATCTGGACCGATCTGAAATGATATTAAAGGATGCAGAGTATGTCGTGCCCTTACAGTGACATGACACATAACGATACTATTCATTGATCTATATCACTTTACTTTTACTCACTCTAGTATCAATGTTTACATGCATATAGATCAATGAAGAACATGTCATGTGTCCTGTCAATGTGGAAAATTCCCATACAATGTCGTTTTATACTCCATTTTTTGATGATGTTCTCACATAGGCACTACTTTTTCAATCTATCCAAGAGGCAAACAGATCAACCTGAATTTAAAATGAAATATTTTGGATAATTAATAAATGCAAGAAAATATTGCTCAGAGAGAAATATGACCAGATTCCAACACTCGATGAAAGTCCGGTGCCAGCACTAAAGTGGAAATCTTCAAATCATATGGCAGAGGCATCTGAACTAAAAATAGCCAGAACAATTTACAAGCTGCGCATCAAATCCAGTAAATGAAACTCTTCCAATATGACTGAAATAGAGCAGTAATTGTAACTCAAACCACAACGAAGCACTTGAATGCACTGGTATTAAGTCACACATTTCAAGTTGGTGCTTAAATGCTCTGATAAATTTGACTCATGAAAAGCATCACCCAGACTAGTGATCAATGCAATGCGGTTTGCTATTCAATATATCTTCACCAACCTCTAAATTATTTGTTCCCCTTTTGAGACCAATAAAATCACAAAATGAATGGATTGTCACTATATACATGCTAGTTGACGATTAATATTTGCTTTAATTTACAGAACTCAAGTATTTATCCACACAGGATCTTCAGGCCAGCAAAGAATTTCTCCTCCATCTGTTACTGTTCTTTCTGGGCCATGGGGAAAAATTGCAACACAAACATCCTATAACAAGAAAGGGGGCGATTAAGCGGACTGGTAGAGATTAACACAAAAATAATCTATATAAGGAATTGAGCATATGCCGTACTATCTACATTGGAAACGACATCATTTATATCAGGAGTATCATGTTAGTTGATACCATCCATATTAAGGATTGCAGTTTATATCGGGAACGACTGCAAATACGACTCGTGCTCGAGAGAAGGCTGCTGGAGCAGCAAGAAAGAAAACTAGGTACGCCAAAGGCTCGAATCCAGCAACCGTTATTCAAGCTCGTAGCCAAAGAAGATTCAAATGATTCTCGTATATTCACTAATTCCATAAACATGTGTTATCTCCTAATTACATGATTTGTATAATCACTAATTCCATAAACATGTGTAATCTCCTAATTACATGATTTGTATAACCACTAATTCCAATAAACATGTGTAACAAATGCCGATCGTCGAAAAAATCGACTAATAATATACATCTAGAGCCACTAATGTAAGAAATTCTCTCTCTCTCTCTCTCTCTCTCTCTCTCTCACACACACACACACACACACACACACGGATAACACAGAAATTACCATGTTTATAAATCATTATTCTCTTTGATTTTTCTTACTGATATATCTGAGGTAAAGAACCACTGGACAGAAGTTTCTGACGGTGTGGTTGCTCAAGGCTCCAGCATTTATAGGGTATCATTTAAGATACATATTGATACCGCCTATACTGCCAATCTTTTCAAGGAAGTGTAGCAGATCATCACATGAACAGAGAGTCGAGGCATGGGATGTGAGAAATAAAAAATGCATTCCCTACTTGTAAAATGCAAAATTCTCTCTAAGCCGATTTCAGGTCAGATCGTGAGCAAACATATTATAAAGCAAAGGAACTAAGAAATTTTAAATAGAATCCATTAAGAGCGAATTGCATTATACCTTCAAAGGTAATATGTATAATATTGATGCACCGACAAAGAGGGAAACATATTAATATTGTCAACCATATTGCTATTAACGAACCACTTGAAGTACATGCTTACATTGCTGCATGAATAATAGCATTGCCATTCATGTAAAAAGATGGGGTGGTTCAGAACTTCAGAAAAAATCTGAAAGTTTCATAAATTGTGTGCTTCATGATACTTGTTCGGCGCAAACAATAATAAAAACAAGCCATTATCCCAAATTTTGGGCTCAGCTATACCAATCGTCGTCTTCCATTCTTCCATTCTGCTCCGTGGTCAAATTCACAGCTAAAATATCATTTTGTTTACTGCCTCTATCCATGTTTGCACTATTGTCAGCGAAATTGTCAATTCTTCTAACAGAAGCATTTATTAGTCCCTATTACACATGTCCGAACTATCTCAATCGCTCCCCCCCCCCCATATCATCATCTAAGAGAGCTACCTCAAACTCTTATGAATTCACTCATCATCTCAACGCTCTCAGTTCAGCTGCACTCTTTTTTTGTACATGTTGCTCGGTGGAAAGTGTCGCAATTTATAAGGCTAAATGTTCCCATAAGGGATAATGCCTCCATAATATGGGGTCAAAACCTAATATATAGTTGAAACATTCTTTAAACAAAGGAACCATGCACATTGGGGCTCACAATAAGATGCATGCCAATCTCCAAAAAGGAAATAGGTTCATGTGCCTTTTAGCATCATTAGAAGTATTTTCTAAATTGAACAAGATAAAGGATAGAAAATAATTTAATGAACCAGAAAATTAAGCAGGTTAATCACGAAAGCTTACGATATTGTATTCGCAACATAGAATATCTGAAGCTTTACTGGTTCTCTTCCTCCACATGATCTTCTAACGGACTCAACAACTTGCTTGGCTTGGGTCCCTGCTGCTGTCAAAACAAACTGCAACACTAATCCGTTTAATGGCTAAAACCTGAATCTATAATAGCAGCTTAAGCAAAGGTAGAGTAATATGGGAATAAACACATTATAATAACAGAATCAAGTAATGTGCGTTTAAAAACTGAACATAAACTACACCATGATGTTCAATTTTGTCACTTGTTTGTAAAGGGTTGATGTCAGGTCGCAGCCGGTCGTAAGACTTGTAAGAATTTGTCAGATCTTTATTGGAGCTTTGCTTCGTAGCCGACTCCATTTTGATGGGAAAAGGCCAGCAAAACAATATATCCTAACTTTTTTGGGAAAGCATCCATTATTTCCATCTGTTCACCACTCTGTTAAAAAGTGAGCCTTATATTTTTTAACAGTCTTGATGGATATTCTGTACGTCATACCCTGCTCCGCTCCTGCAGCTACAGTATGTAATCCCTTAACAAGCACACACCCATTAGTCTTCAATGCACAAGTCTACACCTTGTCAATGACTTTTCTCAAATCATCTTATATATTGAAGCTACCAAAGGCCCCATTTTCTGATCGTATTGTCATTGTTTTTCATTTATATCAGCACTTCCATTTCACCATCCGCTTATCCTGCTGATCATTTTGATCAATAGCATGCATGTCGCAAATGATATTCATAACAGTGTGTTACTAATCTACTCTAAAACCAACCACATGATCTCCATAATGACCTTCTAAGGTTATAGCAAATCAAGGAAAGCGTCCCTAATTTTTCTTTCTAAGTTTTCCATGAGTTGTTGATGTAAGTACATAGCTGCGACTGCAGACCTCTCAGCATGAAAATAAATTTACTCTTCGAAATAATATTTCTTTATTCCTAATGTAATTACTCTGGATGAAAGTACATAGCTACCACTGCAGACTTCTCAGCATGAAAATAAATGTACTCTTCGAAATAATATTTTCTTAGTCATAATGCAATTACTCTCTGTTAAAGTTTTATTATATGGCATCAAAATTTTGACCCTGCTGAAGTTTGGTGCAACTCTGTTCATCTCCTTTATCAGTATTACCAGAAATGGATGTTATACGATCTCATAATTATTCCCATTTTCATTTTCTTTAAAGATATTGAACTTCACTTGCCTAAACTAAACAGTTTTATGGCTCCTAGTTGGCTCATACGGTTCTATGTTACGAAAACAAATCCATGCATCTTCTCGTACTAGAAAGTCTATAATCATTTTTTTGTCACACACTTAGCATTATCTCATCTTCATGTGCCTGTATGCATGGTGCAAAAGTATTAAGCATACATGTATTAAAAGGGAGTTATTCAACTCAATTAAAATCAATGAACTTGAATGGTTTATATCAAAAATTGACCTCACTGAATGGTCATATATAAATATGCAATATAAACAGGACAAACAAATGCATAAAATCTTACAAAGATGAAAATGCTAATGTGTGCACACATACACAGGCAAGATATAATAATAACCAAGCCAAAAAAAATAAGATTTTGAGGAGAATAAAAAAAATCAAGGGCTCACCAGTGGGAAGAGTACAGCCATGACTCCATAGCTCACAAGTGGAGAGAAAAAGAAAATTGCGAGCACACATGGACTACCTGAAAACATCAGACAGCCAAAATGTTGGGTATGTTATCAACATATCAAATGAGGTAAATCACAAAGATTAGCCGTACCAAGAAAATTGAAGGGCTGTCCCAAAAAGAAAAACAAGAAAATTGAAGAAATGTCTTGCAGAAAAATCAGTTAAACTCTGGAGCACAAATTAGTAAGGGGGTCTTCACAGAGTAACACTAAAGTGGAAAATAACAAAAACAAATCATTGAATTGTTCGTTCATGTATTGCATCCGCAAGCCGTGTGTCTTGTTAAAAAAATGTCACACCAATAAGAATGCTAATGAATATGTCAGACAAGACAAGTGACTGCATTTCCAAAAAAGAAAAGGCACAACTCCATGGACTTGCATAGGCCTAACTCTCCACACTGAAAAAATCGGATTAGAAAAAGGTTTATCCAAGTTTTGCAATTTTAACCTATAATACAGCATCATGCATCTCTCACAAGTACTAGAAACCAACTATTACAGAAACATCATCCCCTTTGAGTCTTTGGCTTGTTTTGTGCGCAAGAGATTAATGCATACCGTAGAAAATCAAATCATACCGTTGCAGCTGGGCTCATCCACAGTCCAGGGCATATTAGGATCTTATGGTTCCACACTGCTACTTACAAAAACTTAGGCTCATTCTATAGGGGTTCTTTCTTAAAATTTAGTATTCCTCCATAGTCGGTCCATTTTGATGGGAAGATGATGGAAATGACGATGACGAACGATGATCAATTACAGCGCTGATGGCAACATTTATGGTGTAACATGCATAATACAAGTCTTGTACAGCTTAAGGACTTTTGTTATATAGCAAACTATAATATTCCATATTGTCGTATTATCCCTTGAAATCTTCATACTTTGAACTGAACTTTGAAACCTTCTGAGATGTTTCTAAAAATCATTCCATGAGCTGGAATTACTAAAGTGATGGTTTGCTACACAAAGGCTGAAAACCTCTACCCCCACCCCCACCCCCTCTCTTTCCTCCATTCTCCATTTAAACTCACGAATTCACATTTTTACACAATTTTTGCCAACTTCACCCATTCCTCACATGTTCTCTCTATGCTATCATGACTTCTCCATTCTCCAAATAAATCTGAAGCTCGATAGCCAATAGGGCTAATGGTGTCGTGATTAGATGATGGAGTTAGGAGGGCAGATTGAAGAGGTGTGAAGAGAATAATGGGTTGGAAATAAGAGAAAGATGCATTTCTCATACATCTTTATTAAAATCTAAATTTTCATAGCAGTTGCGGGAAGTGGAACATGTTTGAAAGAATTAAGACTGTTGCATTCCCGTCTAATGGCACCTTAGGGTTTTAGTTGAATAATAAATGGCTTTAAGGAGGAGGGGAGCTTGTGAAAAAGGGGATTTTTTTTTTGCACATGCAAAGTAACTAGTTAGACTTAACCTTCAAGAAGAGAATATTCCCTTAACATAACTTGCAATCATAGATAGAGGGGGGGGGGGGGGGGGGTTGCACATAAACTGAAAAATGTATCCGAGTTTGATATGAAATATGAAGATGTTATGAGGTGAAATGAAATTATGAAAGATTTTGGGAGGGTATATACGAAAATACAAGTTAAACTACACGTATAATCATGGGATGATAAAGTTGCAACTCTCAAAAAGTCTTCATAAGATCAATGTCAGTTATATAATGGTTTATTAACTGCTAATGTAACAAGTGGAGTTTCCCTGAGCGCAGCAAAAGCAGCATGAAGAAGTACTTGGAGCAGTTGTATCGAATATGCCAGTAATTACTTTTAGTAAACTAATCAAAATAGCAAAACATCCATGATTCATTAAATGGAGGGAAAAAAGATTAAGATATTAAACAGTACCAAACCCTAAAAAGAAGGCCCAGTGTGATTCAAAGAAGTCCAGCCTTTCATTTAAACTCAGCTCAGAAAGATTCCATTTGTACCTAACAGAAAGATTCCATTTGTACGAGGATTTAAGTCTTTTTTGCGCTAATATGCAGGATTGGATTTTCTAAAAATCAAATGCTTACTCAAAACAGTAGTATGCGTACATCCAGGAAAGAAGCAGAAAATTGATTGCCTTACCAACAAAGGGTATAAAGCCTGATAAAAAGACCTGCAACAGTACATAAAACATTGCTCTTGTTAGAATTTTGAATATTTGGAGAGTTGGGCATTTATGAGTGCGCGTACGTTTTCAATATAGTTGAGGTTCCATCCAAAAAACTTTGTAAGCCTTTTGGTAGGGTGCTCATCTATATCTTATACCCATGTATATCTATTTTTTTTTCTTATTTATTTATTTATTATCACTATTTTTATTTTATTTTATTTTTGGGGTGGGGGCGGGGAAAAGGGGGGTTAGCATGGTCCGACCAAACTCGGCCTAATCAAATTATATTCTAACACGCCCCTTCAAGTCAAGCACCCTTCGATGGGTCGATACCCGAGCTTTTTGTGCAACAGTATTTTTAAAAAAAATTAATACGCTTTAATGCTTTATAAACACACCCAATAGGATTTGGCCTCATGTTGCTCGAATACAAACTTAAATGTCCCCGCCACTGCACCAAAACTAACTCCGAAGTTATGATGAGGGTCGAGGAATATGTTTTTATATTGTAACATATCAAAAGTTTTGTACCACTTGAACATCTTGTATGAATGAAATGCCTCAAAAATATATTATATATAAAACTGAAGCATAGTCATCATAAAATAGCATGCAAGTCCTCAAGTAGAAAAAGTCGCACCACTGCACCTCTATGAAGAAGACCATCAATAAAAGTATCGAGTAAATTTGTTCGCCAAGTCCAAGTAAAGCCCTGTTCAAGATGACAGGGAAATATTCTTAGTCCTGCTATGACCAAAATCTTCTTTCAGAAATTATCCTAATTGTTAATAGAGCATTTCCATAACTGTAAAAAATAAGATATAAAACTCACCCCTCTAATCCACCTGGCTTGCCATCGGCACTATGTGGATTTGATGCAGCATTTGTTGTAGGCTCTCGAGCCTTAGAAAGCTCTAACCTCCTCACAGCATCAAAAGCATGCTTAGCAATGTCATTATACCTGAATTACAGCAAATAAATCAAGATATGATTTTAGATAAGGGAAGAAAGAAAATTCCATCATTTCATTCAACCTCATATGGCTTCAATAGTAAGGAGAAACGTATTGAAGGTTAATATGACTTCAGAAGTTCATACACAGAGCAGAAATGTATAAAGTTAATTTGGCTTCATGCTTCTTTACCCATCACTTTTGAGTTCTCGTATAAGTTAGGATACAATTTGGTTGCATGTATCTAATCACTTTTGAGTTCTCGTATAAGTTAGGATACAATTTGGTTGCATGTATCTAAACAAAGCACATAAAACATTGCATTGACTCAATAATTTGTGACTTTGCTCGTTTTATTAATTATTTATTATATGTTGACATTTTGTTTCCTTTCACTTCTATTCAACCCCCTGAACCGTCCCCACCCCACCCCACCCCACCTGGGGAAGGGGGCATAGACCGGTTCCATCCCCAACTTATTTTGTTGTGCTTGCTAACAAGATAATCTGAAAACTATATAGAATGAGTATGCCTACCAGAGACTGCTGAGTATGATGCTGAAAACATATAGTGGATAGACCCAGCATATCTGAAAAACGAAAAAAAAAATTATTAATTAAAGACTGAATAGAGCAAATCTGTATTGCAGAAGAACAGTGTTTAACTCCTTTGAATAGTATATAACCATGGTAAACAAGAGGTAAATAGATATTAATTGTGAAAAAATATAGTTGAGTGTTTCAATGTCAAACTTAATCGAAGATCCTGAATATAAAATTGTAGTGATAATATCGAAACTTTGAAACATTGAGAGATAGATGTCATGCCAGAGGATAGAAATTAAAAAGGGGAAAACGATAGCTAGAACTGTAGATAATGATCAGCATCCAGTAATTGATGGAAATTAAGTATGTTTAAAAGAAAAAAGATGATTAAAAAATCTGCAATCTCTAAGTATCAAAATTAGCAGCAATGCTCAGTTTTCCACATTTCATTTCGATTTCCTGATATGAACGTAGTTTAGATGCAATGCCAAAAGATACAAAAGCTTGATCAGGATGAAAGTAACAAAGAACACTGTGCAATTTGATTATAAACGTGTAAAAATTAGAAACACAAGTAATAGTTTATCAGTCATCATGCGTGAGTCTGTGACACAATTCAATCTTACATAGAAAAGCTTAATGAGAATAAACCGTAAAAAAGAATAGAGTCCCATAGCTGCTGCACTGCCACAAAGACCTTCACATTCGCTAGGTAATATCCAGAAGAGAACAGGGATGACAAACGAATTCAGCATCAACAAACTGCAAAATATGAGAATATAAGTTAACAATATCTATATCTATACTAATCTATAATGCAAATGGCATTGGTTAGAGTCCACCTACTCCATTTTTTGAAAAAATAAAGAAAAAATGAGAAAATTTCTCTAATCTTAGAGCCTCCACAATATCAAAGAAAAAGACAAAAATAATTAAATGTTTTATTAATTTAAATTTCAAATTAACTCCACATTCTCTAAAACTTAAGACAAAAAAGAACTTTCTAGAAATTAGTTTGAATTCCAAATTCAATCTACATTATACAAACTTAAAAAAAAAAAAGAACTTTCTAGACTTTATTTTAATCTTATCATTTTTCAACTTCTACTTTCATTTACTTAAAACTACCTTCTTTTACTTAAATATGGTAAATAACATATTATAATATTTTCTAGAATACTCTTGATCCAAGTTACTAAAATGATTGTTTTCTTCACTTATTAACATTCGAAATAATTTTAAACTTATCCATGGGCTCAAGAAATTTTTTTAAGACTCTAAATAGGATAAAACTACATAGTTCATTCAGATTTATACAAGTATTACATATTTTATTAATAAAACGTGCATCGCATGTGCAAAATGCTAGTGTAAATAATTGGTACAAGGTCAACAGATAGTTTGCTAGTAAAACATGATCATCATCCATGCGCCAACACTACAAGATGCAAAATATCAAAGCTCTTCATATTCCAATAAAAAAATCATCAACTTATTCAAATTTGAATATAGAAAAGAAATTTCCTCACACCAAACATTGATTTTATTGAATTTCATTTTCCTCACAGATAATGAATCGATAAAAAGAAATTTCCTCACACCAATGAAATTGTCCTCTCTTTAATAGCTCTTCTTATAATTCTCATCCCCTGCCTTCTTATGCATGCTCAATTGGTGATCAACTAGTTAATGTACACACCAATATATTCAAAAATCTACAGCTATAACAAAGTTGCTTGTCAGCTCAAAATAATTTCATTCAGGTTATTATGCCACTGAATAACATCTCTACTAGTCTACTATTACAATGCAAAATTGCAAATTCATTGACGAGATAGTTTGCAATGGTTTCTATTGAATTGTGCTCGTCTCTATTCTTATGTGAAGGCCATGTTAACTAATTTCTCTCCATCAAAATTTGCAGTCAGTTTCAATATTATCACGCATATATACAACTTAAACATAAAGAAAGGCATGGCTGTTCATAAACAAATACAAACTTGATCCAATTCCGAGGCAAACTTCACCAATACTCCAACAATTAAACAAAAAGCTTCAAAATTTCGAACAAATAAAAACTTACCTTCCTAAATAGATGAATCCATTCAATAGAAAGCACTGCCCCATTCTTTTCGCCAGCACCCTCGAACTGAATCAACAACATAAACAAATTTACAACGAAACAAAACAAAATTTAGTGAAAACAAAATTTGGGGCAAAAATTACCTAATACATAAGCGAACTGCTGTATGAAGGCAGCAGGCTTCTCTGAACCCCTCAAGCCAAAGAAGAGCTGATTGTTTTGCGTGTAGCTTTAGATGCTCCATGAAAGGGTAAAGATTGAAGAGACGAGGAGCAATAAAAATCGCTTTTTTAGGGTTTTGGATTGAAAATTTTGAGGGAGGTTGATGATTGAGAGGAGATGTTGCTTCGAGTGAAGTCCAATAATGGAAGCTTCTGATTTGATGCCGGTCTCTACTATTTAACTCAAAAAGGGCAAAGGTTGAGCAACTAATATTTTAGTTTAAACTTTAAATTTGTCGGTATTTGGATAAAGCAAGAAATTTAAAGATTCCATGTAGATCAGTACACCTAAATCAAATTCGAGTAAAAAATATTTTCTCTTTAAAAAGATTACTAATCTATGAATATCTTTATAAATGAACCAAAAAAAAGAAATATAATAGTTGATCTATAACTATTAAAATCTTCTAAAATTGTTTTTTTTTTGGTTGCATATATAAACTTCTTTAAGCACTTACAAAGAAGCAACTTCCGCGGTCATTTCGGACCAGCTGCAATAAAGCACTTGAAAGTGTCGTCTCAACAAATCCGACAACACCATCCAAAGCTTATGAACCAACCAAAAAATCAGCTCCTGCATTTTCTTCCTGAAATATATGAGTAGCTCTAAACTCAGGCAGTCGAGTCCATTCCTAAATATACTCTAGCATTAACTCAGCAATGCCAGATAGACTGCTTTCATGATTAATCCAATCAATAACCACGAGAGAGTCACCCTCGAACCAAAGTTTACAAGCATACAACTCAAATACCACAACTCTAACCGCTTTCCTAAAATAGAGATGATCATAGAAAAAGTAAAATATTTGATAAGATCTGTTTCCTGCCGATAACTCAACCAATGGAACTGTTAGCACTGAAAGTCGCCAGCCTTTAGCTTGAAGAACATGTCCACACTCATCCTAACAATGAACTCCAGCTCCTGCTACAGAGAACTCTTTGACCGAACCATTAAAATTCGTGTTGATTTCACCACGCGGTGGGTGTGACCATTGAAAGGGAAGGGTATGGAGAGGGTGTCCACAAGACACAAGAGCACACCAATTAGCAGTCGATGAGCCTGAATAAATTCCAAGCTCATCTTCTAAAATTGTTTTAAAACACATCACAACAATATTTCCATAGCTCTATTATTTTTATAGGAAAGTTTATATTTCTAAAATTCATGATAAAATATACATTTGTGCATTTAAAAATTTTAATTTCTTATTCTTAATGTCTTCACAAATGAGTAAAAAACAATATGATATTTTTATATCCTTCACCGTTTTAAACCAAAAGAACTTGGGTTTTAAATCGATTTTTCTTTAAAAAATTATTAGAAGCATGATATGAAAGACTTATTGTCACGTCCCGCTTCCCAAAAAAAGGGTAACGATCACGTGACAAGCCAGCGACATATTTATTTCAAGAAGGTCGTTTCTCACAATAAGTACATTAAGCGTAATAAGCTATATACCATAAAGCAAGAATAAAACATGATAATAATATTCCAACAACTAAATTATTACATTCAAAGTTCCACAGAGTTTAAAACTGATAACAAGATATCTCAAATCGATTGCAATAATAAGAAAACCCTAAACATGAGGCATACTGAAAATAACAACTGAAATGGAAACTAATCGTCCGCTTGTAATGCGAGTAGAGAGTACTCCTCTTCTCTCGCTTCTATTTCCTCTGTTTCAAAGTGATCTGACGAACATTCCAAGAAAAGAAAGAAATCAGGATGGAATGCCCGTCAGCGAACTTGCGCTCGTGTAAGCACCCAAAAGAGGAGTGAATTAAACAAATAAAGTGCAAGGCGACATGTAATATGGTATGAATGAAAATCAATATTATTTGAACAAGTATGACATGACAATTATATGATGCGTGAGCATGGTAATATAGTATAGCATGTGTTGGTCAACGTAACCATGTAATAAGTGTATATAGGGAACATGAAGTAAATGTCAATGTGTCTTAATAGGCCTCTACAAGGTAAATCAACATAACAAAAGTTTAACTGTGAATGTCAACCAATTTCAAAAGTATTCTCAAATCCAAGGGTAGGCCCCGAATCAAGTGTTAGTAATGGGACTTCAACCGTCGTCGAAGTATTCCAAACCTAAGAGTATATGGCCCAGAGGGTTGAAAACACGGGACCTCATGATTGTATATTGTGTTAATAGACATGAATTCATGAACTGGGGGGACTCCTGAGATTCCGTTGGATTCACACTTAAACTACCCCGATACCCCGCGTATATTAGTCTCTAATTAATGTCACAAGCCATAATCGAACCATGAATAAAATAAAGAGTACGAGTTTCATGTCAAGTTCGAGTTCATGTCAAGTGTATGTATTCATATCAAGTTTGAGTCATGTCAAGTCTAGCATGTAATAGATTTAAGCACAAGTCATATAGAATATCATATGTTGGGTTATATATGATTCAATATAAGTCATGTAGTTTCAACAATAGAGATTACATAGCATGAGATGAGACATGTATACTATAGCAATGTAGACATATATCAGATTAAATTACATATCAGGTGTTGATTCAGTTTGAATAGCAGTTTGAGACATCTCAAGATTACTTGAGGCGGCTCACAAGTCATCTAGGATCATGATTTGGGTCACTGGTTACAAGAAACGCTCAAAATGTTCTTGAGACGACTCACAAGTCATCTACAATTATGTTTTGGATCTCTGGATACAAGAGACGACTCAAAATGTTCTTGAGACGGCTTGACAACAATTTAAGACGGCTTAATAAGAATTGAGACGGCTCAATAATGTGTGGGATGTCCTGTTTTATTCTCTGCCACATAAGACGATTCGGATTAGGTTGAGCTAGCTCGACCATGACTTGAGACGGTTCACGACAAGTCCAAAGGTGGTGTTCCCGCCAAAATTTAAACAATATAGAAATAGCAAAGCTTTGTTGAAATTTAGTACTTCTCACGAGGGCGCCAACGCCAATGTGCAAAGCACAGAAAAGCTTCTGAGTAAGAATTAAATTCTTATACGGCGCCGCGCGCCGCACGTGCTTCTCACGCCGGCGTCAATGTGCAAAGCACAGAAAACGCTTTCTGAATAAGAATTAAATTCTTATATGGCGCCGCGCGTGCTCATCACGCAGGCGCCAATGTGCAAAGCACAAGAATACCCATCATAAGAATTAAATTCTTAGGTGGCATCTGTTAGGAATATGTATACTCTAGAGGCCATTATTGTATGATATAGTGGATGCTTGGACATATATATAGAGGACTTTCTTGCTCGACATGATAGTATGCTATCTGGTTGCTCTTTATCTTAACATGTACACTTGTATTATTATACCGTCTCTCTGATACATGTTGATAAAGCCCTTAGAATGTTTGCTTGACTATCAGGACTATGATGCAGATCATACTACTGGTACTTGTATAGTCCACAAGCACATCCTTTAAATAGTTTCTAGTCGAAGGAATATCGAGACAGGGCATCGATATTCCAGAGTAGACTAGTGTGTACGTTTCTTGACCCTGTATGGGGCGATAGTTGATCCTACAACCATTGGTGTTTGACATCAATGATTGTATACAGGTGCTTATTAGAGAATGGATACACTGAACAGGACTCGTCGAGAACTCCTAGATAGTACTATAGCTATTGTCAGATAGCAGTTCTCTGGTGACACTGGTACAGGTTAATCTATAGACCCGAGATCATCATAGTGTCTTGTGTGGTTCCCACTGTGCTTTGATTTCCTCTCTACCACGGCTCAAAGGAGTCATGCAAACAGGTGGATTTTTGATACAGTACCGAGTCAAATGGAGGCAGTGAGCGATAGGAGAGGTTTCGTATCTCCCGGTATAGGGAGTTGATGTTGCGCTATACTCGATTGGCTATAACAGCAAGTCCCTGGCCAGGGCTGATGAGATTTACTGGTAAGTGTTATCAGTAGTTTCTCGAACCGTTATGAGCCACACATCGGCATGACTTATCAAGTTATCGGGGTCTGACGTTTCCACCCCCAGACTCGATATGCGACATATCAGACGAAGAGACCGGACTGTACGGTAAGTGTTACTTATAGACTTCATGGGAGTTTGGACAAGCTTGCTTGTTGATCTTCTAATCGCTCAATACCTGGGTAGCCGTTACGTCCAGCTAGTACCGCTGACGGCTTGTGGGTAACTGATGTGATCATTACCTACTGCTGGTGTATTAACAAGTCTTTAGAGTCCCACATAGAGATTTCCTAGCTCAAGCGAAACGAAGTAGGGCACATATGCTGATATGTGCGGGAGCCTGATTAAATACGAGTATGTGATACCGTATTCTAATCTGGCGACATTTGATGTCGGTTTGGTTATATGTGATATAACCGAATTATTAAATCAAGTGTTGATTTGATAATGTGATATACAGATAAATGATATTAGTCGGTTGTATGTGATATAACCGGATTATTATATCAAGTGTTGATTTAATAATTTGATATATATTTATATTTGATATAATTATATTAACTAATATTATGCTCACTAATCATATGTGTGTGTGTGTGTGTGTGTGTGTGTGTGTGTGATATATATAAGTATATGAATTTTCTATTTTGAGAAAATAAAAAAATGAGGTAGAAAATGGAGAGATATTTGAGGAATGGGTGAAGCATGGCTTGTTCATTAATATATTCATTTGCATTCACTATTGAAGCATGGTTGGATTTTATTATTGTGATATAATCCATGCTTCAATAAGTGAGAGGAAATAAAGAGCCATTCTTCACTTGATCATTTGCCTAAGCTCCTTTTGTAACAACCTAGTTCATTTATACCAATTCCAGTTCTCGTATTTCCTTAATTGTGGTATTTTCCTGATTTATCGTGTTTTGGGTGCGAATAGTATTTTACATTTTACATTGCATTCGACCCGACCCGCTTGCTTGAACCTGTTTGATTCATATTTATAGATTACCTTGACTTGTTAAATAGACACGTGCATCTCATGTATACTGCATACTGACATTTTACCTGGCATTGTATCTTTTACCATATAACATTTTAAGTCATGTAAAATAATTTAAAATTACATTTCATAACCTGCATGATACCCCTAACTCCGTGGTAGCATCCGCGCATTTTGTTCTCGTCACGTTCAGTGAAACGGACATGTTTGGATGGCTACGCGCATGTACGTGCATCCGTTCTTGGGGTATGCATTTTCGTTACCTGAGCATTCATTTTGAATTTTGAAAGTCGCACATATTTTTCGTATTTTAAATCTGAATTTTTAGACCCGATCCGGGCGCGTTTTGAAATATTTTTGTATCCCGCCAAAATTCAATTTATTTAATTTTAAAATTTAGTTTAAATATTTTCATACGATTTCTTTAACAAACTGAAACCTCTTATCTAAAATTTTAAATCTAAAAATCTTTTAAAATTTTAAATCTAATTTCCTAACAAACTAACAACCCCTTTCTCTCTCTCTCTCTTCTCTGCATATATATATTTATATATATTTTATTTATTTAATTTTTCTTTCCTTATTTAATACACAACCTCTTCTTCTTACTTCTTCTTCTTCTTTCTTCTTTCTTTTTCTTGATCTTGTTTCTTGATTTCGGTGATCATCGCTGGAGCCGTGCTCGTCGCTGACGATCCGAGGGATTCAGTGAACGTACCTGACTTGCGTGATCACCCTCGTGCGTTGTTTGGAACCGTTCCGTGTACTGTGCGGGCGTCGCGACATTTCACCGACGAAGGACATTCCGTACACATCCGTTCTTGTTCCGTCTAGGCAAGTTAATCTTGCTACATGCTATATAATTCATTTTATACCTATTTAAATAAATACCATACCTATAGTTTAAATCTAGTACCCCATGTTTAATTTTTATAACGTTTCGATATTCCGTTTGCATCCGTTTATATCATTTTAAATCTAGATCATGAAAACTTATCTTGTGACATACTAGTTTACATTATACTGCATCCATATCATTTAAAATATATATCGTCGTAATATTTCTTATTATTATCTTAATTAGTTTATAATCTGCATTTTTATAATGTTATACATTTGAAAATATTATAGTTTACACATGAAACGTCGTCGCAAAGCGGATACGACAAATCTGAAATTTACTGTACACATTACCTTATAAAATTCATTATAAATCATAGAAAAATCATTAGTATACGTTCTTTAGTTCGTTATGAAGCTAACTCAGAATAATATAATTCTATGAAATATTTACTTGCAAAATAAGTTTTTTAAATAACGTAAAATGCAAATGAAAATGTCTCTAAACTGCTGTCCGGGGAAATTACAGCAGCAAACTTTCAATTTCGAATGTTCATAACTTTTTGTAGGGACAGCCTGAGATGCTTATACTTATAAAAATGAAAACCTTATTGAATTATATTTGTTTTGGTATAAGACACGTCCCTTTTGGAGAACGTTTATTATTTTTAAGCTATTTTACAAATCAGGGTGACGCTGAATTTCTGAACGGAACTTTCTTATACATGGTTAATCAATACCACTTTTATAGTTATTAATCGGCTTGAGTATGTTATCCATGTTAATATTATTATATCAATATCTATTTAATAAATAAAAGTGCTTGTGTTTTAATATTCAGCAAATTTTACCGATTTACAGTTTTATAGTATACGTCTGTATCCGTATGGTTTATTACATATCTAGTTGCACGCCGAGACCATATTATTTCATTTTACTGTTACATTAGTATCCCATACTTGATCTTGTGCATCCTACATAGTCATGATGTAATCCCTGATAAATATTTGTGCATCCATGCTTTACCGTGCATCCGTACTTGCTACAGTTTTAGTATGAGCATCCGCTTGACACATGTGCACTACCTGTTATGACCTGACATACCACTGCTTCACTTGATACCTGATACACCACTACTTGACATGACTTGACATATGTACACTACCTGACTTGACCTGATGTACCATAGCTTGACCTGTTCCCTGATCTTGTTACTAATGCCAACAATCCTGACATGTTGTCCCGATGGACATATCTTGTTGTCTGTATAGACAAACCTGTTCCTTCTTGATCCTGTGTTGGCATTAGCTTCAGATTTATCAATACCTGACTTGAACACATAACTTGGGGGTATGGGGAAATCAATGATGAAACCTTACTTGTAACTCGACAGTTCGATACTTATACTGATCAGTTTTACGGGCTAGGCCAGCGCCGGGCTGCTGCTGCTGACATCATTCATCTGTACATGTTACATGTTTACTGCCTAGCGGCACGTCTCGGATTCAGCCCAAGAATCTTGACCGTGGTCCCGGGCATGCACGAGATACTATTGAGTTACATCGATGATTCATCAAATTGATTTCAAATACTTGAGAGTATTTAACCCAATAGACTAGTTTAGATTACTAACTGCACACTACCTGTCACTGCCCTGATTTATATTGTTGTTACAATTGCTTTACCTTTTATGATTATACTTGCATGTCTTGCTACCCTGTTTATAAATTATTGCTTGATGTTATGACGCGCTGACGCTGGGTTTTGCATGGCCCAGATCCTCTACCTTTGTTGCAGACTGATCAGGAGTATTGCCGCTGTTAGACCGAGCGGTGAAGATCCTATCGGTATGCAATTTTACTTTCCAGGTGGTTCATTTATTGTATCTTTTGCTTCCGCATATTATCATTTCTTGACTCATTTATTCTGTCTCATGGACATGCACTAGATAGTTTAGTCTACTTTCCTGTTCTTGATATCTCTACAGCCATAATGTGACTGTGGAAGGATTTTTCCTATTCACAGGTAGCATGGTTGGCTATGTCACGCGCCTATTTAGCGTACTCTGGGAAGCGGGGCGTGACATGGTTCTTTTGGTATCAGAGCCATAGGATATAGGTTAATCGAGTTTGATTCTTTTGTAGTTGGGTATTGGACCCAATACACGAATCAGAATACTCGTGAGTAGGAACATGTCCTGCCACCTTGTTATCGTAATTCTTGAATCATATCCTTCTTTATCTTTCGCCTTGACAATATGCAAACCACTTGCATCTCGACTTGAAACCTTTTTGGTTCACTATTGTTTCTCCCTGTTCCTTGATTCCGATACTAGGATTTGGGCGACTTGAGTGGAGTTATGTAATTGTACCCATGAACTGCAGCATGGTTACAATGCGGTACTCTATTTAAGTAACTTGGAGTCCTGGTTTTGATTCACTTCCTTATTTCATGGTTGTTATATTACCTTGCTTCTCTCGGTTTCATTGCTTACCAGTTCTTGTTTTACCGCCAGCTTGAATCATGCTTACCGTGCTTAATCCTCTTCAGTATCTTGACTACGGATGAAGTCATCTTGGTATCCTACTTGTTCATATCTTTCCCGCATTGTAATTATTCAATTCCAGTGCATTCCTTGTTTGTCGTTGTCTTGGGAATGGATTTTCTTGGCACTTTCCACGCTCGTATTGATTGTAAGGAAAGGAAAGTGATTTTCCAGATTCCCGGACATCTGGAGTTTGTTTTGCTGGAGGAAGCAGTTCTGTCGAGCTAGTCGAGTTTAGGGCTAGGCCGACAAGCAATGTTCTTTCGTCAATGGAAGATGATAAGGAGAAAGCGCCAGCTGTAGTTTGAGAGTTCATGGACGTGTTCGGGGACATCTCAGGTTTACCGCCAAAACGAGATGTGGAGTTCACGATCGATCTTGTTCATGGTGCAGCGCCAATCTCAAAGGCGTACTATCCGATGGCACCAGTGGAGTTGAAAGAAGTAAAGAAGCAGGTTACCGAATTGCTAGAGAAGGGTTGAATTCGCGCAATTCACCTTGAGGAGCTCCAGTTCTTCTAGTAAAGAGGAAAGATGGCACAAGGAGGATGTGTAAGTCGATGTGCAACACCCCACGACTTGCGGGGAGGCGGAAATATGAAAAACGATCTTATTCTTTGCTTAAACATCGACTAACCGCATGAATCGAAGCTAAACGATAACTAACAACAAATATAGAAGTTCTAAACTACTATGTAAAGGGATATTACCTAAAGAACCGTGTCCTTCGTCTTTATGAACTCCACCTCCTCTTCGGCCTTCTCCAAGTAGTAGACGATCCACCACGAGAGCTAAACTCCAAGCTTTGTCTCTAAACTTGAGGCAACTAGGTATCTTTAAGTGCTAATCAAAGTACCTAGATGAAATAGAGTATGGTTATGGATTAAGTAGTCTAACTAATCCTTGTACTCAACACATGAGAGGGGAGGATTAGGGTTTGAAGAGGGAGAGCTTGAGGAGAGAGAAGATGAACATAATAATGAAGTGAGAATAATGAGTTATGATAATATATATCAAGCATTTCTTTTTATCAAGAAAAGAAAATAAATCAATTTAACAACCATGCTTGATAATATCTAGTGATGATTCATCTCCATGAGTCATTAAGCATTTATGATGCATTAATGACATGGATGAATCATCCATATGACTCACTAATCACATTCATTGTATATGCCACCTAAACCCCCTTAGTCACCACCTTCTAGAAGCTTCTCGCGCAATTACGAGAACGCCCCTCCTTCCCGCAAAAATACGGAAAAACTTTAGACTGTATAAATCCAATAACCGGATACCAGTAACTGGCTTAAACCAAAGCCAACTGGTAAAAACTGTCCGAAAGTCGTACGTGCGTAAACACACGTATGCGTCCGAACCCTTGTCGTAAAACCATACGACCTCTATATCGTTTCGCCCGGAGTAGGGAAACTCTCTGTGTGGGACTCTAGAGACTCGACTACTACACTGGCAGTGGGTTTAACCACAGACCGCAAGCGGCACTAGCTGTACGTAACGGTCCCCAGGTAGATGGCGATAAGAAGGCCGATGAGGAAACCCATCCGAACTCCTACTGAGTCTGATGTGACAATCTCCGTACAGTCCGGTCCGTTCGTCTAAGACTATCGCATATCGGGCCTAGGGTGGCGGCAAGCATCAGTCCCCTAATAGTGGTATAAGTCGTGTCGGAGCGAAGCCCATTACATCCTGAGAAACCACTGGAACCTACCAGCAAATCTCGCTTGCCCTGGCCAGGGACTTTGCGTAATGGCTCTCTGACACAGCGCGATATCAACCCCCAATACCGGGAGAGACGAATCCTGTCTAACCGCCACTGCCTCCAAGTGCTCGGGACTGCACCCAACTGCTACCTGTTTGCACGACTCCTTTAAGCCGTGGTAGGGTAGCAATCTAAGAACAGTGGGACACACTCGAGGCGAAGTAGCAGTGTCAAGTCTGCGGACTATGCTGTACTCATGTCACCTGGGAACTGCTCACTGACGACTGGTATAAAACCAACCAACAGTTCCCTGTGAGTCCTGTCCGGTGTACCCGTAACCTAACGAGCACCTGCATACTATCTCCAGTACGACGTACTGATGGCTGTGGGACAGACCATCTCCCCAACTGGGATGAGAAGCGTACACACCAGTCTACTCCGGAGTATCGATGCCCTGTCTCGATAATCCAACGACTAGGGACCTGAATAAGGATGTGCTTGTAGACTACCCAACCCCCACTAGTATGACTGCCATCACAACACTGGTAGTCAAGCAAGATCCTAAGAGCTCTATCAATACGTATACTCACATATTAAGATAGAAAAACCAAGTAGCATACTACCATGTTTTAGCAAGACTGTTATATACATGTGAATATCCTAAGCTTCCATTAAGTAATATACAAACTAGTATGATACAGTAATGGCCTTCTAGGGCATAAACACTAACAATCTCCCACTTGCACTAGGGCCATGTACTGGCGTATCGAAGACCGATGATCTCGAGTAGCCTTTCGAACTGAATCTGAGGTAGGGCCTTAGTGAATGGATCAGCAATGTTATCCTCTGTATTTACTCTCTTTACCTCGATCTCCCGACGATCTACGATCTCCCTGATCAGGTGATACCGCCTTAAGATGTGTCTGGACTTCTGATGGGACCTGGGTTCCTTCGCTAAAGCTATAGCACCGTTGTTGTCGCAATACAGAGGTATTGGACTAACACTGGTAGGAACCACCTGAAGTTCTGTGAGGAACTTCTTCATCCAGACAGCTTCTTTTGCGGCATCGCAAGCAGCTATGTACTCCGCTTCCATCGTTGAGTCAGCAACGGTGTCCTGCTTCGAACTCTTCCAACAGACCGCCCCTCCATTGAGGGTAAAGACATAACCCGACATGGACTTGGAGTCATCCTTGTCACTCTGGAAGCCGGAATCAGCATAGGCCTCCATCTTGAGGTCCTTTCCGCCGTAAACCAAGAACATCTCCTTAGTCCTCCTCAGGTACTTGAGAATGTTCTTTACTGCTATCCAGTGATTCTCCTTTGGGTTTGCCTGATACCGGCTTACAACGCTCAATGCGTATGCTACATCTGGTCTGGTACATAACATCGCATACATTATAGAGCCTACCGCAGAAGCGTAGAGTATAATCGACATGCGTTCCCTTTCCAAATCAGTCTTGGGAGACATCTCTTTGGAGAGGGTGATTCCGTGACAAGCCGGTAGGTTACCGCTCTTAGAATCTTCCATACTGAATCTTTTCAATATGGTGTCTATGTACCTGGACTGTGAAAGTCCCAACATCCTCTTTGATCTATCACGATAGATCTGGATCCCCAGAATGTAGGTGGCATCACCCAGGTCCTTCATGGAGAATTTCTGTGACAAGAATCTTTTGACTGACTGTAGCATAGGAATATCATTTCCTATTAGGAGAATGTCATCCACGTACAAGACAAGGAATACAACAACTCTCCCTACAATCTTACTGTATATGTATGGTTCATCTGGATTTTTGATAAAGTCGAATTCTTTGACAGTATCATCAAAACAGATGTTCCAACTCCGCGATGCCTGCTTTAGTCCATAAATGGACTTAAGCAGCTTGCATACTTTACCGCTGCTCCCACTCTGAATGAATCCCTCTGGCTGATCCATATAGACGCTCTCTTCTAAATTTCCATTTAGAAAGGCCGTCTTTACGTCCATCTGCCAGATCTCATAATCGTGGAAGGCAGCAATAGCAAGAAGGACCCGAATGGATTTCAGCATAGCCACTGGAGAAAAGGTTTCGTCATAGTCTAAACCAGGTCTTTGACGGAAACCCTTTGCAACAAGTCTAGCCTTATAGGTTTCAACATGTCCATCTACACCAATCTTCTTTCTGAAGATCCACTTGCATCCTACGGGTTTTACCCCATCTGGAGCAGTATCCAAAGTCCATACTTTGTTAGTGTACATGGACTCCATTTCGGTCCTCATTGCATCCAGCCATTTTACCGAGTCGCCGCTCTGAATGGCTTGTTGGAAGCTAGTAGGGTCGTCATTATCAATGACGCAATCTTCTCGATCCCCGTCTATGAGAAAACCGTAGTATCTCTCAGGCGGATGAGACTGCCTACTACTTCTGCGGATAGGCGCTGGTATGTCCCTTTCTTCTGAAACTTCTTGTTCTACCAAACTTTCAGTAACAGCTTGCGGTTCTGGAATTTCTTCCAGTTCTACTGCGCTCCCACTCTTTTGATTTTCTAAAAATTCAGTTTCTAAGAAGCGGGCATGACGAGAAACAAAAACCTTTTGTTCCTCTGCGTAGTAGAAGCAATATCCCATGGAGTTCTTTGGATATCCCACAAACTTACACTCTACTGAGCGTGCCTCGAGCTTGTCCGGATGCTGCTTTTTTATAAAAGCTGGACATCCCCATGTCTTCAGGTACTGAAGATAGGGTTTCTTCCCACTCCACATCTGATATGGCGTGGTAGGCACAGTCTTGGTTGGAACCTTGTTCAAAAGATATGCCGCTGATTCTAGCGCATAACTCCAGAATGATCGCGGTAACTCAGCCTTACTCATTATGGAACGAACCATATCTAATAGGGTTCGATTCCTCCTTTCTGATACACCGTTGTGTTGTGGTGTGTATGGAGGAGTAAGCTGAGAGAGAATTCCTTTCTCTTTTAAGTAACCTAGGAACTCGGCACTTAAGTATTCACCACCTCGATCAGATCTCAGTGTCTTAATACTTTTGCCTGTTTGGTTTTCCACTTCATTCTTGTATTCTTGGAATTTCTCAAAGGCCTCGGATTTATGCTTCATCAAGAAGATATGTCCATACCTAGAGAAATCATCCGTAAAAGTAATGAAGTAGGAATAACCACCTCGCGCATGTGTAGACATCGGACCGCACACGTCACTGTGTACGAGTCCTAAGAGCTCGCTCGCTCTTACTCCGTGTCCAGTAAACGGAGTCTTTATCATCTTTCCCATGAGACAAGATTCACAAGTGGCATAAGATTGATATTCAAACGGATTCAAATATCCTTCTCTATGTAACTTCGTTAATCGTGTTTCATTGATGTGACCTAGTCTACAATGCCATAAGAAAGCCTGATTCATTTCTGGAGACTTTCTTTTAGGTGTGTTCTGGACATTGAAAACCTGAGCTTGATTCAATACGTATATACCGTCATCTAATGTACCGGACCCAATCAGAACTTGATTTAGGTGGATGTGAACTACATCGCTTACGAATGTAAAGTCATATCCCTCTCTTGAAAGTGAGGACACCGATATGATATTACAAGTCAAACCAGGTACATACAGACAGTTACGCAGAATCAATATCTGCCCACTTGTCAAACCTAGGCGATATTCTCCCATGGATTCAGCGTCCACGCTCATTCCGTTTGCAACTCTGAGAGACAAATCACCTAACCTTATAACTTTACGGTTTCTCAAACCATGTAACGAATTACAGATATGAGATCCTGCTCCGGTATCTAGTACCCAGGAAGTAGAGTTAATTGACAAACAGTTCTCAATTACAAACACACTTGAGGCTGAAGCCATAACATGCTTCGTATCCTGGCTACTGGCTTCCAAAGCCCTGCAATCCTTCTGCCAATGTCCATTCCCATAACAATAGGAATATCCCTCCTTACCTATACCAAGTCCTGAAACTTTTTCTCTTCCCTTTCCTCCTACTTTGCTGACACCGTATATCGGCTTTGTAGAGGTCTTCTTCCTTTCACCCTTTGCTTTCGCCTTGGATGAAGAAGAAGAAGGTCCCCTATTAAGCAGAGCTTGTGTCTCCCCGGTTTCTTTCAGGGTGTAGGTAGAGGGTAGGGACTGTGGAAATAAGTCAGTATACGACCTGTTTCCCAACGTGGTCTCCAGGTCCTTGAGCTCATTAATATAGCTAGTCATTGTAAGGACGTCGTCCCTTACAGATGACCCGTCAGCCGACCTTGCTTGAATTAAATCGTTCGAGGCCTCATATCTTGCGATATGAGATTGCTCTCCATATAAATCTTTGTTATGGAGAAAAATGGAAACAGAGTCCATCTTCTCGTGCTGCTTCTGGTATATACCATCAACTGAAGCCAACACGAGGCACTTGGCTTTCGCTTTATCCTTTTTCTTTGTCTGACGGATATCCATATCCGCGACGGTGGAAACTGGACCTGGGACGGCAGGATCTTGAGTAGTAATAGGGTGGTCCAGCTTGTCATAGGCAATGGTCATCTGGACAGACCTTTGCCAGTCATATAAGTTAGATTCAGTCAACTTGTTATCTAAATGTAACCTAGTCATGGTCACAAGGTCGCTGCAATGAGAGAGAGAGAAGAAAACACTTTAGCATGATGCTCTTGCAAGTTTAGATTGGTTTTTAATTTATCTAAACTGGATGGCTCCCACTGTTTCTCGAATCCTTCCTCAAACCATAAAAGAAGAATTAGCCAGGACTATTCTCACTGTACAATACTTGCTTAACCGTTCAGCCAGGCTAGTGTCGGTACTTCGAGGGAGGTTTTCCAACGCTTTCGCGAAGTTCCTTAATTAAATAACCTCTTTTCTCTGGGGGCGTAACCCCGCTGACACCTTTCTTGACACCTACTTGGTTTATAGCATTGATCGTTAAGTGATGAATCTCCTGATAAGTAGCAATACCCACAGTAGGATCGGGATCCAAATATCATCGTATGATAATGTTGAAGGAATCCTACCAACATTCATCAAACTCCAAATGGTATGCATCTCTTTGCAAATTTCAGTTTCTTTAGAAATTCCCGATATAGATTTTTGCCCCATGTTCTTATGCCCTTGACGAAAGCCAACAAATCATAAAACACATGTCAAGTTCTGCCCATCATTATCTTGTTAATTTGAACCCACCCGTATATACCCTTGACGAAAGCCAACAAGGTTATACGACTGTCCCAAACCAACTCATCTATCTATGCAACAAATGAATACCCTAGCAGCTACCAAACACTATGCCTTGACAAAAGCCAACAAACATAGCTTGAATACTACTGACCATCCATAAGAAATGACGGAGGGCTACGACTGGTTTTGGCGAAACCGTGAACGTAGTGAACTTGATATGATCGAAGGAACCTGATAGCTTTTTAAAAGGAGTGGTTAAAGCTCCGCAATTAAAAATTCTGCTCTTTTAAAATAACCGAGTGGTTTCTTTTAAATTGTTCCAACGATTCAACTTTTTGGTTTATTTTCTTTGCATTATAAATAATGCGTCCCATCATTAACCTATCATTGCAGAAAACAACGAAAATACAACGTCCTCTTATGCCATCCGCATTCGCCACGGGGTCCCGTCATCACCCGTTAGGTTACTTAACTAACGGCAGAGCGGGGGCTGGGCTAGCGCGGGTGTAAAACATAAGTGACGTCTAAATAGCTATCATATATAGATATTGTACATTCGTCAGACGCAATAATAGGCATTCCAGATCACAGATGAACTTTATTGGATTTGCAAGCAATCCGTGTTTGTTTTGAGCCTGCAACAAAAGACGGATTACACAGTTGTGATGAATAGCCATTACCCCACCCAAGACCCCAACGGGTACGGCAAACTACCCACCCGGCAGTTTGTGCACCCCACTTTGGGTCTGTCCTAGGAGCAAAAACAGTAAAATGAAATAATACAACGGTGGCTACAACCGCAACCTGGATGTGCCCCGCAGAATAATATTACAACAAATTACATTTACATCAAATGAATTAAATAATAACCCATCACATAACCCCGGCTATACATCACAACAGTCCAACATAGTTCATATACACAAATAGTAAAAACCATTACAGAAATGTGCAACCCCCTGCCAACCGACATACTAGCAGTTAGGGGAGGTTTACGAACACATTATACAAACACAGATATAATCCAACAGGCAAATACTGTATAATTTCGATCGATTAAACACTTTTAATTTTGCTCCAATACTTCTCTGTAAATCTGAAACCTGAGCAAAAATTAAAAATTCCAGAAAATACTAAATATCCCAGAGAACCAACACAGAAAAATTGGGTTCCTGAATCGCCAACTCGGCGGCGGAATCGCGGCGGATCGGTGGGATCCGCCGCGGTTCCGCGGCGCTTTAGGCGATTCAGGGGCCCAATTTTCTTGGGTGTTCTTCTACTGTCTTTTCAAGCTTTCTGAACATCCCTGAAAAATTTTTGGACTTCATTTAAAAATCGACAGAAACTTATGATTTCGGGCTTTTCCGGTTTCGTTTTTTCCGTTCGAAATTCATACAAATTTGCAAGTAAGTTATTTATTATTTAGCGAGGCTCTGATACCACTGTAAGTCGATGTGCAACACTCCACGACTTGCGGGGAGGCGGAAATATGAAAAACGATCTTGTTCTTTGCTTAAACATCGACTAACCGCATGAATCGAAGCTAAACGATAACTAACAACAAACATAGAAGTTCTAAACTACTATGTAAAGGGATTATACCTAAAGAACCGTGTCCTTCGTCTTTATGAACTCCACCTCCTCTTCGGCCTTCTCCAAGTAGTAGACGATCCACCACGAGAGCTAAACTCCAAGCTTTGCCTCTAAACTTGAGGCAACTAGATATCTTTAAGTGCTAATCAAAGTACCTAGATGAAATAGAGTATGGTTATGGATTAAGTAGTCTAACTAATCCTTGTACTCAACACATGAGAGGGGAGGATTAGGGTTTGAAGAGGGAGAGCTTGAGGAGAGAGAAGATGAACATAATAATGAAGTGAGAATAATGAGTTATGATAATATATATCAAGCATTTCTTTTTATCAAGAAAAGAAAATAAATCAATTTAACAACCATGCTTGATAATATCTAGTGATGATTCATCTCCATGAGTCATTAAGCATTTATATGCATTAATGACATGGATGAATCATCCATATGACTTACTAATCACATTCATTGTATATGCCACCTAAACCCCCTTAGTCACCACCTTCTAGAAGCTTCTCGCGCAATTACGAGAACGCCCCTCCTTCCCGCAAAAATACGGAAAAACTTTAGACTGTATAAATCCAATAACCGGATACCAGTAACTGGCTTAAACCAAAGCCGACTGGTAAAAACTGTCCGAAAGTCGTACGTGCGTAAACACACGTATGCGTCCGAACCCTTGTCGTAAAACCATACGACCTCTATATCGTTTCGCCCAGAGTAGGGAAACTCTCTGTGTGGCACTCTAGAGACTCGACTACTACGCTGGCAGTGGGTTTAACCACAGACCACAAGCGGCACTAGCTGTACGTAACGGTCCCCAAGTAGATGTCGATAAGAAGGCCGATGAGGAAACCCATCCGAACTCCTACTGAGTCTGATGTGACAATCTCCGTACAGTCCGGTCCGTTCGTCTAAGACTATCGCATATCGGGCCTAGGGGGGCGACAAGCGTCAGTCCCCTAATAGCGGTATAAGTCGTGTCGGAGCGAAGCCCATTACACCCTGAGAAACTACTGGAACCTACCAGCAAATCTCGCTTGCCCTGGCCAGGGACTTTGCGTAATGGCTCTCTGACACAGCGCGATATCAACCCCCAATACCGGGAGAGACGAATCCTGTCTAACCGCCACTGCCTCCAAGTGCTTGGGACTGCACCCAACTGCTACCTATTTGCACGACTCCTTTGAGCCGTGGTAGGGTAGCAATCTAAGAACAGTGGGACACACTCGAGGCGAAGTAGCAGTGTCAAGTCTGCGGACTATGCTGTACTCATGTCACCTGGGAACTGCTCACTGACGACTGGTATAAAACCAACCAACAGTTCCCTGTGAGTCATGTCCGGTGTACCCGTAACCTAACGAGCACCTGCATACTATCTCCAGTACGACGTACTGACGGCTGTGGGACAGACCATCTCCCCAACCGGGATGAGAAGCGTACACACCAGTCTACTCCGGAGTATCGATGCCCTGTCTCGATAATCCAACGACTAGGGACCTGAATAAGGATGTGCTTGTAGACTACCCAGCCCCCACTAGTGTGACTGCCATCACAACGCTGGTAGTCAAGCAAGATCCTAAGAGCTCTATCAATACGTATACTCACATATTAAGATAGAAAAACTAAGTAGCATACTACCATGTTTTAGCAAGACTGTTATATACATGTGAATATCCCAAGCTTCCATTAAGTAATATACAAACTAGTATGATACAGTAATGGCCTTCTAGGGCATAAACACTAACAGGATGTGCATCGATTATGGAGAATTAAACCGGGTGACTATTAAGAACAAGTACCCAATCCCTCGCATTGGCGAATTGTTCGAGCAGCTTAGTGGCGCGAGGGTATTCTCGAAGCTGGATTTGCGGTCCGGATATCATCAGGTCCGAGTTAAATCAGAAGATATTTGCAAGGCTGCTTTCCGAACTTGGTATGGACATTACAAGTATTTAGTGATGCCATTCGGAGTCACGAATGCACCGACGATATTTATGGACTTGATGAACCGAATCTTTTCACCGATGTTGGACCAGTTTATAGTGGTGTTCATCGATGATAGTCTAGTCTACTCGAGGATCATTGAAGAGCATGCGAAACACTTGAAGATCGCACTGTAGACATTGAGGCAAGAAAGACTATATGCAAAGATGAGCAAGTGCAAGTTTTGTCTTGAGGAAGTGAAGTTTTTGGGACACGTCGTATCCGGGAATGGAATCGCCGTTGACCCCGAAAAGATTGCAGCAGTTCGAGATTGGCCGATTCCGAAAAACGTTGCTGAGATCAGAAGCTTTCTTGGACTTGCCGGGTATTACAGAAGTTTCGTGGAGAATTCTGCTCATTTGGTTGAGCCTCTGACTAAGCTTACGCGCAAGGAAGTACCATTTGTGTAAATGAATAAATGTGTGTCAGCTTTTAAGGCGTTGAAATAGAGATTGATAACCGCTCCTATTTTGACCATACCAGACAGTTCCGGAGAATTGGTGATTCACAGCGACGCATCTGGGAAAGTTTTGGGATGTGTTTTGATGTAGCATGGGAAGGTTATAGCGTACGCATTGAGACAGTTGAAGACCCATGAGAAGAATTACCCAACTCATGATTTGGAGCTTGCAGCAGTGTTTTTCGCTTTGAAGATTTGGAGACACTACTTATTGGGCAAAAGAGTTGAAGTATTCACTGATCACAAAAGCCTAAAGTACGTGTTCACTCAGAAGGAGCTAATTATGAGATAGCGTAGATGGTTGGAGCTGATGGCTGACTAAGATTTTGATCTTAAGAACCATCCGGGAAAAGTTAATGTTGTGACCGGATATGTTTAGTCGGCTGCCAGCAATTCGGATGTTAACTGAACAGAAGGAGCTTATCGAAGATTTTCGGAGATTCGAGTTGGAGATCGTGCTACCGTATTCTTCAAGACAGTTGATGCAGCTGCAAGTACAGTCGTCATTGATCGAGAGTATTAAAGCAGCGCAGTCAAAAAACCCAAGATTGCAAAGGTTTCAAGAACAGGTTGAAGCTGGACTTCGAACGGACTTGTTAATTCATGAAGATGGTTCGTCGCGATATGGTAGCCGTTTGTGTGTGCCAAAAGGAGACATTCGCGAAGAACTTATGAAGGAGACGCACAGTTCAGCATATTCCATACATCCAGGAGGCACGAAGATGTACCGAGATATACGACAGCATTTCTGGTGGGAAGGCATGAAACGGGATATTGCCATTTTGTGGCAAAGTGTTTGGTGCGTTAGCAAGTTAAGGCTAAAAATCAACGGGTTGCTGGTTTATTGCATCCACTTCTGATCCCTCAATGGAAGTGGGAACATATAACCATGGATTTCGTGACAGCTCTACCATGGAGTCCAAAGGGCAATAATGCAGTTTGGGTGATTGTTGATCGATTGACCAAGGTAGCTCATTTCATACCATTTCGAGTTGGTCGATCAACAGAAGCTTTGGCAGAGCGGTACATGCAGGAGATAGTAAGATTGCATGGAGTACCGGTGAGCATCGTGTCCGACCGTGACACTCGTTTCTTATCACACTTTTGGAGGAGTTTACAGGAAAGTTTGGGGACTCAATTGAAGTTTAGCACAGCTTATCACCCTCAAACAGATGGCTAGTTGGAGAGAACGATCCAAATTCTTGAAAACATGTTGAGAGCTTGCAGGTTAGACTTCAAGGGTTCATGGGAGGATCATCTATATTTGGTGGAGTTTTCTTACAATAACAGTTTCCAGGAGACTATTCAGATGGCTCCATTCGAAGTTTTATATGGTCGCAAGTGTCGTTCACCTGTTTGTTGGACGATGTTAGAGAACGAAGATTGTTGGGACCGGATTTGATCGTGCAAACAGTTGAGAAGGTTAACACTATCCGGAATCATATGAAAGTATCACAAGACCGACAAAAGAGTTGGGCAGATATATCGAGAAGGCCTCTAGAGTTCGCCGTTGGTGATTTGGTATTCTTGAAGATATCACCGACTAGAGGAGTGATTCGTTTCGGAAGTCGAGGAAAGCTTAGTCCTCGATTCGTTGGACCTTTTGAGATTTTGAGCGTGTTGGAGAAGTGGCATATCGTTTGGTGTTACTACAATCTTTGGTGAATGTTCATGACGTGTTTCAGGTATCTCAACTCTGTAAATATGTTCGAGATGAAACACACGTGCTGGATCATTCGGAGCTGACTATACGAGAAAATTTGACTTTTGAGGAGCGACCGATGTCGATTGTGGATCGAAGGGAAAAAGGTTCTTAAGAACAAAGTTATCCCTCTTGTACTTGTTTCTTGGGGAAATCGCTCACATGGAGAATCAACTTGGGAACGAGAAGATGAAATCCGGCAAAAGTTTTCACATCTATTCTTGTAGTTTCTTGATTGTCTATCCTTTCTTGTTCGTGGAATTTCGAGGACGAAATTCTTTTGTAATTGGGTATAATGTAACAACCTAGTTCATTTATACCAATTCCAGTTCTCGTATTTCCTTAATTGTGGTATTTTCCTGATTTATCGTGTTTTGGGTGCGAATAGTATTTTACATTTTACATTGTATTCGACCCGACCCGCTTGCTTGAACCTGTTTGATTCATATTTATAGATTACCCTGACTTGTTACATAGACACGTGCATCTCATGTATACTGCATACTGACATTTTACCTAGCATTGCATCTTTTACCATATAACATTTTAAGTCATGTAAAATAATTTAAAATTACATTTCATAGCCTGCATGATACCCCTAACCCCGTGGTAGCATCCGCGCATCTTGTTCTCGTCCCATTCAGTGAAACGGACGTGTTTGGATGGCTACGCGCATATACGTGCATCCGTTCTTGGGGGTATGCATTTTCGTTACCTGAGCATTCATTTTGAATTTTGAAAGTCGCACATATTTTTCGTATTTTAAATCTGAATTTTTAGACCCGATCCAGACGCATTTTGAAATATTTTTGTATCCCGCCAAAATTCAATTTATTTAATTTTAAAATTTAGTTTAAATATTTTCATACGATTTCTTTAACAAACCGAAACCTCTTATCTAAAATTTTAAATCTAAAAATCTTTTAAAATTTTAAATCTAATTTCCTAACAAACTAACAACCTCTTTCTCTCTCTCTCTCCTCTGCATATATATATTTATATATATTTAATTTTTCTTTCCTTATTTAATACACAACCTCTTCTTCTTACTTCTTCTTCTTCTTTCTTCTTTCTTTTTCTTGATCTTATTTCTTGATTCCGGTGATTACCGCTAGAGCCGTGCTCGTCGTTGACGATCCGAGGGATTCAGTGAACGTACCTGACTTGCGTGATCACTCTCGTGCGTTGTTTGGAACCGTTCCGTGTACCGTGCGGGCGTCGCGACATTTCACCGACGAAGGACATTCCGTACACATCCGTTCTTGTTCCGTCTAGGCAAGTTAATCTTGCTACATGCTATATAATTCATTTTATACCTATTTAAATAAATACCATACCTATAGTTTAAATCTAGTACCCCATGTTTAATTTTTATAACGTTTCGATATTCCGTTTGCATCCGTTTATATCATTTTAAATCTAGATCATGAAAACTTATCTTGTGACATACTAGTTTACATTATACTGCATCCATATCATTTAAAATATATATCGTCGTAATATTTCTTATTATTATCTTTAATTAGTTTATAATCTGCATTTTTATAATGTTATACATTTGAAAATATTATAGTTTACACATGAAACGTCGTCGCAAAGCGGATACGACAAATCTGAAATTTACTGTACACATTACCTTATAAAATTCATTATAAATCATAGAAAAATCATTAGTATACGTTCTTTAGTTCGTTATGAAGCTAACTCAGAATACTATAATTCTATGAAATATTTACTTGCAAAATAAGTTTTTTAAATAACGTAAAATGCAAATGAAAATGTCTCTAAACTGCTGTCCGGGGAAATTACAGCAGCAAACTTTCAATTTCGAATGTTCATAACTTTTTGTAAGGACAGCCTGAGATGCTTATACTTATAAAAATGAAAACCTTATTGAATTATATTTGTTTTGGAATAAGACACGTCCCTTTTGGAGAACGTTTATTATTTTTAAGCTATTTTACAAATCAGGGTGACGCTGAATTTCTGAACGGAACTTTCTTATACATGGTTAATCAATACCACTTTTATAGTTATTAATCGGCTTGAATATGTTATCCATGTTAATATTATTATATCAATATCTATTTAATAAATAAAAGTGCTTGTGTTTTAATATTCAGCAAATTTTACCGATTTACAGTTTTATAGTATACGTCTGTATCCGTACGGTTTATTACATGTCTAGTTGCACGCCGAGACCATATTATTTCATTTTACTGTTATATTAGTATCCCATACTTGATCTTGTGCATCCTACATAGTCATGATGTAATCCCTGATAAATATTTGTGCATCCATGCTTTACCGTGCATCCGTACTTGCTACAGTTTTAGTATGAGCATCCGCTTGACACATGTGCACTACCTGTTATGACCTGACATACCACTGCTTCACTTGATACCTGATACACCACCACTTGACATGACTTGACATATGTACACTACCTGACTTGACCTGATGTACCATAGCTTGACCTGTTCCCTGATCTTGTTACTAATGCCAACAATCCTGACATGTTGTCCCGATGGACATATCTTGTTGTCTGAATAGACAAACCTATTCCTGCTTGATCCTGTGTTGGCATTAGCTTCAGATTTATCAATACCTGACTTGAACACATAACTTGGGGGTATGGGAAAATCAATGATGAAACCTTACTTGTAACTCGACAGTTCGATGCTTATACTGATCAGTTTTACGGGCTAGGCCAGCCCCGGGATGCTGCTGCTGACATCATTCATCTATACATGTTACCTGTTTACTGCCTAGCGGCATGTCTCGGATTCAGCCCAAGAATCTTGACCGTGGTCCCGGGCATGCACGAGATACTATTGAGTTACATCGATGATTCATCAAATTGATTTCAAATACTTGAGAGTATTTAACCCAATAGACTAGTTTAGATTACTCACTGCACACTACCTGTCACTGCCCTGATTTATATTACTGTTACAATTGCTTTACCTTTTATGATTATACTTGCATGTCTTGCTACCCTGTTTATAAATTATTGCTTGATGTTATGACGCGCTGACGTCTGGGTTTTGCATGGCCCAGATCCTCTACCTTTGTTGCAGATTGATCAGGAGTATTGCCACTGTTAAACCGAGCGGTGAAGATCCTATCGGTATGCAGTTTTACTTTCCAGGTGGTTCATTTATTGTATCTTTTGCTTCCGCATATTATCATTTCTTGACTCATTTATTCTGGCTCATGGATATGCACTAGATAGTTTAGTCTACTTTCCTGTTCTTGATATCTCTACAGCCGCAATGTGACTGTGGAAGGATTTTTCCTATCCACAGGTAGCATGGTTGGCTATATCACGCGCCTATTTAGCGTACTCTGGGAAGTGGGGCGTGACACCTTTCTTTAGCTCTATCCATTTTTTCCTTCATATTCCTCCAAGCCCTAACCCTCACATGAGTTGTGAACCCTAGGGCTTGTGAGCATTCCTAGTGAGCTAAAACACCTACTTCATCAACCTACACTGATTTAGCCCATAAGTATAGGTTGTTTCCTTCACTAATACTTGATTAGTGAAGAGGTGGCTTGAGTTAGAGAAGCTTCAAAGTGGATCATATTCGACACGAAGATCGCGAAACAAGCTCGATCCCTTCTTCAAGTGGAGCCAAGAGGAGTCGTAGGAACTACTACTCGGAGCTTGAGAAGAGAAGGACTTGGTCTATAAAGGTTGTAGTTCCATCACTTATCATAGATCTTGTTTTATGATCATTTAAACCCTAATAATCTAGTTAGATCCTAGGTTAGTGTAGCTTAGCATCCAATTTTTTTTAAAATAGCATACTTGATGCTTGTATTGACCCTGTGGTGGTGCCAGGAAACACTTTCATGGTAATAGAGCCAAGCTAGAGAATTATATGATATATGTAGAATTGAGAAACCGAAACAACTCCGAAAATCGTAAACTAGAACCCAAGTTTCTATAAATTTTTAAAAGACTTCTGAAATTTTTTTAAACAAGTGCAGAATGTTACATGTGATGTAACTAGAACATTGAAGAAAAACGAGACCAAGAATCCACTTTCTGGCCGGCGAGAACCCCAATATGACCGGCCTGGCCAGCCCCCCTTACTGCATTTGGTCTTGTATTTTTTTGGTATTTTGCCAGCTTGGGTTTAGGGTTCAGGTTATGTTTGTTTTGCCCAGATTACATGTGATGTTTTCTTTTGTATTGGGGCAATTCGGAGTGTTTCGAAGTCGTATTTTAACATCGTTTCAGGTTTAAATTTGATATGTGATACAATAGTTAGAATCCACATTAAATTAGTTTTGTGAAAACTAGTTTGTAATTGGTAAATCTAGCATTTTAGTCTCTATTGATCGATTGCCACGGAGTTTTGATTCGGATCAAAACTTCGTCGCGATCTCGTATAGTACACGAACACTCGCCGGGTAACACTACTAGATAGCCATGCCCCATAGCCCCGACCAAGTGATTATAGGAGAACCCCGTTGCTAAAAGCATCCACTCGGGTGCTTGCGGCCACGGTGTTCCGCCTAAGTGCACTTCGTCGACGGCATCGAGGGTGCGGCCATCTACTATAGTTCCCGACGAGTATTCGATCATTTAATCGGGAATCTAGTAGAATTACCCGACTGGTTATTGAAAAGTGTTTTCAATTCGAGACTAAAATACAGGGTTTATAGGGTTAGGCATGAAATTCAGAATATGAGATATTCCGGGTTTATGATGTCTAAGGAATATGCGGATTCTAATTATTGTAGTTTTCATTTCTTTTCTGCGACCGTAAGTGTAATATGTGGGGTATCCCCGATCTCGTTGCTATAAGTCATCGACATTCGGGATACGCATATTTACTTATGTTGATGACATGTGATGTTTATGTGTTGTTGTGATATGTTATATTGGATCGTCGTGATTGAATAGCCGGGTTTTTTTTACGTGAGATGAGAGTTTTTTTTATTTTCATTCATGTAAAATTGTATGTAATATTCTTTTATTAGGACACTTCCGGGTTAAGGATGATGTATCCATTGATGTATATTATTTACTTTTCTGCATTAGGATAGACCCAAGGCGGGGAGCACAAGTAACCGGGTTCTAGAGTCCAGGGGGAGACCATCTCGAGAAGTCGAGACCGGGTCTCCTAACTCTAGAATTGGCAGGGTTGCTTGCTTCTCTCGTAGGGGTCTAGGGATGTGGGTTTGGCTATTCATCACGACCGTGGAATCCGTGTTTTTCATTACTGGCTAAATTTAAAACACGGACCTCCTGGTATATTCAATATTTCATATGTTTGCTTCTGCTGCTTGAGTTCTGTGATGTGATCGTATAACTGCATGAGACGAATGTTATATATATATATATATGATATATATATATATATATATATATATAATAAACGTTGCTTATGTTTTGCACCCGCGCTAGTCCAGCACCCGCGCTGCCGTTAGTTAAGTAACCTAACGGTGCATGATGAGGCCCCGTGGCGAATGCGGATGGCATAAGCGTACGTTCTATTTTCGTTTCTTCTGTGATATTTAGGAAACTTAAATGATGGGACTTCATTAATGAGATTAATGAAAAGATAACAAACCTAAAGATATTCTAGAATCAAATTTTTCAAAAAGGTAGCTTTAGTTCTTGCTTTGCATAGTGGTATTCCTTGATGAATATCCAGCACCTCATTCGATGAGGAAAGAGCCGAGATCCCTTCACCGGGAGTGACCTCTTTAGCAAAAACTAGCAAATGCTACAATCCACTCGGTTTGTTTCAAAAAGATAGCTCTAGTTCTTACTTTGCATAGTGGTATTCCTTGATGAATATCCAATACCTCATTCGATGAGGAAAGAGCCGAGATCCCTTTACCGGGAGTGATCTCTTTAGCAAAACTAGCAAATGCAACAACCCACGTTGTTTGTTTTGAAAACTAATCGATTTTAAAAGCGGAGCTTAAACCACTCCTTTTCAAATCACTAGATTCTACAACAATATCAAGTTCATTACGCTAAAGGTTTTTCTCAAAACCAGTCATAGCCCTCCGTCATTTCAGATAAGGACTATTTAGTATTCATGCTGCGTTTGTTGACCTTGTTAAGGCGTAGTGTGCGGTAGCTGATTAATGCTTATCTGCCGCATGTGATGCGATTGGATTAGGGTAGTCGTACGGCCTTGTTGACCTTGTCAAGAGTCGTGCGGGTGGATTTAATTCAATCACGAAATGAACGAGTTGAACTTGACTTGCGGTTTATGCTTTGTTAATCTTGTCAAGGTCATAAACCGCATGGGGTAAAAAAAGATATTTGGAATTTCAAGTGTTGAAATTTACAATGAGATTGCATACCTTCTATGAGATAGTTGGATCCCAATACCCACTGCGAGTAAGAGTTACTCCTGTGAGAGTTTTCCACTTTACAATTAGCTGATCCAGTAGGTATCTAAGAAAGGTGTTAACAGGGTTATGCCCCTGCGGAAATGAGATTATTTAATTAGTTCCATGTGAAAGCATGGGAAGACTCCCTCGGAGTACCAATACCTGCCTGACTGACCGATTGGCGAACTTGTAGGGTGTAATTAACCCCGGCTAATCTTACCTTTTAGGGTTTGAAGGAAGATTTAATAAAAACAGTAGGACCCATCCTAATTAGATAAGATAATAACCAATCTAATCTTGTAAAGAGTGCACGCTAAAGCGTTTCCTTCTCTCTCTCCAGGTAGCGACCATGACACGCCTTAATCAAGATAATAATATGGATGTATTGACCGAACCTACTTATTATACTGAGCTGGGGAACGTTGGTTCTGCTTTTTCTTATGATTTTCATAAGTTTGAGTAAGGAATAGGGGAATATTAGGATTCCCACGCAACCCGAACGAAAAAAGAGCATGCTGATACATCTTCTACGCGTGTGTTCGTTACCAAGAACTGTTTCTCAGTATGCTCTACGTCCTGGGTATTGGATATCGGATCAGGATCTCATGTATGTAATTTGTTACATGAGTTAAGGAGAGGTAGAGAATTGAGAAAATGTGATATGTCTCTCAAAGTAAAGAATGGTGCAATTGTTGCAGCCAAAGCAGTCGAATATCATCTAGTATTACCAAATGGTAATACATTGATTCTGAACGACTGTTATTACCTACCAAAAATGATGTGCAATATTATATCAGTTTCTTTGTTGCATAAAGAAAGATATAACTTTGCATTAGGGGATAATGTTATGAACATTTTCCTAAATCAAGTGTTGATTGGGTTTGGTACGTTATGTAACGAATATACGTTCTAAATTAAACTACAGTTCTAAACATACAGAACACACACAAGAGGAAAAGTTCAGAGATGAATGAAGCCTTCTTATGGCATTATAGACTAGGTCATATCAATGCGACAAGATTAGCTAAGTTGCATATAGATGAATATTTGAATCAGTTTGAATTTACATCTTATGAAACTTACCAGTCATGTCTCAAAGGCAAGATGACCAAAACTCCGTTTACAGGACACGGAGAAAGAGCTATCGAACTCTTAGGACTGATACATAGTGATGTATGCGGTCCTATGTCTACACATGTCATGAATAGTTTGTTTCCCCCAATCAGAGCAAAGCTCTGTTTGAATTTCAAAAATTCAAAAATTGAAGCAACGCTTCAAATCCCTTACACTGCGCGCAACGCGCCACGTGTCAGAAGCTGAGACGTCAGTGCAGCGCCCAAGGCAGCGCGCCCAATCAGAGCAAGGCTCTATTTAAAACAAAATTAAAGGAAACAACGCTTCAGTTGCGCAAGCGCTGCGCTGCGCGACACGTGTCGGCGCAGTTGCGCAAGCGCAGTTGCGCTGCGCTGTGCGCGACACGTGTCGGCGCAGTTGCGCAAGCGCAAGTGCGCAAGCGCTGCTCTGCGCGACACGTGTCAGTGCAGTTGCGTAAGCGCAGTTGCGCTGCGCTGTGCGCTGTGCGACACGTGTCAAGCGCTGGTGCATCTGCGCCAAACAGCATTAAAATTCCAGTAAGATCTTTCTGTTCTTGTTAAAACAAGAAGATGGTCTTCTGTAAAACAGAAGCCCTTGGATCAAAAATCCAACGGTGGGGAAAATTCCCCAAATCACTCAGAGAAGGATCTCTTTAACAAATTTAACAAATTAATGGGCACTATATAAAGGCCCCTAGACCCCAATTCAAAAACAACAGAGAGAAACAAAAAACTCAGAAATAGAGAGAACTCTGAAGAATTGTGAGAAGAACTCAAGAAAAGAAAAAGGGTAAAAACCTCTATAAAAGAAGAATTTCTTCTGAATAGATCATTGATCTAAGAACAAGATCAATGATCTTCAATAAAAAAAAAAAATAATAACAGTGCCTTGTACTTGCAAAACTGCACTGTTGCGCTCCTGGGTTGGCGCAAGCCACCAGAGAGCGCCACGTGTCAACACCATAACCACTTGCGCTGTGCGCTTTTAAAAGTAGAGCATTGCTCTTTAAAGTTGGCGCAACCCACCAGAGCGCGCCACGTGTCAGCAGCACAACAGCACAGCGCACTGCGCTTGCGCTCACCAGAGCGTGACACGTGTCACCTCCACATGCGCTTGCGCTCAATAATTGGCGCAAAGCGCCTGACAGGCCAATGTCAGACAATTAATGCACTGCATTATTTACAGAAGGGTCAAGCCCAATTTAAAAAGGCCTAACAGGCCAAATTAAATGCAATGCATTATTTTAAAGAAGGGCAGAGCCCAAACAGATGCTCGGCATCATTTATAAAGGGACAGAGCCCAAATCAAAAAGGCCTAGCAGGCCAGAATAAAATGCAGTGCATTATTAAACAGGGGTAAAGCCCTAGCACAGGCCTAATAGGCCGAAAATAAAAACGTTAAATATGCTCAACCGGACTTAGCCCAATCATGGCCGTAAGTCCTCAAATTAAATTGACTGAGCAAGACTGCTCTCTTAAATCAATTTACATCCGGTTCAAGGGTACATCTCTGAACTCCTCTGACACCTATCGTTGTAATCCTTCAACGACGTCAGAGAGGTGACGGGTCCCGACAACCACACATCGATACGGACTGCGGGGTCCTTAAACTCGTGGACCGAAACGTCCTTAAACTAATATTCGTCCCAAAATGGGAATGTTGGACCAAAATGTCCTTAAACTAATGTTCGTCCCTAAATGGGAATGATGGACCACCATGTCCCTAAACTGGAAATCGACTGCAATGTCATTAAACTAAATAATAGAGCCAATTGCTCTCTTGTCGGATCCAAACGATCCCGTTAAGTTGATCTTAGTCTGGAGATTAGGCTAACGTATCCTTAACAAAAGTTTAAGTTGATCTTAGTCTTAAATAGGGCTAACGTATCCTTAAACCAAAACCCCAAACCCAAATCTAAGAAAATACGGATTTGGACTAATCCACGTTCTACGGATGACGACATAAATTAGTCTCCGTATACAATCCACAGGCAACCATAAACAAAACAAACACCCACGACACGAAGTGAAATTCTGGAGAAGGAGAAAGTTGCTACCACGGTGCGGTAGCGTAATTAACTGCAGGGGCTTGCGCCTGCAGGGAAGAGCGTCCCCACAATCAAAAACCCCTCAGACGAAGGGGAATCTGACGAAGTCTGCTACATCGACCGCATCCGTCTAAACCTCCGATACACGGTGCCATAAATCAACTTGGCATCTTCAAAGAGGTGGACGGATAAAGCCAAATAGCATTTGCCCCGAATCTCAGGCAAGACGTTTATCGCGTCTCCGCCGCGCCATTCGGAGGGGAACATGGTTCATCATACTTCATTATATTTACCGATGATCTCTAAAGATACGGACATGTGTTCCTGATGAAACACAAATCTGAATCTTTTGAGAAATTCAAGGAATATAAGTGCGAAGTAGAAAACCAAATGGGTAAAAGTATTAAAATCCTTCGATCTGATTAGGGAGGAGAATACTTAAGCACGGAATTCTGAGATTATTTAAAAGAAAACGAGATTCTCTCTCAGCTTACTCCTCCATATACATCACAGCACAACGAAGTATCGGAGCGGAGGAATCACACCCTATTAAATATGGTGTGCTCTATGATGAGTACTGCCGAGTTACCTATTTCCTTTTGGGGTTATGCACTTGAGACAGCTGCATACCTATTGAATCAAGTTCCATCAAAATCTATACCTAAAACACCATATGAGATATGGAGTGGAAATAGACCATATCTTAAACGAGTTAAGATATGGGGTTGTTCGTCCTATATTAAAAAACAGAATCTGGACAAACCCAAGGCACGATCAGTTCTTTGCAAGTTTGTGGGGTATCCAAAGAATTCACATGGATATCTATTCTACCACAGTGAGGAACAAAAAGTGTTTGTTGCTCAACATGCCGCCTTTTTGGAAAAGGAATTTCTTGTGAAATAAATTAGTGGTAATGAGGTAGAGCTGGAAGAAGTTCCAGCTACACAAACTATAACTAATGATTTGATAGAACCGGAGGATCTAATAGTCTCCGACGAACCTCAACCACTCCGCAGATCTAGTAGGGTTCCTCATCCACCTGAGAGATACTATGGTTTTCTCATAGACGGTAGGAGCGAGGATTGCATCATGGAAGATAATGACCCAACTAGTTTTGAGCAGGCCATCATAAGTGGAGATTCTGTGAAATGGCTGGATACTATGCGATCTGAGATGGAATCCATGTACACCAACAAAGTATGGATTTTGGAAATTGCTCCTAAAAGGGTAAAACCCATCAGGAGCAAGTGGATCTTTAAGAAGAGAATTGGTATAGATGGAAAGTTTGAGACCTTCAAAGATAGACTTGTTGCTAAAGGTTTTCGTCAACGACCTGGTATCGATTATGATGAAACCTTTTCTCCAGTCGCTATGCTTAAGTTCATCATGATCCTACTTGCCATTACTGCATACCATGACTACGAAATCTGGCAGATAGACGTCAAGCCCGCTTTTCTAAATAGTGATTTAGAAGAGAGCGTGTACAAGATAGAGCCAGAGGGGTTCGTAAACAGTGGAGCATCGAAAAGGTGTGCAAACTGCTTAAAATCAGTCTACGGATTAAAGCAGGCATCGCGGAGCTGGAACACTGTTTTGATTTGGCAGTCAAAGGGTTTGACTTCATCAAAAACGTAGACGAACCTTGTATATACAAGAAGGTTGTAGAGAGTAAGGTTGTCTTCCTCGTATTGTACTTGGATGACATACTCTTTATAGGAAATGATGTTCCTATACTACACTCGGTCAAAATCTTCCTATCACAAAAGTTCTCCATGAAAGATCTGGGTGATGCCTCCTGCATCCTAGGGATAAAAATCTATAGAGATAGATCTAAAAGGATGTTGAGATTGTCCCAATCCAGGTACATAGACACCATACTAAAAAGGTTTAGTATGGAAGATTCTAAGCGTGGTAATTTACCCGCTTGTTTAGGAATCACTCTCTCCAAAGAGATGTTTCCCAAGACTGATTTGGAGAGGGCTCGTATGAACGCGATACTTTATACTTCTGCAGTTGGGTCTAGCATGTACGCGATGTTATGCACCAGACCGGATGTAGCTTACGCACTTAGTGTGATAAGTAGGTATCAATCAGACCCAAGGGAGAAGAACTAGATAGCTGTGAAGAACATTCTTAAATACTTGAGAATGACTAAAGAGATGTTCTTAGTGCATGGTAACGGAGAACTCCAAGTGGAGTCCTTTACCGATTCGAGCTTCCAGAGTGATAAAGATGACAGCAAGTCTGTTTCGGGTTTTGTCTTCACCCTCAATGGAGGGGCGGTATTTTGGAAGAGTTCCAAGCAAGATACCGTTGCAGACTCGACGATGAAGGCAGAATACATCGCTGCTAACCATGCTGCCAAAGAGGCTGTCCGGAGGAAGAAGTTCATTGCTGAACTTGGTGAGGTTCTATCCATTGAGCATCCAATACCTTTGTATTGTGATACCAATGGAGCTGTGGTTTTGGCCAAGGAATCCCGGTCCCATCAGCGATCCAGACATATTCTTAGACGGTATCACCTGATCCGGAAGATAGTAGATCGACGGGAGATCGAGATCAGGAGAGTTGACACGAAGGACAACACGGCGGATCCACTTACGAAGGCTCTCCTCCAGACGCAGTTTGAGAGACTTTTTGGAATGTTGGGTATGAGATACTACAACAACCGACCTTAGTGCAAGTGGGAGATTGTTAGGAATATGTATGCCCTAGAGACCATTATTGTATAATATAGTGGATGCTTGGACATTGTAACATTTCAGAAAATATAAAATATTATTTTTGGAATTTAATATTAAAATAATATATTTCGCGAAAACTACCCGATTTGCGAAATTGGGGTTTTCCTAAAAAAGTATAAATATATACCAATAATTGTGAAATAATTGGAAATTAAAATGATTTATTCATTTAAAAATATATTTATTGGATTTGGCATTTTTATAATTAATTATATGCAGTTTAAAATTAAACCCGATTAGTGCACTACTAATCGTGATTAAGCCAAATCCGTGTTTCTACAGTTTTCCATGGCTAATGCACCTGACATGTTACATGTTGTTTCATTTTCATTTGTGATATTTGGTTTTATTATTATGAGAAGAAAAGAGAAAAGGAAAGAAAAAGTGAATGATTGGAGAGTGAGGCAGTGGGGCATAGCTTAAGTGAGAGTGAGGATGAGAATAAGAGAGAGAGTGGGGGGGGGGCTGCCATTTCAATCCCTCCCCATTATTTTCTTCAACTTCTTCTTCCTCCTCATCTCCCTCCACCTCTACCCCATGAAACCATTTCAAAATCTTCATCAAAACCCTAAACCTCTTTCATTAAAGTTGATCCCCTCCTCATCCTCAACACTTTGGACCAAGCTAAGTTGGATTTTGAAGACTTTGGGAAGCTAGGGTTTTTCTTGAGTTGCCCAAGTGAGGTATATCTTCTTCCATTTAGTTTAGTTTGAGTTTTCTTGTATTCTAGTTAGTTTAGAATGTGATTTGGTTAGGGCATGTGATGTTTAGAAATTTCAAGAGAAGGGTTTGGGTGACTTGTGGACTTGTGATCTGTAGTGAGGGTGTACAAGACCCTAGAGATAAATTTCTGGACCTAGAACAGAGAATAGAAACATAGGAATTACCCGTGTCGGTTTTGTGGCATTTTAATGGCCTATAGGGAATCTGGAGCGACCCAGGGAGTTTATGAGAAAAAAAAACAATACCAGAGACCTAGTTGGACAAATAGGAGATCACCCTAAGAAGACGAACCCCATTAGAGCAGTCCGGGCTGAGCTGGCCGGAATTTTGGTGTGTGTGGCCGGCCACTTTAAGGGTGGTTGGGTCTAGGTCGGTCCAGTAGCTCACTTATCTCTTATACAAACCCACTGCATTGCTAGTTTAGCTCCTTTTTACCTAAAATGAAATCTGGGAGTGATTTCTTTAGTTGCTGTTTTGGTTTGGGGTTATGTTTTATGAATTTTGAATTTTTGGTTTTAGTATTTGATATTGTATTGGGTCCTTGGATGTTTGTACGTCAACGACGAGGGTTGTTTGGTTGATTTTGTACGCATAGGCTATAGGTTCTAACCTATAAGCAATGCGCGTGCCGTATTGGATTTTGGAACTTGATGTTAATAGCATTTGCGATTGTGTATTGATATTGTAGGTACCTTCGTGTGGATTCCGAGACGACGGAGCACATCGACTATGGCTGAACAAGAAGATCCGTGGGTTAGTAGATCTATATCTACGGGGGAAGTGGGGTGGATGGCATATAGCACCCTCGCAAGTTTTTGATGGAAACTGATCTATAGGATACAGTCGTAAAAACCTAGATTTAGAAAACTAGGGATATGGTTAAAAAGATAGTTAGAGGTGATATGAGTGAGTGAATATATATATAGATTGAGATATGAGATGAAAGATTTAGGGATATGAAAAGTGAAGGTGAATCACGGCTTATAGATATGTAGTTGCACTAGAATAAGTATGAGATTTAGAATAGCATGACATGAGATTTATAGGATAGGATATATATATATATATATATATATATATATATATATATGTAAATGACTTGATGTGGGATATAAATGTGATGAAAATAATATACGATGTGATATGATGATTTGATTGATATGTCGGTATACGGATGCGAGTCGATATGAGAGGATTGATACCTTTGCCGGTCCCCTGATATGAGATTATTATGGATGCGACCTGGGAGATAGGTATATATATTGGATAATGTTGTGAATCTTGAGTGATATGCCGTACGAGACGTTAGGTCCGTACCCTCAGTGTCATATAGGCTTATAGGATCCTTAATGGTTTAATGCCGCCGTACGATGATTTACCGTACGTGATGTGTTTTATGATAGTTGATCCGTACCCTTGACTAGAAGATGCCGTACGATGGATCATACCGTACGTGATGTTGTAAGGCTGGATGTCGATTTATAGATTCACCGACTCAGTCATGTTAGATACGTATACCTTATAGCTTTTAGCTGACGATGTATTTTATGCTACGTTCATGTCATTCTCATTGCATTACATGTACATGTGCTAGTACACCTACACCATTATCGATGATGCGTATGTTACACCTACACAGATTGGCCAGCTCACACACTTCATCATCGATAATTACTATGTCACTTACACAGTAGAATTGTTACATCATGCTATTATATTGCTATGCTCACATTATGATGATATGCCCATGCTCACATCACTGTTCCATATTGCATGATATACGGATATGCTTACATTTTGTTATATGTCACATACATCATGCTATACGATTATATGCATTGAGATATGCCATTTTCATGAGATTTCTGGATTTGAGAACCGTGGTTATTTCAAAAGAAAGTATGTATTGTTTTAAAAAAACCCGGTTTCTCTTGATATGATATTTTAGTGCATCCACCATGCGTTTTCTCGATTTTGAGATTGGCATGTGAAACCCGATTCGAGGAGCGGTAGGCACCGTCTGTGGGTACATGGTGGACCCGGTGAGGTACCCTAGGGCAAGAAGACTCGTATTGTTAGGCGATGAGCCTGGCAGGGGAGCACTACCTACCGGTGATAGTATTTGGACTCGGCGGTTATCCGGAGGATACCGAACGGAGTCGAGAGATGATATGGGCCGATCCGGACTGACGGAGCCCGAGAGATATGAGGATTTACGTGTCGATATTGGACACGGGTTTCATGATGTTTCGAGTGTCGATGTTGGACACTCAGGTTCTATAATTTTGATGTGTCGTTGCTGGGTACACGGTGATTGATATCCTCATATTTACATGCATGTACTTTCATGATATTTCCATGCATGATGTTGTTGTGTCATTGGTTGACACGTGGACGAGATCCACATGCATACATGCATTGATTATATGGTTGGATGATATCCACTTGCATATAGGCTTTGAGTATATGTTGGCACATATGTAGATACGGTCACCCTAGATATCTTAGTATTACCTTTATGATACAGTTGACCTAAGAATCGTTGTTTATTCGATTTCTACCTGTTGATGTTTTCTACTCACGAGTTGGCAACTCACCCCCGTTGTGCTACAGTTCTTGCAGGTTGACTGTATGGATCAGTAGCAGTATCGCTGGCACATAGCTGCATTCGGGTGTTTTGCTTTGGTAGGTGGTACATGTAGAATCGTACCCCTCTTGTATTAATTATTCCTGTTGTATCTAGTTAACTCCATCGAATCATAAACTGGTATTTGTATAATTAGTAAGACTTAGTGAGACTTGTAGTTGCGAGACTTGAGCGATGGGTTTTATGTTCGCTTGGTGGGTTTGATGTCTTGCTTTACATTATTCTTTGTGTTGATCTTCGCCGTTGGGCGTTGTATACATATATTCTGTCTTGCGTGGTTATGATCCGCCGATTGGCGAAGAGCTAGCTCCCGCTTGGGGATACCTTGGTTATTATTATGTATTTATGGTTTTTGATCAAAATATACAAAGGAGGTGCTGTCCAAATTTTTAAAAAACGAAACATGTTTTCCAACTACTAAATCCACTTGCATTTTTCATGTTCCATAATTTATGCATTTAAGAAAACCTTTGATTTCATTATTCCTTTATTTCAAAACTTTACCTCTTTTATTTTCTTAAAAAGGTTTAGATTTCTAGGCTTCGGCTTACTTGATTTACGTTACGCCTTTAGACGTGGTGTGATTTAAGTGCCAGTCACGAGCTAAATTTCGGTTCATGACAGACATATATTGTCACGACTCGGAATTTGGCATGTGACCGGCACTTAAATCACGCAACGTCTAAAGGCGTAACGTAATTCCTCTCCTCTCGTTGGTGGATGCTCTCTTCCCGCTTCTCAAGTAAGCCGAAACCCAGAAATCTAAAACTTTTTAGAGAAATAATAGAGGTGAAGTTTTGAAATAAAGCTATAATGAAATCGAGTTTTCCTTTAAAATGCATAGGTAATGATATATGAAAATGCAAGTAGATTATACTATAGTGGAAAACATTTTTCGTCTTTAAAAATTTGGGCAGCACCTCCCTTGTAATTTTTGATCCAAAACTCCATACAAGCAATATGTATAGGCATCCCCAAGCGGGAGCTAGCTCTTCGCCAAATGGCGGAATCAAAACCACGCAATAAATATATATACGACGCCCAACGGCGAAGATCAACACAGAAAGAATATATGAATAAAGCAAGACATCAACACAAAAGAAGCGAACATACACCGATCGCTCTAAGTTTCGCAATCACACAAGTCTGTCTAGGTCTACCAATATACAAAGTCTAGTTTTTAATTGATAGAGTTTATCTAGATACAACAAGAATAATACAAGAATGGGCATGATCCAATGTGCCCCATCTACCCAAGCAAACACCCTGAAGGAACTGTGTGCCAGCGATACCGCTACTGATCCAAGCGGTCGCACCTGCAAGAAAATTAGGGCACAATGGGGGTGAGTTGCCAACTCGTGAATAGAAAACATCAGCAGGTAGAAATCGAATAAACAGCGACTCCTAGGTCATATTGTATCATGAAGGTAATACTATGATATCTAGGGTGTCCATGTATGCATATGTATCAACAATATAATCGATGCCAATGACATGTAAAAGCAATCATCTGAATCAAATGCCTGTATGTATAAGGAAAATAAACCAAAATGTGTCCATTAACGACATATCAATATCATGGAACCTGAGTATCCAACACCGACACTCGAAATATCATGAAATCCGTGTCCAGCATCGACACGTAAATCCTCATATATCAGACGCAGCATCCTCTGATTGGCCCTTAGGCGCCGCATACTCTGATCGGCCCTCATATCCATCTCACGACTCCCGTCGGTGTCCTCCGGATAACCGCCGGGTCCAAACTATCGCTGGTGGGTAGTGCATCCCTCTGCCAGGCTCATCGCCTAACTCTACGATCTTCTTGCCCCGGGGTACCTCACCGGGTTCACCATGTACCCGCAAACGGTTCCTCCCTACCTCGAACGGGCATCACATAGCTCAGAACCGAGAAAACTCGTAGTGTACACGAAATATCATATCAAGAGAAACCGCGATTTTAAAACAATACATAATTTCCTTTGAAATATAACCACGGTTCTCAAATGCAGAGATCTCATGAAAACAGCATCACAATGCATATAACCCTAAAGTACGAAGTATGCAAACATAGAACCGTAATGTGAGCATGTCAAGTATATCATGCAAGCATGTCTTGTGATGGTACTGAACAATGAATGTACCTTACGGTTAAGATTAATATCATGATGTATAGCAGTTCTACTGTATAAGTGGCATAGCAGTTACCGATGATGAAAGTGTGCGAGCCGGCAAATCTGTGTAAGTGTAACATGTGCATCATCGATAATTGTGCAGGTGTACCAGCAGATAATATCACATAACGATAGATACCGGGAACATAACACGCAATCCACGAGGAATAAGTCAACATAAACATGAACTATAATAAGGTATATATCTACACATGAACCATACGGTCAGTTTTAAAAGACACGAATTGTAGTTTTGAAAGTGGGGGCTATGGTGTTTTAAAGGAATAGATATCATTTGAAAATCCATAGCATTCCCTTGAGATTTCCATTTAAAAGTGCATACTGTTGGGGTCAAAATTTGCACCCCGGTTGACCAAGTCAAAGTCAAGGTCAACCCCAAGCCAGGTTGGCCCAAGCCCAGATCAAGTGGGTCTATGCCCGAGTCGAGCCCGAACATGAAGTGGCCGGCCTCCCCTATGCAAATAAAAAATCATGTAATAAATAATTTTTATGTAATTTTTTATGCATGAATGGGCATAAAGCCAAATTTTTATAAAGCCCATGGTTTATGTGTAAAAAGAAATGGCACATGAGCCACGGGATGGGCAAAATGCCATTTTGTAAAGCCCAAGAGGCTATATGTAAATGTGCAAGCCTATAAAAGGCAACATGATGATGAATAAAGAATATACTTTTCATTCCTCTCAAAAAAAGGTTAGGGTTTTTATGCCTCATTCTCTTTCCTCAAGGTTCTAAACCTTTTTCTTTCTTTTGAATTAAATCAAGAGTTTTACTCTTCCTTTCCCAAAACTAAATAGTTTTTCACCACAAAACCCACAAAGAGAAACTCAGATCTCCCATCAGATCTCAAAAATAAGATATTTTTAAAAATCTCATACTTCTTATTCTTCAAGATCCAACCGACAGAAGATGAGGAAGGAGACCCATCTCCAAAAATCCCACTTTGGAGGAAGATCCAGGGCTCAAGAGAGAAGCCCCTTCATCAGCTCCAAAATAACTTAGGAGTTCAACTCCTCAAATATATATATATATATATATATATACATACATATAAAAATAATAAATATTTCCTTTCTGGAGCACAGCTCCTAGTGCAGGGACCAAGTCCCTGCTGCTGCTGACGCCCACGCCCGCGTGCCAGGCACGTGGTGCGCTGGCGCTCTGGCGCCCAGCGCCCGCGTGCCAGGCACGTGGTGCGCTGGCGCTCTGGCGCACAGCGCCCGCATGCCTGGCACGTGGGGCGCTGGCGCCTTCTCCCACGCATCCTTTGGATGCCCTTTCCTTTTACATACATACATACATACATACATACATACATATATATATGTATATATATACACGCGCACACACACATACTCCACCACACTGTTTCTATTAGAAAAAAATTCTAACGGGGCGCTGTCCCGCACCCCGCAAGGGGGCTGCTAGCCTCCTTGACCCCCAACCCGCTATCTGGGTAGCGGGACCCCCGTAAAAACTCTGCGGGGCCCTCGATATATCCAAAACCCCTTTAAAACACAACACTGCACATTGAGTTCGCATGACCAGTTTAACCCATTAATCGGAGGTTCTCTCGCTCCAAAGGCGAGGGATAATTAACGACAGCTTAGTCCGCGGCTGCCGGAGATTCGGATCCCCACAATCAATAAACCCCAGCCTACCCTAGGCAAGGGGAATCTGTAGTACGCCTGACAAGCGCGCGTGTATTCCCATCTCAATGGGGTGATGAAAAACACCCTATAGATTCTGGCACGCCCGGTGGGACCAATCTTTCCTCTCATATTTCGGGTTAAACATTCATGCGAACTCAATCAATATACACATCTATATCTATACTAAAATAGTGCTCTTTCATGCAAGACTTCAAGCGATCAAGCCTCGACCATGTCTCTAAGGACCAGCTCAGCTCTCAACACGGCTCCCATCTCATATACGATGAAGATGGACTTCAGGACGGTCCTTCCGGCCAGTCTCGGACGACAGTGGGAGGAGCCACCGCTACCATTTGGCTCAATTCTGTTCATGCCAGCTAACACTGTCCCTGCTCTTCAAGCTCTGGTAACCGACAAACCGGCCTCGAAAGGCAAAAGGCCAAATGTGGTGATCTCGAGGGCTCCCCAACCTAAACGCGAGTCGGTGTTCAAACGGCTCTCCATGGCCCCAGCTGGGAGCAAAGCCGTCAGAACAAATGAAGTTGCTAGATGTCGTGGGCAAGCCCAGGCGATACCTTCGACGGACACGCGGGCGGATGTCTTCTCAAGCCTCCTGATCACTTAGCCTATGGCGGCTTCCCGAAGAGCCGAAGCCAGCCAAGCGCTCAAGACAGAGAAGCTGAGGCAGAAGCGGCTCAGATACAGAGCCAACAAAAGGGCTAGGGCTCTGGCCATGTTAAAATTTATGAATTTCCAAAGGCCAGACCACTCCGCGAAACCAGCTGCCAGTGATGAAAGAATGGCTGAATATGTTATCCACACCGTCTACATGGTGGGCATGCGTCCCAGCGACAACCTTCGCAGCAAAAGCAAGGATGGGGCCACCGCAACTCAAATCCAATCTGGTGTGAATATGGCTGCCACATTCCAAGACCAGCCTCCTCTGGAAGGTAATGAAGACCCTTCCAGTGAGGCTGATAAGCAGAGAGAGCCCTCGGTTCATGAGGAGTCGGGCTCGGAAAGCGAAGATGAGCCAATCATCCATCCCAAGAACGCAGAGCAGCAACTTCTCCAAGAGCTCCGAAAACAGCTCAGAAGCAAGGACAAGGAGATGGCCAAGCTCTACTAAAAAATTGACGACTTGACAAACGTCGTCTTACAGCTCACGACCTAACTTGCCTCTCGGCCACCCAATCAGGCGCAGGGCTCTGCTCATGAATCGGGAAACGGTGTCCCAAAACAGCCGACGCCTGTTCCCTCAAATCCAAAAGTGGGCGGACCGCATGAAAATCAGTCGCATCCTATCTCGGGAAATGTCTTGGCTACCGATGATGGTAGCCCGCTGACTCAAGATCAAATCATGGATTTGGTTGCCAACAAAGTCAAAGCATTGGTAGCTGAAGCCGAAGCGCAAAAAGATGTTAGCAGTAGCGGGAGACCATATCCTGCTCAGTATGATCTAGTAGAATTTCCCAGCGGCTATGTCATCCCTAAATTCGGAAGATTTGATGGGACGGGAAATGCGAATCAGCACATCACCCACTTCAAAGCCTCATGCAGGAATACCGGGGGCAATGATGTGCTTCTCCTCCACCAGTTCGTTAATAGCTTGACCGATGTTGCTTTCGACTAGTATGCGAGCATACCGGATGGCTCCGTCACAACTTTCGTCCAAATGGAATCTTTATTCCGACAAAGGTTCATGAGTGTCAGCGATAAGATCACCATTGCCGACCTCATAAGGACCAAGCCAAAGAACAACGAAAGCAGCACGCATTTTATAACCCGATGGCGCAATCTCTCCGTCAAATGTGAACCGCCGATAGAGCAGGACCAATCTGTCAGTCTCCTTGTCGGAAATCTCAACAGTTGGATGGCCCCGTTTCTATGTACCGCGGGTCTCAAAACATTTCAAGAGCTGACCAGGAAAGATCAGATGCTGGAGCGCTCAAAGCAGGAGTCCTCCTCGGATTCCCAAAATAACAATAGGTCCTGGAAAAACCGAAAAGAAGAAAATCACAAAGGCGGAAACTCCGATGATTCTGAATCTTTCAACACTTCAGCTAACCGAAATAAGTTAGGGATAAGCGGGCCTAATGACAACCAGCCTCGGAAGCCAGTGTTCGGAGAGGGAGGAGAATCTCCACTGAAAGAAAAGCTGGATAAGGTCTATTCCTTCAGAAGGGACAAAATCCGTAAAATATTCAAAGACGCCCTAAGGAACGGTCTACAACTGCCAGAGTCAAAAAGACCGCAGGAAGCGAATATGACCGATGACCCCAAATACTGTCCCTATCACAGAGTGATAGGTCATGCCATTGAGGACTGCTTCGTCTTCAATGATTGGGTCGAAAAGCAATACAAGGCAGGAGAGATAGAGCTGCCCAAAGGCGTGTTAACAAACAATCAAGCCACGACCGCCAATTTCATACAAACGGAGACCGAAGTTCTACGTGAAACTGATTCTCTCAGATATCTGCCTTTCTCTGAAAACAATCGACCATCACGTCATTAAACTGGGAACAGTCGACCTTTAAGTCGTTAAACTGGAAATGTAAAAAAAATGTATGTAAATAAAAAATGTGCAAATAAAAAAAAGTGTAAGTAAATATATATATATATATATATTGTAATAATAATAATAATAAAAAGCTGAAATGATGGGGCAACTCGCAATAAAAATCAGCGAGTAAAAATAAAAATGAAAATAAAGCCGAAATGATGGAGCAACCGTGAATAAAAAGCCGAAATGATAGGGCAATCGTGACCTTCGCGATAAGAAAAGCTGAAATGATAGAGCAATCGCGGTAAAAAAAATGGCGAATGATGAGTCGCTCCTGGTACCATATTCCAGTGCAGCATTCAGACGCCAACCAAAATTCCAAATTTCTCAAATCCCAACGGCGAATGATGAGTCGCTCCTGGTACCATATTCCAGTGCAGCGATGCAGACGCCGTCCAAAACTCAAATTCCCAATGGCGAATGATGAGTCGCTCCTGGTACCATATTCCAGTACAGCGATGCAGACGCCAACCAAAATTCCAAATTTCTCAAATCCCAACGGCGAATGATGAGTCGCTCCTGGTACCATATTCCAGTGCAGCGAAGCAGACGCCGTCCAAAACTCAAATTCCCAATGGCGAATGATGAGTCGCTCCTGGTACCATATTCCAGTGTAGCGATGCAGACGCCAACAAAAATTCAAATTCCCAACGGCGAATGATGAGTTGCTCCTGGCACCATATTCCAGTGTAGCGATGCAGACGCCAACCAAAATCCAATTTTTCAAAATTCCCTCGGCCCTACGGTTGGTCCCCAAGTTGGCTACTGTATACAATCCACGAGCTTAAATAATTCTCATCATACCCATGCCCCACAGCAACCACCAGTCCAGCGGCCGGTCTCCGCCCTTAGATTTATGGTTCATTGGGATGACCCACTCATGTGTCCTCATGATACATGGGGAGAACAAACCTTCGTGGGATCCTTACGACTCACAAAGGAAAAACACACTTGGGGGTCCTCACGACACCTAAGGAGAAAATGCACCTACGGGATCCTTACGACTCGTAGGGAGAAAATGCTTTTATGGGACCCTTACAGCCCATAAAATTGAAAAGCCTTAGGTGATAGGGATCTAAACCTGTCTCCTAAGCCACCAATTCCCAAATCCTCCCGGGGCAAATGATGAGTTTCTTCTGGTATTATTCCAGTGCAGCAATGCAGATGCCGCCCAAAAAGCCAATTCCCAAATCCTACCGGGGCAGTTGATGAGTTGCTCCTGGCATTATTCTAGTGCAGCAATGCAGATGCCAAACAAAAACCAAAATCCCCAAATCCACTCACGACAGATGATGATTCGCTTCTGGTACCATATTCCAGTGTAGCGTGCTGATGTCAACCCAAATCAAATCAAATCAACAACCTCTGCGGTGGAATCATGCTTCGTCCCAGAATTTACCCCGTGTCGAAATCATGCTTTGCCTCGGGACATCTACCTTCCCTGCCGGAATTATGCTCCGCCTCGGAATCAAATCAACCAACCAACTCTGCATCGGAGTCATACTTTGTCTCAGAGTGTACCCCACGTCGAAATCAAGCTTCGCCTCGGTGTATCTGCCTTCCCTGTCGGAATTATGCTTCGGCTTAGAATCAACCAGCGACCTCCTCGTCGGAATTAAGCTTCGCCTCGGAATCAAGTCGACCAACAAGCTCTGCGTCGGAATCATACTTCATCTCAGAGTGTAACCCGCGTCAAAATCATGCTTCGTCTCAGAATGTATCCCGTGTCGAAATCAAGTTTCGCATCGGGGTATCCGCTTTCCCTTTCGGAATTATGCTTCGCCTGGGAATCAACCTCTGCATCGAAATTATGCTTCAATCAGAATGTCTGCCGCTCTTCGGAATGATGCTCCGATACCTGGAATCATGCTCCGCTCTTCTGAATGATGCTCCGATCCCCGGAATTATGCTTCCGGGATGATGCTCCGATCCCCGGGAATCATGCTCCCCGAGGGATGCTCCGCCCCCGGAATGATTTTCCACCTCGAAGTACAGCTTCAAAATCCATCAATTTCATGCACACAACTCATATGCGCGGTGTGCATTTATTGATGGGGGCACTTTGTTGGGGTTAAAATTTGCACCCCGGTTGACCAAGTCAAAGTCAAGGTCAACCCCAAGCCAGGTGGGCCCAAGCCTAGATCAAGTGGGCCATGCCCGAGTCGAGCCCGAACATGAAGCGGCCTGCCTCCCCTATGCAAATAAAAAAAATCATGTAATAAATAATTTTTATGTAATTTTTTATGCATGAATGGGCATAAAGCCAAATTTTTGTAAAGCCCATAACTTATGTGCAAAAAGAAATGGCACATGAGTCATGGGATGGGCAAAATGTCATTTTGTAAAGCCCAAGGGGCTATATGTAAATGTGTAAGCCTATAAAAGGCAACATGATGATGAATAAAGAATATACTTTTCATTCCTCTCAAAAAAAGGTTAGGGTTTTTGTGCCTCCTTCTCCTTCCCCAAGCTTTTAAACCTTCTTCTTTCTTTTGAATTAAATCAAGAGTTTTACTCTTTCTTTTCCAAAACTAAATAGTTTTTCACCACAAAACCCACAAAGGGGAACTCAGATCTTCCATCAGATCTCAAAAATAAGAGATTTTTAAAAATCTCATACCTCTTGTTCTTCAAGATCCAGCCGACAGAAGAGGAGGAAGGAGACCCATCTCCAAAAATCCCACTTAGGGGGAAGATCCAGGGCTCAAGAGAGAAGCCCCTTCATCAGCTCCAAAATATCTTAGGAGTTCAACTCCTAAAATATATATATATATATACATACATATACAAAATAATAAATATTTCCTTTCTGGAGAACAGCTCCCAGTGCAGGGACCAAGTCCCTTCTGCTGCTGACACCTGACGCCCGCGTGCCAGGCACGTGGTGCGCTGGCGCTCTGGCGCACAGCGCCCGCATGCCTGGAACATGGGGTGCCGGCGCTCTGGCGCACAGCGCCCGCATGCCTGGCACGTGGGGCGTCGGCGCTCTGGCGCACAGCGCCCGCATGCCTGGCACGTGGGGTGCTGGCGCCTTCTCTCACGCATCCTTTGGATGCCCTTTCCTTATATATATATATATATATGCACGCGCACACACACATACTCCACCACACTGTTCCCGTTAGAAAAAATTTCTAACGGGGCGCTGCCCCGCACCCCGCAAGGGAGCTGCTAGCCCCCTTGACCCCCAGCCCGCTATTTGGATAGCGGGACCCCCATAAAAACTCTGCGGGGCCCTCGATATATTCTAGCGCCCGCTCCCGCGTGCCAGGCACGTGGTGCGCTGGCGCTCTGGCGCACAGCGCCCGCATGCCAGGCACGTGGGGCGCTGGCGCCTTTTCCCATGCATCCTTTGGATGCCCTTTCCTTACACACACACACAAGCGCGCACACACATACTCCACCACACTGTTCCCGTTAAAAAAAATTTCTAACGGGGCGCTGCCCCGCATCCCGCAAGGGGGCTGCTATCCCCCTTGACCCCCAGCCCTCTATCTGGGTAGCGGGACCCCCGTAAAAACTCTGCGGGGCCCCCGATATATCCAAAACCCCTTCAAAACACAACACTGCACATTGAGTTCACATGACCAATTTAACCCGTTAATCAGAGTTTCCCTTGCTCCAAAGACGAGGGGTAATTAACGGCAGCTTAGTCCGCGGCTGCCGGAGATTCGGATCCCCACGATCAATAAACCCCCGCTTACCCTAGGCAGGGGGAATCTGTAGTACGCCTGACAAGCGCGCGCATATTCCCATCTCAATGGGGTGACGAAAAACATCCTACACATACGATTCGTCGGTTTTGGAAATAAGTATGGTTCAGGTGACACTTTTACGTCGGCGACCCAGCCTCATAGTATCCGATATGGTAATATCCTCGATCATCATCCTCAATCACGAGTGCGGATCAATCATCCGGTATAATATATCGCGTACGGTAATCTATCGTACAGGGTCATCAAACAGAATCAGGCTCCTATCGTCCTATTCATCAACAAAGGTACGGATCTAAGGTATCATACATCATATCTCATCGATCTCATAACACATCCGCCTCAATCTCATATCGTATTTATCGATCTCATGTCATATCGATATCGGTCTCCAATCATGTCACTATCAATCTCATACTTTCCCTCTCTCAATTATATATATATAAATATCACGATTCACATCCTCATTTCATATCCTCATATATCAATCCGAGTCATCCTTATCTATCATATCATTTCACACTAAATCCTTTGATCATATCCGTGAGTTTATACATAGGTTTTCTCCAAACTATAGTTTATATATGTCGGTTTCCATTATAAAGGTTGCAGGGGTGCTATACGCCATCCACCCAACTTCCCCCGTAGATATAAATCTACCCGCTTGCAATACTTCTTGCCTATTCGAAGTTGATATGCTTCGTCGTCTCAAAAATCCACGCGAAGGTACCTACAATCAATACACAATAGTAACGTTATTAAAACCAAGTCCGAAAACCGATATAGCACACGAATTGCTTATAGGTTAGAACGTATAGCTTACGCATGCAAGAACAACCAAATATCCCTCGTCGTTGATGTACAAATGTCCAACGACCAAATCCAATTTCAAATATCAAAAACAAGAATTCAAATATCGGAAAATATTACCAAAACCAACTCAAAAATCTCCCAGATTCTAGCTCAGGTAGTCTAGGACAAAGCTAACAATACAGTAGCTAGGTTATAAGGTAAGTGAGCTACAGGCAAAACCCCAACACCAGACACCTACATTTGGCCGACGAGATGAGCATAAAACCCGGTGTCGCTGGTTTTACCTTGGTGGTTGGGTCTCGTATTCTGGTGGTAGTCTTCTAATAGTTTATCTAGGTCAATGTAGCCGTTTGATTTTCTTATAAACATCCCAGGTTGCTCCAGATCCCATCTGAGTATCACAATCCAAAAGAAAACCAACATCAGGAAAATTCTAAGTTCGAATTTGGGTTCTAGTCTCTGGTCCAGGTCAGAAAAGCATCCCTAAGGTCTTGTAAACACTCACTATACTTCAATAACCACATCACAAGTTTACACATCCACTAACATCAACTTGGAACATTCCAAGATCACAAATCTAACTAATTCGAACTGTAAACTAAACTAGGATATACTAAACATAAACAACTTAACTAAAAGTGTAGAATATACCTCATTTGCAACTGGAGAAAATTCTTGAGTTGCCAAAAATCCTCAAGGTTCCAACTTGATTCCTTCATAGGGTTTGAAATGAGGTTGGGATCATTTTTTGTGAAGGAAGTATGATGTTTTGGGGTGGTTTAGATGGTGGTGCATGATGGATGAGGAGGTGGAGGAAGGAGGAGGAGAAGAAGAGAAGGAAATGAAGATGGAGGAAAAATGAGGAGGAGGATGATAAAGGATGGTCAAGACATCTCTCCCCCCTTACATGCTTATACCTACATGTTCCTCCCATTAAAATATCTTTTTCCTTATATTTCCCTTAAAAAACCAAAAAACCTTAAGAAAACCAATATGAGCCATGGTTCATGGCACAAAATGTAACAAGTGTTTGTAACATGATTTTGTTGCATGACATTGGCATAAACAAGATTAATGCATAATTAGTGAAATATTAGCCAAGTTTAGCATTAACCTGTATAAAATTAATTGTATAAAAATTTCTAAAATGTCTAAATCTCATAAATTCTTTAAGAAAAATCAATATTCATTTTAATTTTCCAAATATTTCCCAAACTATCGGTATATAGTTATACCATATTATTAAAACTAATTCTCGTACTTTAATAATATTCATGAAATTTATTATTTTAATTATTTAAATTCCCCAAAATAATATTTTATTTTCTGAAATGTTACAATTTTCCCCCCTTAAATAAATTCAGTCCTCGAATTTAAATTTAAACCCTCAAATACTAAAACATTTTAATAATCAATTTAAATCAACGGGGCTCCGAAATCACGGAATACACAGAAATACCACAGCGCATCGGATGCGCATGAAAATGAATGCGAAACTCACAATCAAAACTTCGTCAAGCATCACGAAATCACTGGAGTTATAAAGGAAATACAAATCTCGAAATCCACTACTGAAATCCATTTATACTATAGTCCAAATCATAATACGTATATAGTACACATCTTTGTAAAATTCTCTAAAACTGAATAAAACACATGAAAAATCTTTTCCGAATCGTCGTGCGATGCGTAACTTGCGGTACAAATGGCGGATGTTCATTTGTAAAGTAGTAGATATACGTTTATATATGTTTGCTTAGGATATACGTTCCGCCTTTTTGAAATATCCCAAAAAGTTTTCCTTTAGAAAAGTTCGTGTCACTCACGGATACGTAGGAAATAGTGAGACTATAGCTCTTCTTTGAAAACCTTTTGGTAATTTTTGATGCATGCAAAAGTACTCATGTACTGTCCTCAGATCAGTTCTGCTCGGCTACTATATAATATAGTACCCAATACCAAAATATAATGCTCAAGAGTAAAAATTAGCCTCAAAAGGCGTATCCAATATCACGTGCGTCTGGTGCGCGCTGTAATCAAAGCCAAACACAAGTGCCACAAATATGCACAGAAGCAAAACTAAGTGCAATGGGTGTGCACGAAAGTATCTGTCAAGTGCAACTGGTGTGCACGACGACGACAATATCAAGTGCATCAAGATTGCACGAAAAACTCAACCCAATGCATCTAACATGCATGAATAAAATCTCAATCAGGAGCATCTGGTGTGCACAAAATCTCATTGTTTACCGCCGAAAGCAGGGAAAGACAGATGTCTTGCCTGCATTTGGGGGCAGATACTATTTGGTTTTATCCGTCCACCTCTCCGAAAATACCAAGTTGATTTATGGCACCGTGTATCGGAGGTCTGGACGGATGCGGCCGTTGTAGCAGACTTCGTCAGATTCCCCCTCATTTGCGAGGGTTTTTTGATTATGGGGACGCTCTTCCCTGCAAGCGCAAGCCCCTGCAGTTAATTACGTTACCGCGCAGCGATAACCACTTTCTCCTGCTCCAGAAGGTCACTTCATGTTGTGTGTGTTTGTTTTATTTTTGGTTGCCCGTGGATTGTATACGAAGACTAATTTATGTTCTCGCCCGTAGAGCGTGGATTAGTCCAAATCCGTATTTTCTTAGATTTGGGTTTGGTTTGATTTAAGGATCGTTAACCTTGTTTGAGATTAAGATCAACTTAAATATTTGTTAAGGATACGTTAATCCGATAGTGGACTAAGATCTACTTAACGGGGGTTCGGGGTCATTTTCGATCCAACGAAAGAGTATTTGGGTTCTATCATTTTAGTTTAAGGACGTTACGGTTCACAGTTAGTTTAAGGACGTTGCGGTCCAGAGTTAGTTTAAGGACATTGCGGTCCATAGAATTGTTGGTTGTCAGGACCCGCCACCTCTCTGAAGACGTTGAAAAATTACAACGACATATATCAGAGGTGTGTGGAGATGTACCCTTGAACCAATGAATGTTCGTCCGAAACTTGATGGTCTTGTTTGGGACTAAGAACAATCTGGCAAATAAAGAACCCATGGGCTCGGTTGATTAGGAGTTGGACCAACTTAGGTTCAACCCAGTCATTTCATTTTTTAAATAAAGTGTTAAACACTTGCTTGGGCTTGGTCCCCTTTCTGTGCCAACAATGCCGAGCATTCATATGGGTTCTGATGCCCTTGCTCCCCTTTTTTTTGTTCTTTATGAGGTGCTGAACACATTTTATAGCGCTAGGCTCTATTTGCAGAGCGCTTTATGTTAAACAACGCCTACGTGAGGGGCACGTGAGGCGCTTGGCGCTGAGCGCCAACCATTGAGTGCAGCGCACTCTTTATTTTAGCAGCGCCCACGTGAGAGGCACATGAGGCGCTTGGCGCTAAGCGCCAACCAATGAGTGCTAAGCACTCTTTATTTGGGCAGCGCCCACATGAGGGGCATGTGGGGCGTTTGGCGCTGGGCGCCAACCACTGAGTGCTAGTCACTCTTTATTGAACAGCGCCCACGTGAGGGGCACGTGAGACGCTTGGCGCTGTCACTTTCTTTGTGTATTTTTCTGAAGAGTTCAATTTTTTTCTCTCCCCTGGATCTTCGATCCCCAAGAACAAATCCGTCTTTGCGAGAATTAAATTCTCATTTGTGGAAGACTTGTCTCACAGATCTCGGATCCAGGGAAAAGAACTATGTTCTTTATGAGGGTTAAACCTTTGGATATGCAAATGAGATACTATGATCTCTATTATCTTTTTTTACCTTGAAGAAAGTTCTTCTTCCTTCTTCTCTCTTAAAGCTTTCTTTTTTGCTTGCTCTTCTTTTTGAGCTTGAAGTTTATGGGGGGTTCCTCTGTACAAGACTTGAAGTTTTGGGGCCTTTATATAGTGGAGGCAAGTTTGTTAATTTAGTTAAAGAAATCTCTTATTGAGAGATCCTTAATTGATTTGGGAATTTTATCCACCGTTGGATCTTTGATCCAAGCACTTCCGTTTTACAGAAAATATTTTTCTTGTTTTTAACAAGACTAGGAAAATATTTTCCATACAAAGCTTATTCTGCAGCTTGGTGATTTTTAATCACCATTGGATCTTTAATCCAACGGTGCTTTATTTTACAGAGCGTAATCTTTCTTGTTTAGAAAGATTGGGGAAAATAATTTCCCCTACAGAGCTTATTCTGTAGCTTGGTGATTTTTTTAATCACCATTGGATTTTTAATCCAACGGTGCTTTGTTTTACAGAGAGTAATCTTTCTCGTTCAGGAAGATTTGAAGAATATTTCCTCAACAGAATTTAATTCTGTGTTTTGATGATTTATCATCTCTGTTGGATCTTTGATCCAACGGCAGAGAACTTTTAGTTCTGGCGCCGACGCCCTCGTGCGGGACATGTGAGGCGTTGCCTCAGAGTTTTTAACTCTCGGCACTGGCGCCCTCGTGCAAGGCACATGAGGCGCTGCCTCTTTTCAAATTTTGAACAGAGCCTTGCTCTTCTATTATTAGGGGGAAACAAATGCCCCCTACCGTTGCACTCACGCGGCTCACACGTGGGTGCAACGGTGGCAGCTTTTCCGCCGTTGGATCTTCTTGGAAGTTGGATCGGCTTTCCCTGCCTATAAGTAGGGCCTTTGGCTCTTGAGATGACTGCTGTTCATCTCCTTCTCTTCTTTGTTCTTCTAAGAATTTAATTCTCCTTTTTAGAGCTTAGATCTCTACCCAAGGAAACTTGTCACGCTCCGCTTTCCAAAATACGGAATACGAGGGGTAGACAAGGCCAGCCATGCTCCTACGGTCAAGGATAAGTCCTGCCGTAGTCACACTTCGGCTTCTAGTTTTTCATGGTAAACAGTAAATGATGCGCAGGTAATGGGAAATGCAGTAACTGAAGGAAATAATATAAAGACTGACCTGAAGTGGAACAAACAAATGTACTCGGAACGGCAAGTCAGGAAGTCTGTGATGCACTGGTCCAGGCTAAATCTTCTCCTCACACTGAGCATGCATACTCAGGTCGTCAGAGCGACACAATAGCAATATAATGTATATAATCAAGTAACAGTTCTAACAGTGGTGAAGGATATGAATAACAGTAAATCAATAACAACATGAATATAAATAAGCAGAGATAAATGCAGCGGAGCAGTAAAGCAGTATAACGATATGTCATGTATGTCAACACAGTATATAAGGAAAGTAAACGACAGTAACCCTATCAGTCTCTAAGTCTCACTGCACAGGTCAATAAGCCTATCGTCAGTCCATGTGTGAGAGTCAACCACTCGCGAGTGTCCTCCACCCAAGGGTAGAACCCAAGGGCAAGGGACCACGGGCCCAACATGTAACGAGTGTATCACGGTGTATATAGCACATACCCTGTAAATCTCCATATAACTCCCTAAATATATAAGCCGGCATGGGACTCCCGAGATTCTGTTGAACTCACACTTAAACTACCCCACACCCCGTGGTCTACATCAAACGCTAACCATCACCCTAAATACTAATCGATCCGTGACAAGTCTGCGCGAGAACTGGAGGCAGGAGCTCCATCAAGCACGTCCCGACTAATACCTAAGATAAATGGCAGTGTCGGATGCCTTATCTGTGACACCCGTGCAAGCGCTTCCATAAGTGTCCCATACCACTTATAGTCACACGTACACGCATCCCACAGACGTCGACAATGCAATAGAACAATAGGGACACCGATTGTGTACAAGTACGTATCACTTTCACTTAATCACGGATACACGAACAATGACGTACTTGCCACAATCATCACTAAAATCTAATACTGGGTGAATGCACGATATCACTAGGTTATCACTACAATGATATAGGTATGATATGATGCATGAACAGTATATAAGCACAATTAAAGTGTCATAAAAACAGTAGTATATCACTTGCACGATTTATCATGAAACGTACGTATATAATTTAGCGAAATGACAAACAGGTAGTAGTTAGTATATTCAGTTGTCTATCCTTAGAATTTTGTTTCAAGCCAATCGGGTTTCAGGATCATTAGTTATAACTGTTTCATTTTAAGCGCACGCGGCTGGAAATCCAATTTCAGAATCAGAAGTCCGTTTCGCAACGCATTTTAATCCCAGTGGGGATCAGATTTTAGCGACGCTACAGTTGGATGAATTCTAGGGTTTTCAGTAATGTTTTCAACGCAACAGACGGATCTTCGATCGCGTCTGTACGTTAGGAGATATACAATGTTTAACCCTAATATGTCAGTTCTGATTCTGCTGGGGCTGTTATGCGTCCCGATCTTTTAAATTACAGAATAAATAACAAATGGTAACGAAACAGTGTGAAATCAATTATATTGTCTAGCTAACAGGTTTATCTACAATAAACAGCGGAGTTCCGCAACCTAAGAGTTATGTAAATCCTGTGGTACCCATTACGGAACAGCAACCAATGACTGGAGTCGCTCTGGACTGCAGTCCAGAGTTGCACTCCGATCCAATTTTCATCACGGTTTGAGTACAGGAATGTCAGGAAACCAGTATGGGGTTAAAGTTTGTCGAGTCGGCTTCGATTTGAGCCCTCGATCGCACCATTCTAGCATGCATATGATTTATGGTGAATTTAACGATTTTCAGGTGCAAGAAAGTTCCAGTTTTACGGTTAAACTTGAGGGTAGTCATTTTAACTGTTAACAGTCGTATTTTCTAATGAAATTTGTACACGTTAATCATCTCTACAAGGGCCAATATAATATGTCCAGTTCCGTCAAATACGATAATGATTTTCTATGGGAACAAGCATCGAACAGTTTTGTGACAATATACAACATCAAGCAAACATGGAATATATCTACGATTCTGATTTGTAATATATACGGAATAGCATGAAAGCAAGTAAGAACTTGCCTGGAGAATGTCTCGGGGTACACGGCAGCGGCAACGACCCACGTACGGCACGGCAATGATACACTCGCGAGCGACGACTTTAAGGTTGGGCCTCGGCTCGGCCTGGGTTTGCGTCGTAGCTTGCTGTGGAGGCGTGAACGCTTGATTGTGCTGGGCCGTTACTGGGGAGAGGGAGTGAGAATGTAGAGGAAGAGAGAGACAGAATTAGAGAGAGAGAGAGAAAGAACTGAGGTAGAGAGAGAGAGAGAGTTGAGACAGAGAGAGAGAGAGGTGCAGTGAGTGAGGGATCGAGAGAGAGAGAGTGGGAAGTATAGAGAGAGAGAGAGAAGAGCAGGGAGAGAGAAGGAGTGAGACACAGAGAGGGGACTCAGGGAGAGAGAGAGGGAGGCAGAACGAGAGAGAGGGAGAAACAGAGAGAATATAATGAGAAAGGGAGAGAGAACAGGGGAGCAAGCAGAGAGAGAGAGATAGTGATGGAGAGACAGTGAGAAAGAGAGAGGAGGATCGGGAGAGAGGGATCACGGGGCGGTGTCGTCGAGGGTGTGCCTCCGGTGATGGGGATGGCCGGAGGAGGCAAGCTCGGTGGATGGTGGTGAGGGTTGTAGTGATGGTTAGAGGCGGAGGAAGAGGAGGTGAATGGTGGTCGAAGTGGTAGGTGACGGGATTGGTACAGGGGCTCGGGCTTGAGCTTGGGTGCAGGGGAAGAAGAAAGAAGAGGGAGCTCGGGGGTGATGGGTGTCGGGGAAAATGGAGGGAGGAGGAGAAGGTGATGGCGTTCGGGGCAGTGGAGGAAGAGGGGAGGAGGAGCGATGATCGGGGATGACGACGTTGGGGTCGACGTCGAGAGATGGCGGGGGTGGAGATCAGGAGTAGGGAGAAACAATGGTGAGGCAGTGAGGGGAAGAGTGAGATGGGGAAGAGGAATGATGGTTTTCTCAAGAGGCAGAGAAGAGAGATGGGAGTGTGAGGGAAAACGCGTGCGTCGTGGGGAGTAACGGCGCGCGAGCGGGGGCGGAGGAGGCGGCGAGAAACGTGGTCGCGAGCGGGAGTTGGGGAAAGGAGCCGTTGGGAAATTGAAGGAGAGAAACAGTAGTCAGGTCGGGTTCGAAACGTGGGCGCGGAGGCGAGCTGGGCTGGTGAGAAGCATGGGCCGGCCAGAGAATGAAGGAAAAAAATGAATTAATTGAGAGGAAATAAGGAAGCAGGCCGGGCTAAGAAAATAAAAGGGAAATGGGCCAGAGTTTGGGCTGAATAAAAAAAAGAATAAAGAAAATAGGAGCTGGGCCGAGATTTTAAATAGAAATATAACAAATTACCAAGATGAGGGGGCCGGGCTAGTTTAAGCTACTTAAGAATTTAAAGAAAAAGAATAAGGGGCCGGGACCAGCACAAGGATTTCTTTTAATGAGAAAATTGAGGAGGTGGGCTCGGGCTTGGGAATAAATTGATGGAAAAATGAGCCGGCTAGGTGGGCTCTGAGGAATAAGGAAAAGTATTTTAAATAAAGACAGTTGGGATGGGAGCTAAAACTTTAGCAAAACGAGAAGTGGGCTGAGGGTTTGGGTTTAATTAAATGGGAATGAATGAAAGAATATGGCTGGAGAAAAAGGTGTGCTGGGCTCGGTGATTTGTAAGGAGATAATATAGGATTAGGGAAATAGGATTGGGTTGCAATAAAAGAAATATGCGGTTTAGAAGAAATAAAATTATAAATAAAATGAATACAATTACAAATAAGAATACATAGAATTCTAAAGTAATAGAGTACAGATTTTGGTACAAAAAGGGGCTGGGTATTACATCATACCACCCTTACAAAAATTTTGTCCTCGAAATTTAAAATAAACTACAAGTAATACAACCATATGCGAAAGCTATTATTTTGTAATTTAACACATAAAGATTTACTAGGAATGAGTGGACGAAGAAATTTCGTAAATATAAAATACGTAAGAATAACATACAAAATATAGATTTAAGTAGGTATAAAATAGGAACAACTATAAGGGTAGTTACATATATACGGAAATATAAATAACAACAATACGACAACATCATTCGAGGCGTACTCGATAAGATCGAAACTCAGATATATGCACATATACGTATATCAAAGTAGCACATCATAAATAGTAAGTATAAGGCACCCTACCCGAAAATAAAGTAACGAAAATAAAATAGTGAAAGATTTGTTGGTAGGTTAAAACATTTTAGAATGATGTATCGAAAAATAATTTAAAATAATTTAGAGGGCTTGTAAGTGAAATTTAGGAACATGTAACGATATATGCGCGGTGTATGGTTGCGCTACTAAAAGAATAATAATAATGCACTTAAAATACGTAAAACGGGGTAATCAATCACACGTACTTTTGACAAATGCAAAATACTAAAACTGCATTTTAAAATAATAGTGCCCCTAAATATAGTCGGGGTAACACGGAAAAGCATAAGTGTGTCCAAGCTTAGGTAGGGTAGAGATTACAATGGGATGCGGCTGGTACAAAAGGTCGAAGGATGACGGCTTTAGGCTGAAGATCAATGAAATTGGGATCGGGTCAGCACAGAAAATAAGGGTGAACGGCCAGTGACTACAAGAGAAGAAATATGGGCAGGATGACAGTCGGTACAACACATAAGTCAAAATTTGAAGAGTTAGTGAACTCAAAAGTTTCACAAGAATTGCTCTCCTCCCAGAAGGATCTCAAACGGGGCGCAGACGAGGAATGAAGGGGCTCATTCCAAAGATCGGGGTGTGGTACCTTCTAATCGAAACGGGGGTGAAAACTATACAATGAGTAGTGGTGGACAGTCAGGGAACTCAGCAGAAAATGAATGGACATGGGTAATAAACAAGTAGTAAGCGATACAATAATCAAAAGGTTTACAAACTCAGAAGATTTATTTCATTCAAGAAAATTTGAAACAAGCATTCTCGAAGACGGAAAGTGGCCCTAAGCTATACACATTTTATTTGGCCAGAAAACAACATCAAAAGAAATTCCGTCAGCCGCGGTTGTGGAGATTCAGTAGGTTGCGGTAGGCCCGCGCACTCAGACAGGGGCGTCCATTTCCATATCGCCTCGCAGGCATCGCCACGGGAAGTTCTTCAACAGCAGGGTCTTGCTCTTTTGGTTCTTCTTCCTCGGATAGAGCTTCTTCATCGAGATCCGATTCCATATGATTTTTCTCTTCTGGGTTTTCTTCCGCTGGATTTTCTTCTATCGGTTCTTCCTCGGGGTCTTCCTCTATCGGGTCTTCCTCTATAGGGTTCTCTTCAGGATCTCCTTCTTCTTCGTCAGAATCGGCTATCATGTCAAATTCTGGGGCGTCTGCTCCTTCGTCCTTTGAATCATTGTTTTCGAAGTTGACCTGTGGACCATTGACCTCATCATCGGAACTCGTCAGTGTGTGATCTAAGGAAACGTATGACTGTGCATCCTCGTCTAGATGCGGCGCTGCTCCAGGGTGGGCCATGGCCTGAAAAGAGAAGTCATGATTAGACAGTGGATTATATCGAGAAAAGCTCAGGGTACGAAATATAGGAAGATATGTGGTTGCAGGAACTGAAAGATCAGAAAGAAAATACTGTGATAATGAATAGAATTTGACATGGAAAAAGCATGAGAATGATACACATATTATGTTTCAAATTTTATTTCATCCAACTAAAGTTCGACGGATACAAAGGTTCAAATGGAGTGAAATATTCATAAAAGATGACAACATTATTATTGAAATTGGAAATCATAGAATTCTTCTTCGATTGCCAGAACGCTGCATCATCGTTACGCGAGTTGAATCCTGCGTTAGATCCGCCTTATGGTCGAAGTTCAAACTACGCGATAATCCTCACTTGGTAGAAGTGGGGAGGGTGGACGAGTTTCCTCCTTGTAGTTCTTTCCTTTCTGGGCAACCGTTGATGAGATGTTTGTCGGAACCGCATATCAGACATTTCCAGTGAGCACGGCGACAATCCCTCTGAAGGTGTCCTGGCCTCTTACAATATCCACAGCAGGGGTTCTTCTGGTACTTCTGTTGCGGGGAAACAAATTGGCGTTTCATCTTCTTCTCTTTTCCTCGTCCAATAGAGATCCCTGTATGATAGGAGACTCTCGCTGGGGTCTGACTCACCTGTCTTCTCAGCCCTTCAGTTAATAGGTCGTTTGTTCGCTCCTGGGCTTCCTTTAAACCTTGTAGTACACTAAGGATCTCAACAGTCTGATTCTGGGGAGCGGACAAAGATGAAGAGTCGTTGGAAGACATGATCCTGAAACAACAATTTGAGGATGATATAAGTCACAAGATAAATGAATCAAAATATAATATGGATAGAACAAGGATTCAAGAACATCAGAGATGATGAATATCATTACAAGTGGGGAATCAACTGTATCACTTCAAGTCACTTGAATAGAGTATGGTAGTGCAATTGCCACCACGTACCCTTATCAAGTCATCCGAAACCATAGTGAATGGATAGCTGAACACACGATGTGAATATGGATCAAGAATGACAGTTTACAACCTAGACCGAAAGACGTCTTAGATTGCCAAAACTGTACACAGAAGACTGCAATCCCAATTGATGCAAAACCTGGGCTCTGATACCAACTAAACCATGTCACGCTCCGCTTCCCAAAATACGGAATACGAGGGGTAGACAAGGCCAGCCATGCTCCTACGGTCAAGGATAAGTCCTGCCGTAGTCACACTTCGGCTTCTAGTTTTTCATGGTAAACAGTAAATGATGCGCAGGTAATGGGAAATGCAGTAACTGAAGGAAATAATATAAAGACTGACCTGAAGTGGAACAAACAAATGTACTCGGAACGGCAAGTCAGGAAGTCTGTGATGCACTGGTCCAGGCTAAATCTTCTCCTCACACTGAGCATGCATACTCAGGTCGTCAGAGCGACACAATAGCAATATAATGTATATAATCAAGTAACAGTTCTAACAGTGGTGAAGGATATGAATAACAGTAAATCAATAACAGCATGAATATAAATAAGCAGAGATAAATGCAGCGGAGCAGTAAAGCAGTATAACGATATGTCATGTATGTCAACACAGTATATAAGGAAAGTAAACGACAGTAACCCTATCAGTCTCTAAGTCTCACTGCACAGGTCAATAAGCCTATCGTCAGTCCATGTGTGAGAGTCAACCACTCGCGAGTGTCCTCCACCCAAGGGTAGAACCCAAGGGCAAGGGACCACGGGCCCAACATGTAACGAGTGTATCACGGTGTATATAGCACATACCCTGTAAATCTCCATATAACTCCCTAAATATATAAGCCGGCATGGGACTCCCGAGATTCTGTTGAACTCACACTTAAACTACCCCACACCCCGTGGTCTACATCAAACGCTAACCATCACCCTAAATACTAATCGATCCGTGACAAGTCTGCGCGAGAACTGGAGGCAGGAGCTCCATCAAGCACGTCCCGACTAATACCTAAGATAAATGGCAGTGTCGGATGCCTTATCTGTGACACCCGTGCAAGCGCTTCCATAAGTGTCCCATACCACTTATAGTCACACGTACACGCATCCCACAGACGTCGACAATGCAATAGAACAATAGGGACACCGATTGTGTACAAGTACGTATCACTTTCACTTAATCACGGATACACGAACAATGACGTACTTGCCACAATCATCACTAAAATCTAATACTGGGTGAATGCACGATATCACTAGGTTATCACTACAATGATATAGGTATGATATGATGCATGAACAGTATATAAGCACAATTAAAGTGTCATAAAAACAGTAGTATATCACTTGCACGATTTATCATGAAACGTACGTATATAATTTAGCGAAATGACAAACAGGTAGTAGTTAGTATATTCAGTTGTCTATCCTTAGAATTTTGTTTCAAGCCAATCGGGTTTCAGGATCATTAGTTATAACTGTTTCATTTTAAGCGCACGCGGCTGGAAATCCAATTTCAGAATCAGAAGTCCGTTTCGCAACGCATTTTAATCCCAGTGGGGATCAGATTTTAGCGACGCTACAGTTGGATGAATTCTAGGGTTTTCAGTAATGTTTTCAACGCAACAGACGGATCTTCGATCGCGTCTGTACGTTAGGAGATATACAATGTTTAACCCTAATATGTCAGTTCTGATTCTGCTGGGGCTGTTATGCGTCCCGATCTTTTAAATTACAGAATAAATAACAAATGGTAACGAAACAGTGTGAAATCAATTATATTGTATAGCTAACAGGTTTATCTACAATAAACAGTGGAGTTCCGCAACCTAAGAGTTATGTAAATCCTGTGGTACCCATTACGGAACAGCAACCAATGACTGGAGTCGCTCTGGACTGCAGTCCAGAGTTGCACTCCGATCCAATTTTCATCACGGTTTGAGTACAGGAATGTCAGGAAACCAGTATGGGGTTAAAGTTCGTCGAGTCGGCTTCGATTTGAGCCCTCGATCGTACCATTCTAGCATGCATATGATTTATGGTGAATTTAACGATTTTCAGGTGCAAGAAAGTTCCAGTTTTACGGTTAAACTTGAGGGTAGTCATTTTAACTGTTAACAGTCGTATTTTCTAATGAAATTTGCACACGTTAATCATCTCTACAAGGGCCAATATAATATGTCCAGTTCCGTCAAATACGATAATGATTTTCTATGGGAACAAGCATCGAACAGTTTTGTGACAATATACAACATCAAGCAAACATGGAATATATCTACGATTCTGATTTGTAATATATACGGAATAGCATGAAAGCAAGTAAGAACTTGCCTGGAGAATGTCTCGGGGTACACGGCAGCGGCAACGACCCACGTACGGCACGGCAATGATACACTCGCGAGCGACGACTTTAAGGTTGGGCCTCGGCTCGGCCTGGGTTTGCGTCGTAGCTTGCTGTGGAGGCGTGAACGCTTGATTGTGCTGGGCCGTTACTGGGGAGAGGGAGTGAGAATGTAGAGGAAGAGAGAGACAGAATTAGAGAGAGAGAGAGAAAGAACTGAGGTAGAGAGAGAGAGAGAGTTGAGAGAGTTGAGACAGAGAGAGAGAGAGGTGCAGTGAGTGAGGGATCGAGAGAGAGAGAGTGGGAAGTATAGAGAGAGAGAGAGAAGAGCGGGGAGAGAGAAGGAGTGAGACACAGAGAGGGGACTCAGGGAGAGAGAGAGGGAGGCAGAACGAGAGAGAGGGAGAAACAGAGAGAATATAATGAGAAAGGGAGAGAGAACAGGGGAGCAAGCAGAGAGAGAGAGATAGTGATGGAGAGACAGTGAGAAAGAGAGAGGAGGATCGGGAGAGAGGGATCACGGGGCGGTGTCGTCGAGGGTGTGCCTCCGGTGATGGGGATGGCCGGAGGAGGCGAGCTCGGTGGATGGTGGTGAGGGTTGTAGTGATGGTTAGAGGCGGAGGAAGAGGAGGTGAATGGTGGTCGAAGTGGTAGGTGACGGGATTGGTACAGGGGCTCGGGCTCGAGCTTAGGTGCAGGGGAAGAAGAAAGAAGAGGGAGCTCGGGGGTGATGGGTGTCGGGGAAAATGGAGGGAGGAGGAGAAGGTGATGGCGTTCGGGGCAGTGGAGGAAGAGGGGAGGAGGAGCGATGATCGGGGATGACGACGTTGGGGTCGACGTCGAGAGATGGCGGGGGTGGAGATCAGGAGTAGGGAGAAACAATGGTGAGGCAGTGAGGGGAAGAGTGAGATGGGGAAGAGGAATGAGGGTTTTCTCAAGAGCCAGAGAAGAGAGATGGGAGTGTGAGGGAAAACGCGCGCGTCGTGGGGAGTAACGGCGCGCGAGCGGGGGCGGAGGAGGCGGCGAGAAACGTGGTCGCGAGCGGGAGTTGGGGAAAGGAGCCGTTGGGAAATTGAAGGAGAGAAACAGTAGTCGGGTCGGGTTCGAAACGTGGGCGCGGAGGCGAGCTGGGCTGGTGAGAAGCATGGGCCGGCCAGAGAATGAAGGAAAAAAATGAATTAATTGAGAGGAAATAAGGAAGCAGGCCGGGCTAAGAAAATAAAAGGGAAATGGGCCAGAGTTTGGGCTGAATAAAAAAAAGAATAAAGAAAATAGGAGCTGGGCCGAGATTTTAAATAGAAATATAACAAATTACCAAGATGAGGGGGCCGGGCTAGTTTAAGCTACTTAAGAATTTAAAGAAAAAGAATAAGGGGCCGGGACCAGCACAAGGATTTCTTTTAATGAGAAAATTGAGGAGGTGGGCTCGGGCTTGGGAATAAATTGATGGAAAAATGAGCCGGCTAGGTGGGCTCTGAGGAATAAGGAAAAGTATTTTAAATAAAGACAGTTGGGCTGGGAGCTAAAACTTTAGCAAAACGAGAAGTGGGCTGAGGGTTTGGGTTTAATTAAATGGGAATGAATGAAAGAATATGGCTGGAGAAAAAGGTGTGCTGGGCTCGGTGATTTGTAAGGAGATAATATAGGATTAGGGAAATAGGATTGGGTTGCAATAAAAGAAATATGCGGTTTAGAAGAAATAAAATTATAAATAAAATGAATACAATTACAAATAAGAATACATAGAATTCTAAAGTAATAGAGTACAGATTTTGGTACAAAATGGGGCTGGGTATTACAAAACTCTTTTAAAGTTAGAACTTTGTCCAAAAACTTGGTAAGGATTGTGCTCGAACCCATTAAACAGAGCTTTGCTCTTCTTAGATCACAGATCTTAAAGATGTTTTTTTAAGATTTCTTAACCCGTTAAATGGAAACAGAGCTTTACTCTTCTTAGATCATAGATCAAAAAAAATCTTTCTTAGGGTTTCTTAACCCATTAATGAAGAACTCTTAGGGTTTCTAGGATTTGTACTTCAGATCTTTAAAGATCTTTGGGTTTTACCTTGTACCATTGTTTTTACAGAGCACAGCTCTTTAGAAAGTTTTGGGGAATTTTTATTCCCCTCTTAAATACATTTGACAGATATGATTTCTGTCTGCAGAGCACTGCTCTCGAGGGAGTTCAATTCCTTGGCCCAATGAGTTTCTCATTAAATGAGAAGTCTTTTAGGATTTCCTCCTTAATGAGTGACTGTCTCATCAATGATGAGGTGTCAATTTGATTTTGTGGGTCCCCCTTGGTCCCTTTCTCCTGCATTGCAGTGTGGTACAATTTTAAAGTACCAAGTGTCAGAATTCAGATTATAGCGTTGGCAACTAACCCTCGCCTTTTTCGTGCAGGTACCATGGCTTTTGATTCTTCCTTTCCTTTTGTTCGTTCAGAGAGCGCCTTCACTGACGCGCCCGTGGATCGGGAAGTCTTCACGCTCATTAAAGATGACAACCTGGAGTAGAAATCTCTTCATCTATGAGGGTCGTGGTACAATCAAATCATCCAGGGTCGGCGTAGTTTTTCTTGTGCCGTACCCTCAGAGTCCATTTCAGCGATTCACTACGCCGACTCACCTCAGGTGAATTACGCTGTAGAGGAAGTCAACTGGATCTTAGAGGGTAGCCTTCAGCCTTCTATGGCCTCAATACCCTTACAGCTGCCGATGACTTTGGATATTTTGGGGCGGTGCATATGTCAAGGCGAGTCGAGCCATTGGGGACAAGTATACATGATTGGACTCCTCGCCATTCGGCCGGATATCTGCAGTGGGCTCGATACATCCTGTCGGCTAAGAAATCACTGCTGCTGAAGCTCGGGTTGTACCCCGCAATTTATGCTTCTTTTTTCCAGTATTCCACGCCCCCTGTATAGTGGGTCAAAGCTTTCTTGGAACAATGGAACATCCTGACTCACACCTTTCTTCTATTAGATCGGGAAGTTTCAATCTCCTTGGAGGAGTTCGCTGAGATCTCCGGATTACCCGTCAGAGGGGAACATTACGAGGAGATACTTCCCCCTGACGAGTACATCTTCGCCACCAAATCAGTGGTGATGGGCCTTACCCCGGAGAATGCCATTCAACATTGATTCCCGAGCCTGATCAAGGTGTTGAACATTTACGGGAGTCTATTTCTAAAGTCTGGAGGGCACGGAGACAGCTTCACAGATTTCATCGCCCGCTTCCTTCGCCCAGCAGTCTTGTCAAAACAAGCTACAAAATTTGCTAAGCTTGACGACCCGTTCGGTTTCGGTTTGGATAACCAGCCGACGGCGGAAGTAGATTTAAGAAACTTCTTCATTCCAGACACCCCGGTCGTCCCTTTTGCAGAGCTCGCTGCTTCAGACGTCGATGAAGAGACGTTCTTCCTAGGGTTTATTGGCTTGTGGTTGAACTGGTTCATGCTTCCGATGCACCCTCGCTATATGGGGCCATCAGTCTTTTATCCAGCCCACCGCATGGTTGCAGGGATGCGTGTGGCCGTTGGGATAGCGGGGCTGGCTCATCTATACCATGGCCTGAGCTTAGCAGCGGATACTACTCAACTTGGGGTAAAACCTGTATATCTTCCGCTGCACTACTTTACTTCCTGGGGTTGAAATGCACGTGCTTGGTGCTTTCGGAGTCCACAAACGTCCCCGCTTCTACGAAAGCTATAACTTTTCCTGGGTCATGTTTCTAGTTGACGCTTCCATATTAGATCCGTTGTAGTGAGAGGCTCGACATCTGGTCCTTCGCCCGCGTATGGTCGGGGATAGTATGAATTTTGTCGATAGAGTCTTAACTATCGGCAAGGAATCTACCAAGGCAGTGCAACCGCTGTGTGATACTTTCAAAGACGGGGCTCCTACATTGAAGGCTCGGGAGATTCTGCACTTATATTCGATCAGGCCAGGCTTTCTAGTGTTCAGGCAAGGCGCCTCGGCATTGTTCATGAGGTATAACCCGCACCGTTTTGCTCAACAGTTGGGTTATGATTAGGGTGTCCCACTCGAGGCTTTCTTAGCCGAGCCAGGTGCTACGGAAGAGGGTATCCATAGCGCGCTGCACCACTTTATGCGGCTAAACACGGGGTCTAGCTTTCTCATCAACGAACCAAGCTACGTGCCGAATGCTTCGAATGCCTACGTGGCGTGGTATCAACATGCGACAGGTGCTGTTATCAGGGATGAGAGGCGGCTATTACTTGATCATAAGGATGCTGTCCCAGCTAGTAATCCGACAGTTCCTTTGAAGCGATGAACCACCGTTCGTCCTTCCTTAAGAGAAGCTGTTGCGGTTGTGGTCCCGTGCGCCTTTCCTGAGAAGCCTCGACCCCATGTTTCTGTAGAAACGGTAGCTGTAGCGTCCCCGGAGTCCGGCGTTGGTGCAGAAATTAGGACCCGTTGCCCGAAAATGCCCATCAAGCGCAAACTCTTGTCATCGGCCGCCGGCGTCCGCTCGCAGAAAAAGAAGAAGCCGTTATTCTCTGCTGATGTCATATTTGGCCAGGAGCTGCATGCTCCCTATAGCGAGGGTTTGTGCGAGTATGGGACCAATGAGGGTTTATTCATCACGCCTGCGGATGATACTGATCTCCAGGCTGCCCTTGTAGCTTCTGAGCGACTAGCTTGCGCAGAAGCGGCGCTGATTACTATCGCGAAATCAGGTATACTTTCAGTTATGTTCTTCCGCGGTTATCTCTTTTCTCTTTGTCATGTTTGTATTGACGCTTTCTTTTCCCACAGATATTTCTGCCGAAGAGGCTCTTGCAGCTTCTTTTCGGACATTCGAGGAGGAAGAGAGGCTCCACGCTTCTTTGGGCCTTAGTAAAATTCAGTTCATTATGCATTTATTCTTTTTTTTATTCGTGCTCTGACCCTCTCTTTCATCTTGTTGCAGAGACTACCTCAACTCAGGTCATTCCGAATGCAGTACCGATCCCGAGCGGCGATGCAGCGGAACCCTTTTAACCAGCTACTGTGACCACGACCCTCCCAGGGTTACCGCAGGAGGCTTCGCTGAAACAGCCGATGATGGATTCCGTATCGGCTCCGGAGGCAGAGCTTAGTTCGGATGATGACGTTCCCCTGTCGGAAGTCTTAAGGAGGTCATTTCTCACGGCCTAGATAGAAAGAAAGCGCAGGAAGCGTACAGCGAAGGAGTGCGACGCCGTCTTGGCCGTAGGTGCAGGCTCAAGTAATACTCCATCTGTTGATATTCCTTTGGTGGATGTTCCAGCTTCCTTGTCTACTGCCCATAGACAGGTTGCACGTGCGGCTCGTGAAGAAACTGGAAAGTTACTTCGAGGTAATGTAATGCCCAGTCTTTTTATTAGAACTCGATCCTCAAATTCTGATATACTCATTTCCTGCAGGGCCAAGTCCTGACGATGGGATGGCAGGAGAAACGCTGGCCGTTACAAAGCCCGAAGTGGCTACTCTTTCTCGGGAATCTGGGACCGTTCAGATCGCTGCTCTCTCTCCCTGTGGCTCCTTGGTATCGGCGGGTGTCGCAAGCGTTACGATGGCCCTCGTTGAGTCAGGGGACGAAGCTATAGGCGCGGAATCTATTCCTCCGAGAGGGAGTGAAGAAGCCGTTATACCCGGTGATGCCTCCGTCATGGCTTTGGTCCATGCTCTATCAGGTAGTCTTTGGGCGACTGTTTTTTATAAAGTTTTTTTATCCCTGTTTAGCCCTCCTGACGATATTTTGTTTGTTTTGAGTACAAGCGTGGTGAATCCCGAGACTGTGCCATCTGAAGAAGCGTCACCAGTCGCTGCTCTGACGGTCGCCGTCCCTTCACCTTCTCCCGTACCCTCTCAAATGTTGGAAGGTATGGGTTTTGACTTATCGGTTTCACTGTAGGTACCATCCTCCTTGTACTGATAGTATGTTGGCACAACTCTGTAGAAGTCCTTTTTGACCATCTATACCAGGTGTTGAACCCGCATTTCTCCTTCCAGTCGGAAATCGTTCTACCGTCTGGTATTGGTTAGTACATTCTTCAACCGACGTCTCTTTCTTAAGAATAGACATGTTGTTGTTAATTCTTCTTCATATTGAATATAGCGTCACGGGTTGAAGGAGGGGGTGAAGAACAATCGTGCCTCCGACGCTCCCCGTCCTGCCGCCTGTCACAGATGGTATAATAAACTTCATCGATCATATTTTTCCTTCATTTCCTGAGTCGGCATTTGACCGTAATTCATTTTGCAGCAATTACACTGGCTCCCGCTCCCTTCGAGTCCCGCATTCCGATGCCCGCAGGGCTCTTTGCCAAATGCATATCTTCCAGGGGCGCCGCAAATAGCCGTCGAATGCTGAGCGAATTCGTCGAAGATCTTGACGCCGAGGCCCTTACATCAGCTGCAGATTTTGCTGTTGAAGTTAACCCAATGCCAGCGACACTTGTGAACTTCCATGATGAAGATCTTGTCGGCTCTTGGGTTGATTACTGCAGAAAGATCGAGGCTTGCCTGCACAAGATTGAGCTCCAGCGTCCAACTCCTGAAGTATTAAATTCGAACTCTCAGCGGGCTGCTTGGATCGAGCATAGTGTTCCTTTCATTCGCCATTTTGAACAAGAGGCGGCCCTAAGATGAAAGAAATATGAGGTGGCTACCAGAGAATCCGTACGACTGCGCGCCCAGATTGAAGAGAATGCTGCACAGCTAAAAGCTGTTTTTGACAATCTCCAGAGATGTATTTTGGATGGGTTGACGCTGAGGCGGACGCTTGACTTCGCCGAGCGGGTCATTCAAAACTGTGAAGCTACCATGCTAGAAGCCGATGGGAAGCTTTCGTCCTGTTTACGGCAACGGGCTCAAGTTGAAGCGGAGTTAGCCGCGGCGGCTTATCATGAGAAAGGATTGAAAGGAGCGCGCGAGTGGCTTGCTGATTTGTTGAAGACACCTCCTCCTCAATAACCGTCTTTGTACCCTTTTTTGTTGACTGTAAACTTGCGGTTTATGAATAACATGTATTCATTTTGATTCTTTTGTGAAATGTATCTTGTATTCACTTGAATTCATGAATAAAAGACATATTTCATTTTATATAAGCGTGTCCCTTTAGCAAATGCGTCTTGTAGATAGTCTACCTTGATCTCCTTACAGGGCAGCGATGGCTTAGAAGCCAGGTTCAGATCTACCGCCTAAGACTTTTCAACTTTATGAGCCGTGAGGGTCTCATAAAGACTTTTCTCCCTACGAGTCGAGAGGATCCCGTAGGTGTCTTTTCTCCTTAGGAGTTGTGAGGACTCCTAAGTGCGTTTTCTCTTGAGAGTCATAAGGATCTCACAAGAGAATTTCCCCCTACAAGTCGAGAGAACTCGTAAGTGGTTGTTTCCCTCCTTGTTGAGATTCGACTTTGGAGAGTGTGGCCCGTGAATAGTATGCAATAGTCCATCTTGGACCGACTTGCAGGGCCCCAGAGCGTAGGAAATAGGTCCTTATCCCTATTGCCTAAGGCTTTTCCCTACGAGTCGAGACGAATCGAGAAGTTCTCACAAGAAAACTAATTTCCTCACGAGTCGATACGAATCAAGAAGTTCTCGCAAGGGTGTCCTAACATCACAGTTAACTCCTGCTAATAGAAGTCCGTTAGGGTCTGTGGTACTAGGGTTTTTTACCCGTCGCACCGTCGCGTAGGCCGATATATTCCCCGATATGCAATCTTGCTGTTCGGGTAGCCCCGCGACTGTCGTGTCTCTGATCCCTTCGGGGGCTGGACAAGACGTCTTCAAGTAATCTTCCAGGTAATATTACCATCGAAAGAGCAAGCGTTAGAGATATTCCATGTCGCTTTTTACTTGAGGTTAGGCTCAGTTTGGGAGCCCCGATGAGTCATGACCACCCCACGCTGGAGTGGGATGGTCTCCGATAGTCTTTCAGGTCTCATTTGAGTTGCCGTCAAGACCCTGAAGCTAGGGATCTCCTTCGCTTCGTTGGTTGATATTGTGTCTGCAATATTGCGACAAATGTCGACGTTGTCTCTGGGTTGTCTGTAAACCATCGAGATTTGGAACTAGGGGACTTTACCATAGCTCCGTTTTGTTGATGTCGCACCTGTATCCTGCTAGAGGGAGGAAGAACGTTGTTGGTTGATCTCTAGGCTATGGATGCCGCCGTCGAGACTTGGAACTAGGGACTTTGCCTTGGTTCCGAGGTAGTCTCTAGGTTTTCTGTGAACCGTCGAGATTTGGAACTAGGGGACTTTGCCGTGGCTCCGTTTTGCTAACGTCGTATCTGCTTCTGGTTGGAACGAGAAGAAGAACGCTGTTGTTGATTTCTAGGCGATAGATATAGCCATTGAGATCTAGCTTCCCTTTGATGGAGCCTGGTGGGACAATATGGTTCCCTTTTCGTTTGTGCCCATGGATTGTATACAGGGGTCAATGTGATCTCACCTGCAGGGCAAAAATTTCATTTCATTTTTTTATTTCTTTCCGTGATGCTCTATCATTTCAGCTTTTTATATCGCGAAATTTGCGATTGCCCAATCATTTCGGCTATTTTTTTGCGGTGCCCAATCATTTCGTCTATTTTTATATGCATATATTTTGCTCACTGATTTTTATTGCGAGTTGCCCAAACATTTCGGCTATTTCATATGCATTTTTGCTCGCTGATTTTTATTTCGAGTTGCCCAAACATTTCGGCTATTTCATATGCATTTTTGCTCGCTGATTTTTATTACGAGTATGGAACTTGAGATCCGACACCACTTTTGGCATCAACATCGCTGCGACTGGGATATTGCCAAGAGTGAATCATCATTTGCCTTTGTCGATTCGAACAAAGGTGGCTTAGCAAACAGGGTTAGGATCCTGTCGACTAAGGCTTTTGACTTCATGAGCCGTGAGGGTCTCATAAAGGTGTTTCTTCCTACGAGTCGTGAGGATCTCGTATGTACGTTTTCTCCTTAGGAATCGTGGGGATTCTTATGTGTGTGTTATCTTATAAGTCGTAAGAATCTTACAAGAGTGTTTTCTCCTTATAAGTCGAGAGGACTTACAAGTGTCGTTCACCAAATGGGGAAATTTCGCGTCATTGGTGGAACTTGGTGGAGGAAACATTTATTTATGCCCGTAGATTGTATACAAGGGCCGATATCGGACCGTCTGTAGGGCAACTTGAGGTATGTGATGGCTTAAGAACAGGTTCAGGTCCCTGTATCTTAAGGCTTTTGAATTTTATGAGCCGTGAGGGTCTCATAAAGGGGATTCTCCTTACGAGTCATGAGGATCTCGTAAATGTAATTTCTCCTTAGGGATCATGGGGATCTCTAGGTGTGTTGCTCCCTTGTTAGTCGTAAGGATCTCACGCAGGTATTTTCTCCTTACAAGGTCGAGAGGGCCTTGCAAGTGTACATGAATTTTTTTACGAGTCTGCACCTTTTCGGGTTTTCACGAACTCGCCGGCAGTCCTGTCGTTTTTACTCACGGAGCCCTTTCGGGTTTTCATCCATGCCCATTTTGCTTGTAGACATACCCTTTTTTTTTTGCACGATGAAACTCTTGAGAATAGTTTCGCCGCATGTGACCCATCTGTTTGCCAGTGGGATTTGAATTGCAGTCCTCACCGCTGGAACTTATGGACTTGCACTTCACTATCGCCGTGTTAGAGGCGACGTTGTTAGTTTAAAGACATCTCGGTCCATTGTTAGTTTAAGGACATCTCGGTCCATTGTTAGTTTATGGACATCTCGGTCCATAGCATTTTACGGCAAAGTTTCGTTGGATACTACTTATAGAGTTTGGACTCAGGGAGATAGTGAGCGGACACGATCGTCGTCATCCATCATTATCCTGAGCCGTGACTTGTCAGGCGTAGTATTTATTAAGGAACCGGCCGTTTATTGGCCGAAAAGGTCTTTTGCCATGCATATCCATGAGCAAGTAGGCCCCGCCTTGGTAGACCTTGTCTATGATATATGGGACCTCATAGTTCGGCTCGAATTTCCCCCGTTTAGTTTGATTGGGGATCATAGGTCTTTTGACGACTAGCAAAAATTCGCCTTGGCGGAATGTCCTCGGCCTAGTCAATCTTTCGTATGAGCGCGTCATCCTTGCTTTGTAAACTTCTAGGTTTTGTTGCGCCATGAGACGAGTTTCATCAAGGGCGTCTAGCTACTCAAGCCGAAGATGAGCATTCTCTTCATCCGTTAGTTCGTACCGAACCGCCACTCGTAAAGAGGGTAGCTCTATCTCTAAGTGAAGTACCGCTTCCGTGCCGAACACCAACACGAATGGCGTTGTATTCGTGGCCGTCTTGAACGTGGTCCGACAAGCCCAGAGAGCTTCATGCAACCTCTCGTGCCAGTCCTTTTTATTTCTAGACACCGTTTTCTTTATGATCTTTGTCAAGATCTTGTTGAAAGCCTCAGCTAGACCGTTAGCCTGGGGATTATAAACTGAAGAATATCTCTAATCTATATTATGCTGTTGTGCGAAGCGACTGATCTTATGGCTTCTGTAGGCTGGCCCATTATCCGAGATGATCCGTTGCGGAGTGCCGAATCGGTAGATGACATGTGTCCTGAAGAAATGGAGGATGTTCTCCATCTTCACCTCTCTTAGCGGTGTTGCTTCTGCCCATTTAGATAAGTAATCAATTGTTGTTAGTATGAACCGATGTCCCTTGGATGATGCCGGTCCGATGGGCCCAATTATATCGGTTCCCCATATTTCAAATGGCCAGCTATCCAGTGTTGGGTGTAGCGGATTCGGATGCTGGTGGATGAAGTTCCCATGAATTTGGCACGAGTGACACTGCTTCGCATATTTGAGACAGTCCTGAATCATCGTGGGCCAGTAATAGCCCATTCTCTTGATCATCAACTTCATCTTGGGCCCAGCCTGATGAGAGCCGCATAGTCCGTCGTGAGTTTCTTGGATGACACTCCTTGCTTCTTCTGGCCCCAGACACCTTAACCAAAAACATTCGAACGATCTCTTATATAGAGTATTATTGACGAAGGCAAAAGACAGAGCTCGCTTCATGAGCTGATGTCTCGACGATGCATTATTAGGCGTTCGATGGGATTTAAAGTAGTCTATGAAGACTTCTCTCCAGTACTCAACCTTTTCTTTGTCCTCTACTTGGAAAGCCACATGTTTGGTCGCTTCCCTTCCTTTAGACGTCTTCGGAGATATCTCTGCTGGTGCGAGAATCCGACGGCTTTGCACAATGATCCTTATGTCATCGAGGTTTTCTTCGGCCACTTCTTTAGCGAGCTTGGCTAACGCATCCGCTTTGGTATTTTCCGCACGTGGTATGCTTTCCAGGGTGTAAGAGGGGATTTGCGTTAGCAGTTACTGCACTCTTTCACCATACTTGATCAGTTCTGGTTTGCACGTGTTGTAGTCGCTATTTACTTGGCTAACGACCAGCTGGGAGTCTCCATATATGTGGAGGTTTCCGATGCCCATGTCGACAGCAATCTCAAGACCTGCTATCAAAGCTTCATGCTCAGCCTCATTATTTATTCTCGGCTCCGTTAAAGAAAGGGCAAAATGCATTATCCCTCCTTGTGGAGTCATAATGATAAGGCCCATCCCGGCTTTAATCTTGGAGGTGTTTTGCTTTCTCTTCTTCAAGGAGGACGCTCTATCGAAGTAGAGTTCCCATCGGGTATCACTCCCTTCTTTCTCCCCGTCGATTGCGTCAAACGCGTGTTCATCCGGCATCTCGCAGTTCAAGGGAGATTTGGCAGGTATCGGATGCTCTGCGAGAAAGTCGGCGATGGCCTGGCCTTTTATTGCCTTGAAGGGTCGATAAACTATCGAGAATTCCATCAAGAGGAGGGCCCATTTGGCAAGCCTTCCCGTTAGCATGGTTCTTGACATCAAATACTTGAGAGGTTCCACCTTTGATATGAGTTGGACCTCATATGCCAATGCATAATGTCGAAGTTTCGTTACCGCGAAAATCAGCGCCAGGCAATGCTTTTCAATAGGGGAGTAGTTATTTTCTGCCCCCAGGAGAACTCGACTCAAATAGTAGAGAGCTCTCTCCTTCCCCTGGTCGTTCTTTTTTGCCCATAGCGCGCCTAAAGAACCTTCAAGGGCTGTTGTGTACAGGATGAGAGGCTTTCCCTTAACCGGAGCGATCAGTACCGGTGGGTTTTGCAGATATTGCTTGATTTTGTCCAGTGCGTTTTGGCATTTACGATCCCAAACGAACGGGGTCCCCTTCTTCATTAAATGACTGTAAGGGCGGGATTTGCCGGAAAGGTTAGCTATGAACCGTCGGATATACGCAAGCTTTCCTTGGAGAGGCCGCGGTTGCTTGAGAGTTCTTGGCGAAGGCATTTCCATAATTGCCTTGATCTTTGACGGGTCTATTTCGATGCCCCGGTGTTGTACTATGAATCCTAAGAATTTTCCTGAGGAAATTCCAAATGCGCATTTCAGGGGGTTCATCTTCAGATTATATTTCCGAAGACGCTGGAACACTATTTTCAAATGCTTCTAGTGTTCCTCGTATGATTTGCTCTTCACCACGAGATCATCGATATAGCATTCAACAATCTCATGTAAAAGGTCATCAAAGATCTTTGTTATGGCCCTCTGGTAGATGGCGCCAGCGTTCTTCAGACCAAAGGGCATCACTTTATAGCAGAATATGCCCAGCGGAGTCCCGAAAGCAGTGTGCTTTTGGTCTTCAGGATGCATCTTGATTTGGTTGTACCCTGAGAATCCATCCATGAAGAAGAAGACTTCATGGGTGGATGTGTTATCGATCATCAGCTCTGTAACAGGCACTGGGAAGTTATCTTTCGGACAAGCTTTGTTGAGATCCCAAAAATCTACGTAGATGCGTACTGTCCCATTTTTCTTCATTACCGGAATGATATTGACGATCCAGTCAAGGTATTGAACTTCTTGGATGAAGCTGGAGTCGATTAGCATTTTGACTTCGGCATCGATACTCAACTCAAGCTCGAGTCACATTCTTCTTGGCGCCTGTTTGACTGGCTTGACGTCCGGCGATATCGCCAGTTTATGCACAACTATTTTTGGATCTAATCCCGGCATCTCGGAATAGTTCCATGCGAAACAGTATTTATACTGCATAAGCACGTCCTTTAACATGGCTACCTGTTTCTCAGACAGCAGCACACTGACGAACGTTGGCCTTGGGTCGTTTGCCGACCCCAAGTCGATTTTTCTCAAGTTGTCTGCTGTGGTGTGTATCCCATCTTCCAGCTCTTTTGGCGCCGGTGGAAATTCTGAGATCACCTCGTTCTCATCTTCATTTGTGAAGCACTAGGGGAGGTCATTCGTATTCTCGTGCTCTCCTTCTTTTGAGAATGTTATCATATGGCGGGTACGAGCTCGTTTCCAAGCTCGATGCTGATCTAGACTTTCCCTAGCAGTGTAGGTTGCTCTCGGCTCATGCTTTCGTGGCGGGGCTACCCTCCAACTATCGGATAGAGCAAACCTGCCTTACTGATACTGATCTTCAACACAGTCTTTGAAGGTGAAGCAGTCTTCAAGAGGATGTCCCACTATTCGGTGGTAGAAGCAATAATCCAGGTGATGGACCTTGTTCATCTGTTTGGGGTATCGAGATTCCGGGTGCGTCATCATTTGATGCTTCATGATAAGGTTGAATATTTTCCTTGTCTTGTCTTGAGGGAAAGAGTACTCCCGACCCATTTTCTTCATAAAAGAGGTTCCAGTTGACTTTTTCTCGCTCGCGCGGCATCTTGGATCCGCTTCGCTGTTTTTGAACGCCGTCCCTGTTATTCACCTTGATTTTACTTCTACATCGGGCTTTTTTCTTGCCACGAGAGTGCACAGCGGCTGGAGGTGAAGAGCATAGTCATCTTCCGTAGCCTGCTGAATGAGACGTTGCGTCCTGGCTTTCTCGTAAATGGCCATTTCGCGACTATGGTTATCCCGAACCTTTTGACCCGCTTCTCTCATTAGCTTGTCAATCTGTTCTTCGAATGACGGGCTTGGTATTCTCACGGCAGGATCTCGCTCTGGTTTGAGATCAACGCCATCTGGAAATGCATTCGTTTCTCCACCGGAATTATTTATGACATGGCAGCCATGGAATCGCTCTCTTTTATTGGACCGAACGTATCCAAGACCGGTCGTCTCCATTCTTCCATTGGGCATCTTCCGCTGAGTCCTGGGAATGTCCCAAATCTTGTTATAGAACTGGGCTTATCGAGCAGTCTGTTTGAAGGGTACGCCTTGGCGTCTCAACAGCCTTTTCAGTCTCTCTGCATAGTATCTAGGCAGATGGATTGACCCTGTCGGGCGCAGGTTCGGCACCGTGCCATACTTTTTTCTCCACTTTAGTCTCCGTGGATTGGTAGAAAAGGATCGCCTTTTCACCTTTTTGCTTAGGAGGGACGTAGAAGGTCTGCAGCTCTTGCATGCTGTACGTATCAAGTGCATCAAGTTCTTTGTAATGCCACTGCGGGACCAGGGTAATCTGTAAACTCTGGTCAGCTCCAGCAAAGGTCTGCATTGGCGGGCGGACGGAGAACACTGCGTTGGCCTCATCCTCAGAGTCACTGCCAAAGATCAAAATAAGAGTAGATGGTCCTGGCCTATTGCCTTGGGGTTTTCCCGAGTAGACCATCTCTTCATCCTCCTCGGTATCGCTCCCAAAGATCGGGATAGTGACGATTTGTTTATTCTCCGGTTTGCGACATCTTTCTATGTCTTCGAAGTCTGGTAAGAAGTACTTGGCGTCTTCATATTTGCGGACTTCATTTATGGAGAATGGGTTCAGCTCCCTTGTAACTGTATACTCAAGGCCGTCCTTGAAGTACTTCATACACTGATGTTGCGTAGAAGGGATGATGTTGTGCTCATGTAACCAAGGCCTGCCAAGCAAAGCGTTGTAGCAAGTCTTGGCGTCAATAACATGGAATTTGATGTCAGTGACGAGTAGCCCGAAGCGTAATGTCAGTATTACAGACCCGAGCGTTTGTGATGATTAGGAGTCAAAACCGGAGATGATAATTTTGTCACGAGCCAAGTGCTGCACATGCATGCAAATCTCCTTCAACACTCTTACGTTGAAAAGGTTGACGGAGGACCCGTTGTCGACCAGGATCTTCCCTATTTTGATATCGTGACAATACCCTGTTACATATAGTGGACGGTTGTGCTCTCACGTTCCGAGAAGGAGGTCTTCATCGCTGAAGGTGATGTCAGCCATATGGACTTCTTCCAGCTCGTCCTTCATCTTTTCTTCCACCAGGAAGGCTTGAAACTGGTCGGGCTCTTGTAACGCCTTGATCAAGTAATCTCGTGCCTTTTTATACAGGAGAAGGGCATCCAAGATACTTAATTATGAGGGTGTCTTTCTCAGATGTGCCAGGACATTGTAATCCACCTTGTTCTTCTTGAATGGATCCTTGGCTGTGAGCTCTTCGACAACTCTATCATCGAGAGCAATCTCCTCAGGGACTTTTTCCATTCCTTTGTCCCTTTTTCCCGAACCTTTGTTTGAAGGTCTGAGATTCTTTTCAGGCAACATACGGTTACTGTTAGTTATATGTATGCCCTAAAGGCCATTATTCTATATTTGATGTATATTATAATGGATGCTTGGATATATATAGGGAGGACTTTCTTGCTCGATATGATAGTATGCTATCTGGTTGCTCTTTGTCTTAACATATTGACTTGTATAAATGATGCTGTCTTGCTCTCACATGTTGATAAAGCCCTTAGGATGTGTACTTGGCTACCAGGACTATGATAGAGATCATACTAGTAGGTCCAAGGATAGTCCACAAGTACACCCTATAATTGTTCTTAGTCGTGGGAGTATCGAGACAGGGCATTGATACTCCAGAGTAGACTAGCGTATGCGCTTCTCGACCCATATGATGGGCGATAGATGATCCCATGTCCATTGGTGTTTGACATCGGAGAAGGTATACGAGTGCTCAGTGGAGACTGGGTACACTGGACGGACTTGCCGAGAACTCCTAGATGGTATTATACCTATCGTCAGATAGTAGTTCTCTGGTGACACTGGTACAGGTTAGTCTGTCGACCCGAGATCGTCATGGAGTCTTATGTGATTCCCATTGTGCTTTGATTTCTACCATACCATGGTCAAGAGATCGTGCAAAAAGGTTGTTTTTGGGTACAGTCCCGAGTCACATGGAGGCAATGAGCGATAGGAGGGGATTCGTCTCTCCCGGTATTGGGAGTTGATGTTGCGCTATGCTCGATTGGCCATAACATGAAATCCCTGGCCAGGGTTGCTGAGATTTAATGGTAAGTGTTATCAGTAGTTTCTCGAACCGTTATGGACCTTGCATCGGCATGACTTATCAGGCTATTGGGGTTTGACGTTATACCCCCCCAGGCCGCGATATGCGACATATCTGACGAAGAGACCGGACTGTACGGTAGTGTTACTGATTGGATTCACAGGAGTATGAGCAGGCTTGCTTTTTGATCTTCTGATCGCTCAATATCCGGGTGGCCGTTGCGTTTAGCAGACCGCTTGCAGCTTGTGGGTGGTTGATATGATCATCACCTACTTCCTGCGTATTGACGAGTCTTTAGAGTCCTACACAGAGGTTTCCTGGTTCATGCGAAACGAAGTAGGAGCACATATGTGATATGTGCGGGACCAAGATTAATGCGCGTATGTGATACCATATTCTATTCTCGCGATATGTGATATCAGTCGGTTATATGTGATATAACCGGGTTATCGGATAAAGTGTTGATTCGATAGATTGTTACATTTGATATTAGCCGGTTGTATGTGATATAGCCAGATTATTAAATCAAGTGTTGATTTAATAATTTAATGTATAATTATATATGTGATATATTAATTTACATTAACTAATATTAGCTCACTTAAACATTTCTTTTTCTCACTAGTGTACACTTAGTATATATGTGATATATATTAATGTACATTATTTAGGTGTCATGCTTGATGCCACATGCTACATGGGTGTATGCGACTCACACCATGCAAATAATAATCAAGGGTTTTTATTTATTTAAAGTAAATCAAAATTGGATGGAAATTGTCATATGGTTGAAGCTTGTAGAAGCTTGTGGAATTATTGACCGTGTCCACTCTTTTTGTTTTACTTGAAGATATTTATTAACCCAACCATTATTGTTAATCCATGGTATATTCTCTACATGAGTTAGTGTATGACACTAACTCACCCATGGTTGCTATTCTCACCTCATGGGTTTTCATTTCTCTTCATTCTTCATCTTCTTCTTCATGAGAAAAAGCTTGCTAGCTTTTTTCTAAGTAAGAAAAATTGTGAGAAGATTAAATCTAAGTGAGCCCATTTCCTACTTCATCATCCTGTACTATTAGTCATTTAGTTTAGGGTGTTTGCTTCACTAAACCATAATTTAGTGAAGAGGTAGCATGAGCTTGAGTCTCCTCGACGTAGATCATCTTCGGCCTCGAAGACTTCGAGCAAGTTTGTTCATTTATTCATGTGAACCCTTACTAAAGTTCGGGTGTTCACAACTTGGAGCGAAGTGACTACTACACGGAGCTTTAAAAGTGAAGGACCGGTCTACAAATGTTGTATTTCTCATTCACTTAGATGTAAAATTGTTTGCATTGCTAGTTCATATAAATCTCTAGTTAAGATTCTACGTTAGGGTTCTTTAGTACGGAAAAAATTTGAAATAGGCATGGACGATGCCTCCCGAAACCTTGCTGCCGCCCTAGGGAACCCTGCAGTTACGCAGCTGAATGTTCTCACAGTTCTTCATCTCCTCTTCTTTTTCAGAGGTGGATTCCTTGAAGAGAGGGCCGAGGGCTATTTTTCATCAGAATCGCTCCCGAAGGTAAGAACTTGAGGTTTTGCTCTTATCGAACTGGTATCAATCATATGACAGGTGCCAGCCGTTTCTTCATGCTTGTCTGTCGCGCTTCTCTGTTCCCGACGGGCTTTGCGCCTCATTCGCTTGAAGTGTTGTTGATGGGCAACATATCCCTGCCACTACTTTTTGAAGGCATTGCACTCTTCGGTGGGGTGCGTGACCTTCCGATGGTATAAGCAGTAGTTCGGCTGTACATTCGCTTCGTTACGACACGTACTCCCAGGAGTATTTCCTTCGAAAGGAGGCAGCCTCATTCCCATTGACAGAGCTTTGGCGAACTGCTTCTCTACCTTGATTCTGCTCTTGCTGGTGGCAGGTGCGCTTTGATTCGGTTGGGGTACTTTATGACTTCTCATTACCGGGGCTTCTTCAGCTTGACGCCAACGCTTGGCTTTTTCGTATATGGCCGCTTCACGTCCTCGGTCAGCTTTGCTCTTTTGGATGGCTTCGTTCAGTAGCTTGTCGATCAGGTCATCTGACGGTTCCATGGATTTTGGTTCTGGATCTTCCCCCAGTTTCTCTACGTCAGGAGCTTCTTTGCCGTTTATCGACGAGTGAGAGATCATGTGGAAGCTCGCCACATAATTCTCGGGCTGTTATGAAGAATCGTCTCCTTCATCAATGTCACTGTTTCCATTCTCAAGAATATGCTTGAAGAATTCTTCCAATGTGACTGGGGCCCGCGCTTTTTAGTTGTATTCCTTCAGTGCGTCGATGTAATTTTGCAGACCCGTACGATTTCCGTCGAGCTGCACGGTCTTCTTGGCCTTCTTATTTTTCTTTAAATATTTCGGAGGCTTGGCCTGGAGGTTTTGCCCATCGTTACCAACTTTCAGCGTTGGGCGCGGTTTCAGTATTCCGTCAATAATCTAAGACTCCAGCGGGCTTTTCCACCTAATCGCCGGACATGCTTGAAGATCCTTCAACATTCTTTTAGTTTTAGATGAAATGACAACTTCCCACGGAGCTTCTTTACATATGAGCATGATGCCCCCGGTGTATCCACCTTTTTAGGAGCATGCTGCTGTGACAGGTTTACCTTCCAGTTTTCAGACAGCGCGAACTTGCCCTGTTGGTACTGGTCTTCAATCCAGTTTTTGAAAATTTAGCAATCTTCAATTGGGTGGCCCACTATTCGGTGGTAGGGGCAGCATTTGAGATTGTTGACGTCGCCCGGCTACAGTGGGCGTCTTGGATCCGGTAGAGTGATGAGCCTGTTGCGCACCACTGGTTCGAATAGTCTGATCGTCTTATCCCGGGGAACGAGTAAGGACGTCTCAACTTTTCTCCAAGGGATCTTGGTTTATTGTTTTGGTGAGCAACTGTTTTTGAGTCACTCGGTTGTTGTTGAGCGTTGGCAATGAAGGTCACTTTCCCTTTGCCCTTTTCATTCCGAAGATCTTTCCTTAAAGAAGACGGCCTATGGCCCATCTGGTCCATTTGGGCCAGTTTGTCAATCAAGGCCTGGAAGGTGGTTGGCTTGAAGAACATCATAAATTGAGCTATAGTTGCTTGAGGATCAAGGGTCCCTACGAACATGCCCACAGCAGGAGCTTCTTCTATGCGTTGTTCACACTTTGACCATAGGTTATGCCACCGAATTGCGTATTGAACCCAGGTCTCTCCCGGTTTCACTCTAGCGTTGATTAATGCCATGATTGGGGTGCGCTCGCTTGCACTTGTGAACCGCTGTGTGACCAGTAATTCCATCTCCGTAAATGTCTTGACAGAGTCATTTGGGAGCTCGGAGTACCATTCAATTGCCGTCTCCGAAAAGCTTCCAACAAACCGGCGAAGCAACATTTTGTCATCGCCCCCAGTATTACCGCACAAAGCTCTGAATTGAGCAACGTACTGATGCGGATTGCCCGTCCCCTTATACACATAGAATTTGGGGATCGTATATCCTGGTGGGTACTTAATTTGGTCGTACCAGCCTGGGTAAGGTCGCCCAGTTCTAACGACCCGGCCTTCCGCTTCGTTCGCTTGATGAGCTCATATTTGTTGAGCTATGTAGTCATCAAGGGTAGCTTTGGAGATCGTCTCCTCCCTGACTGCTGACAAAGCCGGAGGAGGGTTCGATGTCTCTCCTCTGTCGTCTTCAATGATTATTGGAAGGTCTTCGGCCGGAGGATCCGGTTGGATCATCATTCCCACTATGTCTTGAAAGAGAAGTGCCGTTTGTTTTATATTATCCGCTTGTTCCACGGCCTCTCTGTCTTTATTTTCAAGAATCCTCCGCAGGAATTCAGTGTCGGTCTCCTGCTCTTGGCGTTGTTCCGACGATACTTCCGGGCTTTCTTTATGTCCAGTGAGTGCGTCCATTCTTGTCAAAATCTCCCTAAAGCTTTTGTTGTTGCTTATGAGCTTTCGTCACAGACCGTGTGAGTGGTCAATGACTCATGGAAGCACGACTATCCTCTTTTCCGGATGCCATGTAGACGGTATGGACAACCATGACCCCAGACTTGGGGCATTTGGGTCCACTGCCTTTGATATTCACCGCCGGTATGGGGATCTTCTTCGGCCTTCTCCTCTTATGGGAGGTCGAGGTTGAGGGGGCTATTGTAGCAGGCACCCACGTAGATGACAGCTTCCATGGTACGACGGAGGGACGGTCCTCCTCTCTCGGAGCCTTCGTCTTCTTCAGCCGGCGAGAATAATCTTTATCAATTACAGAGTCTTGAACTTTCCACCAAACTCTGTGGATCTTGAAGGAAAACTATTGAGGAGGCTGTTCCGGCTTCACCTGTGTTGTGTTTTCAACCGGCGGAGGAGACTTCTTCAGTATGGCAATTGGAGAGTTCTTGTGCACCCTCCTGAGCAGCTCGAAACTATTCCCAGTTGGAACAGCAACGTTAATTCCCACCGTTGGAGCTGGTGGGGTAAGTCCAGAAGGGAAACTGCCCCCAGCTTTCCTCACTCAGCGTCAGTGGCGACGTCGAGCATGTCTTGTGGATGGGATCACCTCAGTTGTAGAAGCGACCTTGTCATGCCCCTTTCTTTGATGAGAGGCTGCTTTTGGTGCCAACCTGTCGAAGACTAACATCCATTGAGGAGGAACGTCTGACCCGTCGAAGAGTGACTTTCGAATAGGGGAAGCACTTGTAACGACCTCACCCGTAGCAGGAGTTAGAACGGCCAGTCTTGCGAAGACCGATCCCTTAGCGGGAGAAGCCCCTTTAATGAATTCGTTTACCGGAGCTGGAATGGCTATCCACTTTGGGATAACCCCTTCAGGTATTGCGGGTCTCTTCATGGGCCCACTGGAGCTTTGGCCCAGTCTGTTAAAGACCGAGGCGTTGGAATTGGACGACTCATTGAGAGGGGCCGTGGTAGTTGCAAGCTTATCGAAGACTGACTTCTTTAGAGCTTCTTGTGACAGCACCGGGGCGCTGAAGCTTGTTGGCGGGATCATGGTCCTAAAGAACAATCCAGTGGTGGTCCGAGTCACCTGTTCCACCGGCATCGCAAAGATGGAGGCTGCTTGGGGCCCATAAGTTACTTCTCCCGCAGGGACGGAGTGGAAGTTATTGTTGCAATTGGTGCAGTTAGAAGCCATCGATGTCATCTTCTCTTCTGCACGGAGCAAGACACCAAATCTTAGTACCTCGAATCTAGAGGCAACCATATTAAACCGCGATTCGTTCGCGAACACGACACACGAAGTGTGGAGTGGAAAGAGGAAAAGGTCCCACCGGGCGTGCCAGAATCTGTTTACCGCCGAAAGCCGGGAAAGACAGATGTCTTGCCTGCATTTGGGGGAAGATGCTATTTGGTTTTATCCATCCACCTCTCCGAAGATACCAAGTTGATTTATGGCACCGTGTATCGGAGGTCTGGAAGGATGCGGCCGTTGTAGCAGACTTCGTCAGATTCCTCCTCGTTTGCGAGGGGTTTTTTAATTGTGGGGACGCTCTTCCCTGCAGGCGCAAGCCTCCGCAGTTAATTACGTTACCTCGTAGCGATAACCACTTTCTCCTGCTCCAGAAGGTCACTTCATGTCTTGTATTTTTTTAATTTTTGGTTGCCCTTTGATTGTATACAGAGACTAATTTATGTTGTCGCCCGTTGGGCGTGGATTAGTCCAAATCCGTATTTTCTTAGATTTGGGTTTGGTTTGATTTAAGGATCGTTAACCTTGTTTGAGATTAAGATCAACTTAAATATTTGTTAAGGATACGTTAATCCGATATTGGACAAAGATCTACTTAACGGGGGTTCGGGATCATTTTTGATCCAACGAAAGAGCATTTGGGTTCTATCGTTTTAGTTTAAGGACGTTACGGTCCACAGTTAGTTTAAAGATGTTGTGATCCAGAGTTAGTTTAAGGACATTGCGGTCCATAGAATTGTTGGTTGTCGGGACCCGCCACCTCTCTGAAGACGTTGAAGAATTACGATGACATATATCAGATGTGTGGAGAGATGTACCCTTGAATCAATGAATGTTCGTCCAAAGCTTGATGGTCTTGTTTGGGACTAAGACCAATCTGGAAAATAAATAGCCCATGGGATCGTTGATTAGGAGTTGGACCAACTTGGGTTCAACCCAGTCATTTCATTTTTTGAATAAAGTGTTAAACACTTGCTTGGGTTTGGTCCCCTTTTTGTGCCAACAATGCCGAGCATTCATATGGGTTTTGATGCCCTTGCTTCCCCTTTTTTTTGTTCTTTATGAGGTGCTAAACACTCTTTAAGGCGCTGGGCTCTATTTGAAGAGCGCTTTTATGTTAAACAGCGTCCACATGAGGGGCACGTGAGGCGCTTGGCGCTGAGCGCCAACCATTGAGTGCAGAGCACTCTTTATTTTAGCAGCGCCCACGTGAGAGGCACGTGAGGCGCTTGGCGCTAAGCGCCAACCAATGAGTGCTAAGCATTCTTTATTTGGGCAGCGTCCACGTGAGGGGAACGTGGGGCGCTTGGCGCTGAGCGCCAACCACTGAGTGCTAGGCACTCTTTATTGAACAGCTCCCACGTGAGGGGCACATGAGTCGCTTGGCGCTGTCTCTTCCTTTGTGTATTTTTCTGAAGAGTTCAATTCTTTGTTCTCCCCTGGATCTTCGATCCCCAAGAACAAATTCGTCCCTACGATAATTAAATTCTCATTTGTGGGAGACTTATCTCACGGATCTCGGATCCAGGGGAAAGAACTATGTTCTTTATGAGGATTAAACCCTTGGATATGCAAATGAGATACTATGATCTCTATTATCTTTATTTACCTTGAAGAAAGTTCTTCTTTCTTCTTCTCTCTTAAAGCTTTCTTTTTTGCTTGCTCTTCTTTTTGAACTTGATATTTATGGGGGGGGGGTTCCTCTGTACAAGACTTGAAGTCTTGGGGCCTTTATATAGTGGAGGCAAGTTTGTTGATTTAGTTAAAGAAATCTCTCATCGAGAGATTTTTAATTGATTTGGGGATTTTATCCACCGTTGGATCTTTGATCCAAGGACTTCTGATTTACAGAAGATATTTTTCTTGTTTTTAACAAGATTGGGAAAATATTTTACATACAGAGCTTATTCCGAAGCTTGGTGATTTTTAATCACCATTGGATCTTTAATCCAACGGTGCTCTGTTTTACAGAGCGCAATCTTTCTTGTTTAGAAAGATTGGGGAAAATATTTTCCCCTGCAGAGCTTATTCTGTAGCTTGGTGATTTTTTTAATCACCATTGGATTTTTAATCCAAGAGTGCTCTGTTTTACAGAGAGTAATCTTTCTCATTCAGAAAGATTTGAGGAATATTTTCTCAACAGAATTTAATTCTGTGTTTTGATGATTTATCATCTCCGTTGGATCTTTGATCCAACGGCAGAGAACTTTTAGTTCTGGCGCCGACGCCTTCGTGCTGGGCACGTGAGGCGCTGCCTCAGAGTTTTTAACTCTCGGCATTGACGCTCTCGTGCAAGGCACGTCAGGCGCTGCCTCTTTTCAAATTTTGAACAGAGCCTTGCTCTTCTATTATTGGGGGGAAACACTCATACCATGCGCCCAATATGCGCGAAAATCCAAATCAAGTGCATCATATCCACACAAAAAAAACATCTAGTGAAGTAATGCGCATGAAAATAAACGTTAAGTGCAACGGTGCACGAAAACATAATCTAGTGCAACAAATGCACGAAAACTTAAATCAGAGGCACTAGGTGCTCGAAAACTCATAAATGTCTCAAATGCGCATAAAAACAACATCGAGTGTGCCATGGTGTATAAAATCATAAACGTGTGCAACTGCATGCATAAAATTCATACCAATGCACTGTAAGCATATGTGAGCTATACCGAGTGCATAAGTCAAGTCAAGTGCATATGACATGCACGAAATCAAATAAACAGTATCGAAATAAACAAAATCATAAACATGTGCAGCCAAAGCACAAAATCGATATCAAGTGCAATATATATACACAAATCATAAACCAATGTAACGGTGTATAATATATAAATCAAGTGCAATAATTATGCACAATGGAAATATCCAGTAGATGCAGCCATGGTGCACGAAAAAAAATATCACGAAACTCAATCATCGAAACTCAAATCCAAGCGATAACAGTGTGATACTCGGATCACAAAATGCAAATCGCAATAAATGATATTGAGGTACACCTCCTTCAACGTCGAAAAATGCCGGTGCGCCCAAAACTGGCAGAGCAAGAACATCCGCTTGCTTCCTGCTTATGGTCTGGCGTCCTCTGTCTCTGGGTCCTTGTTTTTCCTCTGTGGATCACCGATCCCATAATCTTTCTGCTCGTCGGCCCGGTTGGGAATAATGACATAAAAAATTCCGCTCTGGCACTCTACTGATCCTCTCTTGGCCAATTAACATAACCACTCGCAAAACGGCATGTTACTGACGGCGGCATCTGGCCCTCTGATTACGCGTGATACAACTGATCATAGGTGCAAATCTTTATCGCTGCGGCATCCTGAAAAGAACCTACTAAAGGTCTCTTCCGATCTCACCTATGCTGAACTGCACGGAGGTTGGCACTCTATTCTTAACCCTTTTCTCTTATCCAGACAACTGCGTCCTCATCATGGATTTCCTTTGAAATTTAGCCATATCCAACGCCTCTGTATACATATCAATCCTCTGGCATTAATGGGGAGTAACAACATTTCGTTAATATCTCACACGAACCTATTGTTCCACTCGTCGTCATTATCATCCACTTCGATGACATCTCTTGCTGTCTTCGTATGACAATTCGTTCTCGGTTACAGTCAATCTAGAGTCTCTCGCAAGGACTCGAAATTACGAACTCGGGTATCTTCACCACTCCATGGAAGATATCAAGCCGAACACGTCCTCGGTAACTCGTCCCAATCATCGAAAGTATATGCTTCATTCTTCCTTTCTCGATCAACTCACAATGCATCTGGGTGAGGTCCTTCTATCTGAAGCTGGTCAATTTACTGATCTCATATTGGAGTATCCAAAAAACAATGTCCTCTCTTAATCGATTTACTCTAGATATGCCTAAGATCCTCCAAACTGAAATTCGTCAATTCAACTGAGTCTGCATCGGCGCATCATATCAGACGAATCATCTTTGTCGCTCTATTCAAGATGGACTAGCGGTCTTCTGTCATATCTCTGTCTGGAAGCTCCAGTGGTTCAGCTCTAAAAACTCTGGAGGTGATATCCCGTCAAATCTCAGCAATCGGCTGGGTCATCTGTCTGCACGGTAGATAACATCGCGACCTCTGGGTAGGCTGTATATCAACAGTCCTCTCAATCTAGCAGTCGCTATCAATGGCCCGATCATCCGATGCAAATCCGAACACTCTCCTCAAACAAGAGATCTCAACACAAACACTATACCAATACGTCCCTATGTCACCAGAAAATATCATAGTCAGCCCTCGTCCATGACGAGCTCGCTCTGACCGCAACTCTAGCAGCAGCTCTTTCTGCGCTCAACACCCTGGTGATGGGAATCCTTAAGCAGGTACTGATGAAGATAGATTAAAGAAACGAAAGGAATCATCAGGTCCGAAATGGATATATGATCATAGGAAGGAATATAATCAATGGGAGTATGATCATAGGACCAATTAGAAGCACGAATCTCAAGAAATGTACATCTTAAGGTCACTTAATCGGAGCAGCATGTCGTAAGTATGCCGCGGAACATACACACAGTATGTTACTCTACTCAAACTACCTACTCCATCAACCAAGGTCAATCTATGCGACGAAAGTTCGGGTCTAATACCCTCTCAGTCAAGTCTATGTTCCGTAAGGTCAAGCCTAAACTCGAACCAAGGTTAAACCTAACACTCTGATACCAACTTTATCACGACCCGGAATTTGGCACGTGACCGGCACTTAAATCACGCAACGTCTAAAGGCATAACTTATTCAAGTAAACCGAATCCCAGAAATCTAAACCTTTTTAGGAAAATTATAGAGGTGAAGTTTTGAAATAAAGGTATAATGAAATCGAGTTTTCTTTTAAAATGCATAGGTGATGATATATGAAAATTCAAGTGGATTATACTATAGTTGAGAATATTTTTTGTCTTTAAAAATTTGGGCAGCACCTCCCTTGTAATTTTTGATCCAAAACCCCATACAAGCAATATATATAGGCATCCCCAAGCAGAAGATAGCTCTTCACCAAATGGCGGAATCACAACCACGCAATAAATATATATACGACGCCCAACGACGAAGATCAACACAGAAAGAATAAATGAATAAAATAAGACATCAACACAAAAGAAACGAGCATACACCCATTGCTCTAAGTCTCACAATCACACAAGTCTGTCTAGGTCTACCAATATACAAAGTCTAGTTTCTTATTGATGGAGTTTATCTAGATACAACAGGAATAATAATACAAGAATGGGCACGATCCAATGTGTCCCATCTACCCAAGCAGACACCCTGGAGGAACTGTGTGCCAGCGATACCGCTACTGATCCAAGCGGTCGAACCTGCAAGAAAACTATGGCACAATGGGGGTGAGTTGCCAACTCGTGAGTAGAAAACATCAGCAGGTAGAAATCGAATAAACAGCGACTTCTAGATCATACTGTATTATGAAGGTAATACTATGATATCTAGGGTGTCCATGTATGCATATGTATCAACAAGATAATCGATTTTAATGACAGGTAAAAGCAATCATCTGAATCAAATGCCTGTATGTATGAGGAAAATCAACCAACATGTATCCATCAATGACACATCAATATCATGGAACCTGAGTGTCCAACACCGACATTCGAAATATCATGAAACCCGTGTCTAGTATCGACACGTAAATCCTCATATCTCAGACGCCGCATCCTCTGATCGGCCCTTAGGCGCCGCATACTCTGATCGACCCTCATATCCATCTCACGACTTCGGTCGATATCCTCCGGAAAAACGCCAGGTCCAAACTATCACTGGTGGGTAGTGCATCCCTCTACCAGGCTCATCGCCTAACTCTACGATCTTCTTATCCCGGGGTACCTCACCGGGTCCACCATGTACCCGCAAACGGTTCCTCCCTACCTCGAGTCGGGTATCATATAGCTCAGAACCGAGAAATCTCATCTTGGACACGAAATATCATATCAAGAAAAACTGCGTTTTTAAAACAATACATAATTTCCTTTGAAATATAACCACGGTTCTCAAATTCAGAGATCTCATGAAAACAGCATCACAATGCATATAACCATAAAGTACGATGTATGCAAATATAGAACAGTAATGTGAGTATGTCAAGTATATCATGCAAGCATGTCTTGTGATGGTATTGAACAATGAATGTACCTTACGGTTAAGATTAATATCATGATGTATAGCAGTTCTACTGTGTAAGTGGCATAGCAATTACCGATGATGAAAGTGTGTGAGCTGGCAAATCTGTGTAAGTGTAACATGCGCATCATCGATAATTGTGCAGGTGTACTAGCAGATAATATCACATAACGATAGATACCGGGAACATAACACGCAAGCCACGAGGAATAAGTCAACATAAATATGAACTATAATAAGGTATACATCTACACATGGACCATACGGTCAGTTTTAAAAGATACGAATCGTAGTTTTGAAAGTGGGGGCTACGGTGTTTTTAAAGGAAAGACACCATTTGAAAATCCGTAGCATTCCCTTGAGATTTCCATTTAAAAGTGCATACGATTCGTCGATTTTGGAAATAAGTATGGTTCAGGTGACACTGTTACGTCGGTGATCCAGTCTTATAGTATCCGATATGGCAATATCCTCGATCATCATCCTCAATCACGAGCGCGGATCAATCATCCGGTATAACAAATCGCGTATGGTAATCCATCGTATGGGGTCATCAAACAGAATCAGGATCCTATCATCCTATTCATCAACAAAGGTATGGATCTAAGGTCTCGTACATCATATCTCATCGATCTCATAACACATTCGCCTCAATCTCATATCGTATTAATCGATCTCATGTCATATCGATATCGATCTCCTATCATGTCACTATCAATCTCATACTTGCCCTCTCTCAATTATATATATATATATATATCATGATTCACATCCTCATTTCACATCCTCATATATCAATCCGAGTCATCTTTATCTATCATATCATTTCACACTAAATCCTTTGATCATATCCGTGAGTTTATACATAGGTTTTCTCCAAACTATAGTTTATATATGTCGATTTCCATTATAAAGGTTGCGGGGGTGGTATACGCCATCCACCCGACTTCCCCCGTAGATATAAATCTACTCACCTGCAATACTCCATGCCTATCCGAAGTCGATGTGTTTCGTCGTCTCGGAAATCTACGCGAAGGTACCTACAATTAATACACAATCGTAACGTTATTAAAACCAAGTCTGAAAACCGATACGGTATATGAAGTGCTTATAGGTTAAAACCTATAGCTTACACATACAAGAACAACTAAATAACCCTCGTCGTTGACGTACAAACGTCCAACGACCAAATCCAATTTTAAATATTAAAACCAAGAATTCAAATATCGGAAAACGTTGTCAAAACCAACTCAAAAATCTCCCAGATTCTAGCTCAAGTAGTCTAGGACAAAACTAACAATACAGTAGCTAGGTTATAAGGTAAGTGAGCTACAGGAAAAACCCCAACACCAGACACCTACATTTGGCCGGCGAGATGAGCATAAAACCCGGTGTCGCTGGTTTTACCTTGGTGGTTGGGTCTCGTATTCTGGTGGTGGTCTTCTAGTGGTTTATCTAGATCAATGTAGCTGTTTGATTTTCTTATAAACATCCCAGGTTGCTCCAGATCCCATCTGAGTATCACAATCCAAAAGAAAACCGACATCGGGAAAATTCTAAGTTCGAATTTGGGTTCTAGTCTCTGGTCCAGGTCAGAAAAGCATCCCTAAGATCTTGTAAACACTCACTATACTTCAATAACCACATCACAAGTCCACACATCCACTAACATCAACTTGGAACATTCCAAGATCACAAATCTAACTAATTTGAACTCTAAACTAAACTAGGATATACTAAACATAAACAATTTAACTAAAAGTGTAGAATATACCTCATTTGCAACTGGAGAAAATTCTTGAGTTGCAAAAAGCCTCAAGGTTCCAACTTGATTCTTTCATAGGGTTTGAAGTGAGGTTGGGATCATTTTTTGTAAAGGAAATATGGTGTTTTTGGGTGGTTTAGAGGGTGGTGCATAGTGGATGAGGAGGTGGAGAAAGGAGGAGGAGAAGAAGAGAAAGAAATGAAGATGGAGGAAAAATAAAGAGGATGAGGATAAAGGATGGTCAAGACATCTCTCTCCCCCCCCCCTTACATACCCATACCTACATGTTCCCCCCATTAAAATATATTTTTCCTTTTTCCTTATATTTCCTTTTCAAAACCAAAAACCTTAATAAAACCAATATAAGCCATGGTTCATGGCACAAAACGTAACAAGTGTTTGCAACATGATTTTGTTGCATGACATAGGCATAAACAAGATTAATTCATAATTAGTGAAATATTAGCCAAGTTTAGCATTAACTTGTATAAAATTAATTGTATAAAAATTTCTAAAATGTCTAAATCACATAATTTCTTTAAGAAAAATCAATATTCATTTTAATTTTCCAAATATTTCCCAAACTATCGGTATATAGTTATACCATATTATTAAAACTAATTCTCATACTTTAATAATATTCATGAAATTTATTATTTTAATTATTTAAATTCCCAAAAATAATATTTTATTTTCTGAAATGTTACATATATATAGAGGACTTTCTTGCTCAACACGATAGTATGCTATCTGGTTGCTCTTTATCTTAACATGTACACTTGTATTATTATACTGTCTCTCTGATACATATTGATAAAACCCTTTACTACCAGAACTATGATGTGGATCATACTACTGGGACTTGTGTAGTCCATAAGAACATCCTTTAAATAGTTCCTAGTCGAGGGGATATCGAGATAGGGCATCGATATTCCAGAGTAGACTAGTGTGTACATTTCTTGACCCTGTATGGAGCGATGGTTGATCCCATAACCATTGGTGTTTGACATCAAAGATTGTACACATGTGCTTATTAGAGAATGGGTACACTGAGCAAGACTCGCCGAGAACTCCTAGATGGTACTATACCTATCGTCAGATAGCAGTTCTCTGATGACACTGGTACAGATTAGTCTGTAGACCCGAGATCGTCATAGTGTCTTGTGTGGTTCCCACTATGCTTTGATTTCCTCCTTACCACGGCTCAAAGGAGTTGTGCAAACGGGTGGATTTTGGGTACAGTCCCGAGTCACATGGAGGCAGTGAGCGATAGGAGGGGTTCGTCTCTTCCGGTATAGGGAGTTGATGTTGCGCTATGCTAGATTGGTTATAACAGCAAGTCCCTGACCATGATTGATGAGATTTACTGGTAAGTGTTATCAGTAGTTTCTCGAACCGTTATGAGCCACACATCGGCATGACTTATCAAGTTACTGGGGTTTAACGTTTCCACCCCCAGACTCGATATGCGACAGATCAGACGAAGAGACCGAACTGTACGGTAAGTGTTACTTATAGGCTTCATGGGAGTTTGGACAAACTTGCTTGTTGATCTTCTAATCGCTCAATACCTAGGTAGCCGTTATGTCCAGTTAGTACTGCTGACGGTTTGTGGGTAACTGATGTGATCATTATCTACTGCTGACGTATTGACGGGTCTTTAGAGTCCCACACAGAGGTTTCCTAGCTCAAGCGAAACGAAATAGGGCACATATGCTGATCTGTGCGGGAGCCTGATTAAATACGAGTATGTGATACCGTATTCTAATTTGGCGACATTTGATATCGGTTAGGTTATATGTGATATAACCGGATTATTAAATCAAGTGTTGATTTGATAATGTAATATACAAATAAATGATATTAGTCGGTTATATGTGATATAACTAGATTATCAAATCAAGTGTTGATTTAATAATTTGATATATATTTATATTTGATATAATTATATTAAGTAATATTATGTTCACTAATTATTTTTTTCTCATATATATATATATATATATATATAAGTATATGGATTTTCTATTTTGAGAAAATAGAAAAATGAGGTGGAAAATGGAGAGATATTTGAGGAATGGGTGAAGCAGGGCTTGTTCATTAATATATTCATTTGCATTCATTATTGAAGCATGGTTGGATTTTATTATTGTGATATAATCCATGCTTCAATAAGTGAGAGGAAATAAAGAGTCATTCTTCACTTGATCGTTTGCCTAAGCTCCTTTCTTTAGCTCTCTCCATTTTTTCCTTCATCTTCCTCCAAGCCTTAACCCTTACATGAGTTGTGAACCCTAGGACTTATGAGCATTCCTAGTGAGCTAAAACACCTACTTCATCAACCTACACTCATTTAGCCCATAAGTATAGGTTGTTTCCTTCACTAATACTTGATTAGTGAAGAGATAGTTTGAGTTAGAGAAGGTTCAAGGTGGATCATATTCAACACGAAGATCGCGAAGTAAGCTCGATCCCTTCTTCAAGTGGAACCAAGAGGAGTCATAGGGACTACTACTCGGAGCTTGAGAAGAGAAGGACTTGGTCTACAAAGGTTGTAGTTCTATCACTTAACATAGATCTTGTTTTATGATCATTTAAACCCTAATAATCTGGTTAGATCTTAGGTTAGTGTAGCTTAGCACCCAAAATTTTTAAAATAGCATGCTTGATGCTTGTATTGACCCTGTGGTGGTGCTAGGAAACACTTTCAACACCCACATGCAAAACACGTGAACGCCGGCGTCCAAGTCAAGATCAATAGAATTTAATTCTACAAGGGGATATTTCCTTAAAAATTGGGGTACTCTCTGTTAAACAGAGCCGTTGGATCAAATATCCATTGGTGATGATAAATCACCAAATAATAGAATAAAATTCTATTTTGGGAATATATTCTCTTAATCTTTACAAACAAAAAAGATTGCTCTCTGTAAAACAGAGAGCCCTTGGATTAAAAATCCAATGGTGATTAAGAATCACCGTTTGATAGAATAAATTATGTAAATGGGAAAATATTTTCCTAATCTTGTTAAAAAACATGAACAACATATTCTGTAAAACAGAAGTTCTTGGATCAAAGATCCAACGGTGGGTAAAATTCCCTAAATCAATTTTGAGTCCAATTAAATCAATTGGAATCTCTCAATGAGAGATTTTCTCAAAACCAATTAACAATTTGCCTCTACTATATAAAAGACCTGAGATTTCAAGTCTCACAGACAGAGAGACAGAGGGAGAGAAACACAGAGAAAGAGAGAAAACCCCATATAACTTTTTGCAAAAATACAGTGAACTCCCGAGAGAACAGAGAATTCAATTCTCAAAGAAGAAAACCTTTAACTCGAAACCCTTGGTAAGAAAAAGGGATCAAAATTTCTCTATCACATCTAAGAGTTTAACCCTTTTAAAAGAAGTTAGTTCTTTCTCTGGATCTGAGATCCACAAGGCAAATCTCCCATAAGTTGAGAATTTAATTCTCATTGGGAAGCTCTTGTTCTTGAGACTCAAAAATTCAGGGAAGAACAAATTTATAAAAAGAGAGAGAAGAAAACGGAGTCTATGATACTCCAGGAACTCAGAACTTAGTTCTTTAAAAACTCAACCTAAAATCCTCAAAAATAGTGATTTTGGTGAGCGTTAATGGTCAAAATACTATTGACAGAGGTTTAACCTCTCCAGAGACATCAACAGAGATTAAATCTCCATATAAAAAAGACTAGCGCCCCACGTGCTTCCCACATGGGTGTCCTTTTAACAGCGCTTAACGCCTCACGTGAAAAACACGCGAGCGTCCAAAATAGAAGGCCCGCGCCCCCACGTGAAACACATGTAGACGCTGAATAAAGTGCTCAGCACTTAATATATAGCCAAAATGGCTAAGTGCTTAGCACTGATTGGACAGCGCCTCACGTGCTTCCCACGTGGACACGATACAAAAAGTGCTTAGCACTTCATACACAGCTAAAATGACTGAGTGCTTAGCTCTAATTAGGCAGCGCCCAGCGCCGCACGTGCTCGTCACGCGGACGCCAAAAAGTGCTTAGCACTTCATATACAGCCAAAACGGTTAAGTGCTGAGCTCAACACTGATTGGACAACGCCCATAATTGAGTGATTCATATGATATCCATGTGAGTGTCAGAACGTTAAATAAGTGCTTAGCACTTTTACATAAAAAGGAGGCTGAATAAACAGAGCCCAAATAAGTGCTTAGCACTTCTAAATAGAACAAAAGAAGACTGAGTAGACTAAGCCCAAATTGGCTAAGTCTCTTACAACTGAGCCCAAATACTATGTTGTTGGATCTGAAATAAAAATGATTCTTGAAATTTTGCTAAGTTGATTTTAGTCTCAAATTAGACTAACGTATCCTTAGTTAAAATGAATTGAGCCCAAATGCTCATATATTTAAGTTGATCTTAATTTCAAACCAGATTAACGGTCCTTAAATAAATCTAAGCCCAAATCTAAAATATACGGATTTGGACCGATCCGCGTCCTACGGGCGACGACATAAACTAGTCTCCGTATACAATCCATGGGCAACCAAAACGAACAAAAACACACACGACACGAAGTGAACTGCCGGAGCAGGAGAAAGTGGTTATCGCAATGCGGTAACATAATTAACTACAAGGGCTTGCGCCTGCAGGGAAGAGCGTCTCCACAATCAAAAACCTCTCATAAAATGATTCGGGATCTTATGAAGTCTGCTACAATGGCCGCAACTGTCCAAACCTCCGATATATAGTGCCATAAATCAACTTGGTATTTTCTTAGAGGTGGATGGATAAATCCAAATAGCAACTGCCCCCAAATTCAGGCAAGACGATCAATCCCAGTTCGTCTCTGTTTTCGGCGGTGAACAGATTCTCGTTTTACTTCTCTGTGTGTATGAGATGGCTCATGTTCTTTTGAGCCGGTTCAAAGCCTGATTGTTTAAATGATCAGGTTAGGTTTCAAATATTTGCACATTTACAATATCATATTAGTTTACTTTCATTTCTAAGTGTTCATAATATGTGTTATATATATTTACAATATATAAAGGTTGTCATTATCATGGAGAACAATAAGTGAGGATATATTTAAACAAAAATAGCATCTATGTTAAACAATCTATTTATATCTAAAGTTACGCATTTAAAACCATATATCATTAGGGATTTCAACGAGATAAGAACAAAGATTTTGTGGAGGGGTCAAGACAAGAAAAAGAGAGAGAGAGAGATAGAGGAAGGGACTTACAGTTATGTGAGTCGGTATAACAACCGGCTCAATGTTTCTAAAGGAAGAAGAACTCGATTCGGGGCTTGAGCGGAAACCTCGATCACCTAGGGTGATTTGATCTTCCAAAAAACTTGAGAGGAATTCTCAAGGGGAATTTTCAGAGGAGAAGAATTTTGGGTAGATGGAAGAATTAGGAAGAAGCACAATTAAAAAAAAATTATTAAAAGGAATTAAAAGACATTGAAAGTGAATGAATGACATTAAAAGAGAATTTATGGAGGAAAATGAAAGGATATGAGGTTAAAGAATTGACTGGGCGATTTTGGGATGTGAAACAAACAGTCCCGAGTTTAAACAGCGTGTCTCTTGAGTTTTTGAAGCATTTCAAGACCGAGAGAGTGCATGAGACGGCTCAAAATGTTGTTGAGTCGGCTCATGAGAACAGAGAATAAAAATAACTTTACATGCAAGTTTTGAGACTGCTCAAATTTCTTTTGAGCCGGTACAACGGGTCAGAGAATAAATTAGGCAGTTTGGCATGTGAAAATGAACAAACGAGAGGCCAAAGGACTCATGATTACCGAATGGGCACGTGCGAGGCCCACTTGGCCCCCCGAAGCATTATAATGGCCGCCCCAGTCGGTCCAACATCAAGGGATTGGTTCGAGCTTCCAACTCCAGGCTCGGGTCGATGTAGATGGTCCAAAAACGTATATCATTTTTTCTATAAAGCTTCTTAACTCCGTGCATCGCTCGTGAAAGTTCCGGGGCTCGAAAACGTCTAAAAGAAAATGAAATAAAAGAATTGGGCTGTAAGGATTCAAAGACACGGATAATGAAACAACAGTGTAAGGATTTAATCAATGAGCTACAACTTTGTTCCAGTACATCAGTTATCAATAATTATAACTCAGTACTCGAACAGAAAGAACGGTATTTTATCAAAGAAAGATATACAAGAGTATAGGGATTTTAGGATCGTCATACTTATATAAATTGAAAAAAAATCGTACTATTTTTTCCCCAAACTATCTGGTTTTTTCAAATTATTAAAGAGCAGTATGAAATAAAACATAGATATATTTAGAATCTTTTCAACAAGTATTTTGCACATGAGATTCAGGTGAAATGCGGATTTTGAAATATTCAAATTTACTATTTTATATTGAAATATTATCTTTGAAAATTAAAATGCAGGTGGGTTTAAATTATTAAGAGGGAGAGATATACAGATTTGGAGAGAGATGGTTTTTATTAGAGAGATAGAATACTATTTACTAACAGTGCATGGGTTTCAGCACATGAGAGAGTAATATGTTAAGGAAAAGTTTTTTTTTTTTGACAAAAGTTAAGGAAAAGTTAGCATGGGTTTCTATCAGTGCTTTAAACTACTAAGAATTTTCTTTCAACTTTTTCAAAGAAAGATCGGAGTGCTAGAATCAATGGCAGAGAATGCGCTGTGAGGAAGAAACTCTTTGGCAACTATTGAATACAGTCTGTCTTTGAGAATCAACTGCTATTTATTGAAGGAATTACTGGGACGAAGCCAATCACACATTTCTACTTTCGACCAGGTAAAGATATGGTACGTTCTATGAGGAAGAAACTCTTTGACAAAAGTTAAGGAAAAGTTAGCATGGGATTCTCTCTCAGCTCACTCCTCCTTACATACCACAGCACAACGGTGTGTCAGAGCGAAAGAATCAGACCCTATTAGATATGGTACGTTCTATGATGAGTGATATTGAGTTACATGTCTCATTTTGGGGGCATGCATTGGAGACTGCAGCGTTTCTATTGAACAGGGTTCCAACCAAAACCGTGTCTACCACGTCATATGAGATATGGTATGGGAAGAGACTATCTCTTAAACGAGTTAAGATTTGGGGTTGTCCGGCCTATGTTAAAAAGCAAAATCCGGACAAGCTCGAGACACGGTCAGTCATGTGTAATTTTGTTGGGTATCCAAAGAATTCCTATAGATATTTATTCTACCACAAGAAGGAACAAAATGTGTTTGTTTCTCAGTATGCCACATTTTTAGAAAAAGAATTTTTTACAAATAATACAGATGGCGGTGTGGTAGACCTAGAAGAAATTCTAGAAACACAAATTACAAATGACGACTTGGTTGAACCAGCTGTTGCAACAGAGACAAATGAACCTCAACCACTCCGTAGATCTGGTAGGACTTCTCGCCCACCGGAGAGATACTACGGTTTTCTCATTGATGGTGGTAGAGAAGATTGCATCATGGATGATGATGATACTACCAGTTTTCAGCAAGCTATTACGAGTGGAGACTCTGTGAAGTGGCTGGATGCCATGACATCTGAAATGGAGTCTATGTACACCAAAAAAGTATGGACTTTAGACATTGTACCCCCTGGGGTAAAAGCCGTGGGGGTGCAAATGGATCTTTAAAAGAAAGATTGGTGTAGATGGGCAGGTGGAGACCTATAAGGCAAGACTTGTGGCGAAAGGATTTCGTCAAAGACCGGGTCTGGACTATGACGAAACATTTTCTCCTGTAGCCATGCTTAAATCCATTCGGATCCTACTTACTATTGCTGCTCACTACGACTATGAAATCTGGCAGATGGATGTTAAAACTGCATTTCTAAATGGCGATTTAGAAAAATGCGTTTATATGGATCAGCCAGAGGGCTTCATTGATAGTGGGAGTAGCGGGAAAGCATGTAGATTGCTTAAATCCATTTATGGATTAAAGCAGGTATCACGGAGCTGGAACATCTGTTTTGATGATGTTATCAAAGAGTTTGATTTCATCAAAAATCCAGATGAACCTTGTGTTTATAAGAAGGCTGTAGGGAGAGCTGTCACATTCCTCGTATTGTACATAGATGTCATTCTTCTAATAGGAAATGACATTCCTATGCTGCAGTCGGTCAAATCATTCTTATCACAAAGGTTCTCCATGAGGACCTGGGTGATGCCACGTACATATTGGGCATTCGGATCTATAGGGATAGATCCATCCAAGAGGTTATTGGGATTGTCCCAAACCAGGTACATCAACACCATCCTAAAGAGGTTTAGTATGGAAGACTCCAAGCGGGGTGCCTTACCCACTTGCCATGGAGTCACTCTCTCTAAGGACTTTTGCCCAAAGACTGATGAAGAGAGAGTTCGCATGAGCATTATACCCTACGCTTCAGCCGTAGGATCTATAATGTATGCGATATTGTGTACACGCCCTGATGTAGCTTATGCACTAGGTGTAGTAAGCAAGTATAAGTACAACCCAGGGGAGAATCACTGGACAGCTGTGAAGAACATTCTTAAGTACTTGCGAAGGACTAAAGAATTGTTCTTGGTGTATGGTAACGGAGATCTCCAAATGGAGGCCTTTACCGATTCGAGCTTCCAGAGTGATAAGGACGACAACAAATCTATCTCTGAGTTTGTATTTACCCTCAATAGAGTGGCGGTATGTTGGAAGAGTTCCAAATAGGTTACCGTTGTAGACTCTACGATGGAAGCTGAGTACATTGCTGCAAATGATGCCGCCAAGGAAGCCATCTAGATGATGAAGTTCGTCTCGGAGCTAGGAGTAGTTCCAACCATTATTAATCCAATACCATTGTATTGTGATAATAATAGGGTTATAGCGTTAGCCAAGGAGCCCAGGTCCCATCAGCGATCCAGACACATCCTGAGGCGTTTTCATTTGATCCGGGGGATAGTTGATCGCCGCGAGATCAAGATTCAGAGAGTAGATACAAAGAATAACACTGCGGATCTACTCACCAAGTCCCTCCCTCAGCCGAAGCATGAGCGATTTTTTGAGATGTTGGGTATGAGATACGCCAATAACTGGCCTTAGTGCAAGTGGGAGATTGTTGGATATATGTATGCCCTAGAAGCCATTATAGTGGATGTATTTATACATGTGTGTGTGTATGTATATATATATATATGTATATGTGTGTGTGTGTGTGTGTGTGTGTGTACAGAGGACTTTCTTGCTCGACATGATAGTATGTTATCTGATTAAACTTTATCTGATATGTTCACTTGATCATGCTTTTATTCATTTGTACATGTTGATAAAGCCCTGAGGATATTTGCTTGACTACTGTGATTATGATGGAGATCATACTAGTAGGACATGTGTAGTTTATAAGCATATCCTGAAATGTCCCTAGTCGTGGGTGTATCGAGACGGGGCATCGATATTCCAGAGCAAGACTAGCGTATATGATACTAGGCCCATCAGATGGGCGATGGGTGTTCCCACATCCATTGATGTTTGACATCGGGATCGTATGCGGATGCTCAGTGGAGACTGGGTACACTGGACGGACTCAGCGAGAACTCCTATATGGTATTATATCTATCGTCGGATAGCAGTTCTCAGGTGACACTGGTACAGGTTATTCTGTAGACCTGAGATCATCATAGAGTCTCATGTGTTCTCCCACTGTGCTTTGATTTCCATCCTACCACGGCTCTGCTGAGTCGAGCAAACAGGTGAGTTTTGGGTACAGTCCCGAGACATGTGGAGGCAATGATCGATAGGAGGGGTTTCGTCTCTCCCGGTATTGGGGGTTGATGTTGCGCATTGCTCGATTGGCTATATCAGTAAGTCCCTGGCCAGGGCTGTTGAGATTTACTGATAAGTGTTATCAGTAGTATCTCAGTTTGATTATATGCTATATATCAGCATGACTTATTGAGTTATTGGGGTCGACGATGCCATCCCTAGACTTAATATGCAGCATATCTGACGAAAAGACCGGACTGTACGGTAAGTGTTACCGGTTGGCTCGACAGGAGTTTTGACAGGCTCGCTTGTTTTTCTTCTGCTCTCTCAATACCCGGGTGGCCGTTACGTTTAGCTGACTGCTTGCGGCTTGTGGGTGTTTGATATGATCATTGCTTACTGCCGGCATATTGACGAGTCTTAGAGTCCCACAAAGGGGTTACCTAGCTCAGGCGAAATGATGTGGGGTGCATATGGAGATATGCGTGGGTTTCTGATTAAATGCGTTTATGTGATACCGCATTGTAATCTGGCGTTTTCTTTTGGTCGGGTCGTATGAGATATGACCGGTTATTAAATCAATTGTTGATTTAATATTAATGACCATTAGCCTTTTCACTTATAACCTTTTCTTTATTTATTGTATGCATGAATGTATGTATGTACATATGTTGATATGAATGCACACATGCATGCATACATGTGTCATGGTGATGATACATTGGAGTTGGCTATGCAAGAATCACATGGTTTAAATATTTATTTATTTTGATTATTGATTAAAGAATAAATTAGGATTATATCATGGTTACTTAGTTTCTACACACTTCCATTGTTGACTTTGATTTGAACCATGGTTTAATTACTAAACTTAAACCATGGTTTAGTCTCTACACTTAACCATGATTTATTCCCTACACTCATTCTTTAACCAATTAACAAAATATCTAGATATTTTTAAACCATGGTTATGAGTGAGTAGACTCTCTTATATATTTGATTATTCTTTTTCTTTTTGGCATAACATTATCTTGAGCTTGCTTAGCCTCCTCCTTCTTCTTCTTCCTCATTACCTTACTGCCTCTTGATTAGTGAGAGAAGCAGATAAAAAGAAAAGATTTTTAAATAAGATCCAAACCCACATCACCAATCTAGACTAGTTTAGCCTACTAGTTTAGGTTGTTTTGCATCACTTCTACTTGTTCTAATGAAGTAAGGAGCTTGAGCCAAGGAACTCCGCGGTGGATCGTCATGAACAAAGAAGGACTCGAGCGGACCCGTCCATACACTGAGTTGAACAAAGGAGTCTAGCAAGAAGGTCTACAAAGGTTGTATTTACTTTCACTCAGTGTTATACTCTTGTTGTAGTATGGGATACTACTTTGTTACTTTAAATTTCTAGTTTGATCCTAGGTTAAGATTACCTAGCACCCAAAATTTTAATTACAGCATGTGTGTTGCTTGCAAACCCTACTGAAGGTGCTAAGGAATCCCAACATGGTATCAGAGCCAAGCTAGAGTATTAGAGTAAGCTAGACGACATTAAAACACTTCGAACGATTGCCCGAAAATACCACTCTCTGGAAATTTTTCAATGTGCTAAGGAATCCCAACATAGTATGAGATACTACTTTGTTACTTTATATATATATATATATATATATATATATATATATATATATATATATATATATATCCCCATATATGCACAAGTAAAACAAGTGTATGCGTGTGTGCGCGCGTGGGTGTAAACCTTATTTTAGGGTTCGTGACTAAAACTAACTATCGGCACTATCATCCAATTACACTAAAATTAACCTATGATCGTCTAAGATCCTACTTGCTAACTATCTAAGTTTCATAAACAAATGATCATATATAACTTTAATATATCATAGGCTATACTACGAACTGCGGGGGTGCTATACGCCATCCTCCCGACTTCCTCCGTAGATAAATATCTACTCACCTTGATCCTTGCTTGCCGAAGTCGATGTCGCCATCCTCTTCTTCATCGTCCGAAGTCCATGTGAGGGGGTACCTATATATATATCACATGATATCATAAATAGAAATCACACACGAAAACAAAAGCAGCACGCGTATCATACATAGGTTAAAACCTATGGTCTACACATGCAAGAAAAACCAAACAACTCTCGTCGCTGACGTATAAACGTCAGACGACGGGACACAATACCAAATACCAAATTCCAATTCATTAAAAGTCGCAATACGAAATCAGAAACGACGTAAAAAACTTCCAAATTTTACCCTAGGTACAGTTAGCCAATTTTGTATATGGGAGGGGTCTAATTTACTGCAAATGGAGCCATGTACCAAACACGAAGCATTTCCACTCTACCCAGGCTGCAAATTGCGACCAAAAGGGTTAAATTTGTGGCCACATGATGGAATTGGGGTCCTGGGTTTTGGGTATAGGTTCTAGGTTGCCTGCACACCTCTCAATAATTGCTACTTTACTTATATAGCCCCCGGATGATAGCAGATCACTAAACAACCTCACAAATCCAACACAAATCCGATATCGACAAATCTAAAGTTCGCAAAGTGGGGTTTAGCCTCAGGTTTGATCCAGTATACTAACACTACAGGGGTTGTATAGCTTCTACTAACCTCACTTTACCCTTCACAACCGAATTCATGCCCTAAAGCTTATCTTGGAATTTCCCAAGTTCACTAATCTACACTTAATTCAATCTAAACTAACATAGATGCAAAAGAAATTGAAATACTACACTAATGATACATGAATTAGCTCATTTGGCAACTCACGAATTTTCTTTAGTTGCCCGAAGTCTCCAAAATTCAAACTTTCTTGGTCCAAAGTGTTTGTAGGGAGCTTGTGCCTATTTTTAATGAAGTGGAGATGATGTTTTGATGGGTTTTTGGGTGTGTTATGAGGAGATAGAGGAGGGAGGAGATGGAGTGGCTGCCATGGGAGAAGAGAGGAAGAAGAAATGATGAAGAGATGAAGAGGGAAACAATGACCAAGTCAACACAAACCCCATACCCTCTTTTCTCACTCTTGCTCATACCCCATTCTTTAATCTTTTCTTTTGTTTTCTTTTGTTTTGTTTTGCAACCCAAAAATGAAAACCATGCACGAAGGAAATCATGATAGAAAAATGTAACAATGTGAAATATGACATGGTGCATGTCATGTGCACAAATCAAGCTTAATGCACGATTAGTGATATTTAATCGCGATTTGCATTAAAATGGAATATAATTAATCATGAAGAATTCATAATTTGCTTAGATTATAAAAAGCATCCTCATTTCAGTAATTCCTATAATTTTCCAAATATTTCCCAATTTATCGGTATTTAATTATACCGCATCATTAAAATATTCATAATATTTATTATTTAATTATATAAATTCCCAAAAATAATATTTTATTTTTCTGAAATGTTACAATCTCCCCCTTAAAGAAATTCGGTCCCCGAATTTAAATTTAAACCCCTCAAATACTAAAACATTTCAGTAAAAAGATCAAGTCGTCGGGGCTCCGAAATCATAAATACATAAAACACATCGTAGCGTAATGCATGCGCATGAAAACGAGTATATAAACCTAAATCAAAACTCTGTCAAGCATCTCGCAATCATCGGAGTTATGGTAAAGACACCAATGTCAAAGCCCAATACGAAAACCAACATGATATACATCAAACTATACATGTACGCATCGTTAAAACCTCTGAACTAAATGCATGCCAAAACTTTTCATATTGATGTGCGATGCGCGTATCACGACACAGTGGCAGACGTTTTTTTATAAGAAAACCACTACATATATATACCCTTTGTTTAACATACATGTCCCGCCGTTTTTAAAAATAATTTAGAATGGTTTCCTTTGTTAACTGTCTCGTGTCGTCTCGGACACGTAGGTAAATACTGAGACTATAGCTCCTTTTTGAAAATCCCTTCGGTAATTATCAATGCATGCAAAATATATTCAGGTACTTTGTGTTGGATATAGTGCCCTCAGAGTCAATTATTGGATCACAGGCACGTGATTGCAATGATTGAGGAGGACCTATGCCGGTAGGACAGTCTTACTCGAGATGATAGTATACTATCTGGTTTATCTTTATCATCGTGTACTGCTTTAGGTGACCTTACGAGTCGCTATTACACGTTGATAGAGCCCCTAGGATTCTTGCTTGACTTCCAGCAGTATGAGGGCGGTCATATAAGTAGGAGCTGGGGTCTATAAGCAAATCCTTAAAAGGTCCCTAGTCGTGGGAGTTTCGAGACAGGGCATCGATTCTCAAGAGTAGACTAGTGTATACAGTCGAGACCCCGACGAGGGGCGGTGGCTGGTCTCACAAGCCACTGGTGTCAGTTGGTTCACCTAAAATGTATACAGGTGCTCATTGGGTTATGAGTACACCGGATAGGACTTGCCGGGAACCTGCTAGTTGGGATTATACCTGATGTCAGATAGCAGTTCCCTGGTGACATGTGTACAGGTTAGTTCATCGACCTGAGATCGTCATTTGTCTCGTGTGAGTTCCCACTGTACTTTGATTACTACCCTACCACGCTCAAAGGAGACGTGCAGACAGGTTTTAGTTGGGTACAGTCCCGAGCCACATGGAGGCAGTGAGCGGATCTGCAGGGGTTCGTCTCTCCCGGTATTGGGGGTGAGGTCGCGCTGTGTCTTGGAGAGCCGGAACATGAAAAGTCCTTGGCCAAGGCAGGAGATTTACTGGTAGGTATTCCAGTAGTATCTCAGGGTGTTCTGGGCTACACTCCGACACGACTTGTACCGCTATTGGGGGTCTGACTTTTACCAACCCCCTAGGCCCGCCATACGATGCTCATAGACGAATGGACCGGACTGTACGGATATTGTCACTGACAGGCTCAGTAGGGTGTCAGGATGAGTTCGCTCATCGACATCCCTTTTGGTCAATAGCTGGTGGCCCGTCACATATGGCTAATACCTCTGACGTGCTAGTGGTTAAATCCACAGCCATAGTATTGACGAGTCTTTAGAGTCCACCACACACAGTTACTCAAGTTTCGGGCGAAACGCTGTAGAGACCGTATGGAGATATGGCAGGGTTCGATCAGATACGTGCGGTATTGCACGGATCGTGATCGGACGGTTTTTACTAGCCGGCTTTGGCTTAAGCCGGATCCTAGTATTAGATAGTGTAGATTTTGTCTCTTTGCATTTGTGTTCAGTGGGAATACAAATGCGGGCATGTATTTGCAGTTGCGGGGTTTTCCTGTAATTTATTACGGGATCAGTTTTCTGAAGTTGCCAGTTTGCATTCCGTTCCGGCCGGTTTTCCTTTATTCCTTCACGGCCGGACTTTCGATGGAGGGGGTAATTTGCAATTGTGCAAATTACTTTTTGTGGAGGGGGTTTCTTACATATTGGTGGCTTCATGATTGTTTATTCATCATGAGATTCTTTTATGGTCTTTTCCTTTGCTTTTTTTGAGATTGGATTTGATACGATGAGAAGTGAAATGGGTGTGACCATTTTTCATTTTAGATTATTCTTTTTCTTCTCTTGATTGGGGATTTCTTTTTCCCCCACCATTCTTTGTAGGGGGCCGGCCAAAAAAAAAAAGAGAAAGAGAGATGGGTTCATGTGAGTGGTGATTTTTCTCATCTCATTCCTTGAAAAATTGAGAGCTCCATTTCCTTCTCTCAAGTTCATTCTTTTCCTCCACATACCATGGCAACTTCATATACCCCAAAAGAGACAACCTACTACTCTAGTCTACAGCAAATCTTGGACGCGTCGGCTAGCTAACTTCGTGCCCGAGTTGCCTCGGTCTAGAGGTGGGAGCCCGTAAAAGATTCCGGCTACGTGGTGCCCTTTCAGACGAGGTCGTGACGGACGGAGATTCCGCGGGAGATCGGAGTGGAGACGAAGACCGAAGGACACGGATCTCTTGGTATACCTCTCTACTCTTATTTTAGTTTTCTAGTTGCTAAGTTAATGGCCCGATCCAGGATAAAAGTGCACGGTGGTGCCGGTTTGCTAGTTTGCAAAGTTTTTGTTTCCGCGTTTCCGGCGTCGGTTCGACGGCCGGGGCGCCGCCGCGGACTTACATTGGTATCAGAGCCATGCCGTTAACCTACCTAGCTTGCTCTAGTATGTTTAAAGACTCGATCGAACAAAATCCCAAAAACCGTATTTTGTATGGCACAGGTTTCTGTCGAAATTCTTTTAGCTCCAAAAATTTTTCAGGTTGTTACAGAATACTGTGCATGGAAATCTAAGCAATCTGTGAAAATTTGGTCGTGAGATCTCTCTATACCGCCGTGGAGCTGCGGCCAAACCCATGCTTGGGCCGCGGTTCCGCCGCGCTTTTAACTGTTCAGAGTGCCAAATTTTTCCAGAGGGCTTTAGACTTGGAAATAGGGGTTTTGGGATATTATTTTTGGGCCCAGATTTTCTGTAAGTGCTACAGTACTGCTTGGGGCCCACTTGGGTAAATTTGTTCGATCGGATATTTTAAACATGCTAGTTCACAGTATTTACATTATATCTGCGACCGTGAATGTCACTCGATCGGTAAATCCAGTCTATCTGCTATAGCCCTTTTAGACGGATTTGCGAACGTGACATTCACGTTGATGTTCTGTGTTTTGCTGTGATGTTGCGGATCGGTCGTGGGGATAGCCTGGTTGCAGTGGTAGTACAGTTTTGTTTTATATGTACATTTGATATTGCGGGGCGAGCGTCCGACATGTGGACTGCCGTCACTGCCTGTTTGTATTATTCTTTTGGGGCACGACCAGGTTGCGGTCGATATACCCGTTGTATGTATATTTTACTTTCTGTACTAGGATTACCCCGCGGAGGGGTGCACGGATAGCCGGGTTCTAGAGGGCAACGAGCCCGCATCTCATGGCGTTGAGACGGAGGGGGCTTTACTCTAGAATTGGCGGGCTATTCGCCGCACTCGTAGGGGGTATAGGATTGACCCAGGAGGGGTGCCCAAGTTACCGGATTCCGTGAAGTGCTGGGTGGTCCATTCACGTTGCTGAAGGGGGCTACCTCGCTTCAGGTTTTGACGGGTGACTTGCCGCGCCCGTAGGGGTCTAGAATTTCATTGCACAGGCTATCCACACGACCAGGGGAACGTCGGGTTTCAGTAGCGGCTCTATGAAACCCGGGGATCCCGGATATCTGTATTGTTCTGTGTTTTGCTGTGATGTTGCATTTTATCACGCCTTGAGCGAAAATTATATATTATATATATACTAGTAGATGTTGTATATGTTTTGCATCCATGCTAGTCCAGTCCCCGCTCTGTCGTTAGTTAAGTAACCTAACGGGTGATGACGGGACCCAGTGGCGAATGCGGATGGCATATACGTACATCATTATTTTCATTCTTTTGTGGTGTGATCAATTGATGGGACTGCGTTGATTCGGATCAATGCAAGCTAAACAAACCTATTCTGATGTTGTTGGAACATTTTTCAAAAAGCTGTTATTGCAAGGACGTTCTCTTCTATTTTGCATCGTGGTGTTCAGTTGGAATATCCTGCTCCTCAGTCGATGAGGCAAGGGCCGAGATCCCTTCACCAGGAGTGACCCCTTGGACAAAAGTTTGCGTCAGGGCAATAACTTCACTATAGCCGATTACTTTTGCTTTGCATCGTGGTATTCAGTTGGAATATCCTACACCTCATTCTACGGGGAAAGAGCCGAGATCCCTTCACCGGGAGTGACCTCTTTAGCAAAGGTTTTCGTCACTATATTTTTTAAAAAGCTATCAGTTCCTTCAACGATATCAAGTTCATTACGTTAAAGGTTTTCCCCAGAAACCATTCGTAGTCCTCCGTCGTTTCATATGGATAGTCAATAGTATTCAAGCTGTGTATGTTAGCCAAAGTCAAGGCACAGTGTTTGGTAGCTGTTGGGTATTCATATGCAGCATAGATAGATGCGTTGGTTTGAGACAGTCGTACTGCCATTTTGGCCAAAGTCAAGGGTATGTACGGGTGGGTTCAAATTAACCTGGATAATGACGGGTAGAACTTGACATGTGACTTATGATATGTTGACCAAAGTCAAGGTCATAAGAGCATGGGGTAAAAATCCACATCGGGAGTTTCTAAAGAAACTGAAACTTGCCAGATATGCGCATACCTTCTGGAGTGTGATAACGTGAGCGGATTCCGTCACGTTATCATGCGATGAGAGTTGGATCCCGATTCCCACTGATGAGTTGGTTTACTCCTCGGGTGATCCCGGCTAATTCTTCTTTTAGGTTTGGGGAAGAATTTGACGTTGCAGTGGGAGGTTTCCAGATTAGATAAAGTGATAACCATTCTGATCTAGGTTAGAGTACACGCTGAGTGTTTCTTTTCTCTCTCTCTTTGGCAGCGACCATTGACCCGACCCTAGACTATGACTCAGTGACCAAGTTGACCGAACCTTCTTAACACTGGCTTTTGGATTGTCAGAGTTGCAAACCTCATTGCCACTCCTACTTTTACCCTTTTCTCCAGGACACCCCGTATTACTACGACCGTCCACTTCCATTGGACAAAACCATCGTATGGTTATATACGAACTCGAAGGAATTCGAGAATGGTTTCCGGTTCTGGAGAAAACGGATAGGACTATTCAGTTGTCTTTTCCTTTTACCTTCTTTCAGGTTGCGAGTACTCCTTGGTTTAGGAGATAGTACACCTATTACGCTAATTAGATAGTCTTCTTCCAAACCTTAGGCTGGTGCCGAACGGTGGGGAATGAAGAAAACCAATTAGCATAACGATGGTGTACAGAAGGTATTAAGACAAAGAAAGGGATTAGTAAGAGGGCAAAGTAAATTGCGAGTGCTATTCACGACCAAACCAAGTATTTCTTTGCCAATCCTAAATCACCTTTGTATTTCTCCAGGACACTCCGTATCACTACGAAGATCCCAAGTTTATTGGATAATCCATCGTATGGTTATATACGAACTCGAAAGGAACTTGTTCCAGTTCGGGGATGGATCCTGGTTCAGGAGAAATAGGAATAAAGTTTATTCGGTTGTCTTTTATCTTCACCTTCTCTCGCATTGCGAGTGCTCCTAGGATTAGGAAAGTACACCCATTATGCTTATTGGATAGTCTTCTTCCAAACCATAGGCTAGTGCCGAACGGTAGGGAAGGAAGAAAACCATTAGGCCTAAAGGGGTGTACAGAAGGTAATGACTAAAGACATATAAAGGGATTTGGAAAGATGACAAAGAATTATACGGTTACAGTTGTAATGGAAGAGGTATTACTAGGAATACCCGGGTACCCCATCGAAACATCTCAATGTTTCAGTTTCACTGTGTACTGTTTAAAGAAAACTGATTTTCCAATTAGATCTTGCTCCAGGGTATATATTTACCAGGTATGATTCTCACATCTGTATGGTTTTACATATGATGAGTGGGAGTAAGCTATTGGGAATTAGGTGATCATCCTCATTATATCGGAATTCGTTGTAATTGGTGATATTTGAGGAAGTCACCTGGGTTGTTTGCCGGTCGGCAAATATTTGGTTTTGAATATCCGTTGTTATGCACCAATTTCAAATTGATATATCTGTACGTCTATTTTTATAGAGTGAGATATACCTTTCTGAAATTATGTCTATGACATTTACCTATATCAGTGGATGGTTAGGTAAGGAGTATTGAACAGCGGTGTAATTCTTCTTAACCATAAGTACAGTTTTCAATCTACGACACACAGTGAATGAGTCATTAGACTCAGGGGACTTATACAGAGTATTGTATATTGTCCGGTGTCCATTAGGACAGAGGGGTTGGTCCTCATACTATATTCTGTTTACTTGTGACTTCTCTAGTTCTTAGACAGGTGTTTCGTAGAAACGCAGGGTTTGGGTTTTGAGAAGTTATAGGTATATGAATAAAGTAGAGAACCAGGTGTTGCAAGTATCGGGATTCTTCAAAGTGATCGAAGATGTAGATACTTGTGAATGGTATTCAATTGATAGTAATAATTAAGAGAACTTACTTCTCTTTCAGATTACTCATAATTGGAAGCATTCCTAAGTTGAGTAACGCTGATCGGCCTCCTTCCATTTAGTTGACATGCACTGGAGACAGCTGCATGATTTAAATCTGGTTCAATTAAATCAGTGCCTCTGTTTCTATATTGGATATAGAACAGTTCATATCTTGACATTGTTAAGGTACGGGGAGTTGTCCGGCTTATGCTTAAAACCAGACTCCGGATAACTCAAGGCACGTTTCTGTAATGGCTGTTTGTGGGTTGACCCGGGCTATGACGAGGGTTGATTTTCTACCATCTGGAAGATCAATAGTGATATTGTTCTTAACTCGCAACAGTTTTAATAAAAATGGATTTTTTCAGAAAACAGTAGTGGGAGTATGGTAGAACTGGAAGTGATTCCAGAACCGCAAACGATTACTGAAAATTTGATAAAGAACCTAGAGATTCAATCTGGTTTGACATTCCATTGGCCACTCCGCAAATAAGGTGGGTAACCTCAGGCACTCGAGAGGTATTTCGGTATGCTCAAGGACGATGACAGAGAGGTTCTTGTTTACCCAGACTTGCCATTGCTGTTGTTCCAGACTGTGAGACCCGGCAGGAGGATGAGTATAGCGTCGTTCTGAACTAGCTTTAGAAGTGTACATCTATATGACTCTGCCAGAGGGTTGTCGTAGTCAGTGGGAGCAGCGGAAGCATTGGTGGACAGTTGGCTTATGTCTATTTATAGACTAGAGCAGATATAGCGGAGATAGATCATCTATTTCTGATATGACAGTCACAGGTTTGACTTCATCAGAATAGGGGATGGATCTGTTAAGAAGGTAGTAGGGTGTGATGTCCTGGTATTTGGATGACATACACAGAGTAGGAAGTGATATTCCTATACTACAATCGGTTATACTTTGGTCGTCACACAGTGGTTTCTCCACATAGGACTTGGATATTATATCAGAACATTCTGGTTACTGGATCTATGGTTTTAGATCTAGATTTGGGTGGTTTCGCAATCTGGGTACTTTGACAGCATTCTATGAGTATTTAGAATGGACGACTCCTGGCATGGTGGTGTACCTGCAGGTAATGGAGTCACCCTCTCTGAAGGTGTCTTACAGACTAAAGGGGAGAAGGATGTACATGATTGGCAGATCACTTGCTTAGGCAATTGAGTCAATCATGAGATGTCAAGTACCACACCAGATGTTGTTCTTGCAGTAGATGCAATAAGTTGATATTAATCCAATCCTGGAGAAACAATCGGAAGCAGTTTTAGAACATAAGTGGATGTTCTAGGGATTTGATAACGGCAGCCTCCTTTAGGAGACGGTTATCATTCCAGGCTTCCAAGGTGACCTGGCTGTCAGAGTTATAGTTTTCCCTCTGACGAGGGGCGGTATTTTGGACAGATGGTCCAGGTGGATACTGAGGGAAGGCATGGCGCAGGATACTGATTAAGTTCAGTTGACGATACAGTCTAAGAAGTTTGGATTTGGAGTTCATTTATGAGCTAGGTCCAATCAGACATCCAGACATTCTAAGACAGGTATTGCTTATTTCGGGAGATGGCTTTCTCCGCGAACTTGAGATAAAGAGAGACATAGAAAGAAACACCAGAGCGGATCCACTCACTGAGGCTATTCCTCGAACGCAATAGTTTCGCAAACGAGCTTTGTAAGACTGACTAGTAGAGGAGCTCGGTGTTCGGTATCACACGGGCTGTGAGTATGCGACATCGCAATAATTAGCCTTGAGTGCAAGTGGGAGATTGTTGGATATAGTGCCCTCAGAGTCAATTATTGGATCACAGGCACGTGATTGCAATGATTGAGGAAGACCTATGCCGGTAGGACAGTCTTACTCGAGATGATAGTATGCTATCTGATTTATCTTTATCATCGCGTACTGCTTTAGGTGACCTTACGAGTCGCTATTACATGTTGATAGAGCCCCTAGGATTCTTGCTTGACTTCCAGCAGTATGAGGGCGATCATATAAGTGGGAGCTGGGGTCTATAAGCAAATCCTTAAAAGGTCCCTAGTCGTGGGAGTTTCGAGACAGGGCATCGATTCTCAAGAGTAGACTAGTGTATACAGTCGAGACCCCGACGAGGGGCGGTGGCTGGTCTCACAAGCCACTGGTGTCAGTTGGTTCACCTAAAATGTATACAGGTGCTCATTGGGTTATGAGTACACCGGACAGGACTCGCCGGGAACCTGCTAGTTAGGATTATACCTGATTTCAGATAGCAGTTCCCTGGTGACATGTGTACAGGTTAGTTCATCAACCTGAGATCGTCATTTGTCTCGTGTGAGTTCCTACTATACTTTGTTTACTACCCTACCACGCTCAAAGGAGACGTGCAGACAGGTTTTAGTTGGGTACAGTCCCGAGCCACATGGAGGCAGTGAGCGGATCTGCAGGGGTTCGTCTCTCCCGGTATTGGGGGTGAGGTCGCGCTGTGTCTTGGAGAGCCGGAACATGAAAAGTCCTTGGCCAAGGCAGGAGATTTACTGGTAGGTATTCCAGTAGTATCTCAGGGTGTTCTGGGCTACACTCCGACACGACTTGTACCGCTATTGGGGGTCTGACTTTTACCAACCCCCTAGGCCCGCCATGCGATGCTCATAGACGAATGGACCGGACTGTACGGATATTGTCACTGACAGGCTCAGTAGGGTGTCAGGATGAGTTCGCTCATCGACATCCCTTTTGGTCAATAGCTGGTGGCCCGTCACATATGGCTAATACCTCTGACGTGCTAGTGGTTAAATCCACAGCCATAGTATTGACGAGTCTTTAGAGTCCACCACACACAGTTACTCAAGTTTCGGGCGAAACGCTGTAGAGACCGTATGGAGATATGGCAGGGTTCGATCAGATACGTGCGGTATTGCACGGATCATGATCGGACGGTTTTTACTAGCCGGCTTTGGCTTAAGCCGGATCCTAGTATTAGATAGTGTAAATTTTGTCTCTTTGCATTTGTGTTCAGTGGGAATACAAATGCGGGCATGTATTTGCAGTTGCGGGGTTTTCCTGTAATTTATTACGGGATCAGTTTTCTGAAGTTGCCAGTTTGCATTCCGTTCCGGCCGGTTTTCCTTTGTTCCTTCACGGCCGGACTTTCGATGGAGGGGGTAATTTGCAATTGTGCAAATTACTTTTTGTGGAGGGGGTTTCTTACATATTGGTGGCTTCATGATTGTTTATTCATCATGAGATTCTTTTATGGTCTTTTCCTTTGCTTTTTTGAGATTGGATTTGATAAGATGAGAAGTGAAATGGGTGTGACCATTTTTCATTTTAGATTATTCTTTTTCTTCTCTTGATTGGGGATTTCTTTTTCCCCCACCATTCTTTGTAGGGGGCCGGCCAAAAAAAAAAGAGAAGGAGAGAGAGGTTCATGTGAGTGGTGATTTTTCTCATCTCATTCCTTGAAAAATTGAGAGCTCTATTTCCTTCTCTCAAGTTCATTCTTTTCCTCCACATACCATGGCAACTTCATATACCCCAAAAGAGACAACCTACTACTTTAGTCTACAGCAAATCTTGGATGCGTCGGCTAGCCAACTTCGTGCCCGAGTTGCCTCGGTCCAGAGGTGGGAGCCCGTAAAAGATTCCGGCTACGTGGTGCCCTTTCAGACGAGGTCGTGACGGACGGAGATTCCGCGGGAGATCGGAGTGGAGACGAAGACCGAAGGACACAGATCGCTTGGTATACCTCTCTACTCTTATTTTAGTTTGCTAGTTGCTAAGTTAATAGCCCGATCCGGGATAAAAGTGCGCGGTGGTGCCGGTTTGCTAGTTTGCAAAGTTTTTGTTTCCGCGTTTCCGGCGTCGGTTCGACGGCCGGGGCGCCGCCGCGGACTTACACTTTGCTCGGACTAGTCCTGCTCAGCTACTATACCATATAGTAAATATCATAAAAACGTACTGCTTCACAAGAAATCAATCCCAAAATGTGCATAAGAATGCCACGTGTGTCTGGTGCGCATGGAAATTGAAATCTATGAATGTGCCATACATGTACACAGAAACAAAATCTAAGTGCAATGGGTGTGCACGAAACACCTGTCAAAGGCAACGGGTGTGCCTGACAGCAATATCAGGTGCATCTGATATGCACGAAGAATCCCGATTTAGTGCATCTGATGTGCACCAAAATCGTATCAAGCGCCCAAGTATGCGCAAGGATCCAAATCAAGTGCACAAGGTGCACGAAAACAATATCGAGTATCACAATCGAAATCGACGGTATACAACACATCTCAATCCAAATCAGGTATACCGTGGTATATAATCTCATAACCATGTGCATCAGCATGCACAAAATCGAATCAAAATACTAAAAGTGCATGGAAACTATACCGAAAGCACAAGTCAAATCACATGCATGCCATAGGCATGAAATTAAAATCAACATCTTGAATGACATCAAATCGAAATCAAGTGCAACTGTGGTGCACAAAATCTCAATCATGCAAATAAATCGCCCAAAATATCAAAATCAAAGATGGCGGAAACAGTCCCGCTCTGGCACATCCTCTAAAGATTTCTGGCCAACTGTCATGGTCCCTCATAACATGTCTCGTCGACGATGCCGAACTCTAGCCTACTGGGTGTGCATAATATGACCGATCCTGGGTCCAAGTCTTCTCGTATTGTATTCCAGAAAGATCTTGTCGGGGTCTCTCCCGAATCCCGTTTCTGCCGAACTGCCCGGAAGTTATCACCCTATACTAAATCTATTTCTTTTTCCGGAGCAGCGGCATACTCATCGCGACTCCTTTTGGAAGATATATCCATATACAACGTCTTTGCATGCGTATCACATCTCTGATGTCAGCGGAGTGGAACGCTATCTCATCAAGATCTCGTACGAACCTCTTACTCCACTTTTCTCTAATGTCGACTGATTCGGACTCGTCTCTTCGTGGCTGCATGGACTGCGCTCCAACTACTATACTCATATCTGGAGTCTCCCAAGCAATGTATCCCATCACATAATATCCGAATGACGTCGAACCTTTCGATCAATTCATCAAAGTTCCATAATCCTCCAAGAGCTCAATATCTTAAGTACAGTTTAATAATATCCAGTACATGCCATAATACCTATGGACCAACCGTAGAAGGGAAAACCTAAGCCTCATTAATGGCATCGTGGAACTGCCGCAAACCCTAAGGTTTCAAAGCGTTCTCATGGTCATTATATCGGCTTTGGGTTTCATTCTTCTAGAGGGTCCACGGAATTATTTGCATGTTTTTCCGAATACTTTAAACTTGGAAAATGGGTTTCTGACATTCGATCGTTTTCCTTCGACTCCCAACGTACCTGCGTGAAGTATCCTCTAGCTGGAATCAATCAATCTGATGACCTCGCATCGGGGTAGGCAACAAATCACATATCCTAGTCATTCCTCCTTGGGTGACTGGTGATCTTCTATCATGTCTCTAAGTACAACTCGTGCGGCGTTAGCTTCAAACATCTGGGGAGATATCTTGTCATTCGCAGCAACAACTGGCTTATTCGTCCGCACGCTAAGCAGTGCCTCAATCATCAAGTATAATCGGTGCATTGACGGTCATCACATTCTGGCCGGCTTCTAGCAGTGGCCCAATCCTCTTGTGTTGATCTGCACGTTCGAGAAATTTATAAAAGCAATCCATCAAACGCTCATGGCGCGAAAACACAATAGGACGATACATATATGCAATCGTGTGTCCCTGGAATCACGCCCTGGTCAGTCCTCGTCCGTGAAGAGCTCGTGCTGACCGTAACTCAAGCCGCAACTCTCTCTGCCCGTGTAATCGTGGCAGCATAAACCATAAACCGATATCGATGAGGATAGATCATAAGAATGAATATAATAATGTGCAAGGAAATGTACATCCTAAGGCTTCTTAAGCGGAGTAGCGTATCATAAGTATGCCGCGGAACATACACACGGTACGTCACTCTCCTTAAGTCACCTACTTCATCAACCAAGGTCAACCTACGCGACGAAAGTTCGGGTCTAATACCCCCTTGAACAAGTCTACGTTCCGTACGGTCAAGCCTAGGTTCCGAATATAATATACCTCTAGACTCCGCATAATCAAACATAGACTCGAACCAAGGTTAACCTAGCGCTCTGATACCAACTTTGTCACGACCCGAAATAGCATGTGACTGGCACTTGAATCATATGAAGTCTATAGGACCCCATCTAATTCAAGTAAGCCAAAAATCCCAGAAATCTAAACCGTTTTAAAGAAGAAAGAAGGAAAAGTTTAGTTTTAAAGCAAGTAGTTTAACAACATAAGCCGAAATATGCATTTTTAAAACGTCAAGTCTTTTCTAAAAATTTCGGAAGAGTTTCCTTTGTAAATACTGGCCCTAAAAGGGGTACAACATGAATAATATGAATAAAGGTATCCCCAAGTGGGAGCTAGCTCTTTGCCAATTGGCGGTCACAACCACGCAAGCAATATAATATACAACGCTGAAAGGTGAGGATCAAAACTCAAAAGGGAAACTCAATATCATTAAGAAAACCCATATAATACAACGCGTGACTCTAAGGTCGAAAGAATATATAACTGGTCTTCTAAGGTTATAAATATACAAGTCTGGTTGATGGAGTTACTAGATACAACTGAAATATAAAGTACAATGGTGGTCACGATGCGAGTGAACCCACCTACCAAAGCAATCATCCGGAATGAAGTAATGTGCCAGCAAAGCCGCCAAGGAAAACCTGTGCGGCAAAACCTGCAAGAAAATGTGGCACAACGGGGGTGAGTTGCCAACTCGTGAGTAGAAAACATCACAGAGCAAAAATCGTATGTATGACTCAATCCTAGGTCATATGATCAGTAATATCCTCAATTGATAATAGCCTGAAGCATCTAATAAAATGGCAAGGGTAAACATCCATACATAAGTGTAATACCAAGTGCTCGTGTCAGTGCCTCAGGTAGCAACATATCATAATCATGAGGTATGAATGCATAAAATGAAAACAGAATACATCATGAATGAGAAAATTGTTTTCTTTATATAGTGAGATTTCTGTATGTATAAATCGAGGTATCATCAATGAAATCAACATGGAATCAGTGTCAAGCATCGACACAAAACATATATCCCAATATATCAATATCTCAGGCTCTGGCAATCCGGACTGGCCCGTATCCTCGAATCTCAATATCTAGGGCTCCGGCTATCCGGACTGGCCCATATCATCAAATCTCAAAACCTTAGGCTCCGGCAATCCGGACTGGCCTATACTTCGATCGGTATCCTCTGTGTTGGATATATGTATGCCCTTGAGGCCATTATATGATAGTGGATGTACACACACACACACACACACACACACACACACACACACACACACATACAGAGGACTTTCTTGCTCGACGTGATAGTATGCTATCTGGTTACACTTTATCTGATATGTTCACTTGATCAAGCTTTTATTCATTTGTACATGTTGATAAAGCCCTGAGGATATTTGCTTGACTACTGTGATTATGATAGAGATCATACTAGTGGGACATGTGTAGGTTATAAGCATATCCTGAAATGTCCCTAGTCGTGGGTGTATCGAGACGGGGCATCGATATTCCACAGTAGACTAGCGTATACGATACTAGACTCATCAGATGGGCGATGGTTGTTCCCATATCCATTGATATTTGACATCTAGATCGTATGCGGGTGCTCAGAAGAGACTGGGTACATTGGACGGACTCACCAAAAACTCCTATATGGTATTATATCTATCGTCGGATAGCAGTTCTCAGGTGACACTGGTACAGGTTAGTCTGTAGACTCGAGATCGTCATAGAGTCTCATGTGTTCTCCTACTGTGCTTTGATTTCCACCCTACCACGGCTCTGCTGAGTCATGCAAACAGGTGGCTTTTGGGTACAGTCCCGAGACATGTGGAGGCAATGATCGATAGGAGGGGTTTCGTCTCTCCCGGTATTGGGGGTTGATGTTGCGTAGTGCTCGATTGGCTATATCAGTAAGTCCCTGGCTAAGGCTGTTGAGATTTACTGATAAGTGTTATCAGTAGTATCTCGGTTTGATTATAGGCCATATATCGGCATGACTTATTGAGTTATTGGGGTCGACGATGCCATCCCTAGACTTAATATGCAGCATGTCTGACGAAGAGACCGGACTGTACGGTAAGTGTTACCGGTTGGCTCAACTGGAGTTTTGACAGGTTCGCTTGTTTTTCTTCTGCTCTCTTAATACCCGGGTAGCCGTTACGTTTAGCTGACCGCTTGCGGCTTATGGGTGTTTGATATGATCATCGCTTACTGCCGGCATATTGACGAGTCTTAGAGTCCCACAAAGGGGTTACCTAGATCAGGCGAAATGATGTGGGGTGCATATGGAGATATGTGCGGGTGCCTGATTAAATGCATTTATGTGATACCGCATTGTAATCTGGCTTTTTCTTTTGGTCGGGTCGTATGAGATATGACCGGTATATTAAATCAATTGTTGATTTAATATTAATGACCATTAGTCTTTTCACTTGTAACCTTTTCTTTATTTATTGTATGCATGAATGTATGTATGTACATATGTTGATATGAATGCACACATGCATGCATACATGTGTCATGGTGATGATACATTAGAGTTGGCTATGCAAAAATCACATGGTTTAAATATTTATTTATTTTGATTATTGATTAAAGAATAAATTAAGATTATATCATGGTTACTTAGTTTCTACACACTTCCATTGTTGACTGTGACTTGAACCATAGTTTAATTACTACACTTAAACCATGGTTTAGTCTCTACACTTAACCAAGATTTATTCCCTACACTCATTCTTTAACCAATTAACAAAATATCTAGATATTTTTAAACCATGGTTATGAGTGAGTAGACTCTCTCATATATTTGATTATTCTTTTTCTTTTTGGCATAACATTATCTTGAGCTTGCTTAGCCTCCTCCTTCTTTTTCTTCCTCATTACCTTACTAACTCTTGATTAGTGAGAGAAGGACATAAAAAGAAAAGATTTTTAAGTGAGATCCAAACCCACATCACCAATCTACACTAGTTTAGATCACTAGTTTAGGTTGTTTTGCATCACTTCTACTTGTTTTAATGAAGCAAGGAGCTTGAGCCAAGGAACTCCGCGGTGGTTCGTCGTGGAGAAAGAAGGACTTGAGCGGACCCGCCCATGCACCGAGTGGAACCAAAGAGGTCTACAAAGGTTGTATTTACTTTCATTTAGTGTTAGACTCTTGTTGTAGTATGAGATACTGTAGGGTTCCTAGGCACACTCAAGAGGTCTCACAAGGCATCAACCATGCCAAATTCAAATTTTTCCGGTGCCGAGAAACCCTAGACTAGATCGTTAACTAGAATTTAGGCGAAAACAAATGCGAATAAACAACTTTACTCTAAAGTAAAAGGGGCTACAACCTTTGTAGATCCGGTCCTCCACTTCCTTAGCTCCATGATGATGTCCCTCCGCTGCGATCATCGGATCCCGGACTCTAGCGATGGTTTCGTCGAAGAAATGATCGGGCTAGGTCGTCGACTTTGATGCCGAGATGATCTACGTCGAGGCAACTCAAGATCAAGCTCCACCTTCACCAAGTCATGAAACTTGTGAAGAAAACACCCTATACTACATGGCAAGTGGTAGATGATGAAGAAATAGAAAGTGGGTTCACTTTGGTTTTGGATTTCTCACTTGATTTCAACACTTGATATTTTTTAAGCAAAGCTTTTCTTTTTCTCTTAAAGAAGAAGAAGAAAAAGAATGAAAAAGAATAATGAATTAAAACAAAATAAATTGATGGTTATCATTTTGTAACCATGGATGAGTGTAGAGAATAAACTAAGGTTAAGTTGAATGGTTAGGTTAAAGGAAAGAAACAAAATGGTTACTTCTTCAAAGCTTCATGAAGCTTCAACAAAAGACAAAGCAAGCCACCATTTCATTTTCCTTTGCCAAAATGAATAAAGAGAATAAATAAATAAGTAAATCAAAACCCTAACCATTAACATAACCATGGTTTAATCATACACACCCAAGTTTACATGTATCATCAAACATGATACAAACTAGTGCACAAAACTATATCATATATACAATGTGCACATCAAGTAAGAAAATCCATCTTAAGTGAACCAATACTAGTTAATGTAAAGTAATATATCAAATATATAATTATACATTAAATCATTAAATCAATACTTGATTTAACGATCCGGTCATATCGCATATGACCGACTAATATCCAATGTATCGACTTATCGAATCAATCCTCGATTCGATAACTAGGTTATATCGCATACAACCAATCGATACATTCATCGCGAGAATAGAATACGGTATCACATACACGTATTATTCTCGCTCCCGCACATATCTTATATGCGCTCCCATTTCGTTTCGCTTGAGCCAGGAAACCTCTGTGTAGGATTCTAAAGACTCGTCAAGACGCCGGCAGCAGGTGATGATCATATCAAACACCCACAAGCTGCAAGCGGTCTGCTAAACGTAATGGCCACCCGGGTATTGAGCGATCAGAAGATCGACGAGCAAGCCCGCTCACACTCCTGTGAATCCAACCAGTAACACTTACCGTACAGTCCGGTCTCGTCGTCTGATATGTCGCATATCTTGCCTAGGGGTGGTAAACGCCAGACCCCAATAGCTCGATAAGTCGTGTCGATATGAGGTCTATAACAGTTCGAGAAACTACTGGTAACACTTAACAGTAAATCTCAGCAACCCTGGCCAGGGATTTCCGGTTATAGCCAATCGAACACAGCGCAACATCAACTCCCTATACTGGGAGAGACGAATCCCCTCCTATCGCTCATTGCCTCCATGTGACTCGGGACTGTACCCAAAAACCACCGTTTTGCACTCCCTCTTGGACGTGGTAAGGTGGAAATCAAAGCACAGTAGGAATCACACAAGACTCTATGACGATCTCGGGTCAACAGACTAACCTGTACCAGTGTCACCAGAGAACTGCCATCTGACGTAAGGTATAATACCATCTGGGAGTTCTCGGCGAGTCCGTCCAGTGTACCCAGTCTCCACTGAGCACTCGTATATCATCTCTGATGTCAAACACCAATGGATATGAGATCATCCATCGCCCATCTGTATGGGTCGAGATGGTATACGCTAGTCTACTCTGGTATATCGATGCCCCGTCTCGATACACCCACGACTAGGGACCTTGAAGGATGTACTTATGGACTACCATGTCCCCACTAGTATGATCCGCATCATAGTCCAGGTAGTCAAGTACACATCCTAAGAGCTTTACCAACATGTAACAGAGAGACAATCAGTATACACGTTAAGGTAAAGATCAACCAGATAGCATACTATCATGTCGAGCAAGAAAGTCCTCCCTATATATGTCCAAGCATCCACTACAATATACACCCTATGTATAGTAATGGCCTCTAGGGCATACATATAACTAACAATCTCCCACTTGCACTAAGGCCATCTGTAGCAGTGGTTGTAGTATCTCATACTCAACCATCCCATAAAAGTCTCTCTCTGGGAAAAGGCCTTTGTGAGTGGATCCGCCGTGTTGTCCTCTAAGTCTGTTCTCCTAATCTCGATCATCCTGGAGATCAACCATCTCCATGATCAGGTGACACTGCCTCAGAATATGTCTGGATCACTGATGGGACGGGCGTTCCTTGGCACAAGCCACAATTCCATTGTCACACAATGGGAGGAACTAAGTTCATCTCATGAACTAATATACACCCATACTTCCTCTTTGGTAGCATCTTTAGTAGCGATATAGCCAGCCTTTATCGTCTAGTATGCCACGGTATCTAGCTTGGAACTCTTCTAACATACCGTCCCTTTACTGAGGGTAAAGACAATGCCTGTGACTGACTTTCAGTCGTCCTTATCACCCTGGAACCCTTCCAGTGATTCTCCCCAGGATCGATTGATACCATCTCACTACAACTAGTGAGTATCCTAACATCCAAGTAGATCTATCTCATAGATCCAAAATCCAGGATTTAGTAGGTATCACTTTGATCCTATATGGAGAATCTTTGTGATAAGCGGAGATTGACCGAGCGTAGCATAGGAAACTCCCTTCTTATCAAGAGTATGTCATCCACGTACTCTACGAGGATCACCACCATACTCCCTACTACCTTTTTGTATATACAAGGTTCATCTACCATTTTGATGAAGTCAAACTCTTTGACTACCATATCAAAACAGACGTTCCAACTCCACGATGCCTGCTTTATCACATAAAATATCTTGCACACGTTTCCGCTGCTCCCACTGTCTACGAAGCCCTCTGGCTGTGTACTTACAGACGCTCTCTTCTAAAACATCATTTTAGAAAAGCAGTCATGACACCCAACCGCCAGATATCGTAGTCATGGTATGTAGCCGTGGCAAGTAGGATCCGGATGGACTTAACCATAGCCACTGGAAAAGGTTTCATCATTATCCACGCCTGGTCGATGACGAAAACCTTTAACAAGTCTAGCTTTGAAAGTCTCAACTTTTCCATCTGCACCAAGTAATCTTCTCAAGATATACTTGCTCCTGATGGGGATTTAACCTTTCAGATATAGCAACCAAAGTTCATACTTTGTTGGTGTACATGGATTCCATCTCAGATCGCTAAGCATCTAGTCATTCTTACAGAGTCCCTACTCTCAATGGCCTGCTCGAAACTAGTTAGGTCATCATCTCATGATGCAATCCTCGCTCCCACTGTCATAGAGAAACAGAAGTATCTCTCAGATGGGTGAGAAACCCTACTAGATCGGCGGAGAGGCTGAGGTTCGTTGGTAACTATTGAATCCTTTGGTTTTATTAAATTATCTGCTGCAGTTTGTATAGCTGGAACCTTTCCAGTTCTACATAACAGACTTGGCCTCGAGCTTGTCCGGATTTTGCTTTTAGACATAGGCCGGTCAACCCCAAATCTTAACTAGCTTAAGACATGGGCTCTTCCCATACCATATCTCATATGGAGTGGTAGGCTTTGATCTGATTCGAACCTAATTCAATAGGTATGCAGCTTCTCAAGTGCATAACCCCCAAAAGGAAATTGGAAACTCAGTAGTACTCATCATAGGGCACACCATATCATATAGGGTGCTATTGCTCCGCCCCGATATACCATCGTGCTATGGTGTATTCGGAGGAGTAATGCTGAGAGAGAATCTCATTCTTCTTTAGAACAGTCCAGGAATTCTATGCACAAGTATTCTCCTCCTTGATCTCATCAAAGGACATAATACTTATACCCGTATTGGTTCTCTACTTGTAACTTATATTCTGTGAATATCTCAAAAGTTTCGGACTTATGTTTCAACAGGAACATATGTCTGAATCTTGAGAGATCATCAGAGAACGTAATGAAGTACAAAGAACCGGTCCTGGCATGTGCAGACAGGGGACATTACATACATCATCATGTATCAGTCCCAAGAGTTCACCAACTCTTTCTCTGTTTCCAATAAACAGAGTTATGGTCATCTAATCTTTGTGACATGACTGGCAAGTTTCATAAGATGTAAATTCAAACAGATTTAAATATGCATCTATGTGCAACTTAGCTAGTCGGGTCGCATTGATATGACCTAGTCTACAATACCTCAAGAAGGATCCGTTCAATTATGAACTCTTCCTCTTGTGTGTGTTCCATATACTAAGAACTGTAGTTTGATTTAGAACATCAATGCTTTTAGATAATGTGCCTGAACCGATCAACTTTTGATATAGGAAATGTTCAAAACATTATCCAACAATACAAAATTATATCCTTTCTTTACTAATAAAGAGACTGATATGATTTTGTATATCAGGTTCGGTATCTAATAACATTCGTTCAGAATCAATGTATTGGTAATACAGGGTGACAGTGACCAACAGACTTGGCTGCAACACTTGTCCCGTTTTCTGTCTCATGAAACTTACCACCCTTCTCAGTTCTCTACCTTTTTGTAGCCCTATGTAACAGATTACATATCTGGGATCCTGATCCGGTATCAAATACCCAGGACGTAGAGGATACAGAGAAACAGTTCTTTGTAATGAACACACCCGAAGGAGATGCATCATATGCACTTTCTTCGTTTGGGCGGCATAGGAATTCTGGTATTCCCCTATTTCCTGCTCTGTCTTATAACATTTATAGGTTGGAGCGGGACCAACGTTCCCTGGCTCAGTATAACAAGCGGGTTCGGTCAATCTATCCGTTTTATTATCTTGATTAAGGCGTGATATGGTCGCTACCTGGAGAGAGAGAGAAGAAAACACTCAGCGTGCGCTCTTGCAAGAATAGATTGGTTATTATTTTATCTAACCGGGATGGCTCCCACTGTTTTAATCAAATCTTCCTTCAAACCCTAAAAGGAAAGACTAGCCCGGATTAATTACACGCTACAAGTTCGCCAATCTTTCAGCCAGGCCAGTGTCGGTACTTTGAGGGAGGTCCCCCGTGCTTTCGCACGAACCTAATTAATATAAACCTCATTTTCCCAGAGGCGTAACCTCGTTAACACCTTTCTAGACACCTACTTGATCGGCTAATTGTAATGTGTAAAACTCTCCCAGGAGTAACTCTTACTCGCAGCGGGTATCGGGATCCAACTATCTCATAGAAGGTATGCAATCTCATTGCAAATTTCAACACTTGAAATTCCCGATAATTTTGCCCCTAGCAGCTATATGACCTTAATATAGTCAACAAATCATAAGTGCTAGTCAAGTTCAACCCGTCATTTCCCGATTGAATTAAACCCACCCGCATGACCCTTAACATAGTCAACAAAGTCGCACGACTACTCTAATCCAATCGCATTATATGCTTGCAGATAAGCACTAGTTAGCTACCGTACACTACGTCTTGACGCATGCCAAACTACCGCAGCACGAATACTAAATAGTACTTATCTGAAACGACGGAGGGCTACGACAGGTTTTTCTGAAAACCTATTGCGTAATGAACTTGATATCATTGTAGAATCAAATGAATTTTGAAATGGAGTCGTTTTTGAGGCTTTTCTAGTTTTGCTAAAGGGGTCACTCCCAGTGAAGGGATCGTCGGCCCTTTCCTCATCGAATAAGGTGCAGGATATATCATATATACCGCTGTACAAAGCAGAAACTATAGAAGCTATCAAAATACAAACCGAGTGTATAGCATCTGCCAGTTATTGCTAAAGGGGTCACTCCCGGTGAAGGGATCGTCGGCCCTTTCCTCATCGAATAAGGTGCAGGATATATCATATATACCGCTGTGCAAAGCAAGAACTGTAGCTACCTGTTTTATTTTTGAAATTCGATTCTACAACATTTTTAGGTTTCTTTTATTTCATTAATCTCATTAATGAAGTCCCATCATTTAAGTTACCTAAACATCACAGATAAATACGACGTACACTTATGCCATCCGCATTCGCCTCGATGTCCCCTCGTGCACCGTTAGGTTAGGTAACTAACGGCAGAGCAGGGCAGGGCTAGCGCGGGTGTAAAACATAAGTAACGCCTATATAATATATCATATATACTATATACAGTATTTATGACAGAACATCACATGATCACATCACAGATATCGCAGCAGAAGAAATATCATATGAAATATTGGATATACTAGGACGTCCGTGTTTTTAATACGAGCCAGTATAAAACACGGATTCCACGGTCGTGATGAATAGCCAAACCCACACTCCTAGACCCCTACGAGAGCGGCAAGCAACCCTACCAATTCTAGAGTTAGGAGACCCGGACTCGACTCCTCGAGTTGGTCTCCCACTGGACTCCAGAACTCGGTTACTTGTGCCCTCCTCCTTGGGTCTATCCTAGTGCGGAAAAGTAAATAATATACAAAAGGTGACATCTTCCGCAACCTGGAAGTGCCCTAATAAAAGAATATTACATACAAGTTTTTACATGAATGAAAATGAAAAACACGTATCTCACATAAAAATCCCTCGGCTATTCAAACACGACGGTCCAATATAACATATCCAGCAACACATAACATCACATGTCATCAACGTAAGTAAACATGCGTATCCCAATTGTCGCTGACATATAGCAACGAAAACAGCGATATCACATATTACACTTACGGTCACAGAAAAGAAAGTGTAAAACTACAACAGTTGGAATCCGCAAACTCTTTAGACATCGCATGCCTAATCAAATAAATTCCTTAGACATCGCATGCCTAACAATTATAAACCCCGCATTTTAGTCTCATTATTGAAAACACTTTTCAATATCAAATCGGACAATTCAACAGGATTCCCGATATTCTGATCGAATGCTCGTCGCAAACTTTAGTAGACGGCCGCACCCCCGATACCGTCGACGAAGTGCACCAAGGCGGAACACCGCTGTCGCGAGCACCCGAACGGATGCTTTCGACGACGGGGTTCTCCTACAATCACTTAGTCGGGGCTATGGGGTGTGGCTGTCTATTAAGTTTACCCGGCGAGTATCCGCGTACACTACATGATTGCGACGGACTTTTGATCGCGTCAAAATTCCGTGGCAACCGGTCAAGTGAGACTAAACTGCTATGTTTATAACATTCATTCAGTTATCTCATAACCATTTGTGGATTCCAAATATTGTATCACATTCCAGATAAACAGAAAATGTTAAACTTTTCGATCGAACAGTCAAACACCCAAGTTTTCCCAGAACAGCTCAACACATGAAATATGTTTAAGAACATTCACTTCGTGCCACAGTACCAACGGTCCAGCCGTAGAAGGGTCAAGCCAACGCCTCACATATGGCACGCCGTACTGCCCCAAACCCTAAGGTTCAAAGGGCAGTTCAAGACGGTCACATAATCGAGTTAAGATTTGTTGTCTTCTAGAGGGTCCATCGCGTTACTTGCACTACTTCGAACGCTCTTAAACTACGGAAAGATCCAACACTTGGAAATTTTCCGACAGGGGAAAAAGTGGGTATTTATATCCGGTCAAACTTTTCAACATTTTCTAAAATTATCCGGAAAAACCCATAGACGAAGTTAAACATCCCGATCGAAACACCGAGTCCCCAATACAACCCAGAAAACTCAACTCTTGAGTATAATTAAAAGTGCCCAGAAACATCAGGAATCACATACGGGGGAAACTGTACAAAATAGAAACCCTAATTCATCAATTTCGCCGCGGAACCGCCGCCAATGGCATGTCATTGCCGCGGTTCCGCGGCCGTTTAATTGAGTTACAGTCTCGTTTTGCACAGTTAATCTTATATTTCCCTGTACTATTTTCTGAGCATTTTTAATTGGGAAAAATCCACAGTTTTCAAAATTGTACAGAGAGGGGTGAAAAACGGGGATTTCGGGTTCGATCGGACTTCTAACATCGTCTACACTTCGCCTAAAGCTCTAGCTAGGCTCTGATACCACTGTAGGGTTCCTAGGCACACTCAAGATGTCTCACAAGGCATCAACCATGCCAAATTCAAATTTTTCCGGTGCCGAGAAACCCTAGACTAGATCGTTAACTAGAATTTAGGCGAAAACAAATGCGAATAAACAACTTTACTCTAAAGTGAAAGGGGCTACAACCTTTGTAGATCCGGTCCTCCACTTCCTTAGCTCCATGATGATGTCCCTCCGCTGCGATCATCGGATCCCGGACTCTAGCGATAGTTTCGTCGAAGAAATGATCGGGCTAGGTCGTCGACTTCGATGCCGAAGATGATCTACGTCGAGGCAACTCAAGATCAAGCTCCACCTTCACCAAGTCATGAAACTTGTGAAGAAAACACCATATACTACATGGCAAGTGGTAGAGGATGAACAAATAGGAAGTGGGTTCATTTTGGTTTTGGATTTCTCACTTGATTTCAACACTTGATATTTTTCAAGCAAAGCTTTTCTTTTTCTCTTAAAGAAGAAGAAGAAAAAGAATGAAAAAGAATAATGAATTAAAACAAAATCAAGTGATGGTTATCATTTTGTAACCATGGGTGAGTGTAGAGAATAAACTAGGGTTAAGTTGAATAGTTAGTTTAAAGGAAAGAAACAAAATGGTTACTTCTTCAAAGCTTCATGAAGTTTCAACAAAAGACAAAGCAAGCCACAATTTCATTTTCCTTTGCCAAAATTAATAAAGAGAATAAATAAATAAGTAAATCAAAACCCTAACCATTAACATAACCATGGTTTAATCATACACACCCAAGTTTACATGTATCATCAAACATGATACAAACTAGTGCACAAAACTATATCATATATACAATGTGCACATCAAGTGAGAAAATCCATCTTAAGTGAACCAATACTAGTTAATGTAAAGTAATATATCAAATATATAATTATACATTAAATCATTAAATCAACACTTGATTTAACGATCCGGTCATATCGCATATGACCGACTAATATCCAATGTATCGACTTATCGAATCAATCCTCGATTCGATAACTAGGTTATATCGCATACAACCAATCGATACATTCATCGCGAGAATAGAATACGGTATCACATACACGTATTATTCTCGGTCCTGCACATATCTCATATGCGCTCCTATTTCGTTTCGCTTGAGCAAGGAAACCTCTGTGTAGGACTTTAAAGACTCGTCAAGACGCCGGCAGCAGGTGATGATCATATCAAACACCCACAAGCCGCAAGCGGTCTGCTAAACGTAACGGCCACCCGGGTATTGAGTGATCAAAAGATCGACGAGCAAGCCCGCTCACACTCCTGTGAATCCAACCAGTAACACTTACCGTACAGTCCGGTCTCGTCGTCTGATATGTCGCATATCTTGCCTAGGGGTGGTAAACGTCAGACCCCAATATCTCGATAAGTCGTGTCGATATGAGGTCTATAACAGTTCGAGAAACTACTGGTAACACTTACCAGTAAATCTCAGCAACCCTGGCCAGGGATTTCCGGTTATAGCCAATCGAACACAGCGCAACATCAACTCCCTATACCGGGAGGGACGAATCCCCTCCTATCGCTCATTGCCTCCATGTGACTCGGGACTGTACTCAAAAACCACCGTTTTGCACGCCCTCTTGGACGTGGTAAGATGGAAATCAAAGCACAGTGGGAATCATACAAGACTCTATGACGATCTCGGGTCAACAGACTAACCTGTACCAGTGTCACCAGAGAACTGCCATCTGACGTAAGGTATAATACCATCTGGGAGTTCTCGGCGAGTCCGTCCAGTGTACCCAGTCTCCACTGAGCACCCGTATATCATCTCTGATGTCAAACACCAATTGATATGGGATTATCCATCGCCCATATGTATGGGTCGAGATGGTATACGCTAGTCTACTCTGGTATATCGATGCCCCGTCTCGATACACCCATGACTATGGACCTTGAAGGATGTACTTATGGACTACCATGTCCCCACTAGTATGATCCGCATCATAGTCCAGGTAGTCAAGTACACATCCTAAGGGCTTTACCAACATGTAACAGAGAGACAATCAGTGTACATGTTAAGGTAAAGATCAACCAGATAGCATACTATCATGTCGAGCAAGAAAGTCCTCCCTATATATGTCCAAGCATCCACTACAATATACATCCTATGTATAGTAATGGCCTCTAGGGCATACATATAACTAACAGATACTACTTTCTTACTTTAAATTTCTAGTTTGATCCTAGGTTAAGATTACTTCCCAAAATTTTAATTACAGCATGTGTGTTGGTTGCAAACCCTACTCAAGGTGCTAAGGAAACCCAACATGGTATCAGAGCCAAGCTAGAGCATTAGACTAACCTAGACGACGTTAAAATACTTCGAACGAACATCGATTGCCCGAAAATACCACTCTCTGGAAATTTTTCAAAATGTTGGGAATTTTCACATTAAAAATATTCAGAAAATCATGCAGGTAATTCTGTGGACCCTCTAGAAGAACGATGCCCTAACTCGATTAAACGACCACGGAACCGCGGCAGAAACCTGCTTTTGGCGGCGGTTCCGCGGCGTCGTTTGTGAGGCTCGGGTCGGCCCTTCTACGGTTGGTCCATTGGTACTGTGGCATGCTTCTGGGTAATTTTAATTCTGCTCAGGTGTTGAGCTTCTCTGTGGATTTTTGGGTCATTGATCGATCGATCAAATGGTTTAACATCGCCTAGTTTATGAGCATATGTTGACATGAGATGTTATATGTTGCTGTAAAATGATGTATAGGATCGTCGCGATGAATGGCCGGGGGTTTTATGTGAGTTGAGAGTTTTCTTTTCATTCATGTAAAAATTCATTTGTATGTAATATTCTTTTATTTGGGCACATCCAGGTTGAGGATGATGTTTCCTTCGATGTATATTATTTACTTTTCCGCATTAGGATAGACCTAAGGTGGGGAGCACAAGTGACCGGGTTCTAGATTTCGGTGGGAGGCCATCTCGAGGAGTCGAGACCGGGTCTCCTAACTCTAGAATTGGTAGGGTCGCTTGCCGCTCTTGTAGGGGTCTTGGGTGTGGGATTGGCTATTCATCACGACCGTGGAACCCGTATTTTCTATCATTGGCTAAATATAAAATACGGAATTCCTAGTATATCCTATATTTTCATATATGTGCTTCTGCTGTTTATATTCTGTGATGTGATCGCTTGATATATCTGAGATGAATGCAATATTATATATGAGATATATAGTAGGCGTTGCATATGTTTTGCATCCGCGCTAGTCCCGTCCCGGTATGCCGTTAGTTAAGTAACCTAACGGTGCATAACAGAACATTGTGGCGAATGCGGATGGCATAAGCGTACGTTGTAATTTCGTTTCTTTTCTGTGTTTGGCTTAAGGACTTAAATGATGGGACTACATTAATATGATTAATGTAAGGAAAAATAAACCTAAAACGATATTGTAGAATCGAATTTTAAAAACCACTTGTTTTTTTGTGAAAAAGCTACATTTCAAAATTGCGGAAAATAAGCCACTCCTTTTGAAAACTGTTTGATTCTACAACGATATCAAGTTCAAAGCGTTAAAGGTTTTGTTAAAAACCATCCGCAACCCTCCGTCATCTTAGGAAGTAGAGTACTTAGTATTCGTGCTACGTTTGTTGACTATAGTTAAGGCGTAGTGTACGGTAGCTAAGTGATGTCTTCCTACACCGCATATGATGCAGATTAATTAGGACATTCATATGACTTTATTGACCATAGTTAAGGGTCATGTGGGTGGGTCTAATTAATCATGAAATGACGGGTAGAACTTGATTAGTGCTTGTGATTTGTTGACCGTAGTTAAGGTCATAAGTGTTAGGGGTAAAAACCATATCGGGAGTTTCAAGAGTTCGAAATTTGCAATGAGATTGCATACCTTCCATATGATGGTTGGATCCCGATCCCACTGTGAGCAAAGGTTGCTCCCAGGAGAGTTTTACACTTTACAATTAGCTAACCCATTAGGTGTCTAGAAAGATATTAACGTAGCTACGCCTCTGGGAAGACGAGGTTTATATTAATTAGGTCCGTGGGAAAGCACGGGGAACCTCCCTCAAGTACCGACACTGGCCTGACTGAACGGTTAGCGAAGTTGTAGAATGTAATTAATCGTGGCTAGTTTTCCTTTTAAGGTTTTAAGGGAAATTTGATAAAAGCAGTGGGAGACATCGATTAGATAAGATAATAACCAATATGATCTTTACAAGAGATTTCGCTGAGTGTATTCTTTTCTCTCTCTTAATGGCATATACCAATGACAGGACTCAAGCTTCTACTAGATAAAAATAAACTGAATGGGATCAATTATAAAGACTGGCTGAGGTACATTAACGTTATCTTGACTTATGATAAGGTATCATATGTCCTCACGGCCCCGGCCCCGCCCGTCCCAGGTCCTAAATCTTTGGTTGCGGATATGGAAGTCCGCAAGACATGGGAAGCTGACTGTGCCACGGCCAAATGCATCGCGCTTGCATCGATGGATAACACACATCAAAAGCAGCACGAGAAAATGGATGTTCAATCCATCTTTCTCCATACAAAAGAGTTGTATGGGGAGCAATCTCGTGTCCTACAATACAAAGCTTCTAGAAAGCTGTTTCAAATGCGGATGGCTCCTGGCACACCAGTAAGTGACCATGGTCTGAAGATGATAGCTCTTATAGAAGAGCTTGAGGACCTCGGATGGTCAATGGACAACGAACAATATATTGATATTATTCTACAGTCTCTCCCCCAGCCTTTGCTCAGTTTGTAGTTAACTTCAACATGCACAACATGGAGAAGTCACTACCTGAACCTCTCAATATGTTGAGAAGTGTAGAGAGCACGCTCACGTCAGTGAAGACTCCTGCTTTGATTTCTGGGCCATCTTTCTCTTCTAGCCCGAAGGCCAAGGCCAAAGGAAAGATGAAGAAGAAACCCACCGAACCTAGAGGTGGAGTTAAAAAGGCTAAGGGGAAAGACAAGTCCAAGGCTGGAGAATCGGGGAAAGGGGAATGTTATCACTGCTACAAAACGGGACACTGGAAGCGCAACTGCACTGAGTACTTGGATCTCAAGAAGAAGCATGGCGATGCTTCCGCCTCAGGTGTATTTATGACAGAAAACTATTTTTCTATAAACACTGCTTCCTAGGTATTAGATACCGGTTTAGGTTCTCACATTTACAATTCCATGCAGGGGCTGAGAAATAGCAAAGTTTTGAAGACAGGTGACCATACTCTCCGGGTTGGAAATGGTTCCAATGTACATGCGGTTTCAGTGCATGTACATGCGGTTTTAGTGCATGTACATGCGGTTTCAGTGGGAGAGTATCACCTGGGGTTGCCATCAGGGTGTATATTGGTTTTGAACCTATGTTATTATGTACCTAGTATGCTTTGTAATATGATATCCGTTTCTTTGTTAGACAAAGAAGGATATAATTTTGTATTGCAGAACAATATTATGAACATTAACCTGAATCAAATGTTGGTTGGGTATGGTACACTTAATAACGGGATATACGTCCTAAATCAACACACAGTTTTCAGCATACAACACACTAATAAAAGAAAACTTTCAGAAATAAATGAAGCTTTTCTTTGGCACTGTAGACTTGGTCATATTAACGAAGCAAGACTAAACAAGCTACATAAATATGGATATTTAAACCCTTTTGAATATAAATCTTATACGACTTACCGGTCTTGTATCAAGGGTAAAATGATCAAATCTCCGTTTACAGGACACGGAGAAAGAGCTACTCAGCTCTTAGCCCTCATACATAGTGATGTATGCGGGCCAATGTCTACACAGGCTAGAGGCGGTTTTTCTTAATTCATAACTTTTACTGATGATTTCTCAAGGTTCGGTCATGTGTTTTTATTAAAGCATAAGTCTGAAGCTTTTGAGAAATTCACTGAGTACAAACTTGAAGTAGAAAAACAAACCGGCTTGAGTATCAAAATGCTTCGATCAGATCGAGGTGGGGAGTATCTCAGTACAGAATTTTCAGACTTTCTAAAAGAGAATGGGATTCTCTCTTGGCTCACTCCTCCTTACACACCACAGCACAACGGTGTGTCAGAGCGAAGGAATCGGACCCTATTAGATATGGTATGTTCTATGATGAGTTACCTGTCTCATTTTGGGGGCATGCATTAGAGACTGCAGCGTTTCTATTGAAAAGGGTTCCAACCAAAACCGTGTCTACCACGCCATATGAGATATGGTATGGGAAGAGACCATCTCTTGAACGAGTTAAGATTTAGGGTTGTCCGGCCTATGTCAAAAAGAAAAATCCGGACAAGCTCGAGACACGGTCAGTCATGTGTAATTTTGTAGGGTATCTAAAGAATTCCTATGGATATCTATTCTACCACAAGGAGGAACAAAAGGTGTTTGTTTCTCACTATGCCACATTTTTAGAAATGTTTTTTTTACAAATGATACAGATGGCAATGTGGTAGACCTAAAAGAAGTTCTAGAAACACAAATTACAAATGACGACTTGGTTGAACCGGCTGTTGCAACAGAGACAAATGAACCTTAACCATTCCGTAGATCTGGTAGGACTTCTTGCCCTCCGGAGAGATACTACGGTTTCCTCATTGATGGTGGTAAAGAAGATTGCATCATGGATGATGATGATCCTACCAGTTTTTAGCAAGCTACCACGAGTGGAGACTCTGTGAAGTGGCTGGATGCCATGAGATTTGAAATGGAGTCTATGTACACCAACAAAGTATGGACTTTGGACATTTTACCCCCTGGGGTAAAACCTGTGGGGTGCAAATGGATCTTTAAAAGAAAGATTGATGTAGATGGGCAGGTGGAGACCTATAAGGCAAGACTTGTGGTGAAAGTATTTCGTCAAAGACCGGGTTTGGACTATGACGGAACTTTTTCTCCCGTAGCCATGCTTAAATCCATTCGGATCCTACTTGCTATTGCTGCTTACTACGACTATGAAATCTGGCAGATGGACGTTAAAACTGCATTTCTAAATGGTGATTTAGAAAAATGCGTTTATATGGATCAGTCAGAGGGCTTCGTTGACTGTGGGAGCAGCGGGAAAGCATGTAGATTGCTTAAATCCATTTATGGATTAAAGCAGGCATCACGGAGCTGGAACATCTGTTTTGATGATGTTATCAAAGAGTTTGATTTCATCAAAAATCCAGATGAACCTTGTGTTTATAAGAAGGCTGTAGAGAAAGCTATCACATTCCTCGTATTGTACGTGGATGACATTCTTCTGATAGAAAATGACATTCCTATGCTGCAGTCGGTCAAATCATTCTTATCACAAAGGTTCTCCATGAAGGACTTGGGTGATGCCATGTACATATTGGGCATTCGGATCTATAGGGATAGATCCAAGAGGTTATTGGGATTGTCCCAAACCAGATACATCAAAACCATCCTAAAGAGATTTAGTATGGAAGACTCTAAGCGGGGTGCCTTACCCACTTGCCATGGAGTCACTCTCTCCAAGGACTTTTGCCCAAAGACTGATGAAGAGAGAGCTCGCATGAGCATTATACCCTACGCTTTAGCCGTAGGATCTATAATGTATGTGATGTTGTGTACATGCCCTGATGTAGCTTATGCACTAGGTGTAGTAAGAAGGTATCAGTACAACCCTGAGGAGAATCACTGGACAGCTGTGAAGAACATTCTTAAGTACTTGCGAAAGACTAAAGAATTGTTCTTGGTGTATGGTAACGGAGATCTCCAAATGGAGGCCTTTACCAATTCGAGCTTTCAGAGTGATAAGGACGACAACAAATCATCTCTGGGTTTGTATTTACCCTCAATGAAGTGGCGGTATGTTGGAAAAGTTCCAAACAGGATACCGTTGCAGACTCTACGATGGAAGCTGAGTACATTGCTGCAAATGATGCCGCCAAGGAAGCCGTCTGGATGAGGAAATTCGTCTCGGAGCTAGTGGTAGTTCCAACCATGATTTATCAAATACTATTGTATTATGATAATAATGGGGCTATGACGTCAGCCAAGGAGCCCAGGTCCCATTAGCGATCTAGACACATCCTGAGGCGTTTTCATTTGATCCGGGAGATAGTTGATCGCCGCGAGATTGAGATTCAGAGAGTAAATACAAAGAATAACACTGCGGATCCACTCACCAAGGCTCTCCCTCAGCCACAGCATGAGCGACTTTTCGAGATGTTGGGTATGAGATACGCCAATAACTGGCCTTAGTGCAAGTGGGAATTTGTTGGATATATGTATGCCCTAGAGGCCATTATATGATAGTGGATGTATACACACACACACACTCACACACACACACACACACACACACACACACACAGAGGACTTTCTTGTTCGACATGATAGTATGCTATCTGGTTACACTTTATCTGATATGTTCACTTGATCATGCTTTTATTCATTTGTACATGTTGATAAAGCCCTGAGGATATTTGCTTGACTACTGTGATTATGATGGAGATCATACTAGTGGGACGTGTGTAGTTTATAAGCATATCCTGAAATGTCCCTAGTCGTGGGTGTATCGAGACGGGGCATCGATATTCCAGAGTAGACTAGCGTATACGATACTAGACCCATCAGATGGGCGATAGGTGTTCCCACATCCATTGATGTTTAACATCGAGATCGTATGCGGGTGCTCAGTGGAGACTGGGTACACTGGACGGACTCACCAAGAACTCTTATATGGTATTATATCTATTGTCGGATAGCAATTCTCAGGTGACACTGGTACATGTTAGTCTGTAGACCTGAGATCATCATAGAGTCTCATGTGTTCTCCCACTGTGCTTTGATTTCCACCCTACTACGGCTCTGCTGAGTCGTGCAAACAGGTGGATTTTGGATACAGTCCCGAGACATGTGGAGGCAATGATCGATAGGAGGGTTTTTGTCTCTTCCGGTATTGGGGGTTGATGTTGCGCAGTGCTCGATTGGCTATATCAGTAAGTCCCTGGCCAGGGCTGTTGAGATTTACTGATAAGTGTTATCAGTAGTATCTCGGTTTGATTATATGCTATATATCGGCATGACTTATTGAGTTATTGGGGTCGACGATGCCATCCCTAGACTTAATATGCAGCATATCTGACGAAAAGACCGGACTGTACGGTAAGTGTTACTGGTTGGCTCGACAGGAGTTTTGACAGGTTCGCTTGTTTTTCTTCTGCTCGCTCAATACCCAGGTGGCCGTTACGTTTAGCTGACCGCTTATGGCTTGTGGGTGTTTGATACGATCATCCCTTACTGCCGGCATATTGACGAGTCTTAGAGTCCCATAAAGGGTTACCTAGCTCAGGCGAAATGATGTGGGGTGCATATGGAGATATGCGCGGGTGCCTGATTAAATGCGTTTATGTGATACCGCATTGTAATCTGGTGTTTTCTTTTGGTCGGGTCGTATGAGATATGACTGGTATATTAAATCAATTGTTGATTTAATATTAATGACCATTAGTCTTTTCAGTTATAACCTTTTCTTTATTTATTGTATGCATGAATGTATGTATGTACATATGTTGATATGAATGCACACATGCATGCATACATGTGTCATGGTGATGATACATTGGAGTTGGCTATGCAAGAATCACATGGTTTAAATATTTATTTATTTTGATTATTGATTAATGAATAAATTAGGATTATATCACGGTTACTTAGTTTCTACACACTTCCATTGTTGACTTTGACTTGAACCATGGTTTAATTACTAAACTTAAACCATGGTTTAGTCTCTACATTTAACCACGATTTATTCCCTACACTCATTCTTTAACCAATTAACAAAATATCTAGATATTTTTAAACCATGGTTATGAGTGAGTAGACTCTCTCATCTATTTGATTATTCTTTTTCTTTTTGGCATAACATTATCTTGAGCTTGCTTAGCCTCCTCCTCCTTCTTCTTCCTTATTACCTTACTACCTCTTGATTAGTGAGAGAAGGAGATACAAAGAATTTTTTTTTAAGTGAGATCCAAACCCACATCACCAATCTACGCTAGTTTAGCCCACTAGTTTAGGTTGTTTTGCATTACTTCTACTTGTTCTAGTGAAGTAAGGAGCTTGAGCCAAGGAACTCCGCGGTGGATCGTCGTGGACAAAGAAGGACTCGAGCGGATCCATCTATACACCGAGTTGAACTAAGGAGTCTAGCAAGGAACTCTATAAAGGTTGTATTTACTTTCACTTAGTGTTAGACTCTTGTTGTAGTATGAGATACTACTTTGTTACTTTAAATTTCTAGTTTGATCCTAAGTTAAGATTACTTAGCACCCAAAATTTTAATTACAGCATGTGTGTTGCTTGCAAACCCTACTCAAGGTGCTAAGGAATCCCAACACTCCGGATCCCAACACTCCGGATATCCGTCGAGTCACAATAAAATCACCGGTCAGTAGTGCTCCCCTGCCAGGCTCAGTGCCATCATCTGCGATCATCTTGCCCCGGGGTACCGCACCGGGCCCACCATGCACCCACAAACGGTTCCTCCTCCTCCTCAAATCGGTTGTATGATATCGCTCAAGAGCCGAGAAAACTCATGGTGGACATATCTCAAATCATATCATGAGAAAACCGCAATTTTATCTTTAGAAATGATGATCAGTTTATAAAATCTTTGCGGTTTCTCCAAATCCATAAATCTCATGGAAATCCGAAATCTCAAAATCATGATGTCAATAGACAGTGGATACTGGCATAAAGCTCCATAATAACTCATGACAAACGAATGTATAAATGCAAGAAGTATCTCAGTAATAAATGCAATATCTAATCTAGCACAATAACAATATATCGGAACTATCAGCTAACAAGAGATATCAATGAATTAATATTCTCTAAAGTGTACGTGACATGGTAATTACCGATGATGATGTGTGTGAGCCGTCAAGTAAGTTTTCATAGACATACGCATCATCGGTAATGGTGCTGGTGTCCTGATAACATGGGTTCAATATAACAATAAAAACACATTTAAACATGAAATGCGATGCGAATAGAAAGAATATGCAGAAAATGAATAATGAACGCAACAATAAAGAATCTACATTAATATACACGAGTCATACCGTTTGGCAATGAAATAGCACGAATCGTGGTGTTTAGAAAATAGGGTTACGGTGTTTTTAAGAAAAGGTACGTCCTTTGAAATATCCGTAGAATCCTTTAGCCTGTCTTTAAAATACTCACGATTCGTTAGTTTTGAAATAAGTATGACTCGAGTCCAGTCTAACATCTACTAAGTAAACTACATGTCTAAACTAACAGACTAATCGAAAGGGTAAGGAAAACCACCTAAGTCTGAGTCGATATCCATATCCAGTAGTCGGTGATCCCGCCTCAATAGTATCACGTACGATACAATATATCGTATGACATTCTCGAGTCAAGAGTGCGGATCTATCATCATAATCATATCACGTACGGTAAATCCATCGTACGGCATCCCAAATCTGGGTACGGGTCAAATATTATATTTATCTCATTTTTCATCTGGTATCCTTATCATCACATATCATGAACTGGGGGTACTGATCTAAAGTCCAGTACATACTGATACCATCAATATATAAATATATATATGCGTGTGTATGAAAACACATCGCCTAAGGACCCGCTAATAATATCATGTCGTATCTCATAATACGAACCAAATCACATCACCGATCTCATGGCATCATGCCCAATCACATCGACTCATCTCCAAGTACCATATACTATCCTCATTATCCATGTATATGTACACACACACACACAGATATATATATATATATATATATATATATATATATATATATCCCCATATACGCACAAGTAAAACAAGTATATGCGTGTGCACGCGCATGAGTGTAAACCTTATTTTAGGGTTCACGACTAAAACTAACTATCGACATTATCATCCAATTACACTAAAATTAACCCATGATCGTCTAAGATCCTACTTGCTAACTATCTAAGTTTCATAAACAAATGATCATATATAACTTTAATATATCATAGGCTACACTATGAACTGTGGGGGTGCTATACGCCATCCACCCGACTTCCCCCGTAGATATATATATCTACCCACCTTGATCCTTACTTGCCGAAGTCGATGTTGCCATTCTCTTCTTCATCGTCCGAAGTCCACATAAGGGGGTACCTATATATATATATATCACATGACATCATAAATAGAAATCGCACACAAAAACCAAAACGGCACACGTATCACACATAGGTTAAAACCTATGGTCTACACATGCAAAAAAAACCAAACAACCCTCGTCGCTGACGTATAAACGTCAGACGATGGGGACACAATATCAAATACCAAATCCTAATTTATTAAAATTCGCAATACGAAATCAGAAACGACGTAAAACACTTCCAGATTTTACCCTAGGTGCAGTTAGCCAATTTTGCATATGGGAGGGGTCTAATTTACTGCAAATGGAGCCATGTTCCAAACACGAAGTATTTCCACTCTACCCAAGCCGCAAATTGCAACCAAAAGGGTTAAATTTTCAGCCACATGATGGAATTAGGGTCCTTGGTTTTGGGTATAGGTTCTAGGTTTCCTACACACCACTCAGTAATTGCTACTTTACTTATATAGCCCCCGAGTGATAGCAGATCACTAAACAACCTCACAATCCAACACAAATCCGATATCGGCAAATCAAAAGTTCGCAAAGTGGGGTTTAGTCTCAGGTTTGATCCAGTATACTAACACTACAGAGGTTGTATAGCTTCTACTAACCTCACTTTACCCTTCACAACCCAATTCATGCCCTAAAGCTTATCTTGCAATTTTCCAAGTTCACTAATCTACACTTAATTCAATCTAAACTAGCATAGATGCAAAAACAATTGAAATACTACACTAATGATACAAGAATTACCTCATTTAGCAACTCAAGAATTTTCTTGAGTTGCCTCAAGTCTCCAAAATCCAAACTTTCTTAGTCCAAAGTGTTTGTAGGGAGCTTGTGCCTGTTTTTAATAAAGTGGAGATGATGTTTTGATGGGTTTTTGGGTGTGTTGTGAGGAGATAAAGGAGGGAGGAGATGGAGTGGCTGCCATGGGAGAGTAGAGGAAGAAGAAATGATGAAGAGATGAAGATGGTAACAATGACCAAGTCAACACAAACCCCTCACCTTCTTTTCTCTCTCTTGCCCATACCCCATTCTTTAATATTTTCTTTTCTTTTCTTTTGTTTTGCAACCCAAATGAAAAACCCAAAAATGAAAACCATGCACAAAGGAAATCATGGTAGAAAAAATGTAACAATGTAAAATATGACATAGTGCATGTCATGTGCACAAATCAAGTTTAATGCACGATTAGTGATATTTAATCGCGATTAGTATTAAAATAGAATATAATTAATCATGAAGAATTCATAATTTGCTTAAATCATAAAAAGCACCCTCATTTCAGTAATTCCTATAATTTTCCAAATATTTCCTAATTTATCGGTATTTAATTATACCGCATTATTAAAATATTCATAATATTTATTATTTAATTATATAAATTTCCAAAAATAATATTTTATTTTTCTGAAATGTTACAGAAAGGCTTATATTGACAACCGACCGATGCCTTATGTTTTTCTTCTTTTCGTCAATACAAAAGCGTAAACAAAGCATGTTATTTCTCTTACGCTGTAGGATGCTTCTGCCCCCTTTGGTTCGGTCAGTTAGGTGAATTCATGTGGAATAAGTCAAGATGGAATAAGTCAAATAGGAGAGCCTATGAAGAACGCCCTTACTTCTTACTCCCCATGACTGACTTTTCAACTATAATATTTCTAGTTTTGGAGAGTGATGTTCCTATCCCACTTAGAATTTCAAGGCATGCAGATCCATCATTCAAACCATTAAAAGATGGGCTGCCTTCAGTGCCTACACACCACTAAAAAGCTTGGCCATTAGGATGGTCGTTATCAGCAAGACCTCCTACTAAACTGACTGGGATGGTTTGTCAATGGTTGCGCCAATGGAGAAGATCTAAGGCTCTTACATTCATGTAGTTGGAATGCCCCACCTTTGCTGGCATGGATGGCTCAAGTCGAGCTTGCATGAAGAAGAAGGATATAAAAAAGAGATTGAAAGTTATAGCTCGATGGCAAGGTTCTTACTTATTCATTGATATCAAGCAGATATAGCTAGAGACAACGAAGACAACCTCCTCCCCTTGCGTTCAACCAATCAAAGAGATGGGGCGAGATTGGCTATCTACAAAGGGAGTGGAGCAAGACCCTTGAGAAAACTTGACAAAACTGGAAAGTGAAGTCAAGTTAACTCAGGGTCTTGTCTCGGTATGGAGCCAGCGTCGATCGGAGAAATGAATCAGTAAAAACTGTCTGAAACCTTGCTCAAGCATGCCGGGTTGCATAAGGACTATTTCAGTCCGGAATCGGGCTACCCATGCAAGGCGACACCTGACTTTTCTTGTCCAAACCAACTTAAGGCTCTTGCTTGCCCCGACGATCCCAAACTCCATCTCTGCATCCAAAGGATGAATGGGACCAATGACCACCCCTTTAAGACGTCGACTTTGACTTTGACTTTTCAAAACCAAATCGACTTTCAATCATTATTATATGATGCATTTGACCAGTGTATTCTAGTGAGTGATTGCCCTAAGGCGATCACGAACGATAAGGTCTTTCAAGTTGTCGTTTCGAGATTTGAAAATCATATCGTTGCCCTTTTGAGTTTTCGCTTCCGGACAAGAGAGCGAAGCGAACGATCCTTTTGACGGACCGGGTGGTGCATAGCCCCGCAGGGCTGAGCATAGTGAGTTGAGTTAAAACTCGTCAAGTCAAGCCTTTATCCAGACAAGTGAGTGGTTCCTACTGGACAACCACGAACGATAGAGGTTTCAGCTGTATGAGTGAAGCGAAGCGGAACGGTATCAGTTGAATGACCTTAGCGGAGCGTCAACTCAAGGAGTTTGTAAAAAAAGTAACTAAACGCCGTCCATGCAAGTGAGTAGTTCCCACAGGACGACCACGAACGATAGGGGTTTCAGTTCAACGAGTGAAGTGAAGAAAGGTTCACTCTTTCGAGTGGAACGGATAAGGCAAGTGAACGAAGTGAACGATTGAGTTGAACAAGTGCAGCGAGCCTACCGAGCGGAATGATAGGCATCCCAATAACAGGGATGCCAAACTACTGAATCATGAGTTAATGAGTTAACGAGTCATGATGACAACATTCTAAACAAAAATGAACGGGAATCTCTGTTTTTTTGTTTTATAATGAATTTTTTATGACCAGACTTAAAATGAGTTATAGAGCGTAATTAAGTGATTGTAGATCGTTTTTAAGATCAATCTTAAACGATTTTTATCACTCGCATGAGCGCATACACATATGCGCGTACGCATGCGTACTTATTATCGCACGCGCGCGCAAATGGGGGCTTTGACTTCTCTCTGCTTCACCTCCCGAGACCCCTGAGAAAACTTGACAAAATTGGAAAGTCAAATCAACTCAGGGTCTTGTCTCAGTATGGAGCCAGCGTCGATCGGAGAAGTGAATCAACAAAAACTGTCTGAAACCTTGCTCAAGCATGCCGGGTTGCATAAAGACTATTTCAGTTCAGAATCAGGCTGCCCATGCAAGGCGACACCCAACTTTTCTTGTCCGAACCCACTTAAGGCTCTTGCTTGTCCCGACGATCCCAAACTCAATCTCTGCATCCAAAGGCTGAATGGGACCAATGACCGCTGCCTTAAGACGTCGACGTCGACTTTGACTTTTCAAAACCAAATCGACTTTTGATCATTATTATATGATGCATTTGATCAGTGTATTCTAGTGAGTGATTGTCCAAAGGCGACCACGAATGACAGGGTCTTTCGAGTTGCCGTTTCGAGTAGGAACCACTCACTTTTCCGGACAAAGGCTTGACTTGACGAGTTTTAACTCAACTAGTTGCGTTCGGCTCTGTGGGGCTATGCGCCACCCGGTCCGTCAAAAGGATCGTTCGCTTCACTCTCTTGTCCGGAAGCGAAAACTCAAAAGGACAATGATACGATTACGAGCCACTCTGTGTAAGGGACACGGGGACAGGTAGAATCTCAGGAGGCCGGGGGTAACCTACATAAAGCCATCTGTAAGGAAGATGCATATTGCTTTAAATACAAAGCAACATGTAAGAATCCTGACTTCCGGCCTAGCTTAACTATCTGAACAGAATACAATTATGCTGCAATGCACACTTCCTTAAAAACGGAATCTCTATCTCCGTCCTTACCTATTAGTAGTTAGGAGTCGGACCTGATTGCTATTGGTGCCTACGGCAAGGAAGGTAACTAGACTTTTTCAAGGAAAGTTCTGAGCTACATCCCTGAATGTAAATTTGGCAGGACCCACTACATGACCCATATGAATTAGCATCATAATAGCAGATATTAATTACTCCGAAATTTCTCCAAATTTCTATCTTTGTGAAGAAATCATTTTATCGGAGTGATGTTCTAAAAACAAGAATTTAATAAACAAAAGAAGACATCAACCATTAAAACAGGGATAAAACCGGGATTCACATTCTCTACACTTGTTTTTTCTTGCTTGCCGATTCCGACGGTGCATATTAGTATAAAACAACATGGTTGTATGTGTTCATGTTGAAAATCCACATGCTGGGATTCATAGGAGCAGAGAACTAAAAAAAATGATGAGAAAAGAAAAATTCGACATCATGACTTGAGTAATAAGTTTTTCGTCTAAGCGTACAGATGACAGTTTGTATCTCTATTTGTAGATTTATAATATAATTTGCCGTCTGGATCAACACACATATGGTTGGTAATTGATGTATTTCAAGTAAGCTTACGATGACAAATTTTGCAAAAGAGCATGATCTTAGCAGTTAATATATATTATCTAATTTCGTCTTAATGCACAATTATGCATGACAAGGGATCTTTGAGTTTAGCTCTTTCGTCAAAAGAATTCATCTTAATGCGCTAGAGTTATCACCGAGAGGCGAATATCTTAGACATGTGAAGATATCAACGAATTATTTGAACAACCATCTAATTTTTGGGATTTGATCTTTTTAAAAGCGTCTTAAATCAAGAAAACGGTTCATTAGTACGTTTGATTCATTGATTTATGCATAACTGTTCTATGTTACTTCAGGCCGCTAGATATCCAAATTTGCTTATCCTAGTCGATAATGTTAATAATTTAAAGCGCAAGTGGCTTCCATCAAAATATGAATAGAACACACCATGCTTGGCGCTTGATTTCTTGCTAACTTCAGCTTCGAGAAAAAACTTACTATATTTTGTGCTACCTCCAAGATGTCCAAATTTGCTCATATTAATTGATGATATTAAAAATTTGTCCCAAAAATGGTTTTCTGCATAATTATGAATCGATCCAATCTTGCTCGGCTCTTGAATGATTGCCAACTTCAGCCTCGAAGGATCTTAAAATCCTTCTATGAAAGGGTAACAACCCATATGCAACTAACTGGAACTAACTGGGCTTAGTTCAGTTGGTTTAATTTCCTCTTAAATGCAAGACAACACATCACACACATTTTTATTTTCTTTTTGCACAAAATATCACAATTAGATGTATCTCCCCTGAACTCCCTCTGGTTAATGTGTTGAATGTCCAGTCAAATATAATAATATGGTGAACTTCCAAAATTCATGAAATAAAAAAATTTAATATTCATGTAGTTTTGAATCTTCTCCCATATTCAATTTAGGCTTATTTATTGAAAACTCTCTTAGGTTTCGTCCGTGACAGAAAACTACCTTTTCTTCAAAATCAAGGTTCGAGAACTCGGTTTCGGTCTCTCATAATTTTATTAGTTTCGCTATCTCGGTTCGGGATTCGGTTTCGATGGTAATACGACATACATAAGTGTAGATACATTAAATACTTAAATATATGTTTCTATATTACAAGACAATGATCCTAGTATTTAAAACTCCAGTCATGATGCAAAATATATTGAAAAGTGTACTTAGATAAGTATTAATATAGGGTTTAGGTTCACTTTTTTACGGTTTTCTAAAATCGAAGGCCTACAATGATCACAATGGCAGTAAAAATGGTATAAAAAATAAAATTTTAAAGGTTTTGGCCGAAACGATATTATATGGTTGGTTTCATATTGGTCTCGGTTGATTTCGTATCGGTCTCCACTGAAACCGATACGAAACCACCATGTACCGGTGGTTTCGGTCGAAATTTCGAACCTTGTTCAAAACTACAAAAAACCATCATGACGTAACGACCAACTTTAACGGTGTTTATTTTCATATCAAAAGGACCTTTTTGCTCTTTTCATAATATAATAAATTAATTATATTAAAATTTAAATTATTATTAAATATTAATTAAATAATTGATAATTAGTCTAAAACATAAACACACAGATAACGTATGATTTTCATGCCATGTTGATTTTACAGTGAGTGCATATTAGCAATTTTTTGCCATCATAACATTCATTTCTAATTTCACCTCTGAACAAAGGATAATCACTTTAATTTGATACATCTAAATCTAGATCATGAAGGTTAATATCGACAGTCTGTAATAGTAAGATTTAGTGAATGATTTGACTATCGACCAACCTTAAACGATTTTGCTTGTATGGAATTTTTGCATATATTTTCTCAAGTACGTTATATTTCGATTCCCACTTTGTAACTGTAAGTCTATGGTAGCGTCCCGGCCGTCATTCTGACGCCAAACGCGGAACAAAAACTTTTATAACTGGCCCTATGACATACTATAACCCGGATCTTACCATTAACGCTAAACTAACAAACTGTAAAGAGGTAGAAAAGCTATACCGATCGATCCGAGTCCTTCGGTTTTTAGCCATCATCCCACGCTCCTCGCGGCAACTCCGATCTCTTTGCTCCTTGTCGAGGTGGCACCACATCTACGGATCTTTAAACGGGCTCCCGCCTCTATACCGAGGCAACTCGGTCATCAAGTTTGCTAAAAGAGATGACCAAGATGAACTAGAGAACGAGTATAATACTTTGTCTCAAAACACTCTTTGGTTCTCATCACATGAGAGGGTAAGAGTGGAGGTTGAAGAAAATGCTAGAGTTTGGAAATAGTGAACTCAAGAAACACTAGTGAGCCAAAAGAAAACTAAGCTCATAAACTTGTGTTCTATCATCCTACTCTTGTGAATAGATATGAGAGGATATATATAATCAAAACCATAAACAAATATCTAATGAAAATATCTCCTCAAATATCCAAACCCAAAACAAAATACATTTAATTCTTCATGACTCACTTAGCGACTCATTAGCATGAGTCACTAATGAACATGCTAGAATAATGTGTCATCCATAATGAGTCACCATTTCCAATATCAAATAATCATTTAAACCAAAATGATTAATCCAAAAAAAAATACATCTTCTAAAATATTTTCGTAACGGATTACGAAAATACCCATCGCCTGTATATACATACATGTATCCGTATTCCGACCGAATACGAATACGAGAGACTAAAATATTCCGACTCAATATAATACATGGATCCGGCTTAAACCAAAGCCCACCAGTATTATCTGCCCGAAATATGACACGTGCACAAGTGCACGTGCATTTTCCGAACCCTGCTATAAAACCATACGGCCTCTACAATGTTTCGCCCGATCTTGGAAAACTATCTGTGGGGACTCTAATGACTCATCAGTACCCTGACAGTGGGTTTAACCACAAGCACGTCAGCGGCACTAGCAGTGCGTAACGGTTGCCCATGTACTGACCTCAAGGGAAGCCGATGAGCGAACTCATCCTAGAACACTACTGAGCCCAACAGTGACAATATACATACAGTCCGGTCCGTTCGTCTATGAGTATCGCATATCGGGCCTAGGGGGCTGGTAACGTCAGACCCCCAATAGCGGTATAAGTCGTGTCGGAGACAAACTCTGAACATCCTGAGAAACTACTGGAATACTTACCAGTAATTTTCACCTGTCTTGGCCAAGGACTTGGTGTAATGGCTCTCCTATACACAGCACGATCTCACCCCCAATACCAGGAGAGACGAATCCCCTGCCGATCCGCTCACCTGCCTCCATGTGGCTCGGGACTGTACCCAAAAAAGACCTGTTTGCACGACTCCTTTGAGCCGTGGTAGGGTAGAAATTAAAGCACAGTGGGAACTCACACGAGACAAATGACGATCTCAGGTCGATGAACTAACCTGTACACATGTCACCAGGGAACTGCTATCTGACGCTAGGTATAATACCAACTAGCAGGTTCCCGGCGAGTCATGTCCGGTGTACTCATAACCCAATGAGCACATGTATACATCTTAGGTGATCCAACTGACACCAGTGGCTTGTGAGACCGGCCACCGCCCCTCGTCGGGGTCTCAACTGTATATACTAGTCTACTCCGGAGTATCGATGCCCTGTCTCGAAACTCCCACGACTAGGGACCACTATTAAGGATGTGTTTATAGACTACCCAACTCTTACGTATATAATCGCCATCATACTGTTGGTAGTCAAGCAAGATCCTAAGGGCTCTATCAACGTGTAATAGTGATCAGTCACCTGAACTTGTACACGACTGATAAAGGCAAACCAAATAGTATACTATCATCTCGAGTAAGACTGTGCTACAGGTATAGGTCCCCCTCAATCATTGCAATCACGTACCTGCGATCCAATAATTGACTTTAAGGGCACTACATCCAACAATCTCCCACTTGCACTTAAGGATAATTATTACGATGTCGCATACTCACAGCCCGTGTAATACTGAACACCCAACTCCTCTACTACTCAGTTTCACAAAGCCCGTTTGTAAAACTCTTGTGTTCGAGAAATAGCCTCAATGAGTGGATCCGCCCTGATGTTTCTTTCTATGTCTCTCTTAATCTCAAGTTCGCGGAGAAAGCCATCTCCCGAATCGAGTAATACCTGTCTTAGAGTATGTATGGATATCTAATGGGACCTAGTTCATAAATGAACTCCAAATCCAAACTTCTTAGACTGTATCGATAACTGAACCTAATGTCACGCCCCGATTCCCAAAATACGGGTTACGAGGGATGACTAGGCCAGCAATGCTCCTACGATCAGAGAATAATCCCGCCGTAGTCACACTTCGGCTTCTAGCATTACATGGTAGTTAATAAACAGTGCTTGAGTAAAGGAGAAATCATATTTCACGACTTTATTACATTGCAATTTAAAAGAATTCGAGATACATTTATTTCACAAAATAAACAACTAACCAATAACAAGTGCTGAAATCAAAGAAAGTAGCGCTGGTGGTGCAGTCTAGATCTCCGCAATCTCGAAAGGTAAGTCCTGCTCCTGGGCTGGATCCACTTCGTCCTCTGAGCATGCACACTGAGGTCGTCAGGGCGACACACATAGCAATAAATATGTATAACAGGCATGCAGTAGTATTAAACATGGGGAGTATAATGGATTGCAGTACATATATATAATCACATCAACTGAAAATGAATGGTGCACTATGAGTAAGATGTCGGTGATCTAAGCAATGTATATGTCACTACTTAACGGTCATCAAGTCCATGAAATCAATTGGTGGAGAGGATACTCGTGTTTAACAAGGGTCTCGTGCATGCCCGAGACTACGGTCCACTGTGCCCGGGACATAACCCTGTCAGCCGTGCTGCTAGGCCCATGACCTAAAGTATGTATATGTATATAAGTATCACTGATCATAGCGAATGATCATCCTCTAATCACTTTACCTCGCTAAATACGAGTTCAAATCCACCTTGATTTCCCCATTTCCCCCAGGTTATGGTCTGTATTCACGAATTAGATAAGTTGTGGATAATACGTTTCACTGTCATTTTCAAATACTTTTTCCACTTATCAATATCACTGTCATATTTGCCACAACTCAATCACTAATCATTAATATACCGACAATGCAAATGATTCACTATGCAGAAGGTATAACTCAAGCATGAGAAAAATATGTATAAATGCACTGAATAGGTATTCGTTACACTACCACGTCTAATGCCTCATAACTTGAAAAATTCACGGTAAATCATACACTTAGAATTGGCCAAAACAATATAAAGGGCGTATGAAGCACACTATATTATCTAAGCAAAAAAATTTATTTCATGTCAAACGGAGTTCAGGTTAGAGAATTATCATCGTTTGAAGGCAGTGATCGACTTCTGAGATTCCAGTTCCAGAACTGGAAGCCCAAATTCGCGCGCAGTTTATCAGTAATTGTGTGCAGATTCAGCTTTTGTCCTAGTTGAATAAAATTTAGTTCTGCCAGTTAAGTTCCCAACGCACTAGACAGATTATCAATCGCGCCTCTACATCAGAAGTTATGTCCAGATTAAAGTGAAATGTACTGAATATTTCTGCAGAAACTGCAAAACACACTGATATTCTAAAATACGATTTAAATACCAAAAGACCGTAAAAATTCACGGGACCAATTTCAGGTGTTAGATAATTAAGTCATCTACGCTACCATATGAGGCTCCGCGCATTTTCAGTTTTAAGCAGGTGTGTACAGGTGCTTAGAATTCAGTTTCCCCCATGGATTGCTACCCCGGACTGCAGTCCAGAATAATAAGTTTATACAGTTTTCACTATTTAAACCACATGATTTTCTATGACCGTATACATGGATTTATAGATTATTCAGTTCCCTTCACAACGAGCCTAAGCACGCCACAATCCGATTTGTTTATAATTTATTACGAAGCTAACAAGGCTGCATTATCAGAAAATTCAGTTTGGATGATGCATCCTGAGTGCATCGTATTATGTTTGGAACTTCAATAATTTAACACCAATTTTATACACATTACCAGATAACAGTACATGGATCCTTTAAATCATAAATTTGGGGAATTTCAACCGAGGTTTTGGTTCAAGACAACTGATCGAGAACGTAGTATGCACATGAAACTATCGATCGGAACTTCGTGTTTCGTCTAATCAATTCAAATGGGATTGATCCCCCGATCCCTACATGTATTAACCCTAGGCTATAGTCCCGATTCCAAATGATCGCACATAACTCCAAGCCATTACAGGTCGTAGTAGAAAACTAGTGATAACAATACGACAGACACACACCCAATTTCGATTGTCTCGTTTGTTTCTAATTGAAATTAAAGAATACCAATTCCAGTTGTCTATTGTCTCACAGGTTCAAGATATAGCATGATAAGCAAGTAGAAGATACTTGCCTTAGGCGAAGGTGACACGATAGCGACGACGAGCATGATCAAGGCACGATGCGCGCTCGACTGGGCTGGATCGGAGCACTCGGGCTCAGCACTGGCGTGAAGGCAGTCACGGCAGGGGTTCCCGGCGACTCCTTCGAAGTGCTCGAGTGCAGATGGGATGCCGGCAGTGAGCTCAGGCGACTCGGGGATTGGACCCGGTGAGTCGTGGAGCTCGGGCTGCAGGGAATCGATGCAGTGGCCCTGTCGGCGAGGTGTTGGTGGCCCAGCGGACGTGTGCGAGGCGATGTGGCTGCGACGGCGGTGAGTTTGTAGGCATGGGTTCTCGTTACGAGGGGAAGCTGGTGCGGCGATGGTTCCTCGACGGTGAGGGATCGAGGGGGGAAAGGAGCTCGGGTGTGGTGGCTGTCGGCAGTGAGCAGGGGAGGGAAGGAGTCGGGGATCGAGCTCGTCGGCAGGGTCGTGCTGGTGGTAGCCGCGGTGATGGTCCGAGCTCGGTGGGGAGTTCGGCAGCGGTTCAGGATAGCGCTGGTGGGGGTTGTTGGGAGTGGCAGTGGGTGTTGGCGAGGAGATGTTAGAGGTAGCGAAAGAGAGCGGGAGAGTGAGAAAAACAGAGAAAGAGTGAGGGAGAGGGGTGAAGTAGTAACGAGGGAGTCGTGGCCGTTGGAGTCGAGGACGTGGAGAGAATGGGTGCGCAGGAGTGAGCGGATCAAGTGGCGGCTGGCGCGAGGAAGTTGCGAGCGGGCGTGAGGAGTGGGCATGGGAAGCGTTCATCGTGGGCGCGAGAAGCGGGGGATCGTGGGGAGTCGTTGCGGAGGGAAATGGCGGGAAAAGAGGGAGCGAGGGAGGAAGACGAGGGAGCGGGTCGGGTCGGGTTGGCTGGGTCGGGTCGGGTACGAAATAGGAATGGGTTAGGGATTTGTGTTTGGGAAAATTAATAAAAATAAAATAAAATAAAAATAAAATAAAAATAAAATAAAATATATATATATATATATAGAAATGAAATAAATTTGGATTAAATTCTGGAAAAAAAATACGGAAATTTTTTTATTCGGAACTGGGGATTTACACCTAATCAGTATCCTGTACCATATCTCCCACAGTATCCTCTTGGACCACCTGTCCATAATACTATCCCCTTCGTCAGAGAGAAAAATATAACTCTGACAATCACTCTGTCATCCATGTCACCTTTGAAGCCAGGAATGATAACCGTCTTCCGAAGGAGGCTGTCGTCATCAAATCCCTAGAACATGCACTTATGTTCTAAAACTGCTTCCTTATGTTTCTTCAGGATTGGATTAAAATAAACTTATCGCATCTAGTGCAAAAATAACATCTGGTGTGGTACTTGACATCTCACGATTGACTCAATTGCCTAAGCAAGTGATCTGCCAATCATGCACATCCCTCTCCCCTTTAGTCTGTAAGACACCTTTAGAGAGGGTGACTCCATCACCTGCAGGTACACCACCATGCCAGGAGTCATCTATTCTAAATACCTTTAGAATACTGTCAAAATACCCACATTGGGAAACTACCCAAATCTAGATCTAAAACCATAGATCTAGAAACCAGAATGTCAGATATTATATCCATATCCTTTGTGGAGAAACAACTGTGTGACGACCACAGTACAACCAATCGTAGTATAGGAATTTTACTTCCTACTATGTGTATGTCATCCAAATACCAGGACATCACACCCTACTACCTTCTTAACAGATCCATCCCCTATTCTGATGAAGTCAAAGCCATGACTGTCACATCAAAAATAGATGATCTATCTCCGCTATATCTGTTTTATTCTATAAATAGACATAAGCTACTTGCCTACTATGCTTCCGCTGCTCCCACTGACCACAACAACCCTCTGGCAGAATAATATATACGTGCACTTCTAAAGCTAGTTTATAACGAGGCTATACTTAACCTCCTGCCGGGTCCCATAGCCTGGAACAACAGTAGTGTCAAGTCTGGGTAAACAAGAACCTCCCTGTCACCGTCCTTGAGGCTACCAGAGTACCTCTCGGGTGTCTGAGGTTACCCACCATATCTGCGGAGTGGCTAATGGAATGTCAAACCTGATTGAATCTTTAGGTCCTATTAAATTTTCCGTAATCGTTTGCGGTTCTGGATTCACTTCCAGTTCTACCATACTCCCACTACTGTTTTCTGAAAAAATCCATTTTACTAAAACTGTGGCGAGTCAAGAACAATATCACTATTGATCTTCCAGATGGTAGAAAGTCAACCCTCGACATAGCCCGGGTCAACCCACAAACTGCTATTACAGAAACGTGCCTTGAGTTATCCAGAGTCTGGTTTTAAGCATAAGCTGGACAACTCCCCGTACCTTAACATCGTTAAGATATGAACCATTCTATATCCAATATAGAAACTTTGGCACTTATTTAATTGGAACCAGATTCTAATTATGCAGCTGTCTCCAGTGCATATCAACTTAATGGAAAGAGGCTAATCAGGATTACTCAACTTAGGAATACATCCAATTATGAGTAACCTGAAAGAGAAACAAGTTTCTCAAAACCATTACTATCAACTGAATACCAATCACAAGAATTTACATCTTCGATCTCTTTGAAGAATCCCGATACTTGCGACATCTGGTTCTCTACTTTATTCCTATACCCACAACTTCTCAAAACTTAGACATTGTATTTCTACGAAACACTTGTCTAAAAACTAGAGAAGTCACAAGTAAACAGAATATAGTACGAGGACCAACCCCTTTGTCCTGATGGACACTAGACAACATACAATACTCTGTATGAGTCCCCTGGGTCGAATAACTCAAAACCTGTGCATCGTAGCTTGAAAACTGTACTTATGGTTAAGAACTACTCTGTTCAATACTCCTTACCCAATCGACAACTGATATAGGTAAATGTCACGGACATAATTTCAAAAAGTTATATCTCACTTTATAAAAATAAACGTACAGATATATCAGTTTGAAATTGGTGCACAACAACGGATACTCAAAACCAAATACTTGCCGTCCGATAAAAGCCCAGGCGACTTCCTCAAATATCACCAATTACAACGAATTCCGATATAATGAGGATGATCACCTAATTCCCAATAACTTACTCCCACTCATCATCTGTAAAACCATACAGATGTGAAAATCATACCTGGTAAATACATATCCTGAAGTAAGTATCTAATCGGGAAATTAGTTTTCCTTTTAACAATGCACAGTGAAACTGAAATATGAAAATGTTTCGTAGGGGTATCCTGGTATTCCTAGTAATACCTCTTCCATAATCCAATTCATGACTATTTACCGTATATTTCTTTGCCATCTCTCCAAATCCCTTTATTTGTCTTTAGTCGTTTCCTTCTGCACACCCCTTTAGGCTAAGTGATTTTCTTCCTTCCTTACCGTTCGGCACTAGCCTATGGTTTGGAAGAAGACTATCCAGTAAGCATAATAGGTGTACTCTCCTAAACCAAGGAGTACTCGTAAGTTGAGAGAAGGTGACGATAAAAGACAACTGAATAATACCTTATTCTATTTCTCCCGAACTGGGGAAAAAAGCAAAGGTGAAATAGGAATGGCGATGAAGTACGCGGTTTGGTCATGAATGATAGCAGTCACAATTTACTTTGCCATCTTTCTAATCTCTTTATTTTGTCTTTAGTTATTACCTTCTGTACACCCTACTTAGGCTAATTGGTTTTCATCATTCCCTACCTTTCGGCACCTGCCTATGGTTTGAAAGAAAACTATCCAATAAGCGTAATAGGTGTACTCTCCTAAACTAAGGAGCCCTCGCAACCTGAGAGAAGGTGATAATAAAAGACAACTGAATAAACCAATTCAATTTCTCCTGAACCTGGATCCATCCTCGAAGAAGTCCCTTCGAGTTCGTATATAACCATACGATGGATCTATCCAATGGAAGTGGATGTTCGTAGTAATACGGGTGTTCTGAGAAATGCAAAGGGTAAAAGAAGGAGCGGCAATGACTTATGCAACTAAGACAATCCAAAAGCCAGTATTTTAAGAAGGTTCGGTCAGCTTGGTCACTGAGTCATAGTCTAGGGTCGGTCAAACGTCGCTGCCAAAGAGAGAGAGAAAAAAAATACTCTGCGTGCACTCTAACCTAGATCAGAATGGTTATCACTTTATCTAATCAGGAAACCTCCCACTGTACTGTCAAATTCTCCTCCAAACCTGAAAGAAGAATCAATCGGGATCATCCGAAAAGTAAACTAACTCATCAGTGGGAATCGGGATCCAACTCTCATCGCATGATAACGTGACGGTATCCACTCACGTTATCATACTCCAGAAGGTATGCGCATGCCTGGCAAGTTTCAGTTTCTTTAGAAACTCCCGATATGATTTTTACCCTATGCTCTTATGACCTTGACTAAGGGCCAACAAATCATAAGTCACATGTCAAGTTCTTCCCATTATTATCTTGTTAATTTGAACCCACCCGTACTCGCCCTTGACTAAGGGCCAACAAGGTTGTACGGCTGTCCCAAACCAACGCATCTATCTATGCAACATGGGAACACCCTAGCAGCTACCAATCACTATGTCTTGGCTAAGGGCCAAACCAACATAGCTTGAATACTACTGACCATTCATATGAAATGACGGAGGGCTACGGCTGGTTTTTGGCGAAAAACCTTTAACGTAATGAACTTGATATCGCTGAAGGAACCTGATAGCTTTTTATAAAAATATAGTGGCGAAAACCTTTGCTAAAGAGGTCACTCCCGGTGAAGAGATCTCGGCTCTTTCCTCGTGGAATGAGGTGCAGGATATTCCAACTGAATACCGCGATGCAAAGCAACATGTAATCGACTATAGTGAAGTTATTACCCTGACGCAAACTTCTGCCCAAGGGGTCACTCCCGGTGAAGAGATCTCGGCCCTTGCCTCGTCGAATGAGGTGCGGGATATTCTAACCGAATACCACTGTGCAAAACAAAAGAAAACGTCTTTGTAATAACACTTTTTAAAACTGTTCCAACAACGTCCAAACAGATTTGTTTTCCTTTGCATTGATCAGAATCAACGCAGTCCCATCAATTAATCACACCAGAAAAGAACGAAAATAAAATATACGTATATGCCATCCACATTCGTCACTGGGTCCCGTCATTACCCGTTAGGTTACTTAACTAACGACAGAGCGGGGACTGGACTAGCGCGGGTGTAAAATATATACAACATTTACTAGTATATATACCAATATATAATAATCGCTCTAGGCGTGATAATATGCAACATTACAGAAAAGTAATAAGCATCACAGAACAATACAGATAATCTGGGATCCCCGGGTTTCACAGAGCCGCTACTGAAACCCGACGTTCCCCTGGTCGTGTGGATAGCCTGTGCAATGAAACTTAGACCCCTACGGGTGCGGCAAATTACCCGCCAAAACCTAAAGCGAGGCAGCCCCCTACAGCAAAGTGAATGGACCACCCTTCACTTCTCGGAATCCGGAAACTTGAGCACCCCTTCTTGGGTCAACCTGTACCCCCTACGAGTGCGGCGAATAGTCTGCCAATTCTAGAGTGAGGCCCCTCTGCCTCTCAAAGCCATGAGATACGGACCCGTTGCCCTCCAGAATCTGGCTATCTGTGCACTCCGTCGCGGGGTAAACCTAGTACAGAAATGAAAAATATGTACAACGGGTACATCGACCTCGGCCCGGTCATGTTCTAAAAGAATATTATACAAACAGGAAGTGACGGCAGTCCACATGTTGGACGCTCGCCCCGCAATATCAAATGTACAAATAAATCCAAACTGCACTACCATTGCACACTGCTATCCACCACGACAAATCCGCAACATCACAGCATAACACAGAACTCAACGCGAATGTCACGTTCGCAAACCCGTCTAAAAGGACTATAGCAATTAGACGCAATTTACCGCTCGAATGACATTCACGATCGGAAATATAATGTAAGTACTGTAAACTAACAAGTTTAAAATTCCGATCGACAAAACTTCCCGAAGTGGGCCCTACGTACATCTGCAGTACACAAACAAAATCTGGGCCCAAAAGAAATATTCCAGAAACCACAATTTTCTATGCAGGAGGTTACTGTAGAAAAATGGTAGTCTGATGCTCTAAACTTGCGGTGGAACCGCGGCCAAACCCTGGTTTGTGCGGCGGTTCCGCGGCATTACTGTAGAGTAAGTCGACCAAATTTCACCAGAATTCTTAAAAAAGCCTGCTCGATTTTCTGAGATACTCAAAATAATTTTTAGACCTGTTTTAAAAATCGACAGAAACTTTAGCCTGAAAATCACGGTTTTGGAAATTTCGTTCGATCGATATTTTAAACGCGTTAGAACAACTTAGTAAAGGTTAATGGCGTGGCTCTGATACCATGTAAGTCTGCGGTAGCGCCCCGGCCATCATTCTAACGCCAAACGCGGAACAAAAACTTTTATAACTGGCGCTATCGCATACTATAACCCGGATCTTGCCATTAACGCTAAATTAACAAACTGTAAAGAGGTAGAAAGGCTATACCAATCGATCCGATTCCTTCGGTCTTTAGCCATCATCCCACGCTCCTCGCGGCAACTCCGATCTCTTTGCTCCTCGTCGAGGTGGCACCACATCTACGGATCTTTAAACGGGCTCCCGCCTCTATAACGAGGCAACTCGGTCATCAAGTCTGCAAAAAGAAATGACCAAGATGAAATAGAGAACGAGTAGAATACTTTGTCTCAAAACATTCTTTGGTTCTCATGACATGAGAGGGTACGAGTGGAGGTTGAAGAAGATACTAGGGTTTGGAAATGGTGAACTCAAGAAACACTAGTGATCCAAAAAAAAACTAAGCTCCTAAAGTTGTGTTCTATCATCCTCCTCTTGTGAATAGATATGAGAGGATATATAATTAAAACCATAAACAAATATCTAATGAAAATATCTCCTCAAATATCCAAACCCAAAACAAAACACATTTAATTCTTCATGACTCACTTAGTGACTCATTAGCATGAGTCACTAATGAACATGCTAGAATAATGTGTCATCCATAATGAGTCACCATTTCCAAAATCCAATAATCATTTAAACCAAAATGATTAATCCAAAAAGAAATGCATCTTCTAAAATATTCTCGTAACGGATTACGAAAATACCCCTCACCTGTATATACATACCTGTATCCGTATTCCAACCGAATACGAATACGAGAGACTAAAATATTCCGACTCAATATAATACATGGATCCGGCTTAAACCAAAGCCCACCAGTATTATCTGCCCGAAATATGACATGAGCACAAGTGCACGTGCATTTTCCGAACTCTGCCATAAAACCATACGGCCTCTACAACGTTTCGCCCGAACTTGGGAAACTATCTGTGGGGGACTCTAATGACTCATCAGTACCCTAGCAGTGGGTTTAACCACAAGCACATCAGCGGCACTAGCAGTGCGTAACGGCTGCCCATGTACTGATTTCAAGGGAAGCCGATGAGCGAACTCATCCTGTAACCCTACTGAGCCTAACAGTGACAATATATATACAGTCCGGTCCGTTCGTCTATGAGTATCGCATATCGGGCCTAGGGGGCTGGTAACGTCAGACCCCCAATAGCGGTATAAGTTGTGTCGGAGACAAGCCCTGAACACCCTGAGAAACTACTGGAATACTTACCAGTAATTCTCACCTGTCTTGGCCAAGGACTTGGTATAATGGCTCTCCTAGATACAGCACGATCTCACCCCCAATACCGGGAGAGATGAATCCCCTGCTGATCCGCTCACCTGCCTCCATGTGGCTCGGGACTGTACCCAAAAAGACCTGTTTGCACGACTCTTTTGAGCCGTGGTAGGGTAGAAATCAAAGCACGGTGGGAACTCACACGAGACAAATGACGACCTCAGGTCGATTAACTAACATGTACATATGTCACCAGGGAACTGCTATCTGACGCTAGGTATAATACCAACTAGCAGGTTCCCGGCGAGTCATGTCCGGTGTACTCATAACCCAATGAGCACCTGTATACATCTTAGGTGATCCAACTGACACCAGTGGCTTGTGAGACCGGCCACCGCCCCTCGTCGGGCTCTCGACTGTATACACTAGTTTACTCCGGAGTATCGATGCCCTGTCTCGAAACTCCCACGACTAGGGACCACTATTAAGGATGTGCTTATAGACTACCCAACTCTCACGTATATGATCTCCATCATACTGTTGGTAGTCAAGCAAGATCCTAAGGGCTCTATCAACGTGTAATAGTGATAAGTCACCTGAAGCTGTACATGACTGATAAAGGCAAACCAGATAGTATACTATCATCTTGAGTAAGACTGTGCTACCGGTATAGGTCCCCCTCAATCATTGCAATCACGTACCTGCGATCCAATAATTGACTTTGAGGGCACTACATCCAACAATAACGTCTGTTTTAAATCTTAAATTGCTTATACCAACCTAACATAATACTTTCACAAGCACAAGCACAAGACAACTTGGTTACAGTCTCATCGGTACTTGAATGTACCCTTCTCTAACGAGGTGGTGGCCGGCAGGGCTGGCGGTGGACCAAAGGTATGGGGTTATAGGGCTGAGGGTGGTGGTGGTGGAGAAGATTTGGTACAAGAGTGACCCCTTTAGGATCAGGTGGTGCAGTATGTGAGATGCCATGTGTTGATTGGTGTCAAGAAAGGGTGGGTTCAATACTGGGAAAAAAATCCACACCCAATCTGTCAAGCGTACAAAGATCCACACCCAAAAATGGTATAGTTCATGCACTTTTTTATTCTCTCATTCTCTCTGACTTAAAAATAAGTAAAATTAAGGCATTATCTCTTTCTCTCACTTAAAAATAAGTTAAAGTTCAATGAAAATTTGGTTTCATACTATGTTGCCAAAACTTTTGTGAAAACCATAATTTGTGCTCATGCAAACCGTGGTTTAACCTTGTTGCCAAACTGAGACAAGTAAAAAGGATTGTCTTATTAGAAGGGAGGATGATCCATCAACATAAATAATATCATCAACAAACAAAATACATCCTGGGACATCATCTTAGAACTGTCTAGGAACTTCTCATCCAAATATTAGCTCTAATGCATAAAAATGAAGATAATATGTTTTAGAACCTACAAGCTTTAGAATTAGCACAACTAGATCAAAATATATTGAATGTAATTTAAGCAAAACAACATAAAGAAATAAACATACAGTTTAAATTGATGGACAAATAATATCCAGAAATAAACATACAGCATAAAAATGAAGATAATTAGTATAATATAGCCAATGGGACCAAACCGCATAATTAAACGAGTTATTGGCAATAAAGCCAACACTTTTTCCATGGATCTGCAGGGAATTGAAAAATACATGTCCCAAAAGTGAGGGATTGAAATGAGGATATAAAAGGTAGATGAGTGATAATATAGTAAAAAGATGAAATAAGAAATTAATGTATTAATAACAATTTGAAGGTCGCTCCCACATAAAATAACAGAGCGAACCGATTAAAATAGAGCGGACATGTGTAATGAATATAGAGTAGACATGTGCAACGAAATTGCAAGATAATGCTCGGGGTTGCGACAATAGTCCACCAATAAGTCTAGTTACCGCATTCAACTTAAGATACGGACAAATTGCACTTACAGAATTGCGGTTTAACCTGATATATAATCTAGAAAGAATTTTGTAGTCTACAAATAAGCAACGGTTTACAATTAGTGGAACTCGTAACACAATAAACAACCGCCATTTTAATCAACCACATCTAAATTCAGGACAAACAAATTATCATTGTGGGGGCAGCAACTGACATTTGCTAGATTTATAAGAATTATTAATTCAATTTGGTTTGCGTTTTAAATCTGAATTTAACAAGCTACAGTTTTTCTTTAATGTTCCATGTAAATAGAGAAATTATTATAGTTAATATATGGTAAAGATAAATAACTGCTAGTAGAAATGCACATAATTAAACAAGGTACAATAGCAACTGAACATATAAAACAATGCAAAATTCTGAAGATCCATACAATGTAGATACTGATACCTATTCAACATTTAATAGCATGTAGTAAACATATTACAAGCGGCTGGTTGAAGAGAAGCTAAATAAAAATAGGGATATTTCACCACAACCACCTCGTACCATAGCGTTTGCTTCCAAAACCATCACGACGTCAATTTTGTGCACATAATTCCCCTAAAGTTTTGTCCGTTACACGCTGTCCTCCTTGCTCCACAACCCCTGCAGTTAATTTCTTTATGAAATGACCAAAATACCCTGATGTATAGTGGAGTGTTAAAAAGGAAATGAAAAGACATTTTCGGGAGAAAAAATAAAATTTTAACTTAAAAAATTTAAATTTAAACGGTAGGGGGTCGTGTGTAATGGAGAAAACTTCGAGGGGTTTAGGCGCACAAAAGCGGCGTGAGTGTGCTTTCTGGAACAAAGGCTACATGTTGGTTTTGGTGAAATTTGAAGATAGCACATAATCATAGAAACATATTTTGCTTACTCCTGTATGAAATGTGAATTTCAAATGAAATAAATTAGACAGAGAGATTTAACATGCAATGGAAGATCAAAATAATTTCAAGTGACCACATGAAGTACGCATGAATTATACATAATTTATCCAAGTAACATATATAAAGATCCCTAAATTTAACACAGCTTGTAATATCCTAAAATCGCTACATTGCCGAAAATTAATCATGTAATTGGGTGAAAAAGTAAATTGCAGCAGAAAATAGTGATGAAATTGTAAGAGTATATTCCGGTATACGTAATTGGGCAAGTGGTCTCTTACCCTAAAGAAATTGGTCTGCCTCTCATGCAGGCCACCAAGGTGCCAATCTTCCAATTGTTGCAAAATCCCCTTTACGATCAAGACAGCCCGATTAATGATTTACACCCAACAGTTGTGTAAAGTAGTGAAAGAAACATTTTTCCTTTGCAATAAATTCAAGATGTACGCAGTAAACTTAAAATTTAACTTCAAAAAACATAGGTATACTCGCTTTTGCTTTCCATTTTGGAGTTTAGATAACCGAGTTATATAAACTCCAAAGTTTAAATAATCGGAGTTCGGGAAAACTCCAAACCGATCACTTCTCTCTTGTCAACCGACCACTTTTCTCTTGTCACCAAAGAGCGATAATGAAACACCTAGTTGGAGCTTAGATAACTCCAAAATCCGAACTCCTCATCAAAGTTAAATTTTCAGTGAAGATAGGGTGTTGCAAATTAAAGTTGCATAACCTACAAATTTTAAAAGGTTGAGCCGTGCTCATCCTTTGGAAATGTAACACCCCAATACGTTTATACAATATTAATGGTATTTTAAAGCTTGCTTTATATTTCTTTATTAAATTTTTTTGGGTTGCGAGTGATTCGAATAGTAATAGTGGTTACCCGACCCGCATGTGTGAAATCCAATATGGTGCTAAATTAAATCTATGTGAATCTAGTATAATAGATAAACAGCATATATTTAAATGGTCATATATCTATTAATAGCTACAAGTTATGGATAAGATATATTTGTGCTAACTGCCATATCTTAGTTTACTTTTATCCATCTCGTTTAAATCTTAAGATATCTGATAATCAAATATTTATTAATTTTTTATATATTTATTTAAATTCATTTTTAAATCTTATTAGGGGGTATATGTATTTAATATTATATTATTGTATTATGGCTTAAATCTTTACGTATATGTGTTATTCTCTAAAATATATTTTTGACGAGTTTTTGGTGAAGTTTGGTAGTAATTTGATATTATCTGTAAAACCAAAAACTAATACACACACTATATATATATATATATTTAAAAAAACTCTCTCTCTTCCCCCAGTCTCTGTCTCTCTCTCGTGATCTCTCCCCCCTCTCTGTCTCTCTCTCTCTTGATCTCTCTCCCTCGCCTCGTCCCCGAACCATAAACCACCGTCACCTCGCCTCTCTCATTCTCACCTCCGCCTCCTTCCTCCTCATCTCGTCGCCCTCATCATCATCTCGTCGTCGTCACCTCCTTCTTCAATCCCCGTGACCCATCACTTCACCGCACCTCCCCCGCGAGAACCCCGAGCCCTAACCCACACCGACACCACCAACTCCGACCTCATCCCTTCCCTTCCGTCATCGTCGACTCTTCTTCTTCCTCACCTTCGCTGAACCCAGAGAACCCCAACACCATCATCTCTCTCTTTTCTTCTTCTTCTTCTTCATCATCATCATCTTCTTCTGCTTTTTGCCTTCACCGGAGCTAACCCCAGCAACACCGTCGCCTCCGCCTTAGTTCCCTCACCGACGAGGATGGCCCAGACCCCATCTCCTTTCACCACCTCCTCAAAACCTCGACTTCATTACATCTCCCTCTTCTTTCCATCACCAAGCTTTCACTCCCGACCCGTCGCCGTTGCCTTTGACCCAAACACCAGTACCTCAGCATTCCACAGAGCATGAGTAGGCCATCCAAGAGCAGTACACTGTCGCGTTTAGTAGAGGTCGTGAGTACGTCGTGTTTGCGAACGTTGCCGTCGTGCGGTATCCGTATTTCGTCGTGGTTTATCAATCGAGGCAAGTTTTCTAACTTGCAACATGCTATTTTATGTACCAAACCATATATATAATCATAGTATACATGTATTTATAATTTGCTACTATTGTAGATATACTGTTTTATAAATATAATTCGTGTTTAATAACAATAACAAGTTTATCTTGCTACATGCTAGTTCATTATAGTTTCGATATGACTTCATTATAGTTTCATTATCTTCTACCTATGCTAAACATATATCAAGTATGATATATTTATAATATGGCGAATTAATATCGATATACAGTTAATCTATATCACTAATATTAGCAAGTGTTTAGTCACAATTGTTGAGGTCGTGCAAATTCACTTATTCGAACTATTTTAGTAGGTACATATTAGTTTATATTAAGAAACAAACGTAAAACGTTATTATAAATAGGTTTAAATATATATTACACATTAAATGAATTAATCAGACCTTATGATTTAAATAGTATGCATTAGTTAATTGTACAGTGAATTAAATAAACTAGTTACGGTTATTTCATTGAATATTTCTACTGTTTAATACACAATACCTGACATGTGCTTGATATGTTCTTTGTTACTATATTGTTTACACTTGTTACCTGAATAATTGTCACGCCCCACTTCCCAGTGTACGGCAAAAGGGGTGCGACTGGCCGCTACGTATTTACTCTGAATTAAATACGCTAAGTGTAACTAAGCAATATAAAAGAAAAGTACACAAGAGACAAAAGGTATAATAAAACAGCAACTTTATTTATTCACATTCTTTTGTACAATGCATGTAAAGTAAATACATCTGATGAAAACAATGCCTAAACAGTGGCAAAACAGAAAAGAAAAGTACTGAAATAACAGTGTACAATGTAGCTAGAGCTTTGGATCGCATGCAAGCTGGTCCAAGTCCTTGCTGGTAGGCTCGATCTCCTGAGTGTCCAGCCCACCTGACAACATTCCAAAGAAGAAAGAAAAGAAATATCATCAGCGAACAATCGCTCGGTAAGTCCCAAAGATAAGGGAGAAATAGAATAGACAGAGAGAAAGTAGCATTTAAAGTTGTACTATATTATTATACTGTTGTATTCATTAACGCTGTTGTTTGTAGCTTGGTACAGAAGAATGCCAATATATACGAAAGGAGTCTCTATATGCTAGAGATTAGGGCAAATGAAATGTACAAGCCTCCGTTATACAACCCGGAACAACGGCAATTGGATTTAGGTTAGGTGTCTTAATCTTGCAGTCTCGTGCCACTTTTAACACCTTCCGTACCAATCTACCCCTTAAACCCCGCGAAGTATCGTTTGAATTGTTTGTGTTGTATTGTAACTTGTATTGTCTTGTAATATAGATTGTATAATTGGATAACTTGCCGAAACCATGATATCAGTAAATGGATGTAATTGGAGAATCATGGATGTAACTGGTGAATCATGTAAATGGAAGTATATCCATGGTTCGGTTCGGTCAATACAGATTGAATAGTTTGAACAGATTGAATATATGTATTAATGGATTCATATTGAATTGTAGATTGTAAATTGTACTTGAATCATATTCAAGTTAGATTATTAATAAGACTCAGTCTGATTCAGACAATTAGAAAAGAAATTGAAGTCCTGATTGTTTTGATGTTATCGGTAACCGCTGCACATGGGCGGCAGGATTTGTGTCTTTTTCAAAGACGATTACCGTGTTGATAACACCGTTGTTAAGTTGTCTATCTTAAATAGGTAAGCACCCACTTCTCCGGCTCCCTGAGGCTCAAGAGATTGGTCCCGCTTAAACCTATGTTTACCAGGGTCCTTAGGGTAATTTATAGAACTTGAGGGGGTTTTATGTAAAAATACTTTTGTATAATTTTCAAAATACCCCCCAAGTATTTAATTATCGTCTTTAGAGTTGTCATAGATGTATATTTTATATTTGTGATATTTCTAGTGAAAATAACCTAATTTCATAATATGGGGTATTTAATTGTAATATTGAACTTTTATGGAATTCATGGTATTTTAATACAAAGTGATTCTTGTAATTTTAGAAAAAAGTTGGAATATTTATATTATCACAAAAATACATATTTTAATGATATATATTTATATATTTATATAAAAATAATTTCAATATATATTATATTTCTAGAAATCTCATTTTCTTAAGATATTTGTATTTTAAATCTCTCGAGACCGAATGCTCCATGTGGAGGTCTGCATCTCGCACTACTAAGCCCAGGGATGTGCGATAATCCACACCATCCCAGCCGGGTTCCCCAAAATGGGTTGTAGCGACGCTTTGCAAAGATTTATAAAAATACTTAATCTTATAGAAAACTGTTTTAATAGCTAGTGGTATTTATATGTAAAGTTTCGTTTTCCCGTATTCTATGTTCCCGAAAGGTATTGTGCTATGTTGCATATGAGTGCTGTGAGGAGGTAGGTCATTACCTCGTGATCTACTTAAAGGTATAGCAAATTTATGATGGTTTAAATGTCGAAATGAAACTATATGGTATTTTAGTGAAAAAGTACGGTAAAAGTTACAAAATGAATTAGATTGTCATGAAACTTGATCAACATGTTTATTAATATTTAATAGTCAACAAGTAAGAGTTTTGTGTGAATGTATTTAAGAAAATGTTGGATTTTTAGAAAGAACCGAATCGGAAATCGGTTTAACTCCGATTCCATCGGGTTTTGAAATCTCGTATTTTTAGAACAAGATTAGAGAAGAGGGAGGGGGGCTTATGTGTTTAGAAGTTAGGGATGAGGAAGAGGAGATGAGAGGAGGTGCCGGTACGTCGTTTCGTCGCCGGAAACTTCTAGGGTTGTCGTCGGAAAATTACCGAAGCTTTCGCCCTTCGCTACTCCAAAAGTACACAAAGCTTCAAGGAATTTTCTTGAGAGTTTTGTTCAGAATTTTGGAGTGAGGGGTGTGTGTGTAGGGGTTGTATTTATAGGGTAAGGCTAGGGTTTGGGGTAGGTGAAAGGTTGGATTGAAAAAAATGTGTTAAATTGTATTAAAATGGAGTAAATAAGATTTTAAAGAGGCTCTGGAACCGATCCAAAGAAATAAAGAGTGCAGGAGTGATGGGGAGGTGAAGAGGAATACTTTTCATGTTGAACGATTCAATATTGGAGCCAACTCGGCCGGCGCCGCCGGCCAAGTCACCGCCGTCGCCGGCCCGAGTCGGCCGAGTCAGGCCGATTTAGGGGTCCCCTGGATCCATCGTCGGTTGGTGTAGCCCCTGGGTCAGTTTTTTTAACATGTGTAATGGGTTTTTTTATGAGTTATGCATGTGCAAACCCTTGGTATTCTAAAATTTCAAAATAAAACAATATTAAAAATAATGTGGGGTATGGGATTTGAACTCTGGTGGCTTGGTTCAGCAGTGCAAAGTCTTACCAATGAGCTACAAGCTCTTGCTTGCTATTTAAAAGCAAAACAAACTTATATTTTGTGCTCAGGCAAAAATACCCCTTTCTGTAATTTTGAAAAAAAATTGTACAGAAAGTTGTACAGAAAGTTTGAGGTTGTTACATTCTACCCTCCTTATAAAAATTTCGTCATCAAAATTTATAAAAGGAAAGTGTAACAGATTCAAGAAAAGTTTGGTGACTGAAGTACCGATAGTGTATGAAAAATAATAAGGTGGTGCAAGGGTTTTAAAAATGTGAAGGAGACTTACCAGTGTTATCTTGACCTACAGCCTCGGCTTCTACGGCTGCTAATGTGTAAGTCTGTCGTCGTGGCACGTTCCTCCTAGCTGGAGACATATTCCTCTGTCCTCGAGGCATGTTCCTTGGTGCATGTTGGAATTGGCGATTTGGCTGTGCGGGTGGTGGGGCAGGGAGTGCTGGACGAGGTGCAGGAGCCTGGATAGCTGGCCGCTGCGGGTAGTTGGTGGGTGTGTGAGCTGGGTTGCTATTATAAGGACAGTTTCCAATTCCGTGTTTGGATGCGCCACAAATTAGACACAAGCTTTTTGCGCGCCTACAGTCCTTCCACAAGTGTCCCTTTCTATGGAAGTAGTAGCAAAAGTCTGGACTTGGTTGGTTACTAATTTCTTCCGGTCTTCGGGGTTCAACCGTTGGCCTTGAAAAGGCTCCTCCTGCCATCTGATTGGCAGGGTGCTTCACTCTGGCAGATTGAGCTCTTCCCTTCTTCTTCACCACTGCCTCGTATCTTTGGACAGCTTTCAAAGCCAAATCATGGGTTGGGAAATCCCCTGTAGCTAAAGCAGCTTGGATTTCCAGGTCCAACCCTTGCTGAAATCTTCTTGCTCTGATCTCAGCAGTCGGTATGAGATGGGCCGCAAACCTGTTACGGTCTTGTGTTAGCTATGTAGTATGTGATATTTTGAAAATCGGATTTATTGAGACATATCTTACCGACTGAGCATGGTGAATTCAACATCATACTCATCTACCGACTTGGTCCATATCGAATCTTGTTGCAGATGAATGAAATGATGTTCCATGTCGAACCTGGCAGTCTCAGAGAAGTACTTAGCGTCGAACATGTCACGGAAAGTCTTCCATTCGATGGGTTGTTCAAGACGGCTTTCTTCCGCCTTCTACCAGTTCCGTGCATTGTCCGTGAGCTGTAATTTTGCAACACGTACCCAAACTATTTCTGGCACTTGTGCTGCGGTCAGATCATCTTCGATACTCTGAGCCCATTCCTCAGCATCCAGTGGGCTCTCCTTTCTTGAGAACTATTTGGGGGTGCAAAGCCCTGAATTGCTTCACCCCAGGTGCTTCTGCCTCGGGATGGTTCATTAAAAGAGCAGTCTGCTGCTGTTGTCCCTCGAGGAGGCCGCGGATTGCCTCAAGCAGAACCGTTTACTCGTTGAGCGGAGCAGGGACGGCAAGTGTGAGTGGTAGTGGTGGAGGTGTGTTGTTGAAATTGGTGCTGGTGTTGTTTGGGGAATCCATAACCTTGAAGATTTTTTTTGGGTTAGGACAGATTCAAGTATTTGAAATAATAAGATTCAAGGAAAATGAATTGTAAAGAATGTTTTAGTTGCTGGTTCTTGTGTTATATTGCTCAGGTTGTTCACACAGAACGGAACTGCATGATATGATTTCATAAAGCTCTGACCTGCATGGACCACCAACAAAACCTGTCACGCCCCGCTTCCTGGTGTACGGTGAAGGGGGCGCGACGAGACCGCTAAGTATTTACTCTGAAGTAAATACGCTAAGCGTAACTAAGCAATATAAAAGAAAAGTACACAAGAGACAAAAGGTATAATAAAACAACAACTTTATTTATTCACATTCTTTTGTACAATGCATGTAAAGAAAATACATCTGATGAAAACAATGCCTAAACAGTGGCAAAACAGAAAAGAAAAGTACTGAAATAACAGTGTACAATGTAGCTAGAGCTCTGGATCGCATGCAAGCTGGTCCAAGTCCTCGCTGGTAGGCTCGATCTCCTGAATGTCCAACTCACCTGACAACATTCCAAAGAAGAAAGAAAAGGAATGTCGTCAGCGAACAATAGCTCGGTAAGTCCCAAAGATAAGGGAGAAATAGAATAGACATAGAGAAAGTATCTTTTAAAGTTGTATTATATTGTTATACTGTTGTATTCATTAACGCTAATGTTTGTAGCTTGGTACAGAAAGATGCCAGTGTATACGAGAGGAGTCTTTATATGCTAGAGACTAGGGCAAATGGAATGTACAAGGCTCCGTTATACAACCCGGAACAACGGCAATTAGATTCAGGTTAGGTGTCTTAATCTTGCAGTCTCGTGCCACTTTTAACACCTTCCGTATCAATCTACCCCTTAAACCCCGCGAAATATCGTTTGAATTGTTTGTATTGTTTGTGTTGTATTGTAACTTGTATTGTCTTGTAATATAAATTGTATAATTGGATAACTTGCCGAAACTATGATATCAGTAAATGGATGTAACTGGAGAATCATGGATGTAACTGGTGAATCATGTAAATGGAAGTATATCCATGGTTCGGTTCAGTCAATACAGATTGAATAGTTTGAATAGATTGAATATATGTATTCATGGATTCATGTTGAATTGTAGATTATAGATTGTACTTGAATCATAATCAAGTTAGATTATTAATAAGACTCAGTCTGAGTCAGACAATTAGAAAAGAAATTGAAGTCCTGATTGTTTTGATATTATCGGTAACCGCTGCACATGGATAACATGATTTGTGTCTTTTTCAAAGACGATTACCGTATTGATAACACCGTTGTTAAGTTGTCTACCTTAAATAGGCAAGCACCCACTTCTTCGGCTCCCTGAGGCTCAAGAGATTGGTCTCGCTTAAACCTATGTTTACTAGGGTCCTTAGGGTAATTTATAGAACTTGAGGGGGTTTTATGTAAAAATACTTTTGTATAATTTTCAAAATACCCCTCAAGTATTTAATTATCGTCTTTAGAGTTGTCATAGATGTAGATTTTATATTTGTGATATTTCTAGTGAAAATAACCTAATTTCATAATATAGGATATTTAATTGTAATATTGAACTTGTATGGAATTCATGGTATTTTAATGTAAAGTGATTCTTGTAATTTTAGAAAAAAGTTGGAATATTTATATTATCACAAAAATAGATATTTTAATGATATATATTTATATATTTATATAAAAATAATTTCAATATATATTATATTTCTAGAAATCTCATTTTCTTAAGATATTTGTATTTTAAATCTCTCGAGACCGAATGCTCCTTGCGGAGGTTTGCATCTCGCACTACTAAGCCCAGGGATGTGCGATAATCCGCACCATCCCAGTCGGGTTCCCCAAAATGGGTTGTAGCGGCGCTTTACAAAGATTTATAAAAATACTTAATCTTATAGAAAACTGTTTTAATAGCTAGTGGTATTTATATGTAAAGTTTCGTTTTCCCGTATTCTATGTTCCCGAAAGGTATTGTGCTATGTTGCATATGAGTGCTGTGAGGAGGTAGGTCATTACCTCGTGATCTACTTAAAGGTATAGCAAGTTTGTGATGGTTTAAATGTCGAAATGAAACTATATGGTATTTTAGTGAAAAAGTACGGTAAAAGTTACAAAATGAATTAGATTATCGTGAAACTTGATCAACATGTTTATTAATGTTTAATAGTCAACAAGTAAGAGTTTTGTGTGAATGTATTTAAGAAAATGTTGGATTTTTAGAAAGAACCGAATCGGAAATCGGTTTAACTCCGATTCCGTCGGGTTTTGAAATCTCGTATTTTTAGAACAAGATTAGAGAAGAGGGAGGGGGACTTACGGGTTTAGAAGTTAGGTATGAGGAAGAGGAGATGGGAGGAGGCGCCGGTGCGTCGTTTCATCGCCGAGAACTCCTAGGGTTGTCGTCGGAAAATTGCCGAAGCTTTCGCCCTTCGCTACTCCAAAAGTACACTAAGCTTTGTTATCATGGAACTGGGAGTTGCCGTTGTTCCGCTATGCTTGATGTTGTGTCTGTTGTAATGAGACGAATGTTGAGATGATCTCCAGGCTATCTTTGAACCGTTGAGATTTGGTTTCTTCTTCTGGTGAAGCCTGGGGAGGAAAGGTGTGATTCCCTCTTTGTTTGCACCCCTGGATCGTATACAGAGATTGATGTGATATTACCTGTAGGGCAAAAATTTCATTTCATTTTTTTAATTTCTTTCCGCGATGCTATATCATTTCGGCTTTTATATCGCGAAGGTCGCGATTGCCCAATCATTTCGGTTATTTTTCGTGGTGCCCAATCATTTCGGTTATTTGTTTTATTTTTACTCGCTGCTTTTTATTGCGAGTTGCCCAATTATTTCGGCTATTTTGCATGCATACATTTTTACTTGCTGATTTTGCTGCAAGTTGCCCCATCATTTCGGCTATTTCGTATGCATGTGTGGCTTGCTGGCTTTTCGCTGCAAGCTTGGAATTAGACACCGATTTCGGCATCAGCACCGCTACAACTGGGATATTGCCAGGAGCGAATCGTCATTTGCCTCTGTCAATGTCAAACAAAGGTGGCTTAGCAAACAGGATTAAGATTCTGTCGACTAAGGCTTTTGACTTCATGAGCCCTAAGGGTCTCATAAAGGTATTTCTCCCTACAAATCGTGAGGATCTCGTAGGTGCGTTTTCTCCTTAGGAATCGTGAGGACTCCTAAGTGTATGGTCTCTTATAAGTCGTAAGGATCTTACAAGAGTGCTTTCTCCTTATAAGTCGAGAGGACTTACAAGGGCTGTTCACTGTGCGGACATATCCCTAGTCCCGGATGGGACTTTGTTAGGGAAATGTTTATTCGCGCCCGTGGATTGTATACAAGGGTCAACATTGAACCGCTTGTAGGGCAGTATTGGAGGTGGTGGTGGCCGCTTAAGAACAGGTTCAGATCCCTGTAGCTTAATACTTTTGAATCTTATGAGCCATGAGGGTCTCATAAGAGGGTTCTCCTTACGAGTCGTGAGGATCTCGCAAGTGTAATTTCTCCTTAGGAATCGTGGGGATCCCTAAGTGTGTTGCTCCCTTGTAAGTCGTAAGGATCTCATGCAGGTGGTTTCTCCTTACAAGATCGAGAGGACCTTGCAAGTGTCTTTTAACGAGGTTGCGTCCTTTCGGGTTTTCACAAAACTCACCAGTAGCCCTGCTGTTTTTACTCACGGAGCCCTTTCGGGTTTTCATCCGTGCCCATTTCTCTTATGAACATACCGTTTTCCTTTCTTTTTTTATATTCTTTTATTCTTTTATCCTTCTTTTTTTTTAGTATCAGCGTTGGGATGCTGCAATCCACAGTCGTTTATCGATGTCTCGGTCAACGGCTAGTTTTAGGACATAGAGGTCCGTTGTTAGTTTTAAGGACGTTTCGGTCCATTGTTAGTTTAAGGACGTTTCGGCCCGTTGTTAGTTTAAGGACGTTTCGGTTCGAAAACCGGCTACTACTTATAGAGTTTGGGCTTAGGAAGATAGCGAGCGGACATAGGCGTCGTCATCTATCATTGACCTAGGCCGTGACTCGTCAGGCGTAGTATTTCTTTAGGAAGCGACCGTTTATTGGCCTGAAAGATCTTTCACCATGCATGTCCATGAGTAGATAGGCCCCACCCTGGTAGACTTTGTCTATGATATACGAGCCTTCGTAATTTGGCTCAAATTTTCCCCACTTGGCACGATTGGGGATCATAGGTCTTTTGACCACTAGCACGAGTTCTCCTTGGCGGAATGTTCTCGGCCTAGTCAATTTCTCATATGAACGCGTCATCTTTGTTTTATAAACCTCCAGATTTTGTTGCGCTAGGAGCCGAGTTTCATCAAGGGCATCGAGCTCCTCAAGCCGAAGGTGAGCATTCTCTTCGCCCGTCAGCTCGTAATGAACCGCCATTCGTAAAGAGGGTAGCTCTATCTCGAGGGGGAGTACCGCCTCCGTACCAAATACCAATGCATACGGTATTGTGTTAGTGGCCGTTTTGAACATAGTTCGATACGTCCAGAGAGCTTCATGCAGTCGTTCATGCCAGTCTTTCTTATTTCGAGACACCGTCTTTTTTACGATCTTCTTCAAGGTCTTGTTAAAAGCCTCAGCTAGACCGTTAGCTCGGGGATTATAGATTGATGAATATCTCCAGTCTATGTTATGCTGTTCTGCGAAGCGGCTGATTTTGTGTCTTTTGTAGGCTGGCCCGTTATCGGAGATGATCCATCTTGGAGTTCCAAACCGATAAATGACGTGTGTCTTGAAGAAATGGAGTATGTTCTCCGTCTTCATTTCCCTCAGCGGTACTGCTTCTGCCCATTTAGGGAAGTAATCAGTTGTCGCCAAAACGAACCGATGTCTTCTGGCCGATGCTGGCTCGATGGGGTCGGTTATGTCCGTCCCCTACATTTCAAACGGCCAGCTAGCCACCGTTGGATGTAGTGGATTTGGATGTTGATGGATAAAGTCCCCGTGAATCTGGCACGAGTGGCATTGCTTCGCGTATTCGAGGCAGTCCTGGATCATCGTGGGCCAATAGTAGCCCATCCTTTTGATTTTCAACTTCATCTTCGGGCCGGCTTGGTGAGAACCGCAGAGTCCGTCGTGAGTTTCTTGGACGACTCTTTTTGCTTCTTCAGGTCCCAGGCATCTTAACCACAGAAAATCAAATGACCTCTTATACAGAGTATCATTGACGAAGGCGAAAGATAGGGCTCGCTTCATGAGCTGATGTTTTGAGGACGCATCTTCGGGTGTTCGACGGGATTTGAAGTAGTCTATAAAGACTTCTCTCCAATCCCCAACCTTTTTCTGGTCTTTTACTTGCAGAGCCACTTGCTCGGTCGCTCCCTTTTCTTCGGACGACTCCGGAGATATTTCTGCCGGTGCAAGAACCCGACAGTTTTGTACCACGATTCTTACGTCATCGAGGTCCTGGTCGACCAATTTTTAGCGAGCTTGGCTAATGCATCCGCCTTGCTATTTTCTGCACGCGGTATGCTTTCCACGGCATAGGAAGGAATTTGAGTCAACAGTCATTGTGCTCTCTCGCCGTACATTACCAACTCTGGTTTGCACGTTTGGTAGTCGCCATTTACTTGACTAATGACCAGTTGGGAGTCTCCATATATGAGGAGGTTTTCAATTCCCATGTCGATGGCAATCTCGAGACCTGCTATCGAAGTCTCGTATTCGGCTTCTTTGTTCGTCCTCGGCTCTGTCAAGGAGAAGGCGAAGCGCATTATCCCTCCTTGTGGAGTTACGAAGATGAGGCCTACCCCCGATTTGATTATAGGGGTGCTTTGTTTATGCTTCTTCATGGAAGAGGCTCCATCAAAATAAAGTTCCCATCAGGTATCATTCCCGTCGATCGTGTCAAACACGTGTTCGTTTGGCAATTCGCAGTTCAAAGGAGAATAAGCGGGTATCGGGTGCTCGGTGAGAAATTCGGCGATAGCCTGGCCTTTCACTGCCTTAAGAGGCCTATAAGTTATCGATAATTCCATCAAGAGTAGGGCCCATTTAGCGAGACGCCCCGTTAATATGGCTTTTTACATTAAGTACTTGAGAGGATCCACCTTCTATATGAGACGGACTTCATGCGCCCACGCATAGTGCCTGAGCTTTGTTATCACGAAGATCAATGCCAGGCAGTGTTTTTCGATGGGAGAATAATTGCTTTCTGCCCCCAGTAGAACTCGACTCAAATAGTAGAAGGCTCTCTCCTTCTCTTGGTCATTCTCTTATGCCCATAATGCGTCTAAGGAACCTTCAAGGGCGGTTGCATACAGAATGAGAGGTTTTTCTTTAACGGGAGCGGCCAGTACTGGCGGATTCTGCAGGTATTGCTTGATTTTGTCCAGTGCATTCTGGCATTTGCGATCCCAGACGAGAGGGGTTCCCTTCTTCATCAGGTGACTGTAGGGACGGTACTTGTCTGAGAGTTTGGCTATAAATCGCCGGATATACGTGAGCTTCCCTTAGAGAGATCACAATTGCTTGAGAGTCCTTGGCGGGGGCATTTCCATAATCGCCTTGATCTTTGATGGTTCTATCTCGTTGCCTCGGTGTTAGACAATGAATCCTAGGAATTTGCCCGAGGAAACTCCGAACGCGCATTTCAGAGGGTTCATCTTCAAGTTGTATTGCCGAAGACGTTGAAATACGATCTTCAGATGCTCTAAATATTCCTCGTATGATTTGCTTTTCACCACGAGGTCGTCGATATAGCATTCGACGATTTCATGTATGAGGTCATCGAAGATCTTCGTCATGGCCCTCTGATAGGTGGCACCGGCGTTCTTTAGACCGAAAGGCATCACCTTGTAGCAGAATATGCCTAAAGGGGTCTGGAAAGCGGTGTGTTTCTGGTCTTCGGGATGCATCTTTATCTGATTGTATCCCGACGATCCGTCCATGAAGGAGAAGACTTCGTGAGTAGACGTGTTATCTATCATCAGCTCGGTGACCGGTACTGGAAAGTCGTCCTTTGGGCAGGCTTTATTGAGATCCCGAAAGTCCACACATATGCGCACCATCCCATTTTTCCTCATCACTGGGACGATATTGGCGATCCAATCAGAATATTGAACCTCTTGGATAAAACCGGAGTTGATTAGTTTCTTGACCTCGGCATTGATGTTCATCTCAAGCTTGAGCCGCGTTCTTCTTGGTGCTTGTTTGATTGGCTTGGCGTCCGGAGATATTGCCAATTTGTGGACGGCAATCTCTGGATCTAGTTCTGGCATCTCGGAATAGTTCAATGCGAAGCAATCTTTATGCTGCATAAGCACGTCCTTTAGTATAGCCACCCTTTCTTCAGACAGCAGCTCAATGACGAATGTCGGTCGCGGGTCACTTGCCGTCCCCAAATCAGTTTTCTTGAGGTTATCTGCAGTAGTATGTATTCCATCTTCCAGCTCTTTCGGCGCCGGTGGAAACTCTGAGATCACCTCATCATCATTATTTTCGAAGCACCAGGGGAGGTCATCTATATTCTCGGGCTCTTCTTCTGACATCGTTATCATATGACAAGTACGGGATCTCTTCCAAAACCGATGTTGATCTGGTTCTGCTCTTGTGGTCTTCGGTTCATGCTTCTGCGGCGGGGTTATTTTCCAACTGCTGGATAGAGCGAACCTGCCCTGTTGATATTGGTTTTCGACCCAGTTCTTGAAGGTGAAGCAGTCTTCAAGAGGATGTCCTATTGCTCGGTGATAAGAGCAATAGTATGGGTGAGAGACCTCGTTGGATTGCTCGGGGTGTTTGGACTCCGGAAGTGTAATCATTTGATGTTTTATGGCAAGATCAATTATCTTCTGTGTTTTGTCTTGGGGAAAAGAGTATGCTCGACCCATCTTCTTTATAAGAGACGAATCCGGATTGCTCGATTCCCGGTCGCGTAGCTTCTTGGTCCCACTTTGTCTCTGTCGAACGCCTTTCCTGCTCTTTGATTTATTTTTGCCTCTGCGTCGGGCCTTTTGTATGACGGGTTGATAAGGAAGAGTATTGTCATTCTCCGCGGTCTGTTGAAAGAGGCGCTGCGTCCTGGCTTTTTCGTAAATGACCATCTCACGGTTATGGTCATCTCGGACCTTTCGACCCGCTTCCCTTATGAGCTTGTCCATTCGTTCTTCAAACGACAGACTCAGCATTTTGATGGTAGGATCTCGTTTTGGTTCAGGGTCAGTGTTTTCTAACAGAATGTCTCCTTCTTCATCGAAGTCATGTATGACGTAGCTGCCATGGACTCTTTCTAGTTTTTTGGATTGAACATATCCAAGCCCGACCGTTTCCATTCTCCTGTTTGGCAACTTTCGCTGAGTTCCTGGGACGTCCCAAATCCTATTGTAGAATCGAGCTTGTCGAGTAGTCTTTCTGCGGGGTACCCCTTGGCGCTTCAATAGCCTGTTCAAGCCTTCCGTGTAGTATCTAGGCAGACGGATGGGCTGGAGCCTGTCGAGCGCAGAATCGGCGCCGTGCCAGATTTCCTTCTCCACTTTGGTTTCCCCAGATCGGTAGAATAGGATCGCCTCCTCACCTTTTCGTCTAGGAGGGACGTAAAATGTCTGCAGTTCTTGCACACTATAAGCTTCAAGTGCATCGAGATCTTTGTAATGTTCTTGTGGAATCATGGTAATTTGCAAATTCTGATCTTTGTCGGCGGAGATTTGTATCGATGGCCGAGCAGAGAATACAACATTGACCTCATCTTCCGAGTCGCTGCCGAAGATCAACATAGGGGTGGACGGTCCCGGCTTGTTGTATTGGGGCGGCCCTGAATAAACAATCTCTTCTTCCTCCTCGGTATCACTCCCGAAGACCGGAATAGTAGTGATGGCTTTGTTCTTCGGTTTATGACATCTTTCCGTGTCCTCAAAGTCTGGTAAGAAGTATTTTGCATCTTCGTACTTTCGGACTTCATTCACGGAGAATGGGTTCAACTCCCCCGTCACAGTGTACTCGAGACCATCCTTGAAATACTTCATACACTGATGTTGTGTAGAAAGGATAATGTTGTACTCGTGTAACCAGGGCCTGCCGAGCAAAGCATTGTAGCATGTCTTGGCGTCAATGACGTGAAATTTAATATCCATGACAAGTAGCCCGAAGCGCAGCTTCAGTATCACAGACCCGAGATTCCGTGATGACTGGGAGTCGAAACCGGAGATGGCGATTTTATCACGAGCGAGGTGCTGAATGCTCATGCAGATTTCCTTCAACACTCGCACGTTGAGGAGTTTGACGGAAGACCCATTGTCAATCAGGATTTTGCCTATCTTGATATCGTGACAGTATCCCGAGACATAAAGGGGACGGTTGTGTTCGCACGTCCCAAGGAGGAGATCTTCATCGCCGAAGGTGATATCGGCTGTGTGTACTTCTTCCAGCTCGTCTTTCATCTTTTCTTCGGCGAGGAAAGCTTGGAATTGCCCTAGCTCTTGTAGCGCCTTGATCAATGAATCTCTCGCTTCTTTGGATAGCATAAGGGCGTCGAGAATGCTGAGCTGCGAGGGTAGCTTCCTCAAGTGTGCCAGAACGTTGTAGTCCACCTTGTTCTTTTTCGCCGGGTCCTTGGCTGTCAGCTTTTCGACGGCTTGGTCATATAAGGCGATATTCTCAGGGACTTTTTCTTTTCCCTTATCTTTTCTATTCATGGGTCCGAGATTCTTTTCGGGCAGCGTACGATTGCGCAGCTGAATATTTTCACAGGTCTTCGGTTCTTCCTCTTTTCCCGAGATGGATTCTTTGAAGAGAAGGCCAAGAGTCATTTCTTCGTCAGAGTCGCTCCCGAAGGTGAGAACTTGCGATCCTCTGGCGTTAACCATGCGAAAGTTGCCGGTAGTTCTTCTAAGCCCCTCGGTCGTACTTCTTCGCTCCCGACTAGTTTTGCGTTTCATCCGCTTAAAATGTTGCCGGTGAGCAACATATCCCTGCCACCATCTTTTAAAAGCGTTGCACTCTTCGGTTGGGTGCGCAATCTTCCGACGATATAAGCAGTAGCTAGGATGCATTTCTGCTTCACCAAGAATGTTTCCTTCGGAGGGTGGTAGCTTCATTCCCATTGATATGGCTTTGGCGAACCTCTTCCTCATCTTGAACCTGCTTTTATTCACGGCGGATGTACTTTGATTTGGCGGGAGCGTCTCAACCCTTTCGTCCAGTTGCCGGCGCTTGGCTTTTGCAAATATGGCCATTTCACTTTCTCGAGCATCTTTGCTTTTAAGAAGTGCTTCATTTAGGAACACATCAATCATTTCGTCTGATGGCCCTAGAAGTTCCGGCTCAGGACCTGCCTCCAGTTTCTCCGTGTAAGGAACTTCTCCATCGTTTATCGATGAGTGAGAGATCACATTGCAACTTGCTATGTAATCTTCAGATTCATCCGACAAGTCTTCTCCATCATCTCCGTCTTCAAGGACGTGACTGAGAAATTCTTGGAGGGTGATTGGAGTCCGCGCCTTCTTGTTATACTCTTCCAGCGCGTCAATCTGCTTTTGCAGGTCCATGCGCTTGTCACCAGGCTTCACAGGCTTTTTGGTCTTCTTTTTCTTCTTCGAGGACTTTGACGGCTGGGTGTGAGTGTTTTGAATATCACCACCAATTTTTGGAGTTGGGCGCGGTTTCAGCATTCCCTTGATAATCTCAGGTTCCAGCGGATTCTTCCACCTGATCGCCGGACATGTCTGGAGATCGTTCAGCATTCTTTTAGTTTTGGCTGAAAGGGCGACCTCCCATGGAGCCTCTTCAACAAAAGAGCATGATGCCCCCGGCGTGTCTGTCTTCTTAGGAGTGTGCGGTTGTGGTGGGCTTACTTTCCACTTCTCAGACAGTGCAAACTTGCCTTGTTGGTATTGGTCTTCGATCTATCCCTTAAAGACGAAGCAATCTTCAATCGGATGGCTTACCGTTTGGTGGTAAGGGCAATAATTGGAATTATTAGTCTCGCCGGGTTGCAGTGGTCGCTTAGGATTTGGCAGATTGATGAGCCTGTTGTGCACCGCCAGTTCGAACAGTCTCTTCGTTTTGTCCCGGGGGAACGAATAAGGACGCTTCATTTTCTCATTGTAGTATCGTCGTCTTTCTTCCAGTTGATCCGTTAGTTTTGGGGCACTGGGCTGCTGTTGAGTATTCACTACGAATGTCGCCTTCCCTTTACCCTTTTCGTTCCGCGGCTCCGGCTTCGGAGGAGACGGTCTATGACCCATCTGGTCCATCTGGGCCAGCTTATCGATCAAGGCTTGGAACGTGATCGTCTTAAAGAACATCATGAATTGGGAAATGGTTGCATGAGGGTCCAGAGTGCCCACGAACATGCCCACCACTGGCTCTTCTTCGATGCGCTATTCGCATTTCAACCACAGATTCCTCCATCGTATTGCATATTGAACCCACGTCTCGCCTGGCTTTACCCTGGCGTTAATCAATGATGTGATTGGGGTGCGCTCGCTAGCGCTTGCAAATCTTTGCGTGAATAATAGCTCCATTTCTACGAAAGTCTTGACGGAGTCATTTGGAAGTTCAGAGTACCATTCAAACGCTGTTTTCGACAAGCTGCCAACAAACTGACGGAGCAAAAGTTTATCATCACCCTCGGTGTTGCCGCAAAGAGCCCTGAACTGAGCGACATGTTGGTGGGGATTGCCTGTCCCCTTGTACACATGGAATCTGGGGATCGTTTATCCCGGCGGGTACTTTATTTGGTCATACCAGCATGGATACGGTCGCCCAGTTTTAACAACTTGGCCGGCCGCTTCATTCGCCTGGTGAGCTCCTATTTGCTGAGCAATATAGTCATCCAGAGCGGCCTTGGAGATGGTTTCCTCTTTGGCTGCTGAGAGAGTCGGAGTAGGGTTCGATGTCTCCCCTCTGTCGTCTTCAATGATGATAGGAGGGTCCTTAGCTGGAGGTTCTGGTTGTAACATCATCCCGACCATGTCTTGGAAGAGAAGCGCCATTCGTTTTATATTAGCCGCTTGTTCTGCTGCTTCTCTGTCCTTCTTTTCGAGGACTCTGCGGAGAAAGTCAGCATCGGTTTCTTGTTCATGACGCTGCTCTGATGACGCCTTCGGGCTTTCTTTTGGCCTGGTAAGTGCGGTCATTTGCGTTAGCATTTCCTGAAGCTTCTGTTGCTGCTCCTGGGCTTTTATCACGGATCGGGTGAGCGGTCGGTGACCTGTCGAAGCGCGGCTTTCCTCTTTTTCGGAAGCCATGTAAACAGTATGCACCATTATGCCCCCAGACTTGGGGCGTTTGGGCTCAGCGTCTTTGTGGTCTGCCGTAGTCACAGGGATTTTCTCCGGCCTCCTTCTCTTTTGAGCAGTTGACGTTGAGGGGGCCGTTGTAGCGGGCACCCAGGTAGTTATCGTCCTTTATGGCTTGACAGGACGGTTCTCTTCCTGTTAAACCTTCACCTTTTTCTGTCGGCGAAGGTAATCTTGATTAATCACCAACTCCTGGACCTGTCGCCAGACTTTGTAGATTTTGGAGGACAGCCGCTGAGGGGGCTGTTCCGGATTTTCCTTCGGTGCATTCTCCACGGGTGGAGGAGATCTTTTCAGTACGGCGATAGGAGAGTTCCTGCGCACCTTGTTCAGCAATTCAAAACTGTTCCCGGTTGGAACAACAGCATTGACTTCCACCGTTGAGGCCGGTGGAGTTAGCCCAGAGAGGGAGTTGCCCCCAGCTTTCCTTACCCGGCGCCAGTGGCGGCGTCAAGCGTGTTGAGCCGCTAGGATTGTTTCAGCTTGAGGGGTGACTTCGTCATGCCCCTTGTTCTGAGGAGAGGCTGTTATTGGTGCTAGCCGGTTGAAGACTGACGTCCGTTGAGAGGGGATAGTCAGTCTTGCGAAGGCCGACTTTCGAACAGGGGAAGCAGCCTTCGTGACTTCGGGAGAAGGGATGGCTATCCTCTTCAGAATAACCTTTTCTGGAATTGCAGGCTTCATCATGGGCCCACATGAACTTTGGCCCAATCTGGCGAAGACTGAGGCACTGGAGCTGGACGACCCTTTGGGTGGGGCCGCTGTAGTTGCAAGCCGATCAAAGATCGACTTCTTAGGAGCTTCTTGTCTTGGTATAGGAGCGCTGAAGGTCGTCGGCGGGAGCATGGTCCCGAAAAACAATCCAGTGGTGGCCTGAGTGACCTGTTCCATCGGCATCGTGAACAGGGATGCCGCTTGGGGCCTGTAAGCTATGCCTCCAGATGAGCCAGAACGCGAGTTGCAGTTGCAGCTGGAACACTTCGCGCAAGTAGACGCCATTGATGTTTTGTTTTCTGCGCCAAGAAAGAAACCAAATCTTAGTACCTCGAACTCAAGGGAAACCATTAGCAAACCGCGATTCGTTCGCGAACACGACACACGAAGTGTGGAGTGGAAAGAGGAAAAGGTCCCACCGGGTATGCCATCATCTGCCCCCAAATTCAGGCAAGACGTTTGTCTTCCCGATTTTCGGCGGTGAACAAGCTTCTAGGAATTTTCTTGAGAGTTTTGTTCAGAATTTTGGAGTGAGGGAGGTGTGTGTAGGGGTTGTATTTATAGGGTAAGGCTAGTGTTTGGGGTAGGTGAAAGGTTGGATTGAAAAAATGTGTTAAATTGTATTAAAATGTATTAAAATGGAGTAAATATGATTTTAAAGAGGCTCTGGAACCGATCCAAAGAAATAAAGTGTGCAGGAGTGATGGGGAGGTGAAGAGGCAGACTTTTCATGTTGACCGATTCAATATTGGAGCCAACTCGGCCGGCACCGCCGGCCGAGTCACCACCGCCGCCTGCCCGAGTCGACCGAGTCAGGCCGATTCGGGGGTCCCCTGGGTCCGTCGTTGGTTGGTATAGCCCCTGGATCAGTTTGTTTAACATGTGTAGTGGGGTTTTTACGAGTTATGCACATGCAAACCCTTGGTATTCTAAAAGTTTAAAATAAAACAATATTAAAAATAATGTGGGGTATGCGATTTGAACTATGGTGGCTTCGTTCAGCAGTGCAAAGTCTTACCAATGAGCTACAAGCTCTTGCTTGCTATTAAAAAGCAAAACAAACTTATATCTTGTGCTCAGGCAAAAATACCCCTTTCTGTAATTCTGAAAAAAAATTGTACAGAAAGTTGTACAGAAAGATTGAGGTTGTTACAATAACTACTAATGCCGACAGTATTGACTGGTTATCCAGATTGACCTGACTTGTTGTCTGGTTAGACAAGACTTGTACACAACTGTTCCTGTGTTATTATTAGGTGGACTTTATATTGATGCCTGACTTGAAAACGAAACCTGAGAAAAATGGGAAATTAAGAATGTAACCAAAACGTAACTTAAGAGGATATTATTATTGTTTGTCATGATTCCGGACGTGAACGAAATAACTATTGTTTATTGTACCGTGGTACCATGGGGAATGAATGGGATATATTGTGTCGTGGTCCCATGGGGAATAAATGGGATATATACTATTGAGTTACGATGAGAATTACATTAATTGGTTTCATATACCGTTAGGATATATAATCCAGAAATACAGACTTTAGGATACACGCGAGATACCTATAGGCTGCCATTATATCACCTGTGATAGTTTGTTTATAATTATACCTCTTTTACACATAACACCTTCTAGTACATTGCTCAGTTTATTATTATGTTATTTATGACGCACTGACGTCTAGGTTTTGCATGGCCCAATTCCTTTAATCTTGTCGCGGGATGATCAGGAATATTTTGGTAAGAAAGCTGAGCAGTGAGGAGCTTTGCCGATTAGTTTAGAGATGTTTAGTTTATTTTTATTTTCTAGTTAAAGTTTTAACGTTGTGATCCCATAAGGGTTGTGATTAGGATATTATTTACTTGTTGGATCTTTATTCATTTCCGCTATTTTCTCGTTATTATTTTATTGTGGCAGTTGGACATGTGTTATTTAGATTTTATTTACTGTTCTTGATATCTGATTAACAGCCGTAATGTGACTATGGAAGGATCTTTCTTCGCCATAAGTAGTATGGTTGGTTTTGTCACGTACTGTATTTACTTATTTTAGGAAGCGGGGTGTGACAAGATTTGATTGGTATCAGAGCCATAAGTTTTAGGATTAGTCGGATTTGGTTCAATTTGTAGTTAGGTATTGGACCCGATACATTGACCAGAAAACCCGGAATTAGGAACATGTCCTTCCATATTACTACCTTACCAGTCTTGAATCTATAGTTTATCGACCTTTTGTTTATTGAATCATGTTTACCGTTGCTAATCATTTTCAGTGTTCTTGGCTTCAGAATCATGGCAAATAGAGATTTGCGGGCATACCCGAGGCGTGTAGACGACGCCGCATTACTTAGGGTCGTACGTGGTATGTTGGAAAACCAGAAGCGTCAAACTGAGCTGAACCAACGACAGGCCGACACTTTCTAAGAGGGCCTGAGGACGGCCCAACAGACTGCTATCACAGCAGCTGAGAAAGTAGCAGCTCCCAGACCAACACAGCGTGAGGGTACCGTGGCAGACTTCAGGAAGCTCGGTCCGTCCACATTTACAGGATTAGAGGAGTCATTGTCAGTGGAGCAGTGGCTAGTGGATACAATGAACTTGCATATTGCCGCACAGATTCCAGATGAGAAAAGGATGGATATAGTACGCATCCAGTTGGTAAATTACGCTCGCGAATGGTGGTTTGTTGAGGAGACCCGTTTGACAAAGCCGATCAGCTGGGCGGCTTTTTCGCGAAGTTTCTTGGAGAAGTTCTTTCCGTAATCTGCTAGGGAGGAAATGGAAAATTTCATTAGTTTGAAGCAGAACGGCAGATCCGTTGATACTCATGCAGCTAAATGGACTCGACTCAGTCGATTTGCGGGTCCTTTGGTAGCCAATGAGGCAGATAAGGTGAGGTGGTTTATGTGTAGCTTAGATGTGGAGATTTAGAGACACATCATATTGTTGGTGTAGGGTGTTTTTCGTCACTCCATTGAGATAGGAATGCGCGCGCTTGTCAGGCGCATTACAGATTCCCCCTGCTTAGGATAGTCCGGGGTTTATTGATTGTGGGGATCCGAATCTCCGACAGTCATGGACTAAGCTGCCGTTAATTACCCCTCGCTTTTGGAGCGAGAGAACCTCCGATTGTCGGGTAAAACTGGTTATGCGAACTCATTGTGCAGTGTGCACGTGTTGTGTTTTAGAGGGGATTTGGATGTATCGGGGACCACGCAGAGTTTACGAGGGTCCCGCTATCCGGATAGAGGGATGGGGATAAAGGGGGCTAACAGCCCCCTTGCGGAGTGCGGGGCAGTGCCCCGTTGGAAATTTTTTCTAGCGGGGACGTGTTTTGAGAATGGTGCGTAGGGAAAAAGAGGAGTGAGGAGCGTCCTGAGGACACGTGAATAGTGGTGGGTGCTAGCGCATCACGCGCTCGACACATGGGCGCTGGGAGCCCGCGGGCCAAGTGCGAGGCGCGTGGGCGATGGACGCCAACGCCTGACGCGCCTGGCATGTGGACGCCCTCACGCGCCCGGCACATGGGCGCTAGGCACCTGCGGAAATATGGGCTTAACCCCTGGACTAGGAGTTAAACTCCCCAAAGGTTTTTGAGTGGAGTTAAACTTCCAAAAGGATTTTATTTATGGAGTTAAACTCCAAAATATTTGGATTTGAGTTAAACTCCTAAAATATCTGGGTTAGGATTTAAACTCCTTTAAAGGTTTGGGTCTTGGAGTTGAACTCCCCAAAGATCTTCGAGATGATCAAAAGGGACCCTTTTCTTCTCTCTTGAGCCCTGGATCTTCTCTTGAGCCTTAGATTTTTCCCAATGTAGGATTTTTGGAGATGGGTCTCTTTCTTCCTCCTTTCTATTGGCTGGATCTTAGAGAAAAGAGCGTGAGACTTAAAGATCTCCCCTTTAGAGATTTGATGGGAGATCTGAGTTCCACTTCAAGGGTTTTATGGTGAAAAACTATTTCTTTTTGGAAAAGGAAGAATTAAACTCTTGATTTGATTCGGAAAAAGAAGGTTTAAAATCTTGAGAAAGGAGAAGGAGACACAGAAAATCTTAATTTTTGAGGGGAATGAATTATTTTCCTTTATTTCATTATCATGTTGCCTTATATAGGTTTACAAATTTACACATAGCCCCTTAGGCTTTACAAAATGGCATTTTGCCCATCCCATGTCTAATGTGCTCATTTCTTTTCCACATGAGCCATGTGCTTTACAAAAATTTGGTTTTATGCTCATTTTTCTTACATTTATTCATAAAAATTACATCAAAACTATATATTACATAATTTTCATTTTGGTATGGGAGAGGCTGGTTGTGAGGCTCGACTTGGGCATGTGCACACTTGACCTGGGCTTGGGCCCGCTTTCTTAGGGTTGACTTTGATTTTAACTTGGTCAACCGGGATGTAATTTTTGACCCCAACAATTAGGATTGACCATCTTCTCCCAAGTTCTCAAGATGGCTAAGGAACAACAGAGTTTATCAGTAAGAGTAAAGGGTACTCAACAACAAGCAGTTGCAGTGCGGAAGACTCCGTATGCACCAACTATAGCTCTTGTACGTAGAGGCATTCCGGTAAACAAACATGGGACAATACCTATGAAAATGACCTTTATTTCAACGCAGAAGAAGGATGTGATTTATGATTCCTGCTAACAACCGGGTCATTTCTGGAAAGAGTGCTGGATGAGACTTGGGCAGTGTCTGATTTGCGGAGTTGCTGATCATCGAATTAATACTTATCCATCGAGAGTTCAGTTAAAGGGTGATGCTCCGAGAGCACAGCAGAAGCAAATTACTCAGAGGCCTAATCAAGGGCGGGTCTTTACTTTGACGGCCGAGGAGGCCAAGGCTTTAGATGATATTGTTTTAGGTATCCTACTTGTTTATAATTTTCCCGCATTGGTATTATTCGATTCTGGTGCATCCCATTGCTTTATATCGTCTAAGTTTATTAGTGCACACTTTATCCTACACTGCCCTATCTAGCTGTTGGGATATACACACTGGGAATGGGAGAATTATATTTAGTAATGAGTGCAAGGGTTGCTCGATTGTTATTTATGGACGTGAGTTATTCGTGGATTTCTTGGTGATTGATACTGGCAGTTATGATGTTGTATTGAGAATGGATTTTCTTGGCATTTTCGATGCTCACATTGATTGTAGGGTGAAAAAAGTGATTATCTAGATTCCCGAATATCTAGAGTTCATATTCTTGGGAGGTAGCAAATCTGTCGGGCCGGTAGAATTTAGGGCTAGGCCGACAAGTGCCGTTTTTTCGTCAATGGAAGCAATCAAGGAGGAAGCACCAGTGGTAGTTCGGGGCTTCATGGACGTGTTCAAGGACATCTCGTCTTTACCGCTGAAATGAAATGTGGAGTTCGCGATTGATCTTATTCCTGGAGTAGCGCCTATTTCAAGGGCTTATTATCCGATGGCATCGGTGGAACTGGAAGAAATAAATAGACAAGTTACCGAATTACTAGAGAAGGGATGGATTCGCAGTAGCGGTTCACCATGTGGAGCCCCAGTTTTTCTAGTCAAAAAGAAAGATGGCACGTGGAGGATGTGCATCGATTATCAAGAGTTAAATCGGGTGACTATTAAGAATAAGTACCCAATCCCTCGCATAGGCGAATTATTCGATCAACTCAGTGGCGCGAGAGTATTCTCGAAGTTGGATTTACGATCAGGGTAACATCAAGTTCGGATGAAAGAAGGAGACATTTGCAAGACAACGTTCGGAACTCGATATGTGCATTACGAGTATTTAGTGATACCATTAGGAGTTACTAACGCACCGGCAATATTTATGGACTTGATGAACTGAATCTTTTCACCATTTCTATATCAGTTCGTGGTAGTAGTCATTGACGATATTTTGGTCTAATCGAGGAGCAAAGAAGAGCATGAAGAACACTTGAGAATCGCACTACAGATGTTAAGACAAGAAAAGTTGTATGCTAAGATGAGCAAGTGCGAGTTTTGGCTTGAAAAAGTGATGTTTTTGGGTCACATTGTATCTGGAGATGGAATTGCAGTTGACTCCAAAAATATTGCAGCCGTTCATGATTGGCCAACTCCAAAGAATGTAGGGGAGGTCAGAAGTTTTCTTGGGCTTGCTGGATACTATAGAAGGTTCGTGGGGAACTTCGCTCGAATAACTGAACCATTGACTAAGCTAACACGAAAGGAGGAACCGTTCTTATGGACTGAAAAGTGTGTGTTAGCTTTTGAAGCGCTGAAGCAAAAATTGACAATCGCTCCTTTCTTAACAGTGCCAGATGGTTCCGGGAGACTAGTTATTCACAGCGATGCATCTGGGAAGGGCTTGGAATGTGTCCTGAGACAGCATGGTAAGGTTATAGCTTATGCGTCCAGGCAATTGAAGACTCATGAAAAGAACTACCCAACTCATGACTTGGAGCTAGCATCAGTGATCTTTGCACTAAAAATTTGGAGACACTACTTATTGGGCGAAAGAGTAGAAGTGTTTACTGATCTCAAGAGCCTAAAGTACGTGCTCATACAAAAAGAGCACAACATGAGGCAGCGTGGATGGTTGGAACTGATGGCTGACTATGATCTTGATCTAAAGTACTATTCGGGGAAAGTTAATCTAGTACCAGATGTTTTAAGTTGGTTGCCAGCGATACGGATGTTGACTGCATAGAAGGAGATTATAACTGATCTTCAGAGGATCGACCTGGAGATTGTACTACCAGATTTTTCGGGATAGTTGATATAGTTGCAAGTACGGTCATCCTTAATTGATAGTATTAGACAGCAAAGTCACACGATCCTAAATTGTAGAAATTTCGAGGACAAGTGGAAGCGGGACTTCGAACAGATTTGTTGATTCATGAAGATGGTTCGTTAAGATATGCAAGTCGTTTGTGTATCTAAAGAAGGTGTTCGTGAAGAAGTTATGAAGGAGGCTCATAGTTCCGCATACTCAGTATATCCGGGAGGCACGAAGATGTATAGAGATTTGCAGCAACACTTTTGGTGGGAAGACATGAAAAGGGAGATTTATTGCTACGTATAGAGGTGCTTGGTGTGTCAGCATGTCAAGGCTGAACATCAAAGGATAGCCGGTTTGTTTCAACAACTTCCGATTTCTCAATGGAAGTAGGAACATATAATTATGGATTTCGTGACAATCTTATCACGGAGTATAAAGGGCAATAATGTTGTTTGGGTGATTGTCGATTGGCTGACCAAGGTATCTCATTTCATACCATTTCGAGTTGGTCAGTTGACGGAGGCTTTGGCAGAGTGGTACATTCAGGAGATTGTGAGATTGCATGGAGTACCAGTGAGTATCGTTTCTGATCGGGACACTCAGTTCCTATCACACTTTTGGAGGAGTCTACAGGAAAGTTTGGGAACTCGCTTGAAATTTAGTACGGCCTACCATCTCAGACAGATGGACAGTCCGAGAGAACGATCCAAACTCTTGAAAATATGTTGAGAGCTAGCATGTTGGACTTCAAGGGTTCGTAGGAGGATTATTTACATTTAGTGGAGTTTTCATATAATAACAGTTTTCAGGAAACTATACAGACGGCTCCATACGAAGCGTTGTATGGTCGTAAGTGTCGCTCGCCGGTATGTTGGGATGATATTGAAGAAAGAAGATTGTTGGGACCGAAACTCATTGTGTAGACTGTGGAGAAAGTTAACCTGATTCGTGATCATATAAAGGTGGCATAAGATCGATAGAAAAGCTGGGCTAATACCCGAGGAAGACCTTTGGAATTTGTTGTTGGTGATTTTCTGTTCTTGAAGATATCACCGACTAGGAGAGTAATCCGATTTGGCAGTCGAGGTAAGCTTAGTCCTTGATTCGTGGGGGCTTTTCTATATTATTGAGCGTGTGGGAGAGGTAGTTTATTGATTGGTTTTGCTACCATCCCTGGCGGGGTGTTCATGACGTGTTTCATGTATATCAACTCCGCAAGTATATTCGAGATAAGACGTACATCCTTGATCACTCGGATTTACAGTGAGAGAAGATTTGACTTACGAAGAACAATCGATGGCTATTATGGATCGACGAGAAAAGGTTATCAAGAATAATGTAATCCCTCTAGTGCTTGTTTCGTGGGGAAATCATTCGCATGGAGAATCTACCTGGGAACGTGAAGACAAGATTCGATAAAAGTTTCCATACATTTTTCCTTAGATTCATATCTTTATCGTTCTTGTCTTTTCCTGTTTCGTGAATTTTGAGAACGAAATTCTTTTGTAGTTGGGTATAATGTAAACACCCTAGTACGATTATACAATATTAATGGTATTTTAAAACTTTCTTTATATTTCTTTTTTTTATTCTTTTGGGTTGCGAGTGATTCGAATAGTAATAGTGGTTATCCGACCCGCATGTGTGAAACCCAGTATGGTGCTAGATTAAATCTATGTGAATCTAGTATAATAGATAAACAACATATATTTAAATCATTATATATCTATTAATATCTATAAGTTATGGATAAGATATATTTATGCTAACCGCTGTTCCCATATAAAAAATAAATAATGAATAAAAAGCGATGGGAAAATTCCCCAAATGGAATATCACGTGCCCACACGTGATGTGCTTTAGAGCAAAAATTATAGGCATTACGCTTAACAAATAAGGATGAAATTGAGCCTCACTTGCAGGCACGTGAGTATCTATATACAAAGTATATAGACGCCTTCCTAAAACAAATAACAGGCCAGAGAAGCTCACGTGTCAGCACGTGATGCTCTTTGTTGGGCTTAACTTCGTGGGGGTCACGTGCCACACGTGACATTCCTGAAAATCAGCTCACGTGCCAACACGTGCTGGGACTGCTGCATATAAGCAAACCAGTTTAATGCTATGGGAGTCACGTACTACACGTGAGGGTTCCTAATGCCTTCTGAGCCGATAGAATTAAATTCTAAATAAGAGAAATCAAAACCCTATTTGGAAAATATTTTTGTAGATCTTTCTAAACAAGAAAGATTACGCTCTGTAAATAGAGCACCGTTGGATTAAAGATCCAATGGTGATTAAAAAATTACCAAGCTACAGAATAAGCTCTGTATGGGAAAATATTTCCCCAATCTTTCTAAATAAGAAAGATTACGCTCTGTAAAACAGAGCTCCGTTGGACTAAAAATCCAATGGTGATTAAAAATCACCAAGCTACAGAATAATCTCTATATGGGAAAATATTTCCCCGATCTTTCTAAACAAGAAAGATTACGCTCTGTAAAATAGAGCATCGTTGGATTAACGATCCAATGGTGATTAAAAATCAAAAAGCTACAGAATAAGCTCTGTATGGAAAAATATTTTCCCAGTCTTTTTAAAAACAAGAAAAATATCTTCTGTAAAATAGAAGTCCTTGGATCAAAAATCCAACGGCGGATAAAATCTCCGAATCAATTAAAAAAATCTCTCAATGAGAGATTTCCTTAACTAAATTAACAAACATGCCTCTACTATAAAAAGGACCGAAGACTGAAAGGAGAAAAGGAGGAAACCCCCCATAAGATTTGGAAAAAAAAAGAAGAGTTCTTTTTAAAGAAAAGAAACCCTAGGTAAGAAAAAATACCTAGAGATCATTTTATCTCCTCTTACAAGAGTTTAACTCTTCCAAAAAAGAACTTATTTCTTCCTCTGGTTGAGGTCTGCAGAAGCAGATCTCCCCACAAGTTAAGAATTTAATTCTCACTGGGGAGATTCTGTTATGTAGTCCCAAAACTTAGAGAAAAGAACTAAGTTTGAAGAATTTAGTTCTTCCAAAAGATATATGAATTTAATTCCTCTGATAAAACTAGGGTTTAACCCTGCATAAGAATTTAATTCTTATAAAACAAAGGATATGAAATTCTCAAAACTCAGGTCAAGATCTCCATGCACATAAAAGAAATGATTAGCATACAATGCTATAACAACAGATCACGTATTCTCACGTGAGCACATCTGAGGAATAAAAAGGAACGACTGAGATCAAGTCATGTGATCCCACGTGACCCCTAATAGTGCTCAACACTTATAAAGGAAAAGGGGAATAAATAAAAAGCAGTTCCTATTTTTGGGGCGCCTCACGTAATCCCACGTGACCCCCTAATAGTGCTTAGCACTTGCAAAATGAAAGGGGAATAAATTTAGACAGTTCCCATTTTTGGGACGCCTCACGTAATCCCATGTGACCCCCAATAGTGCTTAGCACTTAGAAAAGAACAGGAGGATAAATCCAAAGGAGGCAGTGCCCAACTCGGGGGGCGCCTCACGTGTCCACACATGATGGCCACAAGATTTAAGTGTTTAACACTTATATGTATAGACGGTGATTCGAATCCAAGGGCACCACACCAACTTTCGGATGCCTCACGTGCCACATGTGAGCGCTCCAAATTGCAGTGTTTAACACTGCTTTAGAGCCTCACGTGGGAGCACGTGAGCGCCAAGCAGATATCAGTGTTTAACACTGTGAGAGGCCAACGTTAACCCAAATTAGCCAAGTCTCCCGTGGCCAAAACCTTTTGACCATCAATCAACCGAGCCCCCTATACTCAGGTCTCTCCAAATCGATCTTAGTTCTAAAGATGACCGATGATCTCCTAAAACATGGCATCTAAAATGATATTCGTTCCACCATGACCTCTCACTTCAATACGAAGTTCGGTTCAAGTGTACATCTCTCCACACCTCTGATACATGTCGTTGTAATTCTTCAACGATATCAGAGAGGTGGAGGGTCCCGACAACCAACAGCTCTTGGATGCACTTCTAAACCCATGAGCATACCCCAATGGACCGTAATGTGCTTAAACTAGTTGCGGACCGCAACGTCCTTAAACTAAACCATCATACCAAAAATCGTGATCTATGGACCGTAACGTCTTTAAACTAAAGCAATAGAGCCCAAATGCTCTTTTGTTAGATCAGAATGACCCCAAAATCATGTTTGTTTACCGCAGAAAGCCGGGAAAGATGAACGTCCTGCCTAAATTTGGGGGCAGATGCTATTTGGTTTTATCCGTCGAGCACTCCGAAGATACCAAGTTGATTTATGGCACCATGTGTCGGAGATTTAGACGGATCCGGCTATTATAGCAGACATCATCAGATTCCCCCTCGTTGTGAGGAGTTTTTTGATTGTGGGGACGCTCTTCCCTGCAGGCGCAAGCCCCTGCAGTTAATTACGTTACCGCATCGCGATAACCACTTTCTCCTGCTCCAGATGTTCACTTCGTGTCGTGTGTGTTTGTTTTATTTTTGGTTGCCCGTGGATTGTATACGGAGACTAATTTATGTTGCCACCTGTAGGGCGTGGATTTGTCCAAATCCGTATATTCTTAGATTTGGGTTTGGGTTGATTTAAGAATCGTTAATCTCGTTTGAGATTAAGATCAACTTAAATGTTTGTTGAGAATGCGTTAGTCTAATTTTAGACTAAGATCTACTCAACAGGATTTTGGGATCATTCAGATCCAGCAAAATAGCATTTGGGCTCTATTGTTTTAGTTTAAGGACGTTTTCGGTCCATAGCTAGTTTAAGGACGTTGCGGTCCATAGATCACCATTTGGCGGTGAGGTCGTAGTTTAAGGAAGTTGCGGTACATAGCTAATTTAAGGACATTGCGGTCCATAGATCACCATTTGGCGGTGAGGTCGTAGTTTAAGGACGTTGCGGTCTATAACTAGTTTAAGGACGTTGCGGTCCATAACTAGTTTAAGGACGTTGTGGTCCACAGGGGTGTGCTCATGGTTTTAGGAGTGCTCCAAAGAGCTGTTGGTTGTCGGGACCCTCCACTTCTCTGAAGACGTTGAAGAATTACAACGACATGTATCAGAGGTATGGAGAGATGTACCCTTGAACCGAATTCCAGATTGAAGGGAGAGATCATGGCAGAATGAACATCATTTTAGATACCATCTATAGGAGATCATTAGCCATCTTTGGAACTAAGATCGACTTGGGGAGACCTGTGCATAGGAGGGCTCGGTTGATTGGTGATCAAAAGGGTTTTGGCCTCAGGAGACTTGGCTAATTTGTGCTAAGGTTGGCCTCTCATAGTGTTAAACACTAACATTTTCTCGGTGCTCACGCGCTCCCACGTGAGGCTCTAAAGCAGTGTTAAACACAGAAATTTGAAGCGCTCACGTGTGGCACGCGAGGCGTCTGAGAATTGGGCACTGCTTCTTTAGGCTTATTGCCTGTCTATGCATATAAGTGTTAAACACTTCAACCTTGTGACCATCACGTGTGGACACGTGAGGTGCCCCGAGTTGGGCACTACCGCCGTTGGATTTATCCTCCTATTCTTTTCTAAGTGCTAAGCACTATTGGGGGTCACGAGGGATCACGTGAGGCGCCCCAAAAATAGGAACTGTCTGAATTTATTCTCCTTTCCTTTTACAAGTGTTGGGCACTATTAGGGGGTCACGTGAGATCACGTGAGGCACCCCAAAATGGGAACTGTCTTGGGTTTATTCCCCTTTTCCTTTTGAAAGTGCTAAGCACTATTAGGGGGTCACGTGTGATCACGTGAGGCGCCCCAAAATGGGAACTGTTTTTGATTTATTCCCCTTTTCCTTTTAAAAGTGCTAAGAACTATTAAGGGGTCATGTGGGATCACGTGAGGCGCCCCAAAATGGGAACTGTTTTTTATTTATTCTCCTTTTTCTTTTGAATGTGCTAAGCACTTTTAGGGGGTCACGTGACTCGATGTCAATTGTTCCTCAGAGGTGCTCACGAGAAAAAACGTGATCTGTTACGTAGCATTTGAACGCTAATGAATCATCAGGTTGTTCTTCTATGGTTCTGAGGAATCAAGTTCTCAATTTGTTCTTTGCAAGGATTAAATTATTTTTAAAGGGTTAAACCCTAGTTTTAGAGGAATTAAATTCCCATACGTTTTGTAAGAGTTAAACTCTTTTGAACTCAGTTCTTTCCCCTAGGTTTTGAATCTGCATGACAGAATCTCCCCGATGAGAATTAAATTCTCAACTTATGGGGAGATCTGCTTCTGCAGATCTTAACCAGAGAAAGAACTAAGTTCTTTGAAAATAGTTAAACTCTTGGTTTGAGAATTAAATTCTCTTTTTATTTTGTGGGAGCTTTTGGGAGGGGTTCCTCTTCTTTTAGAGAATTAAATTCTCTTTCTATTTTTCTTCCCTTCTCTCCCTCTCTGTGTATGTGTCTCTCCCTTTTCTCCTCTCCTTACTTCTATTTATATGAGAAGAAAAAGAATCAATTTGTTAAGAAAATCCCTCATTGAGAGCTCATGATTGATTCCATGATCTTTTAGATCAATCGGTGAATTTTATTCACCGTTGGATTTTTAATCCAAAGGCTCTCTGTTTAACAGAAAAGATTTCTTATTTGTTTAGCAAGATTATGAATATCTTGTTAGTTTTAACAAGATCAGAATTTTATTCTATCATATCTTTTAGTTTAACAAGATCAGAAATATATTTTCTTAATATAGAATTTAATTCTATCATATGGATATGTCGTTAGTTTAACATAGAATTTTATTCTTATCATATGAATGTTAGTTTAATAAGATTAGGAAAATATTTTCCTATGATAGAAATTTATTCTACCAGATGATCACCGTTGGATCTTTGATCCAAAGGTTCTTTGTTTAACAGAGAAGATCTTTCTTGTTTGAGGAAGATCAGGAAAATATTTCCCAAATAAAATTTAATTCTAGAATTTGACAGGAGCATTTTAAATTGGGGCGCTCACATGATTTGCATGTGACTAGCAAGAGAACTCACGTGTTTAACATGTGACTCTTAGTGTGGGTTTTAGCCTATTCATTTTCAGCGCACATATGCTTTACATATGAGCGCTCTCGTGTTTTGCACGTGAGGCTTGTTTGGCCATTAGTTGTTATCTTCAGCGCTTATATGCTTTGCATATGAGTGCTCACGTGTTTTACACGTGAGGCATGTTTGGCCCCTAGTTATTTTCTTTCAGCGCTCATATGCTTTGCATATGAGCGTCTACGTGTTTAACACGTGAAGCCAAATTTTGAGGACTCTCCCCCTTTTTTTATAAGGGAACAAGTAGCTCTTGGCAAAAAATTTTGGTGGGAACAAATGCCCCCCACTAGTTTGTCCATGTAAGTATGTACGTGGGTGTAGTAGTGCAGAGTCATAGATGGCTATAGAATTGATGGTAGGAGACAAGTTTAGGGTCCTTGTAGCCTAAGATATTTTATTTATTTATTTATTTTCATGAGCCGTAAGTTGTCGCAGGAACATTTTTTTCCTTACGAATCGAGAAGTTCTCGCAGGAACATTGTTTTCCCTACGAGTCGAGACTAGTCGAAACGAATCGAGAATTTCTCGCAAGGACACCAATTTCCTTACGAGTCGAGAGGAATGGAGATGAATTAAGAATTTCTCACAAGGGCACTAATTTTCTTACGAGTCGAGACGAACCGAGAAGTTCCCGCAAGGACACTAGTTTTCTTACGAGTCGAGACGAACCGAGAAGTTTCCGCAAGGACACTAATTTCCTTACGAGTTGAGACGAACCGAGAATTTCCCGCAAGAACACTAATTTCCTCACGAGTCGAGATGAACGAAGAATTTCCTGCAAGGACTCTAATTTTCTTACGAGTCGAGAAGAACCGTGAAGTTCTCGTAAGGACACTAATTTCCTTACGAGTCGAGACGAACCGAGAAGTTCCCGTAAGGACACTAATTTCCTTACGAGTCGAGACGTACCGAGAAGTTCCCGTAAGGACACTAATTTCCTTACGAGTCGAGATGAAGCGAGAAGTTCTCGTAAGGACATAATTTCCTTACGAGTCAAAATGAATCGAGAAGTTCTTGTAAGGACAGTAATTTCCTTACGAGTCGAAATGAATCGAGAAGTTCTCGCAAGGACACTAATTTCCTTACGATTCGTGAGGATCTCATTGAGACTTTTCTCCCTACAAGTCGAGAGGATCCCGTAGGTGTATTTTCTCCTTAGGAATCATGAGGATTCCTAAGTGTGTATTTTCTCTTGAGAGTCGTAAGGATCTCACAAGAGAATTTTCCCCCCTTACAAGTCGAGAGGACTCATAAGTGGTTGTTTCCCTCCTTGTCGAGATTCGACTTTGGAGAGTGTGGACCATGAATAGTATGCAATAGCCCATCTTGGACCGACATGCAGGGCTCCAGTGCTTAGGAAACAGGTACTTATCCCCATTGCCTAAGGCTTTCCCATATGGGTCGTGACGAATCGAGAAGTTCTCGCAAGGACACTAATTTCCTCACGAGTCGAGACGAATCGAGAAATTCTCGGAAGGGTTTCCTAATGTCACAGGTAAATCCTGCTAAGAGAAGTCCGTTAGGGTCTGTAGTACTAGGGTTTTCTACCCGTCGCACCGTCGCGTTGGTCGATGTATTCCCCGATATGCAATCTTGCTGTTCGGGTAGCCCCGCGACTGTCGTGTCTCTGATCCCTTCGGGGGCTAGACAAGACTGTTTCCCCAATCAGAGCAAAGCTCTGTTCAAATTCCAAGATTTGAAATGAAGCGACGCTTCTGCTTCCTCCAATCAGAGCAAAGCTCTGTTCAAATTCTAAGATTTGGAACGAAGCGACGCTTCCGTTCTCCCCAATCAGAGCAAAGCTCTGTTTTGAAAATTCTAAAGTCAAAAATTGAAGCAACGCTTCAGATCCGACGCTAGGCGCGCTACGCACCACGTGTCAAACATGGGTGCACTAGCGCAGTTGCGCTGCGCTCTGCGCCACGTGTTAAAAACGGGTGCGCTAGCGCAGTTGCGCTGCGCGCCACGTGTCGAACGTAGATGCGCTAGCGCAAGGTGCGCCAGCGCTGGTATTAAAAATTCCCCACCGTTAGATCAAAAGATCTAATAATAATAAATTATTAATTAATCAGAATTAAAAAATCTGTTATGGAAAGATCTTTCCAATCTTATTAAAACAAGAAGATTATCTTCTGCAAAGCAGAAGCCTTAGGATCAAAAGATCCAACGGTGGGAAATATTCCCAAATCAATCAGAGAAAGATCTCTTAAAACTGATTTAACAAATCAATTGGCCCTATATAAAGGCCCCAAGACTTCAAGTCTCATATAGAGAAAACCCTCTGAAAACTTGGGGAAAAACTCAAAGAGAAAGAAGAGCAAGCCTTTAGCAAAAAGAAGATCATTTCTTCAAGGTAAAGAATTAATTCTTGAACAACAGAGATGAAATCATCTCATAAAAGAAGAAGTATCTTCTAAAAAAGATCATAGATCTACAAGAGACCAAGGTCTTTGATAAAAAGAAAAAGATCAAAAGATCTAATCATAAAAATAAAAGAAGTATTTACTTCATTTACAGATCCTTGATCTACAAAATCAGTGCCCTTTTATAAACAAGAACTTTTGTTCTTGAATCTTGAGGCAAAGGCTCCTTTAAAAGAAGAACATAAACTTGTTCTCTGATCATTAATCTAATCAAATGTGCTTTACTCTATTGGAAAGTGCCCTGCACTCATGAACTGCGCTTTTGCGCTCCTTGGACCGGCGCTCAGCGCCAAAGCATACCACATGTCAACCACAGACACCGCTTGCGCTTTGCGCTTCTGAAACAGAGCTCTGCGCTCATGGGCTGGCGCTTGGCGCTAAGCGTGCCACGTGTCATTCACTGGCGCCCTCCCTAAACCAGTGCAACGCGCTCATAAATTGAAAGCACAATGCGCTAATAAACTAGCGCTTAGCGCTAAACGCGACACGTGTCACCTTCGTGTGCGCTACCTGACATAAGCGCAATGCGCTCTTCAATTGGCGCAAAGCGCCTGACGCGCCACGTGGCGCGCTGTCAGAACACACTTTGTTCTGATGAATGCTATGCCTTCAATACAAGACAAAAAAATGTCAGAACCCAATGCCTAGCATTACTAAAAGGGCCAAGCCCAAATAAAGGCTCAATAGCCAGAACAACAAAAAAATGTTAAACATTTTAATTGGACTTAGCCCAATTCTGGCCATAAGTCCTCAACTTATATTGAACTGAGCCCATCTGCTCACAAATATTTCAACAGACCTTAGTCCCGAGCTTGGCTACAGATCTTTCAAACAATTCACACCGGTTCAAGGGTATATCTCGTTACTCCTCTGATGTTTGTCGTTGTAATCCTTCAACGTCTTCAGAGAGGTGACGGGTCCCGATGACCACACATTTCTACGGACTGTGGGGTCCTTAAACTCATGGACTACGATGCCCTTAAACTTTATAGACTACGATGTCTTTAAACCGGACTGTGGGGTCCTTAAGCCCATGGACTGCGATGTCCTTAACCTGGACTGTGGGGTCCTTTTAAACCCACGGACTACGATGTCCTTAACCTAGACCGAGATGTCCTTAAACTACCGATGGACCAAGATGTCCTTAAACTACTGACGGACCGAGATGTCTTTAAACTAACAGTGGACCGCAATCGTCCTTAAACTAACCGACCGCAATGTCCTTAAACTAAACAATAGAGTCCGAATGCTCTTTTGTTGGATCTAAACGATCCCGTTAAGTTGATCTTAGTCTAAAATTAGACTAACGTATTCTTAACAAACGTTTAAGTTGATCTTAGCCTCAAATGAGACTAACGTATCCTTAAACCCCAACCAAAATCCAAATCTAAGAAAATACGGATTTGGATCCACGCCCTACGGGCGACAACATAAATTAGTCTCCGTATACAATCCACGGGCAACCACAACACAAAACAAACACCCATGACACGAAGTGACCGTCTGGAGAAGGAGAAAGTTGTTACCGCGATGCGGTAGCATAATTAACTGCAGGGGCTTGCGCCTGCAGGGAAGAGCGTCCCCACAATCAAAAACCCCTCACCGTGAGGGGGAATCTGACAAAGTCTGCTACATCGGCCGCATCCGTTTAAACCTTCGATACACGGTGCCATAAATAAACTTGGCATCTTCGAAGAGGTGGACGGATAGCACCAATTAGCATCTGCCCCGAATTTCAGGCCAGACGGACCTGCGCGGTCGCGTCTCCGTGTTCGGCGGGGAACAGATTCTGGCACGCCCGGTGGGACCTTTTCCTCTTTCCACTCCACACTTCATGTGTCATGTTCGCGAACGAATCGCTGTTTTTTTAATGGTTGCCCTTGGGTTCGAGGTACTAAGATTTGGTGTCTTACTAGGTGCAGAAAACAATGGCGTCTACTTGCGTGAAGTGTTCTAGCTGCAACCGCAACTCGCGCTCCGCCTCATCTGGAGGCATAGCCTACGGGCCCCAAGCGGCCTCCTTGTTCACGATGCCGGTAGACCAGGTGACTCAGGCCACCACCGGATTGTTCTTTGGGACTATGCTCCCACCGATGGGCTTCAGCACCCCCGTACCAACACCAGAAGCTCCCAAGAAGTCGGTCTTTGATCGGCTTGCTACTACCGCGGCCCCTCTCAATGGGTCGTCCAGCTCCAGCGCCTCAGTCTTCGCCAAATTGGGCCAAAATTCATATGGGCCCGTGATGAAGCCTGCAATCCCAGAAAAGGTTGTTCCGAAGAGGATAGCCATCCCTGCTCCTGAAGTCGTCAAGGCGGCTTCTCCTGCCAAAGGGTCGGTCTTTACAAGACTGAATGTTCTGGCTCCCACTACGGTTCCCGTCCCTGCTTAGAAGTCTGTTTTTGACCAGTTGGATACTGCTTCTCAACGGATATCAGTCTTCAAGAGGCTGACGCCAGCAACAGCCCCTCACCTGGATAGGGAGCAAGACAAAGCCATCCCCATCACCGAACCAACCCCAACAGCTCGACACGCTCGACGTCGCCACTGGCGCCGAGTAAGGAAGGATGGGGACAACTCCCCCTCTGGGCTAACTCCACCAGCCCCAACGGTGGAAGTCAATGCTGCTGTTCCAACCGGGAACAGCTTTGAGCTGCTGAACAAGGTGCGCAGGAATTCTCCTACCGCCGTATTGAAAAGATCTCCTCCACCCACGGAGAATGTTACAGAAGCAAAGCCGGAACAACCCCCTCAGCGGCTGTCCTCCAAGGTTTACAAAGTCTGGCGATGGGTCCAGGAGTCGGTGATCGATCAAGACTATCCTCGCCGACAAAAGAAGCTAAAGGTTCAGCAGGAAGAGAACCGTCCTAGCAAGCTGCAAAGGACGACAACTGCCTGGGTACCCGCTGCAACGGCCCCCTCAACATCAACTGCTCAAAAGAAAAGGAGGCCAGAAAAAGCCCCTGTGACTATAGTAGACCACAAAGACGTTGAGTCCAAACGCCTCAAGTCTGGGGGCATAACGGTACATACTGTTTATATGGCATCCGGGAAAGAGAATAGTCGTGCTTCTACGGGCCACCGACCGCTCACCCGATCCATCACAAGAGCTCAGGAACAACAGCAGCAGAAGCTTCAGGAGATGCTGACTGCAATGGCCGCTCTCACCGGGCCAAAAGAAAGCCCGGAGGCATCATCAGAACAGCGTCACGAACAAGAAACCGATGCTGACTTCCTACGCAGGGTCCTCGAAAAGAAGGACAGAGAAGTAGCAGAACAAGCTTCCACCATAAAACAAATGGCGCTTCTCTTCCAAGACATGGTAGGAATGATGTTACAGCTGGATCCTCCAGCTGAAGACCCTCCGGTCATTATTGAAGACGATAGAGGGGAGACATCCAATCCTCCTCCGGCTTATTCAGCAGCCAAGGAGGAAACCATTTCCAAAGCCGCACTGGATGACTATATAGCTCAGCAAATACGAGCTCACCAGGCGAATGAAGCGGCCGGCTAAGTCGTCAAAACTGGGCGACCGTATCCAAGCTGGTATGACCAAATAAAATATCCGCCGGGATATACGATCCCTAAATTCCACGTGTACAAGGGGACAGGCAATCCTCACCAGCACGTCGCCCAGTTCAGAGCTCTTTGCGGCAACACCGGGGGCGATGATAAGCTTTTTTCTCCATCAATTCGTCGGCAGCTTGTCAGATACGGCCTTCGAATGGTACTCCGAACTTCCAAACGACTCCGTCAAGACTTTTGCCGAAATGGAGCTGTTATTCACCCAGCGATTTGCGAGTGCTAGTGAACGCACCCCAATAACGGCATTGATCAACGCTAGGGTAAAGCCAGGCGAGACGTGGGTCCAATACGCTATACGATGGCGGAATCTGTGGTCGAAATGCGAACAGCTGATCGAAGAAGCGCCAGCGGTAGGCATGTTTGTGGGCACCATGGACCCTCATGCAACTATTTTCCAGTTCATGATGTTCTTCAAGCCGACTACTTTCCAGGCCTTGATCGACAAACTGGCCCAAATGGACCAGATGGGTCATAGACCGTCTCCTCTAAAACTGGACTCTCGAAATGAGAAGGGAAAGGGGAAAGCGATCGTCGTCGCCAATGCTCAACAGCAGCCCGGTGGCCCAAGACCAGTTGATCGCCAAAATAACAGAACTCGATCTCTTGAAGATAAAATGACTCGCCCTTACTCGTTTCCTAGAGATAAGACGAAGAGGTTATTCGAGTTTGCACTGCGCAACAGGCTCATCAATCTGCCGGAGCCAAGACGCCCAGCGCAACCCGGCGACATTAGCAATCCTAACTATTGCCCTTATCACCGAATGTTGTGCCATCCGATCGAGGATTGTTACATCTTCAAAAGCTGGATAGAAGATCAGTACCAGCAGGGCAAATTCGTATTATCTGAGAATTGGAAGGTGAACCCGCCTCGGCCACACACTCCCAAGAAAACAGATACACCGGGGGCATCATGCTCTTTTGTAGAGGAAGCTCCATGGGAGGTCGCTCTTTCAGCCAAGACAAAAAGAATGCTGAAGGATCTCCACACATGCTCGGCAATCAGGTGGAAAAATCCACTGGAACCCGAGATCATCGAGGGGATGCTGAAACCGCGTCCAACTCCAAAAATCGGTGGTGATAGCCAAAGCACGCACGCCCAGCCGTCGAGATCTTCGAAAAAGAAGAAGAAATCCAAGAAGCCCGTGAAGCCTGGAAACAAGCGCACGGACCTACAAAAGCAGATTGACGCGCTGGAAGAGTATAACCAGAAGGCGCGGACTCCAATCACGCTCCAAGATTTTCTCAGCCACGTCCTTGAGGACGGAGACGATGGAGAATACTCGTCAGATGAGTCCGAAGATTATGTGGCAAGCTGCCATGTGATCTCTCACTCATTGATAAACGATGAAGAAGCTCCTTGCACCAAGAAACTGGGGGAAAATCCTAAGCCGGAACTTCTGGGGCCATCAGATGAAATAATTGATGCATTCCTGAATACAGCTCTTCTTAAAAGCAAAGCTGATCGCGAGCGTGAGATGGCTATATTTGAAAAGGCCAAACGCCGACGACTAGACGAAAGAGTCGAAACACTCCCGCCAGATCAAAATACCTCCGCCGCGAATAAAAACAGGTTCAAGACGAGGAAGATGTTCGCCAAATCCATATCAATGGGGATGAAGCTGCCACCATCCGAAGGAAACATTCCTGGTGAAGCAGAAACACATCCTAGCTACTGCTCATATCATCGAAAGATTTCACACCCCACCGAAGAGTGCGACACTTTTAAAAGATGGTGGCAGGGATATGTTGCTCACCGACAACATTTTAAGCGAATGAAACGTAAAACTCGTCGTGAGTAAAGAAGTACGACCGAAGAGAGTAAAAGAACCACCGGAAACTGCTATATAGTCAACGCCGGGGGATCGCAAGTTCTCACCTTCGGGAGCGACTCTGACGAAGAGATGACTCTTGGCCCTCTCTTTAAAGAGTCCACCTTGGGAAAAGAGGAAGAACCGAATACCTGTGAAAATATTCAGCTGCGCAACTGTGCACTGCCTGAAAAGAATCTTTGGCTCTCGAACAGAGGGTCAAATAGAAAAGATAAGGGGAAAGAAAAGGTCCCTGAGGATATCATCCTTGATGACCAAGCCGTCGAAAAGCTGACAGCCAAGGACCCGCCAAAGAAAAGTAAGGTGGACTACAACGTTCTGGCACACTTGAGGAAGATACCTTCGCAGATCAGCATTCTCGACGCCCTTCTGCTATCCAAAGAGGTGAGAGATTCTTTAATCAAGGCACTGCAGGAACCCGAGCAATTCCAAGATTTTCTCGCCGAAGAAAAGATGAAGGACGAGCTGGAAGAAGTACACATAGCCGATGTTACCTTTGGCGATGAAGATCTCCTCCTTGGGACATGCGAGCAAAACCATCCCCTATATGTCTCCGGATACTGTCATGACATCAAGATAGGTAAAATCCTGGTCGACAATAGGTCCTCCGTCAATCTTCTTAACGTACGGGTGTTGAAGGAAATCTGTATGAGCGTTCAACACCTCGCTCGGGATAAGATCACCATCTCCGGATTTGACTCCCAGTCATCACGGACGCTTGGGTCTGTGATAATGACGTTACACTTTGGGCTGCTCGTCACTGATATCAAGTTCCACGTCATTGACGCTAAGACATGTTATAACGCTTTGCTCGGCCGGCCTTGGTTACACGAGTACAACATCATCCTCTCTACACAACATCAGTGTATGAAGTATTTCAAGGACGGTCTCGAGTATACCGTGACAGGAGAGCTAAACCTATTCTCCGTGAACGAAGTCCGCAAGTACAAAAATGCAAAATACTTCTTACCAGACTTGAGGACACAGAAAGATGTCACAAACCGGAGAACAAAGCTATCACCACCATTCCGGTCTTCAGGAGGAAGAAGAGATAGTTTACTCAGGTCCGCCCCAGTACAACAAGCCGGGACCGTCCGCTCCTATGCTTATCTTCGGCAGCGACTCGGAAGATGAGGTCCATGCCGTATTCTCTACTCGGCCTTCAATACAAACATTCGCTGATGAAGAGCAAGGTTTGCAAGTTGCCATGGTTTCGCCCAAGCATCATAAAGAACTAGACGCGCTTGATACCTACAATTTGGAAGAGCTGCAGACGTTCTATGTCCTTCCCAGACGAGATGGTGAAAAGGCGATCCTATTCTACCGATCCTGGGAAACCAAAGTGGAGAAAGAAATCTGGCACGGCGCGGATTCTACACTCGACAGGATCCAGCCCATCCGTTTTCCCAGATATTATACGAACGGACTAAAATGCTGTTAAGGTGCCAAGGCGTACCTTTCAAATAGACCGCTCGAAAAGCTAAGTTCTATGACAGGATCTGGAACGTCCCCGGAACTCAGCGAAAGTTGCCCAACGGGAGAATGGAAACGACCGGGCTTGGGTATGTTCAATCCAAGAAACGGGAGCTACTCCGCGACTGCTACGTCGTACATGACTTTGATGAAGAGGGAGACGCTCTATGGGAAGATGCTAACCCTGAACCAGAAAGTGCTCCCGCCGTGAAAGTGCCCAGTCCTTCGTTCGAAGAACAAATGGACAAGCTTATAAGGGAAGTAGGTCAAAAGGTTCGAGACGACCATAATCGCGAAATGGCCATCTACGAGAAAGCCAGGACGCAAAGCCTCCTTCAACAAGCTGTGGAAAATGAAAATGCTCCTCCTTGTCAACCTGTTGTATAAAAGACCCGACGCAGAGGCAGAAATAAACCAAAGAGCGGGAAAGGCATTAGACAGCGACAAAGCGGGTCCAAGAAGCCACGCGATCAGGAATCGAGCAGTCCGGATTCATTTCTTATGAAAAAGATGGGTCGAGCATACTTTTTTGCCCAAGACAAGACAAGGAAGATATTCGATCTTATCATAAAACATCAGATGATGACACTCCCGGAGTCCAAGCACCCCAAGCAAGCAGAAGAAGTCTCTCACCCGGACTATTGCTCTTATCACAGGGCAATAGGACATCCTCTCGAAGACTGCTTCACATTTAAAGACTGGGTAGAAGACCAGTATCAGCAAGGCAGGTTCGCTCTATCCAGCAGCTGGAAGATAAGCCCGGCACAGAAGCATGAACCCAAAGCCGCGAGAGTAGAACCAGATCAACATCGGTCTTGGAAGCGAGCTCGTACCTGTCACATGATAACATTGTCAGAAGAAGAGCCCGAGAATATGGATGACCTCCCCCGGTGCTTCGAAAACGATGATGACGAGATAATCTCAGAATTTCCACCGGCACCAAAAGAGCTGGAAGATGGGATACATACTACCGCAGATAACCTCAAGAAAATTGACTTGGGAACAACAAGTGACCCGCAGCCGACATTCATCAGTGAGCTGTTGTCAGAAGAAAGGGTGGCTACGCTAAAAGACGTGCTCATGCAGCATAAAGATTGCTTCGCATGGAACTATTCCGAGATGCCAGGATTAGATCCAGAGATTGCTGTGCACAAACTGGCAATATCTCCGGACGTCAAGCCGATCAAACAAGCGCCGAGAAGAATGCGGCTCGAGCTTGAGATGAGCATCAACGCCGAGGTCAAAAAGCTAATCGACTCCGGCTTCATCCAAGAGGTTCAATATCCTGACTGGATCGCCAACATCGTCCCAATGATGAAGAAGAATGGGACGGTGCGCATATGTATGGACTTTCGGGATCTCAATAAAGCCTGCCCGAAGGACGACTTCCCAGTACCGGTCACCGAGCTGATGATAGACAATACGTCCACTCACGAAGTTTTCTCCTTCATGGACGGCTAATCAGGATACAATCAGATAAAGATGCATCCCGAAGACCAGAAGCACACCGCTTTTTGGACCCCTTTGGGTATATTCTGCTACAAGGTGATGCCCTTCGGTCTAAAGAACGCCGGCGCCACCTATTAGAGGGCCATAACGAAGATCTTCGATGACCTCATACATGAAATTGTCGAATGCAATATCGACGACCTCGTAGTAAAAAGCAAATCATACGAAGAACATTTAGAGCATCTGAAGATCGTGTTTCAGCGCCTTCGGTAATACAACTTGAAGATGAACCCTCTCAAATGCGCGTTTGGAGTTTCCTCGGGCAAATTCCTAGGATTCATCGTCCGACACCGAGGCATCGAGATAGATCCGTCAAAGATCAAGGCGATCATGGAAATGCCTCCGCTAAGGACTCTTAAGCAACTGCGGTCTCTCCAAGGGAAGCTCGCGTATATCCGGCGATTTATAGCCAATCTTTCCGGCAAGTGTCGTCCCTAGAGTCACCTAATGAAGAAGGGAACCCCGTTCGTCTGGGATCACAAATGCCAAAGCGCACTGGACAAAATCAAGCAATACCTGCAGAATCCGCCAGTACTGGCCGCGCCCGTTAAAGGAAAATCTCTCGTCCTGTACACAACAGCCCTCGAAGGTTCTTTAGGTGCGCTATGGGCACAAGAAAATGACCAAGGGAAGGAGAGAGCTCTCTACTACTTGAGTCGAGTTCTACTGGGGGCAGAAAGCAACTACTCCCTCATCGAAAAACACTGCCTAGCGTTGATCTTCGCAATAACGAAGCTCAGACACTACGGGTTGGCACATGAGGTCCATCTCATATCAAAAGTGGATCCTCTCAAGTACTTGATGTCGAAAGCCATATTAATAGGACGGCTCGCTAAATGGGCCCTGCTCTTGATGAAATTCTCGATAACTTATCAGCCTCTCAAAGCGGTGAAAGGCCAGGCCATCGCCGACTTCCTCGCTGAGCATCCAATACCTACCGATTCTCCTTTGAACTGCGAACTGCCAAACGAGCATGCGTTTGACACGATCGAAGGCGGTGATACCCGGTGGGAACTTTATTTTGATGGAGCGTTCTCCATGAAGAAGCGCAAACAAAGCACCCCTTTAATCAAATCAGGGATAGGCCTCATCTTCGTGACTCCACAAGGGGGGATAATGCGTTTTGCCTTCTCCTTAACAGATCCGAGAACGAACAATGAAGCCGAGTATGAAGCTCTGATAGCAGGTCTTGAGATCGCCATCGATATGGGAATTGAAAACCTCCTCATATACGGAGACTCCCAACTGATCGTTAGTCAAGTAAATGGCGACTATCAGACGTGCAAGCCCGAGTTGGTGAAATACGGCGAGAGAGTACAGCGACTGCTGACTCAAATTCCTTCCTACATTTTAGAAAGTATACCGCGCATGGAAAATAGCAAAGCAGATGCATTAGCCAAGCTCGCTAAAGAACTGGCTGACGAAAACATCGATGACGTGAGGATCGTTGTGCAAAGCCGTCGGGTTCTCGCACCGGCAGAAATATCTCCGGAGTCATCCAAAGAAAAGGGAGCGACCGAGCAAAAGACTCTACAAATAAGAGACCAGGAAAAGGTTGCGGATTGGAGAGAAGTCTTTATAGACTACTTCAAATCCCGTCGAACACCTGCAGATGCGTCCTCAAGACATCAGCTTATGAATCGAGCTCTGTCTTTCGTTTTCGTCAATGATACTCTGTATAAAAGGTCATTTGATTCTCTGTGGATAAGATGCCTGGGACCAGATGAGGCAAGGAGAGTCGTCTAAGAAACCCACGACGGACTCTGCGGTTCTCACCAAGCCGGGCCGAAGATGAAGCTGAAGATCAAACGGATGGGTTATTATTAGCCCACGATGATCCAAGACTGCCTCGAATACGCGAAGCAGTGCCACGCGTGCCAGATTCACGGAGACTTTATCCATCAGCATTCAAATCCACTACATCCAACGGTGGCTAGCTGGCCGTTTAAAATGTGGGGGACCGACATAATCGGGCCCATCGAACCAGCATCATCCAGAGGACATCGATTCATTTTGGCGACAACTGATTACTTCTCCAAATGGGCAGAAGCAGTACCACTGAAAGAAGTGAATACGGAGAATATCCTCCATTTCTTCAAAACGCACGTCATTTATCGGTTTGGAACTCCGAGACGGACCATCTCCGATAACGGGCCAGCCTATAGAAGCCACAAGATAAGCCGCTTCGCACAGCAGCATAACATAGACTGGAGATACTCTTCAGTCTATAATCCTCGAGCTAACGGTCTGGCTGAGGCTTTCAACAAGACTTTGACGAAGATTGTGAAAAAGACGGTGCCTCGAAATAAGAAGGACTGGCATGAGAGACTGCATGAAGCTCTCTGGGCGTATCGAGCTACGTTCAAAACGGCCACGAACACAACGCTGTACGCATTGGTATTCGGTACGGAGGCGGTACTCCCCCTCAAGATAGAGCTACCCTCTCTACGAGTAGCAGTTCATTACGAGCTAACAGACGAAGAGAATGCTCACCTTCGGCTTGAGGAGCTCGATGCCCTTGATGAAACCCGGCTCATAGCGCAACAAAATCTGGAGGCTTATAAAGCGAAGATGACGCGCTCATACGAAAGATTGACTAGGTCGAGGACATTCCGCCATGGCGAACTCGTGCTAGTGGTCAAAAGACTTATGATCCCTAATCGCGCCAAGTGGGGGAAATTCGAGCCGAACTATGAATTCCCGTATATCATAGACAAGGTCTACCGGGGTGGAGCCTATCTACTCATGGACATGCACAGTGAAAGGCCCTTCAGACCAATAAATGGTCACTTCCTAAAAAAGTACTACGCCTGACGAGTCACGGTCTTGGTCAATGATAGATGACGACGACTATGTCCGCTCGCTATCTTTCTAAGCCCAAACTCTATAATTAGTAGCCAGCCGACGGACCGAAACGTCCTTAAACTAACAGCGGACCGAAACGTCCTTAAACTAACAGCGGACCAAAACGTCTTTAAACTAATGACAGACCGAAACTTCCTTAAACTAACAATGGACCGAAACGTCCTTAAACTAACAACGGACCGAAACGTCCTTAAACTACCAACGGACCGAAACGTCCTTAAACTAACAACGGACCGAAACGTCCTTAAACTAGCTGTTGACCGAGACGTCGACAAACTACGGTGGGTTTCAGCATCCCAAAGCTGATTAAAAAAAATAAAAAAAAAAGAAGAAGAAAGAAAACGGTATATCCACAAGCAAAGTAGGGCACGGATGAAAACCCGAAAGGGCTCCGTGAGTAAAAACAGAAGGGCTGCCGGCAAGTTTTGTGAAAACCCGAATGGGCGCAGCTTCGTAAAAAAAAGAGAAAAAGAAAGAAAACGGTATGTCCGTAAGAAAAAAGGGCACGGATGAAAACCCGAAAGGTCTCCATGAGTAAAAACAGCAGGTTTACCGGCGAGTTTTGTGAAAACCCGAAAGGGCGCAATCTCGTTAAAAGACACTTGCAAGGTCCTCTCGACCTTGTGAGGAGAAACCACCTGTGTGAGATCCTTATGACTCATAAGGGAGCAACGCACTTAGGGATCCCCATGATTCCTAAGGAGAAATTACACTTGCGAGATCCCCACGACTCGTAAGGAGAACCCTCTTATGAGACTCTCATGGCTCGTAAGATGCAAAAGTCTTAAGCTACAGGGATCTGAACCCGTTCTTAAGAAACCACCACAACCTTCGATATTGCCCTACAAGCGGCTCAATGCTGACCCTTGTATACAATCCACGGGCGCGAATAAACATTTCCCTAACAAAGTCCCATCCGTGACTAGGGATATGTCTACACGGTGAACAGCCCTTGTAAGTCCTCTCGACTTATAAGGAGAAAACACTTTTGTAAGATCCTTACGATTTATAAGAGATCATACACTTAGGAATCCTCATGATTCCTAAGAAGAAAACACACCTACGAGACCCTCACGACTCGCAGGGAGAAATACCTTTATGAGACCCTTACGGCTCATGAAGTCAAAAGCCTTAGTCGAAAGAATCCTAACCATGTCTACTAAGCCACCTTTGTTCGACATCGACAGAGGCAAATGATGATTCGCTCCTGGCAATATTCCAGTTATAGCGGTGTTGATGCCGAAATCGGTGTCTAATTCTACGCTTGCAGCGAGAAGCTAGCTAGCCAACACGTGCATACGAAATAGCCGAAATGATGGGGCAACTTGCAACAAAACCAGCAAGTAAAAAAATGTATGCATGCAAAATAGCCGAAATGATTGGGCACCGCGAAAAATAGCCGAAATGATTGGGCAATCGCGACCTTCGCGATATAAAAGCTGAAATGATAGAGCATCGCGGAAAGAAATGAAATAAAATGAAATTTATGCCCTACATGTGATATCACATCAATCCCTGTATACAAATCCAGGGGCGCAAACAAAGAAGGGATCACACCTTCCTTCCCCAGGCTCTATCGGAAGAAGAAGCCAAATCTAAACGGTTCACAGACAACCTAGAGACCACTTCGATATTCACCTCATTACGACAGACGCGACGTCATCCACATGACCCCGTTCGGAAATACGTCATCCACATGACCCCATTCGGAAATACGTCATCAACATGACCCCGTTCGGAAATACGTCATCCACATGACCCCGCTCGGAAATACGTCATCAACATGACCCCGTTCGGAAATACGTCATCCACATGACCCCGTTCGGAAATACGTCATCCACATGACCCCGTTCGGAAATACGGCCCCGTTCAGAAATACGTCATCCACATGACCCCGTTCGGAAATACGTCATCCACATGGCCCCGTTCGGAAATACGTCATCCACATGACCCCGCTCGGAAATACGTCATCCACATGACCCCGTTCGGAAATACGTCATCCACATGACCCCGTTCGGAAATACGTCATCTATATGACCCCGTACGGAAATACGTCATCCACATGACCCCGCTCGGAAATACGTCATCCACATGGCCCCGCTCGGAAATACGTCATCCATATGGCCCTGTTCGGAAATACGTCATCCACATTGCCCCGGTCGGAAATACGTCATCCACATGACCCCGTTCGGAAATACGTCATCCACATGGCCCCGTTCGGAAATACGTCATCCACATGACCCCGCTCGGAAATACGTCATCCATATCACCCCGTTCAGAAATACGTCATCCATATGACCCCGTTCGGAAATACGTCATCTGTTCATAACATAATATTGCATTTTATATCCCTCGTTCTTATGCATTTAAGAATAAAAACAGGTGCTTTTGACCCATGTCTGCTACATGTTACAGGTTACAGATGCTTGGAGCAAAAACAGTGAAAAACACAAAAGACGACACAAAAGAAGGATTTTTGACCAACAAATAGGAAGATCTTAGTAAAGCCTAGAAGTAGAACAGTTCAGCATCAACAAGGCAACGCAAGATCCAAATTGTCAAGGAAAACGGTTAAAAGATCCATTGCAAAGTGTTCACTGAAGATCTGGAATTAATAAAGAAGCCCAATTGATAAAAGGAACAAAGAAACAGAAAGCCCAGAGTAACCTAAAGAAGCCCAGGAAAGATCATCAACTGAGCTCACTAAAGGGCCGCGGAACCGCGGCCCAAGCGTGCCAATGCCGCGGTTCCGCGGCCGTATGAAGCCTTCATGCAAAGAATTTTTTACCAAAACGTCTTGGCGGCTATGGAAAGATTTCATGGGGGTATATTTGTAATTTTAGACATGGGGAGCAATTGTAAACTTAGGGTTTCCTATTCTCTATAAATAGGAACCCAAAACATTGTAATTCCTTATGCCTCCTTTTAATAAAAATTCAGAAATCCTTTTTGGAGAGCATCGGTGTTTCTTTTCCATTCAGAAATTCAGATCTGACAAACCTGCATGGATGATTGGAGTGATGCATCTGTAAGTAGATTTAAATTCTCGCCCTAGTTTAGATTTCAATTCTTTACCCTAGATAAATTTAATTTCTTGTCCTAGTTAATCTTTTATTCTCTGTCCTAGATAAATGTATTTTAATTCCCTAATGAGTGAGTAGTCTCCTCGCTTGTTAGGGTTAGATCTGGGGAAGGTTTGAGAGACGAAGATCTCTCATCCCCTTTCTTGCCCATCATATATTTTCATAGAACTCTATGCATACCTTCTTATTCCGCTCCCTACGGCACTCTACCCATGAGGTAGCGGTGATACCGTAGTCTAAAGGCCCGGATTTTAAGGTTTTCCATGGAGGTTAGGGTAAAGATTAAGAAAGGAAGGACAAGAATCTAGAGGAAGAACAATCTTCCCAATCATCCTAATCCTTTTTATTAATATTTACCATAACACCTAATTAGATCTTCATATGGGTATAGAAAGCGGTGAGATTTATAGACTTTCCAAACTTAACCTAGACCTAACCCTAGCAAGACTTAGATATAGATTAATTAGGTTTTTAGATTTAATAATCAATCCGAACACCCTTCGGAATTAACTCGTTAGCGCGATTAGGAGATTCACAACATCCCTGTGGACTGACCCGTACTCACCGGCTAGCTTCATGCGACGCCGTTCTTGATTGCAGTTACAAATATTTTTGATCTATCTTTTAGAAAGCGCAAGCACGCTAAATCACAAAATCAAATGGCGCCGTTGCCGGGGATGGCGTAGAAAATTCCTTTTCGCATTTTCGGGTTAATCTAAAATTTAAAAAATCATAAAAATCTAAAAAATCCAAAAAATATAAAAAATATATAATCTGTTATTTTTGGAAGGGATACTTTGTTGTTTGAATTTTTGCAGGATATACAAATTCGGATCTGGAAATTTCCAGAAAGCAAAACGGAAAACGGGGTATCGAAACAGAAGGGAAATTAAATAACAGAACAGTGAAAATTTTCTGCAGATCTAAATCCACCATCTCGCCGCGATTCCGCGGCCAAAACTCACTTTAGGCCGCGGAACCGCGGCCATCTAGTCGAATCAGAGTTTACAAAAAATTTTGGGGATCCGTTCTGTCCAGAGGGCCGCGGAACCGCGGTGTTAGTGCTCTATTGCCGCGGAAGGGCGGCGATCTAGTGGCATCTTCTTATGAAAATTTTTCTGTAAGGTTCTCTGTTCCTCCTCTGTAATTTTTGAAATATATTTTCTGGAAATTCCTGCAAGATTCTGTGAGTTATAAAATATATTCCTCTCCAAAATAACAATCTTGTGCAGGATTTTTGGGCCCCGCTTGAACTAAATTGATTGCAAGTAATATTTTGCTGTTGCATATCTTTTCTATAAAATATTTTGTTGTTGCATATCTTTTCTCTAAAATCTTTTTGCAACAAAATTTTTCCAAATAAAGAGAGAAAAAATTCAATGAAAAATGAAAATACAAAGGACAAATATTTTATAGAAACTTGCAAAAAATTTTAGCCGCAAATAAATCCTTGCACCACCCTACCTTCCTTTTTGTCACCTTTCTTCTTCTAACATGGGTACCCCACATAATAAATCATTAGCCGAACTTTGGTATCCCGAACCTAATTTTGCGTCGTACGTCAATTTGTTCGGTCATATTTAAAGACGATCCTTCCTTGCCAAAAATATCTTTGAAAGATCAAATAGAGGCGTCTAGGAGAAACAGTTTGACTTTTCAACCCACTTTGTGTCAACCAAGTCAACCTTCACCACCTTCGTATGTTGACACCACTTTTTCAAGTCTTGCCGTAACACCTAGACCGATGTCCATTGCTGAGCATATTGCTCAATCTCGCAGCCGATCTTTTACCCCTCTCCACTCATCTAGTTCTAGGGATCCACACGACTTTTCACCTTTTTATCCACATGTTGACCCTACCCCTGTCCAATCACCTACTTCCTACCAGTCATACCCGACCTTACCACCCTCACTAGACACTGCTTCTACACAGCCTGTTGGGAGTTTCACATATCCAACCAATTTTGAATCTTTTACCGAAACCCCCTCACCACCTAAGTCTAGTTTGGAAGAGTCGTTGGAGGCATACATTGCAGCAACAAATAAAATGACTAAGGATGTGGAAGCGTCCGTGGCCGCCCTTATGCAACCTAGTGAATCGGTAGCTAGTTTCCCGCTAGCTCAAAATTTTTTAATGTATAAGAAGGCGGTTGGACAGAGTGAGAATGAGAGAGGATTTTCAAATCAAACCTACCCGTACCCATTTGAAGCCCACAACTCCTGTTTTCCATCGATTGCCCTAAATAGTTCACCTGTTGAAAATAAAAATGAGTTGTGTGATTTTGTAGTGCTTGATTTGCCAAATTGTGAAGAACCCCTTTCGAGTGAAACCGCACCTAATCCGTTTGACCTTTACACCTCCACTCTAGAACCTAAATCGATAAATATCCATACTTTTGATGAGGTGTCTAAAGAAATTGATTTTCACTTGATTGAGGATATAGACGCCGGGAATATTTCGGATGATGAACCTGTCGATTTAATTGAAATTTTATGTTCAAATCATCATCCTGAGTTATTAAATGTTTCTCCCGAATCTCATATGCGTCTAGATTTTGATGATAATGGCATGGATGAATTAAATATTGAGGATAGTATTGAGGAGAGTCTTGAGGATAATATTGAGGTTGAATCATTTTTATTTGATGTGTCTGATTTTCCAATTCATCCTCCTGAACCTTTGACTGCTATATCACCCTCCCTCCTTCCCATCGTTCCGACCCCGCTTGAAGACTGTGAGCTTGAAACCTTTTCCTTTAAATCTGACACAATTCTCATAGACGATAACACCTACGAGTGTTTCACTTTTTCGGACGATGTTGATGACTCACCGCCCGAGTTTGAGTCCTTTACATTTTCAGATGAGCCATCAGACTCGGTTGATTATAGTAGTTTCGAACCATTAATGGAATCTTTCAAGTTCGAAACAGTTTACTACGGTGAGAAAGATACTATCCCTAAGTTACTCCCTTTCGTCTTTCCCATTGTTCCGACCGAACAAATGACTGTTACGCTTTCATCTCCTATACCAAGTTCGGCGTACCCATGTTTTCTTGCGAATCTTGAGGGATTTGACCCCATTTCCCGACGGGTGGATAGGTTAGCGCAATCGTTTATAACACATCGGTCATCACATATTGCGCTAATTTATTCACTCGATTTACACCTTCAAGATCGCGCGACTCTTCTTTCTCCTTTCCGCCCTTCTTCTCCCCCACCGAGACCATATTCTACCATTCTTCTTTCCACACGGTCTCGCGTGTTTCTCATTTCTTTCCTCCACACCCCATTCTTGCACCGACTATACCTTTACCATGATAAGATTTTTGAATGGTTGGTGCTAATCTTTGGCTTGTGTAAGGACAAGCTTAAGTTTGGGGGGAACCTTTGTATATATGTATATATATATATTTTTTTTTCTTTTTATAATAATAAAAAAAAATTCAAAAAATAAAAACAAAAAAATTGTAAATAAATAAACAGGGGAGTGCCGACATTTTGACCCTCTTGGTTCAGTATGACAGTGAGGACACTGTCAAGTTCAAGTTTGGGGGTATGCTCGGTACGTCTTCTTCCTTCGCATTCATTTGTACATATTTTTGCATTTGCATACTTATTTGAAAACCCATAAAAATTGAAAAATTTTGAAAAATTATAAAAATAATTGTATTCAATTTTGGCTAATTGACTTGAGTTTGATGAATGGGTTAACTGGCTAGGAACAACTAGATCTTAGACTTAGTAAATTTAAAACCCTAAAAATAACATTCCTTAAAGTTTAACGGTAGAAAGTATATGCCTTGTAGTTTATTTAGAAATAGGCAAATTTTGGGTTGACTTCTTGGGCTAAGTCGAAACAAGGGAAGGGTATTGATGTTCTTATTAGAGTATAAGTTTGAAAAATAGTTCCTAACTTAAGTCTAGATTCTGAAAATGTATACCCTACAATTTGCACAATCACGCACCTTGAAACTTGGAATAGTAGAAGAGACCTTGAAATGCTCTTGTCTAAAGTCCTAGTACGAAGAAAATAAAAGGAAAAAAAAAGTGAATAAAGAAAAAAAATGGACACTGGTTTTTGTGATTACTTAAGGCTGCAAAAATAAAAAAATATTTAGCGAGGGTGCTTCATCACCTAGTGCCTTAGACCAACTGGTTTGGGAGTCACTGCTAAAAGCCTTGGGTGTTGCAAAACTAGGAAGTACGCTTTAAAGTGCTAACGCATCTTCTAATCGGTTGTTGGTACCTCAAGAAGTATTAACGGTCGCATGAAGGATGTGTAAGAAAAAATTCAATTAAAAATTCATAAATTAATAAGTGCTTTGGACAATGGACGAGAGTATGATTGCTTGATTTGAATTTCCAAGTGTAGGGGTGATCTGTACACACACGTAGGGGTATGTAATTGGAGTTTAGATGAGAGAAAGGGATGAAGAATAGAACTTGTATCTTTAATAGAGTTGATAGAAATTCCTAAGTAGAGATGAAACCCTAGAAGGAAGACTTAAGAGATGCCGAAAGCTAAGTAGGTCTACATAACATATATAATCTTAAGTTAAATAATGAGGAAGTGTGAAGAATATGGGTGGATAATTTGCGGGTCGACGATAATAGAATTCCTTGTTAGAAAACCTAATTGGAGAACAAAAGTTAATGGGCCGAATTAATAGGATTTTGTGGGTGTAATCCGCTGAAAACCCTCAGGAGACAACACTCCTCCTACTAGGGACACCTAGAGGTTTAACGGCTTGTTGCACGTGCTCAGTGCAATCGCGTTTCCCTGTGAAAGTGTGGTTAGGATTTTAGTGAATAAAAATAAGTTTGCTCGAGGACGAGCAAAAGATAAGTTTAGGGGTATTTGTTCATAACATAATATTGCATTTTATATCCCCCGTTCTTATGCATTTAAGAATAAAAACAGATGCTTTTGACCCATGTCTGCTACATGTTACAGGTTACAGGTGCTTGGAGCAAAAACAGTGAAAAACACAAAAGACGACACAAAAGAAGGATTTTTAACCAACAAATAGGAAGATCTTAGTAAAGCCTAGAAGTAGAACAGTTCAGCATCAACAAGGCAACGCAAGATCCAAATTGTCAAGGAAAACGGTTAAAAGATCCATTGCAAAGTGTTCACTGAAGATCTGGAATTAATAAAGAAGCCCAATTGATAAAAGGAACAAAGAAACAGAAAGCCCAGAGTAACCTAAAGAAGCCCAGGAAAGATCATCAACTGAGCTCACTAAAGGGCCGCGGAACCGCGGCCCAAGCGCGCCAATGCCGCGGTTCCGCGGCCGTATGAAGCCTTCATGCAAAGAATTTTTTACCAAAACGTCTTGGCGGCTATGGAAAGATTTCCTGGGGGTATATTTGTAATTTTAGACATGCGGAGCAATTGTAAACCTAGGGTTTCCTATTCTCTATAAATAGGAACCCAAAACATTGTAATTCCTTATGCCTCCTTTTAATAAAAATTCAGAAATCCTTTTTGGAGAGCATCGGTGTTTCTTTTCCATTCAGAAATTCAGATCTGACAAACCTGCATGGATGATTGGAGGGATGCATCTGTAAGTAGATTTAAATTCTCGCCCTAGTTTAGATTTCAATTCTTTGTCCTAGATAAATTTAATTTCTTGTCCTAGTTAAACTTTTATTCTCTGCCCTAGATAAATGTATTTTAATTCCCTAATGAGTGAGTAGTCTCCTCGCTTGTTAGGGTTAGATCTGGGGAAGGTTTGAGAGACGAAGATCTCTCATCCCCTTTCTTGCCCATCATATATTTTCATAGAACTCCATGCATACCTTCTTATTCCGCTCCCTACGGCACTCTACCCACGAGGTAGCGGTGATACCGTAGTCTAAAGGCCCGGATTTTAAGGTTTTCCATGGAGGTTAGGGTAAAGATTAAGAAAGGAAGGATAAGGATCTAGAGGAAGAACAATCTTCCCAATCATCCTAATCCCTTTTATTAATATTTACCATAACACCTAATTAGATCTTCATATGGGTATAGAAAGCGGTGAGATTTATAGACTTTCCAAACTGAACCTAGACCTAACCCTAGCAAGACTTAGATATAGATTAATTAGATTTTTAGATTTAATAATCAATCCGAACACCCTTCGGAATTAACTCGTTAGCGCGATTAGGAGATTCACAACATCCTTGTGGACCGACCCGTACTCACCGGCTAGCTTCATGCGACGCTGTTCTTGATTGCGGTTATAAATATTTTTGATCTATCTTTTAGAAAGCGCAAGCACGCTAAATCACAAAATCAAATGGCGCCGTTGCCGAAGATGGCGTAGAAATTTCCTTTTCGCAATTTCGGGTTAATCTAAAATTTAAAAAATCATAAAAATCTAAAAAATCCAAAAAATATAAAAATATATATAATCTGTTATTTTTGGAAGGGATACTTTGTTGTTTGAATTTTTGCAGGATATACAAATTCGGATCTGGAAATTTCCAGAAAGCAAAACGGAAAACGGGGTATCGAAATAGAAGGGAATTTAAATAACAGAACAGTGAAAATTTTCTGCAGATCTAAATCCACCATCTCGCCGCGATTCCGCGGCCAAAACCCACCTTAGGCCACGGAATCGCGGCCATCTAGTCGAATCAGAGTTTACAAAAAATTTTGGGGATCCGTTCTGTCCAGAGGGCCGCGGAACCGCGGTGTTAGTGCTCTATTGCCGTGGAAGGGCGGCGATCTAGTGGCATCTTCTTATGAAAATTTTTCTGTAAGCTTCTCTGTTCCTCCTCTGTAATTTTTGAAATATATTTTCTGGAAATTCCTGCAAGATTCTGTGAGCTATAAAATATATTCCTCTCCAAAATAACAATCTTGTGCAGGATTTTTGGGCCCCGCTTGAACTAAATTGATTGCAAGTAATATTTTGCTGTTGCATATCTTTTCTATAAAATATTTTGTTGTTGCATATCTTTTCTCTAAAATCTTTTTGCAACAAAAATTTTCCAAATAAAGAGAAAGAAAAAATTCAATGAAAAATGAAAATAAAAAGGACAAATATTTTATAGAAACTCTTTATGAGACCCTCACGGCTCATAAAGTTGAAAAGTCTTAGGCAGCAGATCTAAACCTGCTTCCTAAGCCATCACGACGTCTCGGAGAATCCAAGATGGACAGCTATATGCTATCTATAGGCCACACCTGCTAAAATCACATGACAACAACACAACAAGGAGCAGAAAGCGACAGGGAGAACATTTGATTCACATTTAATTAAAGCGTTTGAAGCATACCCATTCATGCATGTGCAAAAGATTTAATAAAACACGTTGAAATGAGAAATTTTCCATTCATACTGCGAAAAAGTTCTTACAATTATGAAAGCAGTAAACATAACATTATCAAGATGATTACAATGGCAAAACCTCATATTCAGGGCACGGATTGAGGAATTCAAAAGTGACTTTGTCCAGAATCTTCTAGGCTTTTCGAACCATCCTAGTATGCTTTCTTTCGCAATCACAAGCGTCGGGATCCTCACGGATGTCCTCTACCCTCCGATAGGAAGCAAGTATTGCCGCTTGTTGAAAATCCTGATGCAGAAGAACGATAAGGTTGTCTCGCCTTCTCTTTGAGATTAGGCCCATCAGATACACCGAGTGCACCTTATCCTCGGCAGCATCCAATGCCTTAAGTGGCACGCCAGTACAGAATAAAGGAAGCGTTTCCCAGATCGCTCCCACGATAAGCTTCAAGAGAGAGGAACGTCGAGGAAGCAGTCGACCATCGTATGCGTCAAAGCGACTCATGATTTCGGCACACTGAGCATTTATGAATTCTCGATTTTGAGAACGGCCGAGTGAGCGAATGTCTCCGTAAGAGATGATCTCATCAAGGTCATACATGTGAGCGTCCATAACTCCTGGAAAAGAAAATTAACAAGAGTTAGCAGACAGACTGATTAGGCAAACTCTTATTAAAAACAGGCAACGAATTCTAATTATGACATCTAATAGATTCGAATCTGTGAGAAATCCAAAAAGGGAATCTCATTTAATAAGCGACCCTTCGGGTCAAGGATTTAAATTCCCCGAGAGTAAGGCTCTGCAGACTGGAATGACACCTGTCAAAGTCAATTATGAAAGGAATTTAAAGATATTCCTCGGGAATGCTAAGAGCCTGGCTCTGTAATGATGATGGAAAAATCCATCAAGAATTAATTAAAATTAATTTTTTATGAATTAAAAATTCTGGGATCTTCAAGATCCATGAAAAAACTCTTGAGAGTTCTTCATCAAAGATTAAGAAATCTACACATGATTTAGAAGAGCAAGACTCTGTTCAGGGGCTAAGAAACCCCAAAAGATCTCTTTAGATCTATGGGTTCATGAGAGCAAAGCTCTGCTAGTGAAACCCTAAATAGGTTTTCTGAAGATCAAAGATCTATTAAGAGCAAAGCTCTGTTAATGGGTAAAACCCTAACTCATTAAAATTTATTAAAATTTTACCTAAGTTTGGAAAGAGTTTTTGCTCTTGAGAAATTCTTAAACAGGAGAGCTGTGCTCTGAACAAAATTCTCAAAGAAGATGATAATCATCTAGAGGACCAAATGTCCTATTTATAGGTATTAAGCCGCCTCTTCAACTTCTGAGTTGATCCGAGGGCTCAGATGTTGCCACCGCTGCTCTCACGTGTGGGCCACGTAAGCGCAACGGTGGGGGGGGCATTTGTTTCCCCAATCAGAGGAAAGCTCTGTTCAAATTCCAAGATTTGAAATGAAGCGACACTTCTGCTTCTCCCAATCAGAGCAAAGCTATGTTCAAATTCCAAGATTTGGAACGAAGCGACGCTTCCGTTCTCCCAAATCAGAGCAAAACTCTGTTTCGAAAATTCTAAAGTCAAAAATTGAAGCAACGCTTCAGATCCAACGCTAGGCGCGCTGCGCACCACGTGTCAAACATGGATGCGCTAGCGCAGTTGCGCTGTGCGCCACATGTCAAAAATGGGTGCGCTAGCGCAGTTGCGCTGCGCTCTGCGCTGCGCGCCACGTGTCGAACGTAGGTGCGCTCGCGCAAGGTGCACCAGCGCTGGAATTAAAAATTCCCCACCGTTAGATCAAAAGATCTAATAATAATAAATTATTAATTAATCAGAATTAAAAATTCTGTTATGGAAAGATCTTTCCAATCTTATTAAAACAAGAAGATTATCTTCTGCAAAGCAGAAGCCCTAGGATCAAAGATCTAACGGTGGGAAATATTCCCAAATCAATCAGAGAAATATCTCTTAAAACTGATTTAACAAATCGATTGGCCCTATATAAAGGCTCCAAGACTTCAAGTCTCGTATAGAGAAAACTCTCTGAAAACTTGGGGAAAAACTCAAAGAGAAAGAAGAGCAAGCTCTTAGAAAAAGAAGATCATTTCTTCAAGGTAAAGAATTAATTCTTGAACAACAGAGATGAAATCATCTCATTTAAAAAAGAAGAACTATCTTCTTAAAAGATCATAGATCTACAAAAGACCAAGGTCTTTGATAAAAAGAAAAAGATCAAAAGATCTAATCATAAAAATAAAATAAGTATTTACTTCATTTACAGATCCTTGATCTACAAAGGCAGTGCCCTTTTATAAACAAGAACTTTTGTTCTTGAATCTTGAGGCAAAGCCTCCTTTAAAAGAAGAACATAAACTTGTTCTCTGATCATTAATCTGATCAAATGCGCTTTGCGCTATTGAAAAGTGCCCTGCACTCATGAATTGCGCTTTTGCGCTCCTTGGACCGGCGCTCAGCACCAAAGCATGCCACGTGTCAACCACAGACACCGCTTGCGCTTTGCGCTTCTAAAACAGAGCTCTGCGCTCATGGGCTGGCGCTTGGCGCTAAGAGCGCCACGTGTCATTCACTGGCGCCCTCCCTAAACCAGCGCAACACGCTCATAAACTGAAAGCGCAATGCGCTAATAAACTAGCGCTTAGCGCTAAACGCGACACGTGTCACCTTCGTGTGCGCTACCTGACAGAAGCGCAATGCGCTCTTCAATTGGCGCAAAGCGCCTGACGCGCCACATGGTGCGCTGTTAGAACACTCTTTGTTCTGATGAATGCTATGCCTTCAATACAAGACAAAAAAAAATATCAGAACCCAATGCCTAGCATTACTAAAAGGGCCAAGCCCAAAAAAAGGCTCAATAGCCAGAATAACAAAAAAATGTTAAACATTTTAATTGGACTTAGCCCAATTCTGGCCATAAGTCCTCAACTTATATTGAACTGAGCCCATCTGCTCACAAATATTTCAACAGGCCTTAGTCCCGAGCTGGGCTACAGATCTTTCAAACAATTCACACCGGTTCAAGGGTACATCTCGTTACTCCTCTGATGTTTGTCGTTGTAATCCTTCAACTTCTTCAGAGAGGTGACGGGTCCCGATGACCACACATTTCTACGGACTGTAGGGTCCTTAAACTCATAGACTACGATGTCCTTAAACTTTATAGACTACGATGTCTTTAAACCGGACTGTGGGGTCTTCAAGCCCATAGACTACGATGTCCTTAACCTGGACTGTGGGGTCCCTTTAAACCCACGGACTACGATATCCTTAACCTGGACCGAGATGTCCTTAAACTACCGATGGACCGAGATGTCCTTAAACTACCGCTGGACCGAGATGTCCTTAAACTAACAGTGAACCGCAATCGTCCTTAAACTAACCGACCGCAATGTCCCTAAACTAAACAATAGAGTCTGAATGCTTGTTGGATCTAAACGATCCCGTTAAGTTGATCTTAGTCTAAAATTAGACTAACGTATTCTTAACAAACGTTTAACTTGATCTTAGCCTCAAATGAGACTAACGTATCCTTAAACCCCAACCAAAGCCCAAATCTAAGAAAATATGGATTTGGACTAATCCACGCCCTACGGGCGACAACATAAATTAGTCTCCGTATACAATCCACGAGCAACCACAACACAAAACAAACACCCATGACACGAAGTGACCATCTGGAGAAGGAGAAAGTTGTTACCGCGATGCGGTAGCGTAATTAACTGCAGGGGCTTGCGCCTGCAGGGAAGAGCGTCCTCACAATCAAAAACCCCTCACCGTGAGGGGGAATCTGACGAAGTCTGCTACATCGGCCGCATCCGTTTAAACCTTCGATACACGGTGCCATAAATAAACTTGGCATCTTCGAAGAGGTGGACGGATAGCACCAATTAGCATCTGCCCCGAATTTCAGGCCAGACGGACCTGTGCGGTCGCGTCTCCGTGTTCGGTGGGGAACAAAGACGTCTTCAAGTAATCTTCCAAGTAATATTACCGTTGAAAGATCAAGCGTTAGGGATATTCCATGGCGCTTTTACTTGAGGTTAGGCTCGGTTTTGGAGCCCCGATGAGTCATGACCACTCTGCGCTGGAGGGGGATGATCTCCGATTGTCTTTCAGGTCTCATTTGAGTTGCCGTCCAGACCCTGAAGCTAGGGATCTTCCTTTGTTTCGTTTGTTGACATTGTGTCTGCAATATTGCGACGAATGTCGATGTTGTCTCTGGGTTATCTGTGAACCTCCGAGATTTGGAACTAGGGGACTGATTGATCTCAAAAACTATCTATTACCGCAATCAAGAACGGCGTCGCATGTAGCTAGCCGGTGAGTACGGGTCGGTCCACAGGGATGTTGTGTTTTCCTAATCGCGCTAACGAGTTAATTCCGAAGGGTGTGAATGGATTAATTAAATCTAAAAACTAAATTAATCTAGGGCAATTGAATTAAAGATCTAACTATCTAACTAGGGCAAGGAATTAAATTTATACTAGGGCAGAGAATGAAAAATTATCTAGGGTAAGAATTGAAATTAATTACTTACTTTACAGATGGCTCTCTCCAAACATCAACACAAGACTTGTCAGATCTGAATTTCTGAAATGAAAAGAGGCATCGATGCTCTCCAAAAGAATTCTGAATTTTATTCATAAAAAGAGGCATGAGGGAGGCATGACCTAATACAAGATTTAGGGTTCCTATTTATAGATTCATAGAAACCCTAGGTTACAATCGCGTCACGTCTGCTTTTACAAAAATACCCCCTAAGAAAAAGACCTAGTCAACGCCCGCCAGCGCACCGACTCTTTTTTCACCGACACGGGCACTTGATGGCCGCGGTTCCGCGGCCAAACCCCACGTTTGGCCGCGGATCCACGGCCGTATAGAGGCTACATGAGTTGGTCTTTCCAGGGTTTGGTCTGGTTGCAGTTTACTCCTTATTTCTTCACTTTGTTTCTCAGTTTGGCTTCTAGTTCTCTTCCAGATCTCCACAGTGAATAATTGTAGTGGACTTTTACCGTTGCTTCGTGACGAAGTCTTGAACCTTGCACTGCCTTTGTTCCTTGTGAAAGAGTCCATTGATCTTCGTTTAGTTTCCAAACTGTAGGCTTGATCAAGATTCTTCCAATTATTGGTCGTAGTCTCACTTTTGTATCGTCTTATGTCTTTTTCACTGTTTTTGTCCCGAGAATCTGTAACCTGCAACTAAGTAGCAGACATGGGTCAAAAGCACCTGTTTATTTGTAAAATGACTAGGAATGGGGAATATAATAATGCAATATTATGATATGAACAAAAACCCCCAAACTTATCTTTTGCTCGTCCTCGAGCAAATCTAGTTTTATTCTCAACAAAATCCTAACCTCACTTTCGCAGGGAATCGCGATTGCACTGAGCACGTGCAACAAGCCGTTAAACCTCTAGGTGTCCCTAGTAGGAGGAGTGTTGTCTCCTGAGGGTTTTCAGCGGATACTACCCACAAAATCCTATCAATTCGGCCTATTGACTTTTATTCTCCAATTAGGTTTTCTAACAAGGAATTCTATTATCTTCGCCTCGTAAATTATCCACCCGTATTCTTCACGCTTCCTTATTATTTAACTTAAGATTATATATATTCTTGTAGACTTACTTAGCATTCGGCAACTCTTAAGTTTTCCTTCTATGGTTCTATCTCAACTTAGGAATTTTTATCATCTCTATTAAAAATACAAGTCCTATTCTTCATTCCTATCTCTTATCTAAACCCCAATCACATACCCCTACGTGTGTGTATATATCACCCCTACACTTGGAAATTCAAATCAAGCTATCATACTCTTGTCCGTTGTCCAAAGCACTTCTTAATTTATGAATTTTTAGATGAATTTCGCTCACACATCCTTCATACGACCGTTAATACTTCTTGAGGTACCAACAACCGATTACAAGATGTGTTTGCACAATAAAGCGTAATTCCTAATCTTGCAACACCTAAGGCTTTAGCAGTGACTCCCAAACCAGTTGGTCTAAGGCACTAGGTGATGAAGCACCCTCGCTAAATATTTTTCTATTTTTGCAGCCTTAAGTAATCACAAAAACCAGTGTTCATTTTTTTTTCTTTTTTCACACTTGTATATTTTTATTTTATTTTCTTCGTACTAAGGACTTTAGACAAGAGCATTTCAAGGTCTCTCCTACTATTCCAAGTTTCAAGGTTCGTGTTTGTGCAATTTGTAGGGTATACATTTTCAGAATTTAGACTTAAGCTTAGGAATTATTTTTCAAACTTATACTTTAATAAAAATATCAATACTCTTCCCTAGTTTTAACTTAGCCCAAGAAGTGAACTCGAAATTTTCCTATTTCTAAATAAATTACAAAGACATATACTTTCTACCGTTAAACTTTAAGAAAAGTTATTTTTCGGGTTTTTAATTTACTAAGTATATGATCTAGTTGTTCCTAGCTAGTTAACCTTTTTGTCAAACTCAAGTCAATTATGGCCAAAATTGAATACTTTCATTTTTATAATTTTTGAAAATTTTCAATTTTTATGGGTTTTAAAATAAGTATGCAAATGCAAAAATATACACATGAATGCGAAGGAAGAAGGTTTACCGAGCATACCCCCAAACTTAAACTCGACAGTGTCCTCACTGTCATGCCACACCAAGAGGGTCAAAAATGTCGGCACTCCCCTGTTTATTTATTTATAAAAAAATTTTATATTTTTTTTTACTTTTATTGTTAACGGAAAAAGAAAACAAAAAAAATATATATACATATATACACTAAGGTCCTCCCCAAACTAAACAAGGCCTTACACAGGCCAAAGGTTAGCACCAACCATTCAAAAATCTTATCATGGTAATGGTAGGGTTGGTGAAAGAATGAAGTGTAAAGAAATGAAATGAGAAGCACACGAGACCGTATGGGAAGAAGAGTGGAATATGGTCTCGGTGGAGGAGAAGAATGGCGGAAAAGAGAAAGAAGTGTAGTACGATCTTGAGGGTGTAAATCGAGTGAATAAATTAGCGTAATATGTGATGACCGATGTGTTAAAAGCGATTGTGCTAATTTATCAACCCGTCGAGAAATGGGATCAAATCCCTCAAGATTCGCAAGAAAACATGGGTACGTCGAACTTGATAAACCATCCATTGGAATTGGAAACGCGGCGGAGTCTTGCGTGGTCAAAACGATAGGAGGGACGAAAGGAAGTGATTTAGGGATAGTCTTAATCTCACCTAAGTAATCTGTCTCGAACTCAAAGGATTCCAGTAATGGTTCGAATTGACTGTAAGGAACCGAGTCTGATGGTTCAACTAACTCATCTGAAAATGTAAAGAACTCAAACTCGGGAGGTGAGTTTTCAACATCGTCCGAAAAAATGAAACACTCGTAATCGTTATCGTCTGTGAGAACTGTGTCAGATTCAAAGAGAAAATTTTCAAGCTCACAGTCTTCAAGTGTGATCTTTTGCGTGGTCGGAACGATGTAAAGGAGGGGGTTTGATTTAGGAAGTATAACAGTTAAAGTTTCACGAGGATGAAGTGGAAAATCCGACACATCAAACAAAAATGGTTCATCCTCAATATTATCCTCAATACTTTCCTCAATACTATCCTCATAATTCTCCTCAAAATTTAGCTTATCCATGCCATTATCATCAAAATCAAGACGCATAAGAAGTTCGGGAGAAATATTTAATGACTCGGGATGATGAATTGGAGATAAAATTTCAGTCAAATTTACGGGTTCATCATCCAAAATATTCCCGGCGTCAATATCCTCAATCAAGTGAAAATCAATTTTTTAAACACCTCATCAAAAGCATGGATATCAATTAATTTAGGCTCTAAAGTGGAGGTGTAGAGGTCAAAAGGATTGGTGATGGTTTCACTCGAAAGGGACCCTTCGCAATCAGGCAAATCAAGTACTACAAAGTCGCACAACTCATTTTTATCCTTAACTGTTGAATCATTTGGGACACTTGTTTGAAAACCGGAGTTGTGGGGTTCAATTGGGTATGGGTAGGTTTGATTTGGAAGGGTGTAAAACTCACTCTCTCCTCTCAAATTCTCAGTCTGTCCAATCGCCTCCTCATACATTGGAATTTTTGGAGCTAGTTGGAAACTAGCTACCGGTTCACTAGGTTTCATAAGGGCGGCTACATTCCTTAGCATTTGGTTTGTCGCTGCCATAGAGGCTTCTAACGACTGTTCCAAACTAGACATGGGTTGTGAAAGGGTTTCGGTAAAAGATTCAAAATTGTTTGGATACGTGAAACTCCCAAATGGTTGTGTAGAAGCAATGTCTAGGGAAGGTGGGAAAGTCGGGTAGGACTGGTAGGAATTGGATAGTTGGACAGGAGTAGGATCAAAATGTGGATAAAAAGGTGAATAGTCTTGTTGATCCCTAGAACTAGATGTGTGGAGAGGGGTGAAAGATCGGCTGCGAGATTGAGCAATATGCTCAGCAATGGATATCGGCTTAGGAGTGACAGCAGGACTTGAAAAAGTGGTATCAACATATGGAGGTGGTAAAGGTTGACTTGGTTGACACAAAGTGGATTGAAAAGTCGAATTGTTTCTCCTAGACGCTTCTATTTGATCTTTCAAAGATATTTTAGGCATGGAAGGATCGTCTTTAAATTGAACGAAACAATTGACGTACGACGCAAAGTTAGGTTCGGGATACCAAAGTTCGGCTAGTGATTTATGATTTGGGGTACCCATGTTAGAAGAAAGGGGAAAAGAAAGAATGTAGGTGGTGCAAGGATTTATTTGCGGCAAAAATTTGCAAGTTGTCTAATAAGAATTTTCCTTTTTCTTTTTATCTGTATTTGGAAATTATTGCAAAAAGATTTTCGAGAAAAGATATGCAACAGAAAAGATTACTTGCAATCAATTTCAATTTTAAGCGAAGCGCAAAAATCCTGCACAAGATTGTTATTTGGAAGGGGGAATATTTTTAAAGCGCAAAGAAATCCTGCAGGCAAATTTACAGAAGATATGTCAAGATTTACAGAGAAGAAACAGAAAAGCTTACAGAAAAATTTTCACCAGATGATGCCACGAGATTGCCGCGATTCCACGGTTTCCAGAGGGATCCCACTGCATTTCCGCGGTCAGGTAGTCGGTGCGGGTCCCGAGGAAAAATTGCAGAATACGATACCACCAGGGCACCGCGTTTCCGCGGTTGGAACTAGGATGATGCGGCGTTTCCGCGGTCTGGAGGTGGGATCGTGTCTCGAGAATTTTTCAGTACCTCTGTTTTTGCAATCTTCTGTTGTTAGGATCGTTTGTTTTCTGTTTCGCCTTCTAAATATTTCCAGATCCGAATTTGTTCCTGCAAGATTCACACAACAAAGTACCCTTTCCAAAAAAATAACAGGTGATATATTTATATATTTTTTGTGATTTTTCAGATTTTTATGATTTTTTTAATTTTGATTAACCCGAAATTGCAAAAAGGAAATTTCTACGCCATCCCCGGCAACGGCGCCATTTGATTGAGAAGATTTTAATTTAGCTTATGCACTTTTGAAAGATGAATCAAAAATATTTCTAAACCGCAATCAAGAACGGCGCCATTTGATTGATTTCAAAAACTATCTATTACCGCAATCAAGAACGGCGTCGCATGTAGCTAGCCGGTGAGTACGGGTCGGTCCACAGGGATGTTGTGTTTTCCTAATCGCGCTAACGAGTTAATTCCGAAGGGTGTGAATGGATTAATTAAATCTAAAAACTAAATTAATTTAGGGCAATTGAATTAAAGATTTAACTATCTAACTAGGGCAAGGAATTAAATTTATACTAGGGTAGAGAATGAAAAATTATCTAGGGCAAGAATTGAAATTAATTACTTAATTTACAGATGGCTCTCTCCAAACTTCAACACAAGACTTGTCAGATCTGAATTTCTGAAATGAAAAGAGGCATCGATGCTCTCCAAAAGAATTCTGAATTTTATTCATAAAAAGAGGCATGAGGGAGGCATGACCTAATACAAGATTTAGGGTTCCTATTTATAGATTCATAGAAACCCTAGGTTACAATCGCGTCACGTCTGCTTTTACAAAAATACCCCCTAAGAAAAAGACCTAGTCAACGCCCGCCAGCGCACCGACTCTTTTTGCACCGACACGGGCACTTGATGGCCCCGGTTCCGCGGCCAAACCCCACGTTTGGCCGCGGATCCACGGCCGTATAGAGGCTACATGAGTTGGTCTTTCCAGGGTTTGGTCTGGTTGCAGTTTACTCCTTATTTCTTCACTTTGTTTCTCAGTTTGGCTTCTAGTTCTCTTCCAGATCTCCACAGTGATTAATTGTAGTGGACTTTTACCGTTGCTTCGTGACGAAGTCTTGAACCTTGCACTGCCTTTGTTCCTTGTGAAAGAGTCCATTGATCTTCGTTTAGTTTCCAAACTGTAGGCTTGATCAAGATTCTTCCAATTATTGGTCGTAGTCTCACTTTTGTATCGTCTTATGTCTTTTTCACTGTTTTTGTCCCGAGAATCTGTAACCTGCAACTAAGTAGCAGACATGGGTCAAAAGCACCTGTTTATTTGTAAAATGACTAGGAATGGGGAATATAATAATGCAATATTATGATATGAACAGGGACTTTGCCATGGCTCCGTTTTTTGATGTCACGTTTGTATCTTGCTGGAGGGAGGAAGAACGCTGTTGTTGATCTCTAGGCTGTGGATGCTGTCGTCGAGACTTGGAACTAGGGACTTTGCCATAGCTCCGAGATAGTCTCTAGGCTGTCTGTGAACCATCGAGATTTGAAACTAGGGGACTTTGCCGTGGCTCCGAGGTAGTCTCTAGGCTGTCTGTGAACCGTTGAGATTTGGAACTAGGGGATTTTGCCGTAGCTCCGTTTTGCTGACGTCGTATCTGCTTCTGGTTGGAATGAGAAGGAACGCCATTGTTGATTTCTAGGCTGTAGATATAGCCATCGAGATCTAGCTTCCCTTTGACGAAGCCTAGTGGGACTATGTGGTTCCCTTTTCGTTTATACCCATGGATTGTATACAGGGGTCGATGTGATCTCACTTGCAGGGCAAAAGTTTTATTTTATTTTATTTCTTTCTGCGATGCTCTAATATTTCAGCTTTTTATATCGCGAAAGTCGCGATTGCCCAATCATTTCAGCTATTTTTCCGCGGTGCCCAATCATTCCGGCTATTTTTCCTTTTCTTTACTCGCTGATTTTTATTACGATTTACCCAATCATTTCGGCTATTTTTGTATCCATATATTTTACTTGCTGATTTTTGTTGCAAGTTTCCCTGTCATTTTGGCTATTTCATATGCATTTTTGGCTCGCTGATTTTTTGCTGCGAGTATGGAACTTAAGATCTGATACTAATCTTAGCATCAGCATCGCTGCGACTGGAATATTGCCAGAAGAGAATCATCATTTGCCGTGAAAGGACTTTGAATTTTATACCGATTTAGGCATCAACATCGCTACCACTGGGACATTACCGGGAACGAATCATTATTTTCCTTGAAAGGACTTGGAATTTGATACCGATTTAGGCATCAACATTGCTACCCCTGGGACATTGTCAGGAGCGAATCATCATTTGCCTCTGTTGATTCGAACAAAGGTGTCTTAGTGAACAGGGTTAAGATCCTGTTGACTAAGGCTTTTGACGTAAGGGTCTCATAAGGGTGTTTCTCCCTACGAGTCGTGAGGATCTCGTAGGTGTGTTTTCTCCTTAGGAATCGTGAGGATTCTTAAGTGTGTGTTCTCTTATAAGTCATAAGGATCTTACAAGAGTGTTTTCTCCTTATAAGTCGAGAGGACTTATAAGTGTCGTTCATCATATGGGGAAATTTCGCGCCATTGGTGGAACTTGGTAGGGGAGATGTTTATTTGTGCCTGTGGATTGTATACAAGGGTCAATATTGAACTACTTGTAGGGCAACTTGGGGAATGTGATGGCTTAAGAACAGGTTCAGATCCCTGTAGCTTAAGGCTTTATGATTCCTACGAGCTATAAGGGTCTCATACGGGGAATCTCCTTACGAGTTGTGAGGATCTCGTAAGTGTAATTTCTCCTTAGGAATCGTAGGGATCCCCAAGTGTGTTGCTTCCTTGTGATTCGTAAGGATCTCACGCAGGTATTTTTTTCTCAGAAGGTCGGGAGGACCTTGCAGGTGTTTTTATTTTAACGAGATTGCGCCCTTTCGGGTTTTCACAAACTCGCTGGTAGTCCTGCTGTTTTTACTTACGGCGCCCTTTCGGGTTTTCATCCGTACCCATTTCGCTTGTGGACGTACCCTTTTTTTGCACGATGAAATTCTCGAGAATAGTTTCACCGCATGTGATCCATCTGTTTGCCGGTGGGATTTGATTCGCAGACCTTATCGCTGGGACTTGTGGACTTGCATTCCACTATCGTCGTATTTGAGACGACGTTGTTAGTTTAGGGACATCTCGGTCCATTGTTGTTAGTTTAAGGACATCTCAGTCCAATGTTAGTTTAAGGACATCTCGGTCCAAAGTTAGTTTAAAGACATCTCGGTCTACAGCTAGTTTAAGGACGTTGCGGTCCGTTGTTAGTTTAAGGGCATTACGGTCCATAGCTAGTTTAAGGACGTTGCGGTCCGTAGCTAGTTTAAGGACGTTACGGTCTATTGCTAGTTTAAGGATGTTACGGTCCGTAGCTCTCCATGTTTGAGACAGAGTACTGTTGGGTATTACTCTTAGAGTTTTGACTCAAGAAGATAGCGAGCGGACATAGGCGCCGTCATCTATCATTGACCTGGGCTGTGACTTGTCAGGCGTAATATTTTTTCAGGAACCGGCCGTTTATTGGCCGGAAAGGTCTTTCACCATGCATATCCATGAGCAAGTAGGCCCTACCTTGGTAGACCTTGTCTATGATGTACGGGCCCTAATAGTTCGGCTCGAATTACCCCCGTTTGGCACGGTTGAGGATCATAGGTCTTTTTACGACTAACACGAGTTTGCCTTGGTGGAATGTTCTCGGCCTAGTCAATCTTTTGTATAAGCACGTCATCCTTGCTTTGTAAGCTTCTAGGTTTTTGCCGCGCCATGAGACGAGTTTCATCAAAGGCATCGAGCTCCTCAAGTCGAAGATGGGCATTCTCTTCGTCCGTTAATTCATACCGAACCACCACTCATAGAGAGGGTAGCTCTATCTCCAAGGGAAGTACCGCTTCCGTGCCGAATACTAACGCAAATGGCGTTGTGTTCGTAGCCGTTTTGAACGTAGTCCGATAGGCCCAGAGAGCTTCATGCAATCTCTCGTGCCAGTCCTTTTTATTTTTGGACACCGTTTTCTTTATGATCTTTGTCAAGGTCTTTTTGAAAGCCTCAGCTAGACCGTTAGCTCGGGGGTTATAAACTGAAGAATATCTCTAATCTATTTTATGCTGCTGTGCGAAGCGGCTGATCTTATGGCTTCTGCAGGCTGGCCCGTTATCAGAGATAATCCATCACAAAGTGCCGAACCGGTAGAGAACGTGTGTCTTGAAGAAATAGAGGATGTTCTCCATCTTCACCTCCCTTAACGGTATTTCTTCTGCCCATTTAGAGAAGTAATCGGTTGTTGCCAATATGAACCGATGTCCTCTGGACGATGCTGGCTCGATGGGCCTGATTATATCAGTTCCCCACATTTCGAATGGCCAACTAGCCAATGTCGGATGTAGCGGATTTGGATGCTAATGAATGAAGTCCCCGTGAATCTTGCATGAGTGACACTGCTTTGCATATTCAAGACAGTCCTGAATCATTGTGGGCCAATAGTAACCCATTCTCTTGATCGTTAACTTCATCTTTGGCCCAGCTTGGTAGGAACCACAGAGTCTGTCATGAGTTTCATGGACAACTCTCCTTGCTTCTTCTGGTCCCAGACACCTTAGCCGATAATCGAACGATCTCTTATATAGAGTATCATTGACGAAGGAGAAAGACAGAGCTCGTTTCATGAGCTGACGTCTTGAATATGCGTTTTCGGGCACTCGATGGGATTTGAAGTAGTCTATAAAGACTTCTCTCCAATTCTTAGCCTTTTCTTCGTCCTCTACTTGGAAGGCCGCTTGTTTGGTCGCTTCCTTTCTTTCAGACGTCTTCGGAGATATCTCTACCGGTGCGAGAATCCGGCGGCTTTGCACAATAATCCTTACGTCATCGAGGTTTTTTTCGGCCAGTTCTTTAGCGAGCTTGGCTAACGCATCCACCTTACTATTTTCCGTCCGCGGTATGCTTTCCAAGACGTAAGAGGGGATTTGAGTCCGTAATTGCTGCACTCTCTCGCCATATTTTACCAACTCGGGTTTACACGTCTGATAGTCGCCCTTTACTTGGCTGACGACCAGCTGGGAGTCTCCATATATGAGGAGGTTTTCGATCCCCATGTCGACAGTAATCTTAAGACCTGCTATCAAAGCTTCATACTCAACCTCATTGTTTGTTCTTGGCTCCGTTATGGAAAGGGCAAAACGCATTATCCCTCCTTGTGGAGTCACAAAGATAAGGCCTACTCCGGCTTTGATTATGGGAGTACTTTGCTTACGCCTTTTCATGGAGGATGCTCCATCGAAGTAGAGTTCCCATCGGGTATCACTCCCTTCTTTCTCCCCATCGATTGCATCAAATGCGTGTTCGTCCGGCAACTCTTAGTTCAAGGGAGAGTCGGCAGGTATCGGATGTTCAGCGAGGAAGTCAGCGATGGCCTGGCCTTTTATTGCCTTGAGGGATTGATATACTATCGAGAACTCTATCAAGAGGAGGGCCCATTTGGCAAGCCTTCCTGTTAGCATGTCTCTTGACATTAAATACTTGAGGGGATCCACTTTTGATATGAGATAGACCTCATTTTCCAAGTCGTAATGTCGAAGCTTCGTTACGCAAAGATTAGTGCCAAACAATGCTTTTCGATGGGGGAGTAATTGTTTTCTGCCCCCAGGAGAACTCGATTCAAATAGTAGAGAGCCCTCTCCTTCCCCTGGTCATTTTCTTGTGCCCATAGCGCGCCTAAAGAACCTTCAAGAGCTGTTGTGTACATGATGAGGGGCTTTCCCTTGACCGGAGCGGTCAGTACCGGCGGGTTCTGCAGATATTGCTCGATTTCGTCCAACGCGTTTTGGCATTTACGATTCCAAATGAACGGGGTCCCCTTCTTCATTTGATGGTTGTAGGGACGGTACTTGCCGGAGAGGTTGACTTGGAGTTTGATACCTATTTAGGCATCATTATCGCTACAACTGGGATAGTGCCAGGAGCGAATCATCATTTGCCCCTGTCGATTTGGACAAAGGTGGCTTAGTAGACAGGGTTAGGATCCTGTCGACTAAGACTTTTGACTTTATAAGCCGTAAAGATCTCATAAAGGGTTTTCTCCCTATGAGTCGTGAGGATCGCGTATTTTCTCCTTAAGAATCACGGGGATTCCTAAGTGATGTCTTCTCTTGTAATTCATAAGGATCTTCCAAGAGTGTTTTCTCCTTATAAGTCGAGAAGACCTACAAGTGTTATTCACTATATGGGGATATTTCTTGCCATTTGTAGAACTTGGCAAAGAAATATTTATTCGTGCCCCTGGATTGTATACAAGGGTCAATATGGACCACCTGTAGGGCAAACTGGGGGATATGACGGCTTAAGAACAGGTATAGATCCCTATAACTTAAGGCTTTTGAATCCTATGAGCCGTGAGGGTCTCACAGGGGGGATTCTCCTCATGAGTCGTGAGGATCTCGTAAGTGTATTTTTTTTAACGAGGTTGCTCCCATCCGGGTTTTCATAAGCTCGCCGGCAGTCCTGCTGTTCTTACTCACGGCGCCCTTTCGGGTTTTCATCCATGCCCATCTTAGTTGTGGACATACCATTTTTTTAATGGGATTGCGCCCTTCTGGGTTTTCACAAGCTCGCCGGCAGTCCTGCTGTTTTTACTCAAGGCACCCTTTCGGGTTTTCTTCCGTGCCCATTTTGCTTATGGACGTACCATTTTTTAGCGGGGTATTCCACTAGATTGTAGGGCCTGTTTGTAGGCCCCTTAATATCCTTCCTGTCCTTTGAGAAGAAAGGACCATTCTACATAGAGATTCTTCCGCCAGTGAGAAATATGCCTCCTGTGTATATCTCGGGGGGAACGAGTACCCACGCCGTCACTATTTTGGGCGACAAGTTGCTTCGGTGCTGCTTATTTTTGTTGAGCGTAAGCGACAAATGCCATCTTGCCTCCGATTTTCACTCGTCATCATCGGATGAGAAAGAGTCTTGACCCATTTGATCCAATCGAGCCATTTTATCCATGAGTCCTTGGAAGGTCGGGAACGCCTTTGAATTTGGGTTAAGTATGGTTATGAGCATTCCCATGGCTGCAACTTCATCGATGCGTTGCTCGCATTTGACCAGAGATTTCGCCATCAGGTAACATATTGAACCCAAGTCTCATTCGGTCTAACCCTTTCGTTGACCAGCGCCGTCACGGTAGTATGTTCGTTCTCATTAGCGAATCCCTGACAGAAGAGCATATCCATTTCGTCGAAGCTCTTCACGAAATCGTTTGGGAGTTCCGCATACAATTCGAAGGTGATGCCCGCCAGACCGCTGACGAACTGTCAAAGGAGTAGTATGTCATTTCCTCCATTATTTCCGCACATGGATTTAAATCGTGCAATATGCTGGCAAGGATTCCCAGTTCCTTTGTACATGTAGAATGTTGGAAGTGTGTACTCTGGCGGGTACTGTATTTGATCGTACCACGTCGGATACGGTCAACCGGTATTGATTGATCAATTTGCGGCTTCACTGGCTTAATGAGCTTTGACTTGCTGAGCAATATATGTGTCCAACTTTGCTTTTGGAATCATTTCCTCTTCGGCCGTTGATGAGACTCGTAGAGAATTTGAAACATCACCCTTGTCTTTAAGAGCGACTACCGGCAGTTCACTTTCTTGTAGTTCTTATTGAACCATCGTTCCGGACATTTTTGCCGCTTCTTCATCTTTCTTTTTGAGAGCGTGATTTAGAAAATCAATATCCAACTCGTGCTCTGTTCTTTCTCCAGGTGTGTCTTCGGGATTTGCCTTAGATGATGGATTAGCGAGTGATCCTGCCTGAGCAAGCATCTCCTGCAGCTTTTCACGTTGCAGTTAAACTTTTATCAGGGACCGAGTTTGAGGTCGGTGACTAGTAGAAGCTCAAACTTCATCTTTGGAATTCACCACATAGATTATGCGAACTACTATGCCCCCAGGCTTAGAGTGTTTGGAGTTTTGGCCTTTGGAGTTTGCTTCGGGCACTTGAGCTTTATTAGGCCTCTCTTTTTGTGAAAAGCCGCTTTGGTTTTGTGAGGAACCGCTGTATCAGGATCCGTCTTGGGATGAGTCTCCTTTACCTGCTTCCACACCTTATATATAGATAAGGAAAGTTGTCTCAGGGAGCGAACTGGTTTCTGCTCTCGTGAGATCTCCATGGGCTGCGGAGACATCTTCAATATTGCGGTAAGCGAATTTTGCCTGACCTTTCGAAATAATTTGAAGCTGTTCCCAGTTGGAACAACAACATTCACCACTGGGGTTGAAACATGACCATACAGAGTACTGCCCCCAGCTAATTTTGTATGATGCCGATATCGACGTCGACCGTCTCTTACGGCCGGGATTTGATTAGCTTCAGGATTTTTCCGAGCCTTCCCCCTGTTTCCTTCGAGAGCTTGAATATTCTGCCCCATACATCGACCTTGTTCCTTGGCAGGTGCCAGTTGTTTGAGGACCGATTCTATCGGTAAAGCTGCTGCTTGGAGAGCCAGCCTGTGGAAGACAGACTTCCTCTGGGTTTCCTCCATCGGCGTTGAGGCACCGAGGGTGAGAGGTGGGAGCATCGACACAAAGAGAAGCCCGTTGATTTTTCGAAGAGCCGGATTGTAGAGATTTGAGGCTGCAAGTGGCTTATACTTGAACCTACCGGATATGACAGAACCTGAGTTGCTAGGGTGGGAGCAAACGCCATTCTTCATAGAGACAAAACGCCAGCTTCAGTATCCCATCACCCAAGGGCAACCACAAACATATATACCACAATTATTTGATCGCGGAAAAATACGACACAAGAAGTGTGGAGTGGAAAGAGGAAAAGGTCCTACCGGGCATGCCAGAATCTGTTCACCGCCGAAAGCAGGGAAAGACGAACGTCTTGCCTGAATTTGGGGGAAGATGCTATTTGGTTTTATCCGTCCGCCTCTTCGAAGATGCAAAGTTGATTTATGGCACTGTGTGTCGGAGGTTTAGACAGATGCAGCCGTTGTAGCAGACTTCGTCATATTCCCCCTCGTTGTGAGGGTTTTTTGATTGTAGGGACACTCTTCCCTGCTGGCGCAAGCCCCTGCAGTTAATTACGTTACCACATCGCGATAACCACTTTCTCCTGCTCCAGATGTTCAGTTCATATCGTGTGTGTTTGTTTTATTTTTGGTCGCCCGTGGATTGTATACGGAGACTAATTTATGTTGCCCCCTGTAGGGCGTGGATTTGTCCAAATCCGTATATTCTTAGATTTGGGTTTGGGTTGATTTAAGGATCGTTAATCTCGTTTGAGATTAAGATCAACTTAAATGTTTGTTCAGAATACGTTAGTCTAATTTTAGACTAAGATCTACTCAACAGGATTTTTGGATCATTCAGACCCAACAAAAGAGCATTTGGGCTCTATTATTTTAGTTTAAGGACGTTTTCAGTCCATAGATAGTTTAAGGACGTTACGGTCCATAGATCACCATTTGGCGGTGAGGGTTTAGTTTAAGGACATTGTGGTCCATGGCTAGTTTGAGGACATTGTGGTCCATAGATCACCATTTGGCGATGAGGTCATAGTTTAAGGACGTTGCGGTCCATAGTTAGTTTAAGGACGTTGTGGTCCATAGATCACCATTTGGCGGTGAGGTCGTAGTTTAAGGACATTGTGGTCTATAGCTAGTTTAAGGACGTTGCGGTCCAAAGCTAGTTTAAGGACGTTGCGGTCCACAGGGGTGTGCTCATGGTTTTAGGAGTGCTCCAAAGAGCTGTTGGTTGTCGGGACCCTCCACCTCTCTGAAGACGTTGAAGAATTACAACGATATGTATCAGGGGTATGGAGAGATGTACCCTTGAACCGAATTCCAGATTGAAGGGAGAGATTATGGTGGAATGAACATCATTTTAGATACCATTTGTAGGAGATCATTAGCCATCTTTGGAACTAAGATCGACTTGGGGAGACCTGATCATAGAAGGGCTCGGTTGATTGATGATCAGAAGGGTTTTGGCCTCTGGAGACTTGGGTAATTTATGCTAAGGTTGGCCTCTCATAGTGTTAAACACTAACATTTGCTCAGCGCTCACATGCTCCCACGTGAGGCTTTAAAGCAGTGTTAAACACTGAAATTTGGAGCGCTCACGTATGGCACGTGAGGTTCCTGAGAATTGGGCACTGCTTCTTTAGGCGTATTCCCTGTCTATGCATATAAGTGTTAAACACTTAAACCTTGTGACCATCACGTGTGGACACGTGAGGCGCCCCCGAGTTGGGCACTACCTTAGTTGAATTTATCCTCTTATACTTTTCTAAGTGCTAAGCACTATTGGAGGTCACGTGGGATCACTTGAGGCGCCCCAAAAATGGGAACTGTCTGAATTTATTCTCTTTTCCTTTTACAAGTGCTGAGCACTATTACGGGTCACATGGGATCACGTGAGGCACCCCAAAATGGGAACTGTCTTGGGTTTATTCCCCTTTTCGTTTTGAAAGTGCTAAGTACTATTAGGGGGTCATGTGGGATCACGTGAGGCGCCCTAAAATGGGAACTGTCTTTGATTTATTTACCTTTTCCTTTTGAAAGTGATAAGAACTATTAGGGGGTCATGTGGGATCACGTGAGGCGCCCCAAAATGGGAACTGTCTTTGATTTATTTCAAATTTTCTTTTGAAAGTGCTAAGCACTATTAGGGGGTCACGTGGGATCACGTGACTCGATATCAGTTGTTCCTTTTTGTTCCTCAGAGGTGCTCACGTGGGAATACGTGATTTGTTACGTAGCATTTGAACGCTAATGAATCATCAGGCTGTTCTTCTATGATTCTGAGGAATCAAGTTCTCCTTTTGTTCTTTGCAGGGATTAAATTCTTTTTAAATGGTTAAACCCTAGTTTCAGAGGAATTAAATTTCCATACGTTTTGTAAGAGTTGAACTCTTTTGAACTCAGTTCTTTCCCCTAGGTTTTGAATCTGCATGACAGAATCTCCCCGATGAGAATTAAATTCTCAATTTGTGGGGAGATATGGTTCTGCAGATCTTAACCAGAGGAAGAACTAAGTTCTTTGAAAAGAGTTAAACTCTTGGTTTGAAAATTAAATTCTCTTTTTGTTTTGTGGGAGCTTTTGGGAGGGGTTCCTCTTCTTTCTAGAGAATTAAATTCTCTTTCTATTTTTCTTCCCCTCTCTCCCTCTCTGTGTTTGTGTCTCTCCCTTTTCTCCTCTCCCTACTTCTATTTATATGAGAAGAAAAAGAATCAATTTCTTAAGAAAATCCATCATTGAGAGATCATGATTGATTCCATGATCTTTTAGATCAATCGGTGAATTTTATTCACCGTTGGATTTTTAATCCAAAGTCTCTCTGTTTAATAGAGAAGATTTCTTGTTTATTTAGCAAGATTATGAATATCTTATTAGTTTTAACAAGATCAAAATTTTATTCTATCATATCTTTTAGTTTAACAAGATCAGAAATATATTTTCTTAATATAGAATTTAATTCTATCATATGGATATGTCGTTAGTTTAACATAGCATTTTATTCTTATCATATGAATGTTAGTTTAATAAGATTAGGAAAATATTTTCCTATAATAGAACTTTATTCTATCAGATGATCACCGTTGGAACTTTGATCCAAAGGTCCTTTGTTTAACAGAGAAGATCTTTCTAGTTTCTGGAAGATCAGGAAAATATTTCCCAAATAAAATTTAATTCTAGAATTTGACAGGAGCATTTTAAATTGGGGCGCTCACATGCTTTGCATGTGAGTAGCAAGAGAACTCACGTGTTTAACATGTGACCCCTAGTGTAGGTTTTAGCCTGTTCATTTTCAGCGCTCATATGCTTTACATATGAGCGCTCACGTGTTTTGCACGTGAGGCATGTTTGGCTATTAGTTGTTATCTTCAGCGCTTATATGATTTGCATATGTGTGTTCACGTGTTTTACACGTGAGGCCTGTTTGGCCCCTAGTTATTTTCTTTCAGCGCTCATATGCTTTGCATATGAGCGCCCACGTGTTTAACACGTGAGGCCAAAATTTGAGGACTCTCCCCACTTTTTTTGTAAGGGAACAAGTAGCTCTTGGCCGAAAATTTTGGTAGGAACAATGTTTAGTAGATCTTAGTCTAAAGATAGACTAACGTAACCTCAACAAACATTTAAGTTGATCTTAATCCCAAAACGAGATTAACGATTCTTAAATCAAACCAAACCCAAATCTAAGAAAATACGGATTTGGACTAATCCACGCCCTACGGGCTACAACACAAATTAGTCTCCGTATACAATCCACGGGCAACCAAAAAAATAAAAGAAACACACACGACACGAAGTGACCTTCTGGAGCAGGAGAAAGTGGTTATCGCTACATGGTAACGTAATTAACTGCAGGGGCTTGCGCCTGCAGGGAAGAGCGTCCCCATAATCAAAAACCCCTCGCCAACGAAGGGGAATCTGACGAAGTCTGCTGCAACGGCCGCATCTGTCCAAACCTCTGATACTCGGTGCCATAAATAAACTTGGCATCTACGAAGAGGTGGACGGATAAATCCAAATAGCATCTGCCCCCAAATTCAGGAAAGACGTTTGTCTTCACGGTTTTCGGCGGTAAACAGATTCTGGCACGCCGGGTGGGACCTTTTCCTCTTTCCACTCCACACTTCATGTGTCGTCTTCGCGAATGCATGTGGTTTAATATGGTTGCCCCTGGATTCGAGGTACTAAGATTTGGTGTCTTGCTCCATGCAGAAGAGAAGATGACATCGATGGCTTCCAACTGCACTAATTGCAACAGCAACTCCCATTCCGTCCCTGCTGGAGGAGTGACTTATGAGCCCCAAGCGGCCTCCATCTTTGCAATGCCGGTGGAACAGGTGACTCAGGCCACCACTGGACTGTTTTTTGGGACCATGCTACCTCCAATAATCTTCAATGCTTCAATGCCATTATAAGAGGCTCCAAAGAAGTCGGTCTTTGATCGGCTCGCAACCACCACGGCCCCTCTCAACGGGTCATCCAAGTCTAACGCCTCAATCTTCGATAGGCTGAGCCAAAGCTCCAGTGGGCCTGCAAAGAGGCCCGCGATACCTGAAGGGGTTATCCCGAAGCGGATAGCCATTCCAGTTCCGATAGACGAAGTCGTCAAAAGGGCTTCTCCTTTTAAAGGATTGGTCTTCATAAGACTGGCCGTTCTAACTCCCGCTTCGGACGAAGTTACCAAGGCTGCTTCCCCTGCCAAAAAGTCAGCTTTCGCAAGATTGACCGCTCCTCCACATCGGACGTCGGTCTTCGACAGGCTGACACCAACAACACCCCATCAGAGCAGAGGGCATGACGAAGTCGCTCCAACAACAAAGGTGGTCCTATCTGCACGACATGCTCGACGTCGCTACTGGCGTCGAGTGAGGAAAGCTGGGGGCAGTTCCCCCTCTGGACTTACCCCACTAGCTCCAATGGTGGAAATTAATGCTGATGTTCTAACTGGAAACAGTTTTGAGCTGCTCAGGAAGGTGCGTAAGAACTCTCCAACCGCTATATTGAAGAAGTCTCCTCTGCCCGCTGAAAGCATGACACAGGTGAAGCCGGAACAGCCTCCTCAGCGGTTGTCCTCCAAGATCTATAGAGTCTGGCAGAGAGTCCAAGACTCTGTGATTGATAAAGATTATTCTCGCCGGCTGAAGAAGACGAAGGCACGGCAAGATGAGGACCTTCCCTCCGTCGTACCACAGAAGGTATCATCTGCGTGGGTGCCTACTGCAACGGCCCCCTCAACCTCGACCTCCCACAAGAGGAGAAGGCCGGAGAAGATCCCCATGCCGGCAGCAAAAATCAAAGGCAATGGACCCAAATGCCCTAAGTCTGGGGGCATGGTAGTACACACAGTGTACATGGCTTCCGAGAAAGTGGAAAGCCGTACTTCCACGGGACATCGACCACTCACACGGTCTGTGACAAAAGCTCAGGAGCAACAATAAAAGCTCCAGGAAATGTTGACAAGGATGACCGCACTCACTGGGAAGAAAGAAAGCTCGGAAGCATCGTCGGAACAACGCCAGGAGTAGGAGACCGACACCGAATTCCTACGAAGGGTTCTTGAAAAGAAAGATAAAGAGGCCGAGCAGATAATATAAAACAAATGGCACTTCTGTTCCAAGACATGGTGGGGATGATTATCCAGCCGGATTCTCCAGCCGAAGACCCTCCAATAATCATTGAAGACGACAGAGGGGAGACATCAAACCCTCCTCCTGCTTTATCAGCAGCCAGGGAGGAGACGATCTCCAAAGCTACCCTTGATGACTATATAGCTCAGCAAATACGAGCTCATCAAGCGAACGAAGCGGCAGGCCTTGTCGTCAGAACTGGGCGACCTTATCAAGGCCGGTACGATCAAATTAAGTACCCACCAGGATATACGATCCCCAAATTCCATGTGTACAAGGGGACAGGCAATCCGCACCAACACGTTGCTCAATTCAGAGCTTTGTGCAGTAATACCGGGGGTGATGACAAACTATTGCTTTGCCAGTTTGTTGGCATCTTATCGGAGACGACATTTGAATGGTACTCTGAGCTCCTCCCAAATGACTCTGTTAAGACATTTACAGATATGGAACTACTATTCACACAACGGTTCACAAGCGCAAGTGAGCGCACCTCAATCACGGCATTAATCAATGCCAGAGTGAAGCTGGGAGAGACCTGGGTTCAATACGCAATTCTGTGGAGTAACCTATGGTCAAAGTGTGAACAACGCATAGAAGAAGCTCCTGCTATGCGCATGTTAGTGGGGACCCTTGATCCTCAGGCAACTATATCCAAGTTTATGATGTTCTTCAAGCCGACCACCTTCCAGGCATTGATTGAAAAACTGGCCCCAATGGACCAGATGGGCCATAGGCCGTCCTCTTCAAAAACAGATCTTCGGAATGAAAAGGGCAAAGGGGAAGCGACCTTCGTTGCCAACGCTCAACAACAACCGAGTGATCCGAAACTGGTAGCTAGCCAAAACAACAAACCAAGATCCCTTGAAGAAAAGTTGAGACGTCTTTACTCATTCCCCCGGGATAAAACGAGGAGACTATTCGAACTGGTGGTGCGCAATAGGCTCATCACCCTGCCGGATCCAAGACACCCACTGCAACCGGGCGATGCCAACAGTCCCAATTACTGCCTCTACCACCGAATAGTGAGCCACCCAATCGAAGATTGCTACGTCTTGAAAAGCTGGGTTGAAGACCAGTACCAACAGGGCAAGTTCGCGCTGTCCGAAAACTGGAAGGTAAACCCGCCACAGCAGCACACTCCTAAAAAGGTGGATACGCCGGGGGCATCATGCTCGTTTATAGAGAAAGCACCATGGGAAGTTGTCCTTTCAGCTAAAACTAAAAGGATGCTGAAGGATCTTCAAGCATGTCCGGCGATTAGGTGGAAAAGCCCGCTGGAGCCTGAGATTATTGACGGAATGCCGAAACAACGCCCAACGCCGAAAGTTGGTAATGATGGGCAAAACCTCCAGGCCAAGCCTCCGAAATCTTTGAAGAAAAAGAAGAAGGCAAAGAAGCCCATGCAGCTCGACGGAAATCGTACGGGTCTGCAAAAGTACATCGACGCACTGGAGGAATACAACCAAAAAGCACGGACCCCAGTCACATTGGAAGAATTCTTCAAGCATGTTCTTGAGAATGGAAACAGTGAAATTGATGAAGAAGACGATTCTTCAGAAGAGCCCGAGGATTTTGTAGCGAGCTGCCACATGATCTCTCACTCATCGATAAATAGCAAAGAAGCTCCTGACGTAGAGAAACTGGGGGCAAATCCAGAACCAAAATCCATGGAACCGTCAGATGACCTGATCGACAAGCTGCTGAACGAAGCCCTCCAAAAGAGTAAAGCTGACCGAGGACGTGAAGCCGCCATATACGAAAAGGCCAAGCATCGGCGTCAAGTTGAAGAAGCCCCGGTAACGAGAAGTCATAAAGTACCCCAACCGGTTTGAAGCGCACCTGCCACCAGCAAGAGCAGAATCAAGGTAGAGAAGCAGTTCGCCAAAGCTCTGTCAATGGGAATGAAGCTGCCTCCTTTCGAAGGAAATACTCCCGGGAGTACGTGTCTCGACAAAGCGAATGTACATCCGAACTACTGCTTGTACCATCAGAAGGTCACGCACCCAACCGAAGAATGCAATGCCTTCAACAAGTGGTGGCAGGGATATGTTGCCCATCAACAACACTTCAAGCGAATGATGCGTAAAGCCCGTCGGGAATAGAGAAGCGTGACAGACAAGCATGAAGGAATGGCTGGTGTTCCCCTCTGAACAAGGAGACGCGACCGCGCAGGTTCGTCTTGCCTGAAATTCGGGGGCAGATGCTAATTGGTGCTATCCGTCCACCTCTCCGAAGATGCCAAGTTTATTTATGACACCATATATCGAAGGTTTAAACGGATGCGACCGATGTAGCAGACTTTGTCAGATTCCCCCTAGTTTGAGGGGTTTTTGAATGTGGGGACGCTCTTCCCTGCAGGCGCAAGCCCCTGCAGTTAATTACGCTACCGCATAGCTGTAACAACTTTCTCCTTCTCCAGATGGTCACTTCGTGTCGTGGGTGTTTGTTTTGTGTTTGGTTGCCCATGGATTGTATACAGAGACTAATTTATGTTGTCGCCCGTAGGGCGTGGACTAGTCCAAATCCGTATCTTTCTTAGATTTGGGTTTGGGGGTTTGGGTTTAAGGATATGTTAGCCTCATTTGAGACTAAGATCAATTTAAACGTTTGTTAAGGATACGTTAGTCTAATTTTAGACTAAGATCAACTTAACGGGATCGTTTAGATCCAACAAGAGAGCAATTGGGCTCTATTGTTTAGTTTAATGACATTGCGGTCGATAATTAGTTTAAGGACATTACGGTTTATCGTTAGTTTAAGGACATCTCGGTCCATTGTTAGTTTAAAGACATCGCGGTCGAGATTAAGGACATCATAGTCCATGAGTTTAAGGACCCCACAATCCAATGTTAGTTTAAAGACATCACGGTCGAGGTTAAAGACATCATAGTCCGTGAGTTTAAGGACCCCACAGTCCGTAGTTTAGAGACGTCATAGTCTATGAAATGTGTGGTTGTCGGGACCCGTCACCTCTTTGAAGACGTTGAGGAATTACAACGACAAATATCAAGGGAGTGAAGAGAGGTACCCTTGAACCAAGGTGAATTAAGTGATCTGTAGTCTAATTTGGAACTAAGATCAATTAATTATATTATGAGCACAATGGCTCAGTTAAGTCTGAATTGATGACTTATGGCCAGTTTGGGCTAAGTCCAATTAGATTTAAAATGTTGGCCCTTTGTTGGACCATTAGACATTTGTCTGGGTTCAAGCCCATATTATTTAGCAATACTAAACAAGAGTTTGAGGGCTCTGATAATATTTCTATCTTTGACTGAGCATTAAACTTTGTAGCTCTGAATTTTACTCAATTTTGAGATTCAGTTGAAGGGGAAATTTGCCTCTGGAAAATTAACCAATTTGGCTAAAATTAGTGTTAAACAGTAGAGAACAACAGTGTTAAATACTGGAAATAAAACTCTCGAATTAGTGTTAAACACTAAAAGACAACAGTGTTAAACACTGGAAATACAATTCTCAATTTAGTGTTAAACACTAGAAAATGACAGTGTTAAACACTGGAAATGAAGTTGTCAAATTAGTGTTAAACAATAGAGAGGAAAGGGGTCACGTGGGAACACGTGAGGGTACCCAAAGGTGGGACCAGATCCCCTTTACTTTATTCTGCAGATAAGTGTTTAACACTTTTAGTTCTCATAGCCATCACATGTAGGCACGTGATGGGTACTCGTGCCTTGATTTATTAGAACATTCATTAGGGGTCACGTGGTAACACGTGAGAGCGCCCCAATTATATTTTACATTTGCTTTTGTTCTGATATAATGAGGGTCACGTGGGAGCACGTGAGGCATTGCCTCAGGGCTAATTCCTTCTCATTTTTGGGGGATCTTTTCAGGGGTCACGTGGGGACACGTGACTCTAATTATTTACATATATGGAGATCTTTCAAGTCTCTTTATTTTTAAGAATTAAATTCTCTGTAGGGTTAAACCTTAATTATGATTTTGGAGGAATTAAATTCCTATTGTGAAAGAATTAAATTCTTATGTAGGGTTAAACCCAAATTTCTTTTTTAGAGGAATTAAATTCCCATATATGTAAAAGAATTAAATTCTTATATAGGGTGAAACCTTAATTTCATTTAGGAGGAATTAAATTCCTGTAAATTTGAGAGAATTAAATTCTCAATTAGGGTTAAACCCTAGTTTTTTCCATCTTGAAAGAATTAAATTCCTATAATTTTAGGAGAATTAAATTCTCATATAGGGTTAAACCCTAATTTTATCATGAAGGAATTGAATTCCTGTGAGTTTTGAGAGAATTAAATTCTCATATAGGGTTAAACCCTAATTTCATATCTTGGAGGAATTAAATTCCTGTGAAGTTGGGAGAATTAAATTCTCTAAACTCAATTCTCTCTCTAAGTTTTGGATCTGCATGGCAGAATCTCAACCCGATGAGAATTAAATTCTCAACCTATGGGGAGATTTGCTTCTGCAGATCTTCAACCAGAGGAAGAACTAAGTTCTTTTTGCAGAAGAGTTAAACTCTTAGATTTGAGAATTAAATTCTCTTTTTGAAGTTTTAATCCCCTTTCTTTTCTCACCTAGGGTTTTCTTTGTTGAGAATTAGATTCCACTTTCTTTTCTCTCTGCTATTTGCCTTTAGAAAGTTTCAAGATCTAAAATTCTATATCTCCAAAAAAATTCTTTTTCTATTCTCTTCTTGGCTCCTATTTATAGAAGAAGGAAAAGAATTAATTTGTTTAGTAAATTTCTCCTTGAAAATTTTTGTTTGTTTTCATAACTAATATGATCCTTTAGATCACACAGTGAATTTTATTCACCATTGGATTTTCAATCCAAAAGATATTCTGTTTGTTATTTCTGGTGAAATTTAGGGAAATCTTTCCTTGCCTAAAATCTTTCCATAAATTGGTGATTTTTAATCACCCTTGGATTTTTAATCCGACGGTTCCCCATAATCCTTTTTCGTTTGGAAAGATTTAGAGAAATACTTTCCCAGTTAGGATTTTTGATTTCCCTTAATTAGAATTTAATTCTATCAATTTATAAGGCTTTCAAAGCCTATCACGTGTTGGCACGTGACCCCTCCTCCTTCAGAACTTTAATTCTGTTTTTTAATTGGGCTAAAGACCATCACGTGTCAGCACATGACCCTTGGTCACGTGTGAGCACGTGACGCTCCATTGGAGTCTTTTCTTAGCCATTTGTTTATACTTTTGCTTGACAGAATTTAATTCTGTAAAGACATCACGTGTCAACACGTGTGAACACGTGATACCTCATTGAGGTAACTCCTGATTTTTAATCAGGGAACAGCTGGCAACTGTCATATGGTTGATACCAGTTCGACAAGAGCGAAATCTTAGGTTCTTACCTTCGGGAGCGATTCCGACGAAGAAATAGCCCTCGGCCCTCTCTTCAAGGAATCCACCCCTGAAAAAGAAGAAGAGATGAAGAACTGTGAGAACATTCTGCTGCGTAATCGTACGTTGCCTGAAAAGAATCTCATACCATCAAACAAAGGTTCGGGCAAAAGGGACAAAGGGAAGGAAATTCCCTGAGGAGATTGCCCTCGATGATAGAGTCATCGAAGATCTCACAGCCAAGGACCCGCCTAAAAAGAACAAGATGGATTACAATTTCCTGGCACATCTGAGAAAGATACCCTCACATTTAAGCATTTTGGATGCCCTTCTCTTGTCTAAAGAGGCATGAGATTCCTTGATCAAGACGTTACAAGAGCCCGACTAGTTTCAAACCTTCCTGGCGGAAGAAAAGATGAAGGACGAGCTGAAAGAAGTTCACACAGCTGACATCACATTTGACGATGAAGATCTCCACCTCGGAACGTGTGAGCAAAACCGCCCCCTGTATGTCACCGGGTATTGCCACGACATCAAGATAGGAAAGATCCTGGTTGACAACGGGTTCTCCGTCAACCTTCTCAATGTAAGAGTGTTGAAGGAGATTTGCATGAATGTGCAGCACTTGGCTCGGAATAAAATTACCATCTCCGGTTTTGACTCGCAATCATCAAAAATGCTCGGGTCTGTAATACTGACACTACGCTTCGGGCTGCTCGTCACTGACATCAAGTTCCATGTTATTAACGCCAAGACTTGCTACAACGCTTTGCTCGGCAGGCCTTGGTTACATGAGTACAACATCATCCTTTCTACACAACATCAGTGTATGAAGTACTTCAAGGACGGGCTCGAGTACACAGTTAAAGGGGAGCTGAACCCATTCTCCGTAAATGAAGTCCGCAAATATGAAGACGCCAAGTACTTCTTACCAGACTTCGGAGACATGGAAAGATGTCGCAAAACGGAGAATAAACAAAAAGCCATCGCCACTATCCCGATCTTTAGGAGCGATACCGAGGAGGACGAAGAGATGGTCTACTCGGGACAACCCCAAGGCAACAGGCCAGGGCCATCTACTCCTATTCTGGTCTTCGGCAGTGACTCTGAGGACGAGACCAACACAGTGTTCTCTGTCAGCCCGTCAATGTAGACCTTTGCTGGAGCTGACCAGAGTTTACAAATTACCATGATTCCACAGTGGCATTACAAAGAACTTGATGCACTTGATACGTACAGCGTGCAAGAGCTACAGACCTTCTACGTCCCTCCTAAGAAAAAATGTGAAAATTCGATCCTTTTCTACCAATCCACGGAGACTAAAGGGGAGAAAGAAGTCTGGCATGGTGCCGAACCTGCGCTCGACAGGCTTCAACCAATTCATCTGCCCAAATACTACATAGAGGGACTGAAAAGGCTATTTAGACGCCAAGGCGTACCCTTTAAACAGACTGCTCGACAAGTCCAGTTCTATAACAAGATTTGGGACGTTCCCGAGACTCAGCGGAAGATGCCCAACGGAAGAATGGAAACGACTGGCCTTAGATACGTTCGGTCCAAGAAACGGGAGCGGTTTTATGGCTGCCATGTCATAAATAACTCCGGTGGAGAAGTGAATGCATTTCCAGATAGCGTTGATGTCGAACCAGAGTGAGATCCCGCCGTGAGAATACCAAGCCCGTTATTCAAAGAACAGATTGACAAGCTAATAAGAGAAGTGGGTCAAAATGTTCGGGATGACCATAGTCGCGAAATGTCCATTTACGAGAAAGCCAGGACGCAGAGTATCATTCAATAGGCTACGGAAGGAGAAGACGACGATGACCTTCACCCTCAGCCTGCTGTGCGCTCTCACGGCAAGGAAAAAGTCCGACGCGGAAGCAATAACAAGATCAAAAATGGGGACGACGTTCAAAGACAGCGAAGCGGATCCAATAAGCCACGCGAGCGAGAAAAAGTCAGCTGGAACTCGTCTTTTATGAGGAAGATGGTTCGGGAGACTCTTTCCCTCAAGAAAAGACAAGGAAAATATTCAACCATGTCATGAAGCATCAAATGATGACGCTCCCGGAATCTCGATACCCCGAACAGATAAACGAGGTCTATCACCCGGATTATTGCTCCTACCACCGAGTAGCGGGACATCCTCTTGAAGACTGCTTCACCTTCAAAGACTGGGTTGAAGATCAGTATCCGTAAGGCAGGTTTTCCCTATCCGAAAGTTGGAGGGTAGCCCCGCCACGAAAGCACAAGCCGAGAGAAACCTACACTGCGAGGGAAAGTCTAGATCACCATCGAGCTCGGAAACGAGCTCGTACCTGCCATATGATAATATTCTCAAAGGAGGGAGAGCATGAGAATATGGACGACCTCTCCCAGTGCTTCGCAAATGAAGATGAGAATGAGGTGATCTCAAAATTTCCACCGGCGCTAAAAGAGCTGGAAGATGTGATACACACCACAGCAGACAACCTGAGAAAAATCGACTTAGGGACGGCAAACGAGCCAAGGTCAAAGTTCGTCAGTGAGCTACTGTCTGAGAAACAGGTGGCCACGTTAAAAGACGTGCTTATGTAGTATAAAGACTGTTTCACATGGAACTATTCCGAGATGCCGGGATTAGATCCAGAGATAGCTGTGCATAAACTGGCGATATCGCCGGACGTCAAGCCAGTCAAACAGGCACCGAGCTTGAGATGAGTATGCGGCTCGAGCTTGAGATGAGTATCAATGCCGAAGTCAAGAAGCTAATCAACTCCGGCTTCATCCAAGAAGTTCAATACCCTGACTGGATCGCCAATATCGTTCCGGTAATGAAGAAAAATCGGACAGTACGCATCTGCATAGATTTCCGGGATCTCAACAAAGCTTGTCCGAAAGATGACTTCCCAGTGCCTGTTACCGAGCTGATGATCGATAACACATCCACCCATGAAGTCATCTCCTTCATGGACGGATCCTCAGGATACAACCAAATCAAGATGCATCCTAAAGACTAAAAGCACACTTCTTTCTGGACTCCGCTAGGCATATTCTGCTACAAAGTGATGCCCTTCGGTCTGAAGAACGCTGGCGCCACCTACTAGAAGGCCATGACAAAGATCTTTGATGACCTCATACACGAGATTGTCGAATGTTATATTGACGACCTCGTGGTGAAAAGCAAATCGTACGAGGAGTACTGGGAGCATCTGAAGATAGTGTTTCAGTGCCTTCGGAAGTACAACCTGAAGATAAACCCTCTGAAATGCGCGTTTGGAGTTTCTTCAGGTAAATTCCTAGGATTCATCGTACGACATCGGGGCATCGAAATAGACCCGTCAAAGATCAAGGCGATTATGGAAATGCCTTCGCCAAGAACTCTCAAGCAACTGCGGTCTCTCCAAGGAAAGCTCGCGTATAACCGACGGTTCATAGCTAACCTCTCCGGTAAATGCCACCCCTATAGTCATCTAATGAAGAAGGGGACCCCATTCGTTTAGGATCGTAAATGCCAAAACGCACTGGACGAAATCAAGCAATATCTGCAGAACCCGTCGGTACTGACCGCTCCGGTTAAGGAAAAGCCCCTCATCCTGTACACAACAGCTCTTGAAGGTTCTTTAGGCGCTCTATGGGCACAAGAGAACGACCAGGGGAAGGAGAGAGCTCTCTACTATTTGATTCAAGTTCTCCTGGGGGCAGAAATCAATTACTCCCCCATCGAAAAGCATTGCCTGGCACTGATCTTCACGGTAACGAAGCTTCGACATTACGCCTTGGCACATGAGGTCCATCTTATATCAAAGGTGGATCCTCTCAAATATTTGATGTCAAGAGCCATACTAACGGTAAGGCTTGCAAAATAGGCCCTCCTCTTGATGGAGTTCTCGATAGTATATCGACCCCTCAGGGCAATAAAAGGCCAGGCCATCGCTGACTTTCTCGCTGAGTATCCGATACCAACTAATTCTCTCTTAAACTGTGAGTTGCCGGACGAACACGTGTTTGACGCAATCGATGGGGAGAAAGAAGGGAGTGATACCCGATGGGAACTCTACTTCTATGGAGCATCGTAAATGAAGAAGCGAAAGCAAAATACCCCCATAATCAAAGCCGGGGTGGGCCTTATCCTCATAACTCCGCAAAGAGGGATAATGTGTTTCGCCCTTTCCTTAACGAAGCCAAGAACAAACAACGAAGTGGAATATGAAGCTTTGATAGCAGGTCTCGAGATCGCTATTGACATGAGAATCGAAAACCTCCTCATATATGAAGACTCCCAGCTGGTCGTCAGCCAAGTAAATGGCGACTATCAGACGTGTAAACCTGAGTTGGTAAAATATGGTGAGAGAGTGCAGCAATTACTGACTCAAATCCCCTCTTACATCGTGGAGAGCATACCACAGACAGAAAATAGCAAGGCGGATGCGTTAGCTAAGCTCGCTAAAGAACTGGCCGACGAAAACCTCGTTGACGTAAGGATCATTGTGCAAAGCCGCCGGATTCTCGCGCCAGCAGAAATATCTCTGAATTCGTCTGAAAGAAGGGGAGTGACTAAACAAGCAGTCTTCCAAATAGAGGACGAAGAAAAGGCAAAGGATTGGAGAGAAGTCTTTGTAGAATACTTCAAATCTCATCTTACGCCCGAAAATGCATCATCAAGGCATCAGCTCGTGAAACGAGCTCTGTCTTTCGCCTTTGTCAATGATACTCTATATAAGAGATCGTTCGATTGTTTGTGGCTGAGGTGTTTGGGACCAGAAGAAGTAAGGAGAGTCGTCTAAGAAACTCATGATGGACTCTGCGGTTCCCATCAAGTCAGGCCAAAGGTGAAACTGAAGATCAAAAGAATGGTTTACTATTGGCCCACGATGATTCAGGACTGCCTCAAATATGCAAAGCAGTGTCACTCGTGCCAAATTCACGGGGACTTCATCCACCAGCATCCGAATTTGCTACACCTAACATTGGCTAGCTGAGCATTCGAAATGTGGAGAACCGATATAATCGGTCCCATCGAACCGGTATCATTCAAGGGACATCGGTTCATACTAGCAACGACCGATTACTTCTTTAAGTGGGCAGAAGCAATACCGTTAAGAGAGGTGAAGACGGAGAACATACTCCATTTCTTCAAGACACATGTCAACTACCGGTTCGGCACTCCGCGACGGATCATCTCGGATAATGGGCCGGCCTACAGAAGCCATAAGATCAGCCGCTCGCACAGCAGCATAAAATAGATTGGAGATACTCTTCGGTCTATAATCGCCGAGCTAACGGTCTAGCTGAGGATTTCAACAAGACCTTGTTGGGGTCAAAATTGACACCCCGGTTGACCAAGTTAAAATCAAAGTCAACCCCAGGTCAAGCGGGCCCAAGCCCAGGTCAGGTGGGCCAACGCCCGGGTCGAGTCCGAACATGAAGCGGCCGGCCTCCCCCCATGCCAAAATAAATCTTTTTGTAATAAATAATTTTGGTGTATTTCTTTTATTTTTTTTTAAATGTAAGAAAATGGGCATAAAGCCAAATTTTTGTAAAGCCTATGGCTTATGTACAAAAAGAAATAGCACATGAGGCATGGGATGGGCAAAATGCCATTTTTGTAAAGCCCAAGGGGCTATATGTAAAGTGTATAGCCTATAAAGGCAAAAATAATGAAAATATCTCACAACTTTTTCTCTCTCCAAAAAAGGAATCCCAATCTGAGATCTTTCTCCTTCCTCAAGGTTCTAAAATCTTCTTCTTTCTTTTGAATTAAATCAAGAGTTTTGCTCTTCTTTTTAAAAAACAAAATGGTTTTTCACCATAAAACCCACAAAGGGGAACTCAGATCTTCCATCAGATCTCAGAAAGGAGAGATTTTTAAAATCTCATACTTCTTGATCTTCAAGATCCGGCCAACAAAGGAAGAAGAAGGAGACGCATCTCCAGAAACCCCACTTTAGGGAAGAACTAGGGCTCAAGGGGAGAAGCCCTTCATCAGCTTCAAAACATCCTAGGAGTTTAACTCCTCTCACTCACACACACACACACACACACACAATAATAAGTGCTCCTTTCTAGGAGTACAACTCCCATTGCAGGGACCAAGTCCTTTTTGCCGCCCGAACGCCCACTTGCTGACTCGTGGGGCGCTAGCACTTAAAGCGCTAGCGCCCTTGCGCTCAAAGTGCTAGCGTCCGAGTGCCCACGTGCTGACACGTGGGGCGCTAGCGCTCAAAGCGCTAGCGCCCTTGCGCTCAAGGCGCTAGCGCCCAAAGCGCTAGCGCCCGAGCGCCCACGTGCTGACATGTAGGACGCTAGCGCTCAAAGCGCTAGCACTCTTGCACTCAGAGCGTTAGCGCCCAAAGCGCTAGCACCCGAGCGCCCACGTGCTGACACGTGGGGCGCTAGCGCTCAAAGTGCTCTTGCACTCAGAGCGCTAGCGCCCAAAGCGCTAGCGCCCGAGCCCCCACGTGAGCACCCACGTGCCTGGCACGTGGGGCGCTAGCGCTCTTGCGCTCAAAGCGCTAGCGCCCGAGCGCTTTCTCCCACGCATCCTTTGGATGCCCTTTCCCTTTTTTTTGTATATATACGTATATATACATACACACACATACTCCACGACACTGTCCCTGTTAGAAAAAAAATTCTAACGGGGCGCTGCCCCGCACCCCGTAAGGGGGCTGCTAGCCCCCTTGATCCCCAGCCCGCTATCCGGGTAGCAGGACCCCCGTAAAAAACTCTGCGGGGCCCCCGAGATATCCCAAACCCCTTCAAAACACAACACTGCACATTGAGTTCGCATTACCAGTTTAACACGTCAATCGGAGGTTCTCTCGCTCCAAATGCGAGGGGTAATTAACGGCAGCTTAGTCTGCGGCTGCCGGAGATTCGGATCCCCACAATCAATAAACCCCAGCCTAACCTAGGCAGGGGGAATCTGAAATGCGCCTGACAAGCGCGTGCGTATTCCCATCTCAATGGGGTGACGAAAAACACCCTACAGATTCTGGCACGCCCGGTAGGACCTTTCTCTCCTCCCATATTTCGGGTTAAACGTTCATGCGAACTCAATCAATATACATATCGATTACCTATACTGAAATGATGTTGTTTCTCCGTGCAGCAATCAACTTTTGATGACCATATCTCCCAAGACGAATTCAGCTTCCAACGCGACCCCGATCCCGTACGTGGTCAAGGTCAATGCTCGTGTGGTTCTCCCCGCAACCTCAGTCGACAGTGGGAAGAACTGTCCCGCCAGTTTGGCTCCGTCATCTTCTACCCTACTGGAAGCGCTCATCTGGCAGAAATCCTGGCAAAACAGGTGGCCAAGCCAGTCTCAAGGGGCAAGAGGCCGAATGTTGTGATCGCTAAGGTACCACAACCGAAGCTTAAGACGGTGTCTGAACGACTCTCTGGCGCTCCAGCTGGGGGCAAGACTTCCGGTACAAAGGGCAATATCAAATGTTGCGGACGAGCTCAGGCGATGACTCCAACAAATGTACAATCGAGCTTATCTCCAAAATCCTCCATCGCCCGGTCTACGACATCTTCCCAAAGAGCCGAAGTCTGCCAAGTGCTTAGAACAGAAAATTTAAGGCAGAAGCAGCTCAGGTATCGAGCCAACAAGAGGGCCAGGGCTTCGGCCAAGTGGAATCTTGTGAAGTTTCAAGAGCAGGGTTACTCTGTGACGACGGCTGAGTCAGCCGTAAAAATCAGCAATTCCTTCGAACCTCTGAAGTGGGTTCAGAAAAATGCCATGACCGCCAGAATCAAGAAGACAGCGGTCCGAACGTCGCTATAAAGAGACGTGTCCCGGCCCCAACAGAAAAAGTAAGACACTGTCTCTTCAAGAGTCTATCAAGTGCTCTGTGCCGCACGAAAGCAGCGGGATAAACCCAGAAAAGAAGTGCCGGCACCATTCAAGAACCTGGTCAGGTCAGCCGCCTTCAATCGTCTGCCCGCTACCGAAACAGGGGGGTCAAGACAGCGATCTGTGAAATCAGCCGCCGATGATAAAAAGACGGCTGGATATATTATCCATACGGTCTATATGGCGGGCGGGCGCCCCAGTGACAACCTTCGCAGCAAATGAAATGAGGGGGCCACCACATCCCAAGCCCAATCTGGGTTGAATGTGGTTGTCGCTTCCCAAGAACAGCCGCCTCCGCCGGATGATGAAAACCCTCTCGATGAGAACGATAGGCAGAAGGACCCTTCGATCCAGGCAGAATCAAGCTCGGACAGCGAGGAAGAGCCGGCTTTCCGCCCCAGGACCGCGGAGCAAGAGCTGCTTCAAGGGCTTCGAAAATAGATCAAGAGCAAAGATAAAGAGATGGCCAAGCTCTATTCGAAAATCGACGACCTAACGAACGTTGTGATGCAGCTTACGGCTCAAATTGCTCGAGCGCCTCCCAATCAAGCACAAGTCGCTACTCATCAGCCGGGTGATGACAATCTGAAGCAGCCAATGCCTGTTCCTTTGGGTCCAAGGCTGGTCGAGCCGCACGAAAGCCGGCCACATTCCGCTTCTGGGGACGCCTTGGCCCCAGATAACACTATCCCATTAACATAAGATTGGATCATGGATTTGGTCACCAGCAAGGTTAAAACATTGGTGGCCGAAGCTGAAGCTCAGAAAGAAATTGGCAGTAGTGGGCGGCCATATCCCGCACAGTACGATCTGATCGAGTTCCCGAGCGGCTACGTCATTCCTAAGTTCAGAAGATTTGACGGGATGGGAAATGAAAATCAGCACGTCGCCCACTTTAAAGCATCATGCGGAAATACAGAGGGCAATGATGCGCTCCTTCTTCGTCAGTTTGTCAACAGCCTGACCGGTGTCGCTTTTGACTGGTACGCGAGTATACCAGATGGGTCCGTCGTTGCCTTTGCCCAAATGGAGTCTCTGTTTTGACAAAGGTTCATGAGTGTCAGTGATAAAATCTCCATTGCTGGCCTTGTGAGGACCAAGCCGGGGAAGAATGAAAGCAACACCGACTTTATCGCCCGATGGCGTAATCTCATAGTCAAGTGCGAACCGCCGCTGGAGCAGGACCAGTCCGTCAGTCTTCTCATGGGGAACCTCAGCAATTGGATGGTCCCATTCTTGTGTACAGCAGGCCTCAAGACGTTTCAAGAGCTAACCAAGAAAGTCCAAATGCTGGAACGCTTGAAGCAAGAGTCTACCCCGGACTCTCAGAGAGACAAGACTTGGAAAAGCAAGCGGGACGACAACCGTAGAAGCGGGAGTTCCAGCAGTACCAATGTCTTCAATGCGTCCGACAATGAAGAAAAGCGAAGGACGGGCGAATCCAAAACCAACCGGTCTCGAAAGCCAGTGCTGGGAGGAGAAGGGCCTTCCCTAGAGGAGAAAAAGAACACGGTTTACTCTTTCAGAAGGGACAAGGTCCGGAAGATATTTAAAGATGCCTTGAACAACGGTCTACAATTGCCAGAGTCGAAAAGACCTCAAGAAGCAAAAATGACCGACAATCCCCTGTATTGCCCGTACCACCGAGTAGGGAGCCATGCGATCAAGGATTGCTATATCTTCAAAGACTGGTTCGAGAAGCAGTACAAGGCTGGAGAGATCGAGCTGTCCAAAAGTGTGTTGGTGAACAATCAAGTTGCAACCACCAACTTTATACAGACAGAAGCTGAAGCCTTCTGGGAGCAGACAGCCGAACACACTGCCCTGAGAAATGAAACGGACTCACCGCAGCCTCCGTGGAGTACGCACATATCTAATAAGACGAAGAAGATGATAAAGCTACTTCGGAAAGAGCCCAGGACGGAATGAGAAGGGCAGAAGAAATCTACCTTTCCAGCTGCCAATGCGGCTCCATTAGGCTCAAATCCAAAAAGCTCAAGAAGAAGAAAAGTGCAGCTCGGCACGAAAAGGAGTCTGCAGGGAGATCGACCATTCAAAAATATATCGATTCCCTCGAAGAATATGAACAGAAGGAAAGAGCTCTAATTCAATTGAAGGAGTTCCTCCCTGTACGAGCGGCTGAAATTCAGGAGGAGTTAGAAGAAGACTCCAATGAAGAGATCCCAGTAATGACCTGCTACGCCATCCATCTTGGCAGCGAATCTGAGGAGGAGCTCTGTTTTCCCGAAGAAGACAAGGAGCTCGCCACAAAGGCCAACCAAACCCATCTTAGAAGCGGTAGGGCTCTACCGCCAAATCAGGGCAACGCCCCCAAAAGGGAAGGAAAAACAAGTCGCTAATGAACAAGATGGCAGAGAACTTGCTCATGAAGATTCGAGTCCTTCCCCAGTAGACTATAATATCTTGGCTCACCTCCGAAAGCTTCCGTCTCTCCTTAGCATCTACGATGCCGTGGTTCTATCTCAAGAGCTTAGAGATGTTCTCATTCATGCTCTGCAAAACCCTGAGCGGTATCAGGCTCGCTTTGTGGAAATTAATATGAAAGAAGCTCAGTACACTCTGCATGCCGCCGCAGTCAGGTTTAAGGATGAAGACTTGCTACTGGGAACGGCTGAGCATAATCGGCCGCTTTACGTGACTGGGTACAGCGACGGAGATCGGATTAATCGCATATTGATTGATCGGGGGTCCTCAGTGAACATCATGAACTTGCGAACTCTGAAGAGTTTGTCAATGGACGTCCGACACCTGTCAAGGGAAAGGATTGTCATTCAAGACTTCAACCAAAATTGCCAGCAAGTTCTAGGGTCCATAGCTCTGCCAATCAAATTTTAGGATCTGCAAACTGAAGCTAAGATATACGTGATCGACGCTGACACATCTTATAAAATTCTCTTGGGGCGGCCGTGGCTTCACGATTACGGCATCATTCCGTCAACTCTCCATCAATGCATGAAGTATACTAAAAATGGCGAAGAAAGAGGCATTGACGGAGACATACAGCCGTTCGGTGTGCATGAAGTACGATATGAAGATTCTCAGAACTTCATGAACCACCAAAATGCTAAGCCACAACTGACTGAGGATAGACCCGCCCCAAGACTCAAAAGCAAGTCTGAGCCGGCTGTCACATTCAAAAGCAAAAGCGCCCAAGTGCGCCCGCGTTTTGGTAGCGACACTGATGAGTCCGATGCTGGAAGTCCGTCCTTCCATAAAACTCGCCCTCGTTTCGGTAGCGATACAGACGAATCTGACGCTGAAGGCCCATCTAGCAGCAAAATTCGCCCTCATCTTGGCAGCGACACTGAAGAGTCGGAAGAAGAGGACCTGCCTTGCAATAGCTGCGCAGATTGGACCCCCATGCAACAAGTGAAACTACGAGAGACCTTCGAAATTACAGAAGGGTCCCTAGCTGTCACAAAGGTGCCGGAGCAGATGTGGAAAGAGCTCGATGCATTGTCAGTCTCTACCGTGGACCAGCTGAAAACTTTCTACGTTCCCGGAAGGAAAAGTGGACAGAAGGGCATCCTGTTTTATCGGTCAAATCCTGTTGTGCGCCCGGACGATTTGTCTGTCGCGTGCCTTCCCTATGAGAGGGGCATAAGAGTCGTCCTCAATCCCAGATACTATGCACCCGAGATGCGAGAATATTTCAAAAGGTGCGGATGCCGGCTATATCAAACGGAGTCCAAAGCAAAGTTTTATGAAAGGCTATGGCATCCGCCCCAGGTCCGAGCACTCATCGATGGACAAATTCCAGATAGACGGGGCATAGGCTTCATTCAACCTGATTCCAAAGTATGCTACATGATCCATGTTGGTGAAGCCAGCGAAAGATCAAATGATGATGATGAGATAGCCAAACCAGAAGAAGCTCCTCAAGAGCTCGAAGATGGCGGACAAGCAACCTTTGACGAGCTAACCGAGATTGACTTAGGAACGCCCGATAATCCAAGGCCGACCTACATCAGCTCGCTCTTGTCAGAGGAAATGAAAGCGCAGATAATCGCCCTGCTGCACGAGTTCGTCGACTGCTTCGCGTGGACGTACAAAGAAATGCCTGGCCTTTCCCCTGAAGTAGCCGTGCATAAGCTGGCTATATCTCCTGATGCTAAGCCAGTCAAACAAGCTCCTCGAAGAATGAGAAGGGAGTTGGAAGAAAAGGTCATCGAGGAAACCAAGAAACTCATCGATGCCGGCTTCATCGGGGAGGAAAAATATGCGGACTGGATCGCATGCATAGTCCCAGTGAAGAAGAAAAATGGGCAGATCGAGTTTGTGTCGATTTCAGGGACCTCAACAAGGCATGTCCTAAAGACGACTTCCCGCTACCGGTCATAGAAATGATGGTCGATGACACCTCAAATTACAAATTGTTCACCTTTATGGATGGCTCGTCGGGATATAATCAGATCAAGATGTCGCCTGAGGATGAGAAACACACAGCATTTCGAACCCCGATCGGAATATATTGCTACAAGGTGATGCCGTTCGGACTGAAGAACGCAGGTGCTACATACCAAAGGGCGATGGCCAATATCTTTGATGACCTAATTCATAAGGTCGTCGAATGTTATGTTGATGATCTGGTCGTCAAGACTAAAGCCAAGGCCGATCACATCCAAGATCTTAGGACCGCTCTCACCAGACTAAGGGAGTACGATCTGAAAATGAATCCTCTGAAGTGCGCTTTTGGCGTGTCATCGGGAAAATTCCTGGGCTTCATAGCCCGACATCGAGGGATTGAAGTTGACCCATCCAAGATAAAGGCCATCATAGAGATGCCCCCTCCGAAGAATTTGACGCAGCTAAAATCTTTTCAAGGCAAGCTTGCTTATATACGAAGGTTTATCTCAAATCTATCGGGGAGATGTAGGCCCTTCTCAAAACTCATGAAGAAAGGAGCTCCGTTTATCTGGGATGCTGAATGTCAAGCAGCGTTCGAAAGCATCAAACAGTACTTGTTGCACCCTCCAGTGCTGGCCACTCCCATTCCAAATAAACCGTTGATTCTCTACACTGCCGCGCTAGATGAGTCACTCGGTGCGCTCCTTGCCCAGAACAACGAGGAGGGAAAAGAGAATGCCCTCTACTACCTCAGTCGAACTTTAGTCGGGGCGGAACACAACTATTCCCCGATCGAAAAGCAATGCCTGGCTCTGATGTTCGCTGTAAAGAAGCTGAGACACTATCTGCTCGCTCATCGGGTTATGCTGATCTTCTAGGGTCGACCCGCTCAAACACTTAATGACCAAAGCAAGCCTAGCCGGTAGAATGTCAAGATGGGCTGTAATGCTACTTGAGTTTGACATAGTTTATACTCCTCAGAAAGCAGTGAAAGGGCAAGCTCTTGCAGACTTCCTTGCTGCTCATCCCGTATCAGAGGGGTCACCGCTTAATTGCGAGCTACCCGACGAACAAGTGCTGCACCTCGAGGAAGATGAGCCATGTTGGGAGCTCTACTTCGATGGAGCCTCATCAATAAGGACCTCCAGCAAATCAAGCGTCCCGGAGATAAAAGCAGGGATAGGATTGGTGTTCATCACACCATCGATGGGAACCTTACGGCGTTCTTTTGCTCTCACCGAGCCTCGCACAAACAACGAGGATGAGTATGAAGCTCTGATAGCTGGTCTGGAGCTCGCTATAGAAATGGAAATCCTTCGGCTACGGGTTTACGGTGACTCCCAGCTCGTCGTCAACCAAGTAAGTGGCGACTATAAGATATACAAACCCGAATTAGCTCGGTACAGAGGCCGAGTGGTTGAACTCATGAAACGGTTCACTCACATTGAACTAATGAGAGTCCCTAGAGCGTTGAATGGAAAGGCTGACATACTCGCTCACCTAGCCAAGGAGCTGGCTGATCCTAACATGGACGGAATTCTGATCACATTCAGGAGCCGGCAAATTCTACCCCCAGTCTCTCTACGAGAAGAGGAAAGCGCGGGACAGAAGAGCAGTCCTGCCGAAGAAGCTTCGATCATCCAAGACGAGCCCGATTGGAGAGAACCCTTCATAGCGTACCTTCGATACGACAAGATGCCCGAAGGAAAATCTGCAAGAATTCAGCTAAAGAAGAGAGCTCTCCGATACGTGTTTGTAAATGACACGCTATACCGCAGGTCATATGACCAACTCTGGCTCAGATGTCTGTCATCAGCCGAAGCCCAGAAAGTCATGAAAGAAGTTCACTCGGGCGTTTGCGGTGCTCACCAATATGGCCCCGTGATGTGACTTCAAATTAAACGGCTTGGGTATTACTCGTCCACCATGATACGGGATTGCGGAGAGCATGCAAATAAATGTCATATCTGCTAAATTCATGTCGATTTCATTCACAAGCATCCCAATCCGTTGCATCCTACGGTAGCGTCGTGGCCCTTCGAAGTCTGGGGGACCGACATAGTTGGCCCAATTGATCCTCCGTCATCCAAAGGCCACCGGTTCATACTGGCCGCAACAGATTACTTCTCCAGATGGGCTAAAACTGTCCCGCTAAAAGAAGTCAAGACAGAAGATATTCTAACATTCTTCCAGCATAACATTCTATACCGCTTCGATACACCAAGAAGAATCATTTCTGACAACGGGCCTTCTTTCAAGAGCTTCAAAGTCTTAACGTTCTCTGCTCAGCACAAGATAGACTGGAGATATCCTCCATCTATAATCCAAGAGCCAATGGGCTAGCCGAAGCCTTCAATAAGACTCTATGCATGCTCCTGAGGAAAAATGCTTCAACCAACAAGAGAGACTGGAATCTTAAACTTCACGAGGCGTTGTGGGCATATCGTACCACGCACCGTACACCAACTCAGTCCACTCTATACTCATTGCTCTTCGGAGTGGAGGCGGTCATCCCCCTCGAAGTCGAAGTTCTAAGCTTAAAAATGGTCGTTCAGCACGAGTTGACGAAGGAGGAAAACGTGCTCCTTCGGCTTGAAGAGCTCGACGCCCTCGAAGAAAAGAGGCTCGCGGTGCAGCAAAATCTGGAGCTATACCGAGCCCAAATGTCATGGGCCTATGACAAGATAACCCGTCTCCGTGCTTTCAAGAAAGGTGAATTGGTGTTGATCCTCAAAAGACCGATCATCCCCAATCGACATGCCAAGGGAAAATTCGAGCCAAACTGGGAAGGACCATATGCCATCGAGAAAGTGTTCGACGGAGGATCCTACCAACTAATAAGTGCCGAGGGAGAAAGGCCCATGCCACCCATCAATGGCCGATATCTCAAGAAATACTGCGCATGAATACTCCAAGTCGCAGGCGAATTGAGCACACCAGCCCTACGGTCTAGATCATACATCCTGTAAAACCGTACACAATTCATGGGCGTAAACGACCCCTATCTCTCTCAAATCCTGCCGGTGAGACTACTTTTAAAGTCCCACCATCGGCAAAAAAAACGGTATGTCCACAAGTAAAACGGGCACGGATGAAAACCCGAAAGGGCTCCGTGAGTAAAAACAGCACGACTACCGGCGAGTTTGTGAAAACCCGAAAGGGTGCAAACTCGTGAAAAGAGATGAAATACACTCGCAAAGTCCTCTCAACCTTGTGAGGAGAAAATCCTTGCGTGAGATCCTTACGACTCACAAAGGAGCAACACACTTAGGAATCCTTACGATTCCTAAGGAGAACATACACCTGCGAGATCCTCTCGACTCGTAGGGAGAAAATGCTTTTATGAGACCCTTACGGCCCATAAAATTGAAAAGCCTTAGGTGACAGGGACCCAAACCTGTCTCCTAAGCCACCGCTCCCCAACGGGAAATGGAAAATGATGAGTCGCTCCTGACGTTACGCTTCAGTGTTAGCGGTGCTGATGCCGACCTAAAAAACAAATCTCAAGTCCTCCTGGGGCAAATGATGAGTTGCTCCTGGCATTATTCCAGTGCAGCAATGCTGATGCCAAACAAGATCCAAATTCCAAACCCCTAAACGGCGAATGATGAGTCGCTCTTGATATCATATTCCAGTGCAGCGATGCAGACGCCAACCAAAATCCAATTTCTAAAAATTCTCCCGGCCCTACGGTTAGTCCCTAACTTGACTACCGTATACAATCCACGGGTTCAAATAATTCTCAGCATACCCATGCCCCACCGCAATCACCAGTCCAGCGGCCGGTCTCCGCCCTTGGAATTATGCTCCATTAGGAAAGATCCACTCATGTGTCCTCACGATATATGAGGAGAACAAACCTTCGTGAGATCCTTACGACTCACAAAGGAAAAACACACTTGGGAGTCCCCACGACTCCTAAGGAGAAAGTACACCTACGAGACCCTTTCGACTCGTAGGGAGAAAATGCTTTTATGGGACCCTTACGACACATAAAATTGAAAAGTCTTAGGTGATAGGGACCTAAACCTGTCTCCTAAGCCATCGCTCCCCAACAGGAAAGGCAAATGATGAATTGCTCCTGGCACATGTGCTTCAGTGCTAGCAACGTTGATGCCTACCCTAATCCCAAAATTCCAAACTCCAATTCAATAGACCCCTAAGTCTTTAAACTGGGAACAGATGACCTCTAAGTCGTTAAACTGGAAACAGAAGACCCCTAAGTCGTTAAACTGGGAATGAGGGAAATTCCCTCACGGAAAATGATGATTCGTTCCTGGTACCATATTCCAGTGTAGCGGTGCTGATGTCAATCCAAATCACATCAAATCAGCAAAACAACCAATGACCTCCCTGGCAGAATCAAATTCCACCTCGGAAACAAGTGAACTTCATCCCTGACACCGCAAGAAGCGGAGCAAATCAAATCCAGCACCGACCGTCCAAGTCGCTAAAAGGGTATAACCGACCGTCCAAGTCGCTAAAATAGCAGCATCGACCGTCCAAGTCGCTAAAAGGGCAGCATCGACCGTCCATGTCTCAAAAAGGGCAGCACCGACCGTCCAAGTCACTAAAAGGGCAACATCGACCGTCCAAGTCGCTAAAAGGGCAGCATCGAACGTCCACGTCGCCAAAAGGGAAGCACCGACCGTCCAAGTCGCTAAAAGGGAAGCACCGACCGTCCACGTCGCAAAAAAGGCAGTATCGACCGTCCAAGTCGCTAAAAGGGCAGTATCGACCGTCCACGTCACAAAAAGGGCAGCACCGACCGTCCAAGTCGCTAAAAGGGCAGCACCGAACGTCCAAGTCGCAAAAAGGACAGCACCGACCGTCCAAGTCGCTAAAAGGGAAGAACCGACCGTCCAAATCGCTAAAAGGGCAGCACCGACCGTCCAAGTCGCTAAAATGGCTGAACCGACCGTCCAAGTCGCAAAAAAGGTAGAATCGACCGTCCACGTCGCTAAAAGGGCAGAAACGACTTCCACGTCGTCAAAACGGAGTCGACCTCCACATGAAATAAGATCCATCAATTTCATGCACACAACCCACATATGTGGTGTGCATGTATTGATGGGGGGCAATTTGTTGGGGTCAAAATTGACACTCCGGTTGACCAATTTAAAATCAAAGTCAACCCCAGGTCAAGCGGGCCCAAGCCCAAGTCAAGTGGGCCAACGCCCGGGTCGAGCCCGAACATGAAACGACCGGCCTCCCCCCATGCCAAAATAAAAAATTTTGTAATAAATAATTTTGGTGTATTTCTTTTATTTTTTTTAAATGTAAGAAAATGGGTATAAAGCCAAATTTTTGTAAAGCCCATGGCTTATGTGCAAAAAGAAATAGCACATGAGGAATGGGATGGGCAAAATGCCATTTTTGTAAAGCCCAAGGGGCTATATGTAAAGTGTATAGCCTATAAAGGCAAAGATAATGAAAATATCTCACAACTTTTTCTCTCTCCAAAAAAGGAATCCCAATCTGAGATCTTTCTCCTTCCTCAAGGTTCTAAAACATTCTTCTTTCTTTTGAATTAAATCAAGAGTTTTACTCTTCCTTTTAAAAGAAAAAATAGTTTTTCACCACAAAACCCACAAAGAGGAACTCAGATCTTCCATCAGATCTCAGAAAGGAGAGATTTTTAAAATCTCATACTTCTTGATCTTCAAGATCCGGCCAACAAAGGAAGAAGGAGACCCATCTCCAGAAACCCCATTTTGGGGAAGAACTAGGGCTCAAGGGGAGAAGCCCTTTATCAGCTTCAAAACATCCTAGGAGTTTAACTCCTCACACGCACGCACGCACGCACGCACGCACACAAAATAATAAGTGCTCATTTCTGGAAGTACAACTCCAATTGCAGGGACCAAGTCCCTTTTGCCGCCCGAACGCCCACGTGCTGACACGTGGGGCGCTAGCGCTAGCGTCCAAAGCGCTCAAAGAGCTAGCGCCCGAGCGCCTACGTGCTGACACGTGGGGCGCTAGCGCCCGAGCGCCCACGTGCTGACACGTGGGGCGCTAGCGCTCTTGCGCTCAGAGCGCTAGCGCCCAAAGCGCTGGCACCCGAGCGCCCAAACCGCTAGCACCCGAGCGCCCATGCGCTAGCGCTCAGAGCACTCTTGCTCTAAGAGCGCTAGCGCTCAAAGCGCTAGCGCCCGAGCGCCCACGTGGGACGCTAGCGCTCAAAGCGCTAGCGCCCGAGCGCTTTCTCCCACGCATCCTTTGGATGCCTTTTCCCTTTTTTTGTATATATACGTAACACACACACACACACACACACACACACACACACACACACACATACTCTACGACACTTTCCCCGTTAGAAAAAAATTTCTAACGGGGCGCTGCCCCGCACCCCGCAAGGGGCTGCTCGCCCACTTGACCCCTAGCCCGCTATCCGGGTAGCGGGACCCCTGTAAAAAACTTTGCGGGGCCCCCGAGATATCCCAAACCCCTTCAAAACACAATACTGCACATTGAGTTCACATGACCAGTTTAACCCGTCAATCAGAGGTTCTCTCGCTCCAAATGCGAGGGGTAATTAATGGCAGCTTAGTTCGCGGCTGCCGGAGATTCGGATCCCCACAATCAATAAACCCCAGCCTAACCTAGGCAGGGGGAATCTGTAATGCGCTTGACAAGTGCGTGCATATTCCCATCTCAATGGGGTAACGAAAAACACCCTACAGACCTAGATGAAGATCATAAAGAAAACGGTGTCCAGAAATAAAAAGGACTATCACAAGAGATTACATGAAGCTCTCTGGGCTTATCGGACCACATTCAAGACGGCCACGAATACAATGCCATTCGTGTTGGTATTTGGCATAGAAGCAGTACTTCCCTTGGAAATAGAGCTACCCTCTCTACGAGTAGCGGTTCGATACGAGCTGACGGATGAAGAAATTGCCCATCTTCGACTTGAGGATGTTCTCACTGAGCATACCGCAGTGCCTGTTACTCTATAAGTAGAATCCGGCGAAACCTCGCCTCAAAATCCCAGCGGACCGCAACGTCCTTAAACTAGCTATGGACCGAGATGTCTCTAAACTAACAATAGACCGAGATGTCCTTAAACTAATATTGGACCGAGATGTCTTTAAACTAACAACGGACCGAGATGTCCCTAAACTAACAACGTCGCCTCTAACACGGCAATAGTGGAATGCAAGTCCACAAGTCCCAGCGGTGAGGACTGCAACTTAAATCCCACTGGCAAACAGATGGGTCACATGCGGCGAAACTATTCTTGAGAGTTTCATCGTGCAAAAAAAAAAGGACGTTCAAAAGAAAAATGGGCACGGATGAAAACCCAAAAGGGCTCCGTGAGTAAAAACAGCAGGGCTACCGGCGAGTTTGTGAAAACCCGAAAGGGCGCGATCTCGTTAAAAAAAAACACACCTGCAAGGTCCTTTAGACCTTGTGAGAAGAAAACACTTGCGTGAGATCCTTACGACTCATAAGAGAGCAACACACTTAGGGATCCCCACGATTCCTAAGGAGAGATTACACTTACGAGATCCTCATGACTCGTGAGGAGAATTCCCATGTAATACCCTCACGGCTCATAGGATTCAAAAGCCTTAAGATACAGGGACATGAACCTGTTCATAAGCCATCACACTCCCTTAGTTGCCCTACAGACGGTCCGATATCGGCCTGTTCCCCTCCGAACGGCGGCCGGCGACGTTGGGACGTCACGTGCCTGAAGTTCGGGGCAGATGCTATTTAGTTTTATCCGTCTATCTCTCCGAAGATGCCGAGTTGATTTACGGCACCGTATATCGGAGGTTTAGACGGATGCGACCGATGTAGCAGACTTCGTCAGATTCCCCCTCAGGGTGAGGGGTTTTTGATTGTGGGGACTCTCTTCCCTGCAGGCGCAAGCCCCTGCAGTTAATTACGCTACTGCATCGCGGTAACAACTTTCTCCTTCTCCAGAATTTCACTTCGTGTCGTGTGTGTTTGTTTTGTTTGTGGTTGCCCGTGGATTGTATACGGAGACTGAGTAATGCCGTCGCCCGTAGGACGTGGATTAGTCCAAATCCGTGTTTACTTAGATTTGGGTTGATGTTTTTGGTTTAAGGATACATTAGTCGCGTTGCGGCTAAGATCAACTTAAACGTTCGTCAAGAATACTTCAGTCCTGTTTTAGACTAAGATCAACTTAACGTAGTGATTGATTTAATTATCTGGCTGTCGGGACTCGTCACCCCTCTGACGTCGTTGAGGGATTACAATGACAGGCGTCAGAGGAGTTCAGAGATGTACCCTTGAACCAAAGTTAATTTGGAGTTTTATTGTTTATTTAAATATCTAAGGATACATTAACCACATTTGGGGCTAAGATCAACTTAGGCGGGACCGTTTAGATCCGACGAAAGAGCATTCGGGCTCTATTGCGCCAGTTTAGGGACGTGGTGGTCCGTCGCCAGTTTAAGGACGTGGTGGTCTATTGCCAGTTTAGGGACGTGGTGGTCCATTGTTAGTTTGGGGACGTTTCGGTCCGTCGCCAGTTTAAGGACGTAGTGGTCCATCATTAGTTTAAGGACATTTCGGTCCGATATTAGTTTAAGGACGTCTCGGTCCGATATTAATTTAGGGACGTCTCGGTCCGATTTTAGTTTAGGGACGTTTCGGTCCGATGTTAGTTTAGGGACGTTTCGGTCCGATTTTAGTTTAGGGACGTTTCGGTCCGTCGCCAGTTTAGGGACGTAGTGGTCCGTCATTAGTTTAGGGACGTTTCGGTCCGATATTAGATGAGTGGTCGTTGGGACCCGTCGCCTCTTTGACGTCGTTGAGAAATTACAACGACAGGTGTCAAAGGAGTTCGGAGATGTACCCTCGGACCGGTCGTGACTTGGTTTATGAGAGGCATTTAATTTAAGGACTTACAGCCAGGATTGGGTTAAGTCCAATTTTTATTTTAGGCTCTGCCCGATTAAAAGAATCAACCTAAACAGGGCTCTGCCCCTTCATTATTTTGCAATCTGATTTGGGCCAGGCCCTTTTAAATAATGAGTTACAAAAAACTCAGGAATTTTCTGAACAGGGCTTTGCCCTTTTATTTTTCTGCAATTGGGCTAGGCCCTCTTAAGTAATGAGTTACAGAAACTCATGAGTTTTCCAAACAGGGCTTTGCCCTTTTATTATTCTGCAATTGGGCCAGGCCCCTTTAAATAATGAGTTGCAGAAACTCAATAATTTTTTGAGTTGGGCCAGGCCCTTTTGAATGATGAGTTGCACTTGTGCAGAAATTCAAGAATTTTCTTGATTTGAGAACAAAAAGTGCATAGCACTCTTGATCTAAATTTAGATCAAAGGAAAACAAGTTCTTCTTGTTTTCCTTGATTTTACAGAACCAAGGGTTCATATCAAGTGCAAGGCACTATTTATTATTCTTTGATTTTTTAGAACCAGGGGTTCATATCAAGTGTAAGGCACTATTTATTATTCTTTGATTTTTTCAGAACCAGGGGTTCATATCAAGTGCAATGCACTATTTTTCTTTTTTTTCCTTTTATTATTCCCTTTTTAATTTTCTGTTCTTCAGAAATTTTACCTTCTCTCTTGTTCTTGATTAATCTTCAAGAGCTTTTTTCAGAAGTTTATCCTTCTCTTGATGATTCTTGATTCTATCTTTTGAATGAGGCTTGGGGTCTTATTTATAGTGCCCACAAATTTGTTGGATTTGTTAACAAAATCTTTACTGAATAATTTTGGGAATTTTCCCACCATTGGATCTCTGATCCAAGGGTTCCTGTTTTACAGGAGAACAGAAAAGATTTATCTAAATCTTCATTCAGTTGCTGCGCAACTCACCAGCGCGTGACACGTGTCACGCATCCGTGCGCTTGCGCAGTTGCGGTTGCGCAACTGCGCAGACACGTCCCGCGCATCCGAGCGCTTGCGCAGTTGCGGTTGCGCAACTGCGCAGACACGTCCCGCGCATCCGTGCGCTTGCGCAGTTGTGATTGCGCAACTGCGCAGACACGTGTCACGCATCCGTGCGCTTGCACAGACACGTGTCACGCATCCGTGCGCTTGCGCAGACACGTGTCACGCATCCGTGCGCTTGTGCAGTTGTGATTGCGCAACTGCGCAGACACGTGTCACGCATCCGTGCGCTTGCGCAGACACGTGTCGCGCTGCCATGCATTTGCGCAGTTAAGTCTTAATTATGTTTTCTGAAGAGCCTTGCTCTGATGGGACGCACCGTCTCGGGCGTTACGCTGCCGAATTGGCTTCTGCCATGTGGCAAATTGCGCACTGCGCACGGAAACCGAAGCGTTGCTTCAAATTTTGAATTTTCAAAATTCAGTAGAGCCTTGCTCTGATTGGGGGAAACAGATGCCCCCCCACCGTTGCGCTCACGTGGCGCGCGCGTGAGTGCAGCGGTGGCAACATCTTGACCGTCGGATCTAGGGGTCATCTGAACAGGCGCAGGCGTCTATAAATAGGACCCTTGGTCCTTGGTAATTTTTTACCATTCTCAAGAAATTGAATTTCAGAGCCTTGCTCTTACTTGAGAACTTCCAGAGCCTTGCTCTTGTGATTTCCTTAAGAACTTCCAAGTTCTAACTTCAGAACCATTATAGGTAAAATTAAATTAATTTAATTTAATTTAAATTAGACTTAATTAACAGAGCCTTGCTCTTATAGATCTTTGATCTAAAGGAAACCCCTTTGGGGTTTCTTCAACAGAGCCTTGCTCTTATAGATCTTTGATCTAAAGGAAACCCCTCTGGGGTTTTTATTCACAGAGCCTTGCTCTCAAAAATTAGCAAAGACTCTGTTCTTAGGTTTTAACCCATGAACAAAGCCCTGCTCACAGATCAACTCGAAACTTTTTTTTTTAAATCTTTCCATGGATCTTTAAGATCCCAAAATTTTAATTCTTAGGAGTTATGAATTTCTATTACTGCTACAGAGCTAGGCTCTTTTTTTTTAAGAAGTTTTATTCTTTTGAAACAGGAGTTTGACAAATGTCACTCTGTGACAGAGCTTTGCTCTGAAAAGAGGAGATCTTCTCCTTGTCTCTAGGGGTCCCCCCCCATGAAGATATTCTCTTGGGGGTCTTTTTTATTGACTGATAGTCTCATCCAATGGTGGGATTGTCTCATTAAATGATGCGCCGTCATCTTGATTTTGTGGGTCCCCCTTTGGTCCCCTACCCGCTGCATCGCAGTGTGGAGCAAGATTTTTATTTATTATTATTATTTTTTATCATTATATTATATTTTATTTATTTATTTATTTATTTTTTTTTAAGGTTTAAACGTCAGGCCACTAATGATATATATATTTTTATGCAGGAAAGATGTCTGACGACTTGTCTTTTCCCTTCGTCCGCTCAGAAGGAGGGTTCCCACATGCACCAGTGGACCGGGTAGTGTTCGCCTTGATTAAAGATCACGATCCTGAGTGCAAGAGACTTCACCTATGGGGAAGGTGGTACAGCCAGATTATCCAAGGCCGCCGCAGTTTTAGTTCCGCCTCGCCTTCCGAACCTATAGTTACGATACCCTATGCAGACAAACCCCCGGTGGAGTATGCCGTGGAGGTAAAAAATTGGAACTCAGACGACCTTCTCCAGCCTGCAATCGGCGCTATTCCGGTGCAGCCACCGCCGGCCATAGATATCTTGGGAAGGCGAATCTGTCAGGGTGAAGCACGCCCTTGGGGACAGGCTTACAACATTGGATTGAATCCGCGGCCACTTGTTGGATAGCTGCCATGGGCCCGATACATTTTAGCGGCGAAAAGAGCTCACCTGACGAAGATAGGTTTATATTCCGCCGTCTACGTATCGCTTTTCGAGTATCCTACTCCTCCAACGTGGTGGACAAAGGCCTTCATCGAACAATGGAATATCCCCACGCATACTTTCCTGGCAGCGGATAGGGAAGTTTCAATTTCTCTAGAGGAATTCGTTGAGCTTTCAGGTTTACCGGCGAGGGGGGAGCACTACGAAGAGCTGCTTCCTCCTGATGAGTACGTCTTTGCCACCAAGCAGGTGGTACTCGACTTGACTCCGGAGAATGCCATCCAGCATCAGCATCCGGGCCTGGTGAAGGTGTTGGAGATTTACGAGGAGCTTCATTTGGAATTGGGCGACCGAGGCGTTAGTTTCGCGGACTTCATTGCTCGTTTTATTCGCCCGGAATTTTTATCAGAGCAAGGTGAGAAGTTCGCCCAACTTGCTGATCCTTTTGGTTTCGGCCTGGACCGCCGACCTTCATCGGAAATTGATCAGCGAAGTTTTTACCTTCCCGGCACTGCTAGCGTCCCTTTCTCAGAGATCGCCGTTCCTGGCATGGATGAGGAGACCTTCTTCATCGGGTTCTTAGGTCTGTGGCTGTGCAGCTTCGCGCTTCCCATGCACCCACGCCTCATGCGGTCTTCTGTCTTTTACCCGGCACATCGAATGGTGGCCGGTCTGCAGTTATCAGTGGGGATCGCCGGGTTGGCTCACCTCTACAATGGACTTAGCATAGCGGCGGACGCTAATGAGCCTGGGGTACAGCCTGCTAACTTCCCGATGCACTACTTCACTTCTTGGATGGAGCAGCATGTTCGAGGAGTGTTTGGTGCCCACAAAACTCCTCCCTTCTTTGAGAGATTCACATTTCCAAGAATCATGCGATTGGTCGGGGCTTCCATCGTGTTTGCGCCTCCGCGGGAGTCTAGGGGACTGCTTCTGCGTTCGCATCTAGTCGGGGCGAAGACCTCTTTTGTGGATAAGGTCATCACCATGGGTTCCGAGACCACTAAGTCGGTGGTGCCGCTGCGTGATGACTTTAAGGGCGGTGTCTCCGTGTTGAAGGCTCGGGAAATCCTCCATCTTTATTCCATTCGGCCGGGCTACTTGGTATTTAGGCAGAATGATACGGCCCTCTTCATGAGGTATAACCCGCATCGATTTGCCCGGCAATCGAGTTATAACCAAGGAGTCCCGTTGGAAGCCTTCTTGAGAACACCTGCAGTCGGTCCAGAGGGAGTACGGAATGCGATGCATCACTTCATCCGGCTCAATACAGGCTCCTACTTTTTTATCAGTGAGCCCAGCTGTACCCCTAAGATACTCAATTCGTATGTGGCCTGGTACGCGCACGCGATGGGCCCAATCATCTTGATGGAGAAACGTCTATTGGTCGATCGTAGGGCTGCGCCTCCCGGCGGCAATCGCAAGGCTCCATTGCAGCCCAGGGTTCAGGTTATCCCTCCGACGAAAGAGGCCGGAGCTGATCGACCACGGGTGTTGGCCCCTCCGCGTGGACTGCCACTGCCTACTACGGTGGATGCCCCAACGGCGCCCCGTGCTCCGACAAAGACGGTTAAAGCGGAATCGCCGGAGTCGGGTGCAGGAGCGGACATCGGGACTCGCCGCCCGAAAGTGACTGCCAAAACTGGCAAGCGCAAAGCTGCTCCCAGTGGGTCCAAGGCTGGCGGGCAAAAGAAGAAGAAGTCCACTTTATCCCTCGACGCGATTCTTAACTTAGAGTCCGCGACTCATCCTGCCGAGACTATATGTGAGTATGGCAGCAACGAGTGTTTCGTGGTGGACCCTGAGGACACCAACCTAGCCGCCGCCATTGCAGCTTCGGAGTGATCGGCGAGGCTCGAAGCAATGTTAAGCAGACTCGCTGAGTCAGGTAATCCTCAGCCTCCTTATTTGTCATTTTATCCCACTTTTTATTATTATCTTTAGCTAATATTTGCCTCATTTTCAACAGGTGTATCCACTGAAGAGGCCATTGCTGCCTCTCTGAAGACCTTCCAGGAGGAGGAGAAGAAGCGTACCCTAGCGAGCGTCGGTATGTTTTATCCCTTTCTCTTTTATACGGAAAGTTCGTTATCTTTTTATGATAGTCGACCTGACCTTCTCTTGTTTCTTTACAGGGGTTGTATTAATCGGCGCAAGGACCCTTCCCAAGCCTGTCATCGAAGTCCCAGCTCCGTCGAAGCTGCCGCAAGAGCCTCGGCTTGATGCAACAACGAGGGATGCTCTGAAAAATCTGGAGGCATCCCTCTACACGGATGAGGAGGCTTCGCTCAAGGAAGCTTTGATGGCATCTGTCTCATCAGCTCAAGAGGAGCGGAAGCGGTCCAGACGCGAAGCTAAGGCGCGCAGAGCTGCTCTGGCCGCAGGAGCGGGCCTTAGCACTGTTCCTCACGCTAGTACTCCTTCTGAAGAGCCCCCTGTGGCTCTGTCTACCGCTCATCGGCAAGTTGCGCGCGCGGTTCGGAACGCCAATGATAAATCCGCTTCAGGTAGTACTCCTTTCAGAGCCTTGTTGTATGACTTGTAAAACTATTGGCTTATACATATCTCATCTTGCAGGGTCAAGTCCAATTGAGGGGGAGGCGGAGACGACCGTCGAACCCAAGGGAGCGGAAGAAGCGGTACTCGCCGAACCCGAACCGACAGTGGACAACTTTGTCGAGGCCATGGGGCCTGGAGCCGAGATTGAGGAACCTACCGCGGAGAAAGTCATTGATGCCATACCCGAAGTGGCGGCAGATGAGATGATTGTCTCGACCGAACCGAAGGCGGTAGAGGGCGAGGTACTTGAGGCTGGGGACCTCGTGGTGCCGATGGACGGGGCAGCTGTAATCGCTGATCCTGAAGGAGCAGCAGGTGAGGCGGCCATGATTCCTGAGGATGAGCTAGGCGCTCCTTCTCAGGAATCTGGCAATGTTCCTATCTTGGCCCTCCCTGTCTATGGTTCCCCGCCGCCTGCAGAGCTTGAGAGCATAACAACGGTTCCCCTTGAGTCGGGTGATGAAGCTACAGGCGGTGGTCTTCCGTCAGTGGAGGAAGGGACTGCCTCAGTTTCTGCTGGCAGCTCGTCAGGTAAATTTTTTTTGAGTCACCAGCGTTTCCTTTTTTTTTGTATATATCTTGTGATCTCTTCTAACAAGCTTGTTCTTGCAGGTGCGGCCAGTACCGATGCTCCACTGCTCGAGGGAGCACCGTCAACTACTGCTTTGGCAGTAGTCACCTCCCCGTCTTCCCTTGTACCGTCACGGATGTTGGAAGGTATGGGTTCACGACTCATGCATTAATCTTTCAAAAATGCGGCTTTTGTACTAACGTTACACTATTGTGCCTTTGCAGGAGTGCTTTTTGATCACTTATATCAAGTGTTGCTCCCGCACTTCTCTTTCCCATCCGAACTCGCTTCTCCCTCTAGTGGCGCCGGTAATATCTTTGTTTACCCCTTTTTTTTCTAGCAATGGGACGATTTCTGACTTTTCCTTTTCTTTATTGCAGTGCCACAAATCGAAGGAGGGGATGCAAGCCCTGTCGCGCTACCGGCCCTCCCGGCTTTGCCGTCCGCTGTACCTGGTATGGTAAATTTCCTTTTGGTAATCCTTCAACATCTTTTGAACCGTCGTTAAAACCTGTTTTGTTTTGCAGCTATTGTTCCGGCTTCGGTCCCCTTCGAGGCTCGCGTCCTTTTACCGGCAGGCCCCTTTTTGAGACGTCCGTCTTCAAAGGGTGCGGTGATGAGTCTAGGCATGCTGAGCGGGTATATCGACGAGCTCAGCATGGACGCTCTCCCTTCCGCTGCAGATTTCGCTGTGGATGTTAACCCCATGTTAGCGGCGCTCGTAACTTTTCACAGCGAAGGCGTCGTTGAATCTTGGGTTAATCACTGCAGGGAGATTGAGGCTTGCTTGTACCGGCTGGAGTTGACGCGCCCTGCTCCCGAAGTTTTAGCTCTGAGCGCCCAACGCACAACTTGGCTCGAGCAAAGCACTTCGCACTCCCGCCACTTGGAGCAAGAAGCAGCTCGGAGACTAAGGGAATGCCAAAAGACCTCAAACGAAACGGCCCATCTGCGCGCTGAGGTTGAGGCAAATGCTGCCCAAGTGAAGACTATCTTTGAGGGTCTCTTGGAGCGCATCTCCCATGGGCTGAATTTAAAGAGGAAGCTTGACGTGGCTGAGCGCCATATCCCAAGTCGGGAGGCTGCTTATCAGGGCGTGAGGGAGCAGCTTGCACTGGTCTTGCGGCGACGAGCCCAAGTGGAGGCAGAGTTGACGGCGGTAGCCGAGCAGGAGAAGGCGTGGAAGGAGATATGCGAGCGATTGCTACATCTGTGCAAGATGCTCCCTTCCCAGTAGCTGCTATTGTATCAATATACTTGTAATTTTCTTTTTTGAATAAGATGTATACATTCTTTATTCTTTTATACGATTCGCCATGTACTTGATTGAGTTAATAAATAAAGATACACATTTTTTTTTTGCAATGTCTTGTATCATTTCTTTGCTTTCTCCCTTCTCTTATTATCAGCATGCTGTCTTGATAAACATGATTGACAGGTAACAGAGTAAGCATTTTGGTTTCTTCAAGATATAACGATGGCTTAGGCCGCAGGTTCGGATCTGCTGCCTAAGACTTTTCAACTCTATGAGCCGTGAGGGTCTCATAAGGACTTTTCTCCCTACGGATCGAGAGGATCTCGTAAGTGGATTTTCTCCTTAGGAATCGTGAGGATTCCCAAGTGTAGTTTTCTCTCATAGGTCGAAAGGATCTTATGAGAGAATTTCTCCCTCTTACGAGTCGAGAGGGCTCGTGAGCGGTTGTTTCCCTCTTTGTCGAGAATCGACTTCAGAGAGTGAGACCCGTGAGTAGTATGCAAGAGACCATTTAGGATTGACTTGCAGGATCCCATTGCCCTTCTTACGAGTCGAGAGGGCTCGTAAGCGGTTGTTTCCCTCTTTGTCGAGAATCGACTTCAGAGAGTGAGACCCGTGAATAGTATGCAAGAGACCATTTAGGATTGACTTGCAGGGTCCCATTGTTCAGGAAGCAAGTTTTTAAATCCTTATTGCCCGAGATGTGAGTCAGAAAAGCTCTCGTCACGGAGTGTTTGTATCCGTGAGTTGAGAAGTTTTGCGAGGGATTATTTGTTTCCCAAGCGCCAAGGATTATTTGTGTCCTTGGGGTTTGAAACGAGTCGATGGTTCCCACGGAGGCGCTGGTGGCTCTGCGAGTCGACGTGGATCCGAAGGCTCTTGTCAAGGAGTGTTTGTATCCGTGAGTCGAGGAATTTGTGAGGGATTATTTGTTTCCCAAGCGCCAAGGATTATTTGTGTCCTTGGGGTTTGAAACGAGTCGAGGGTTCCTACGGAGGCACTGGTGGCTCTGCGGGTCGACGCGGATCAGGAAGCTCTCGTCAAGGAGTGTTTGTATTCGTGAGTCGAGGAATTTGCTGGGATTATTTGTTTCCCAAGCGCCAAGGATTATTTGTGTCCTTGGGGTTTGAAACGAGTCGATGGTTCCCACGGAGGCGCTGGTGGCTCTGCGAGTCGACGCGGATCAGAAGGCTCTCGTCAAGGAGTGTTTGTATCCGTGAGTCGAGGAATTTGCTGGGATTATTTGTTTCCCAAGCGCCAAGGATTATTTGTGTCCTTGGGGTTTGAAACGAGTCGATGGTTCCCACGGAGGCGCTGGTGGCTCTGCGAGTCGACGCGGATCAGAAGGCTCTCGTCAAGGAGTGTTTGTATCCGTGAGTTGAGAAGTTTTGCTGAAGTCATTGGTTTCTTCGGTTGAAATGAACCGTTGGGGTTTAGCTTCGTCGTTTGACGGAATCCGCTGGGGAAGTATGGTTTCTTCTTTGTTTGCGCCCTTGGATTGTATACAGGGATCGATGTGATCTTAACTGTAGGGCCGAAGTTTCATCATTTCTTATTTTTGTTTTATTTTATTTCCGCGATGCTCTATCATTTCAGCTTTTATATCGCGAAGGTCGCGATTGCCCAATCATTTCGGCTATTTTTCGCGGTGCCCAATCATTTCGGCTTTTTTATTTTATCTTTACTCGTTGCTTTTTATTACGAGTTGCCCGATCATTTCGGCTATTTTGCATGCATACGTTTTACTTGCTGCTTTTTATTGCAAGTTGCCCTATCATTTCGGCTATTTTGTATGCATGAACGGCCTACTGGCTTTCGCCATAAACCTGAAATTGGACACCGATTTCGGCATCAGCACCGCTGCAACTGGAATATTGCCAGGAGCGAATCATCATTTGCCTCCGTTATTGTCGAATAAAGGGGGCTTAGCGATCAGGGTTAGGGACCTGTCGACTAAGGCTTTCGATTTCATGAGCCGTAAGGGTCTCATAAAGGTATTTCTCCCTACAAGTCGTGAGGATCTTGTAGGTGTATTTTCTCATTAGGAACCGTGAGGGTTCCTAAGTGTTTTGTTCTTCTGTAAGTCGTAAGGATCCTACAGGAGGGTTTTCTCCTCATAAATCGAGGGGATTTATAAGGGTTGTTTACCATGCGAACGTATTCCCAGTTATGGATGAAATTTGGCGAGGGAAATGTTTATTCGCGCCCGTGGATTGAATACAAGGGTCAATATTGAGCCACTTGTAGGGCAATATTGGAAGTTTGTGGGGGCTTGCTTAAGCACAGGTTTAGGTTTCTGTAACTTAAGACTTTCAAATCTCATGAGCCGTGAGGGTCCCATAAGAGAGTTCTCCTTACGAGTCGTGAGGATCTCGCGAGTGTATTTTCTCCTTAGGAATCGTGGGGATTCCTAAGTGTGTTGTTCCCTTATGAGTCGTAAGGATCTCACGCGGGTGGTTTCTCCTTACAGGGTCGAGAGGACTCTGTAAGGGTTCTTTAACGAAGTTGTGCCCTTTCGGGTTTTCACAAACATTCGCCGGTAGTCCTGCTGTTTTTACTCACGGAGCCCTTTCGGGTTTTCATCCGTGCCCATTTTGCTTATGGACATACCGTTTTTATTTATTATATATATATATATATATATATATATTTTATTTTTTTATTTTTATTTTATTTTATTTTTTTATTTTTTTTTTTTTTTACGAGGTCGCGCCCTTTCGGGTTTTCACGAACACTCGCCGGTAGTCCTGCTGTTTTTACTCATGGAGCCCTTTCGGGTTTTCATCCGTGCCCTTTTTTGCTTATGGACATACCGTTTTTTTTTTATTTTATTTTTATATGTTTTTTTTTTTTATCTCGTCAGCTTAAAGATGCTGCGGTAGTAGTTTAAAGACGTTTCGGTCTGCTATTAGTTTAAGGACATTTCGGTCCGCCGTTGAGAGGGCTGGCTACTGCTTATAAAGATTGAGCTTAGGAAGATAGCGAGCGGACATAGTCGTCGTCATCTATCATTGACCTAAACTAAGGCTCGTTAAGCGTAGTATTTCTTTAGGAAGCGACCGTTTATTGGCCTGAAAGGTCTTTCACCGTGCATGTCCATGAGTAGATAGGCCCCGCCCTGGTAGACCTTATCAATGATGTACGGTCCTTCATAGTTTGGCTCAAACTTTCCCCGCTTGGCGCGATTGGGGATCATGGGCCTTTTGACGACTAGCACGAGTTCGCCTTGGTGGAATGTCCTCGGGCGGCTCAATCTTTCATATGAGCGCGTCATCTTTGCTTTATAAGCTTCCAGATTTTGCTGTGCTAGAAGCCGGATTTCATCAAGGGCGTCAAGCTCTTCAAACCGAAGGTGAGCATTTTCTTCGTCCGTCAACTCGTAATGGACTGCCACTCGTAGAGAGGGTAATTCTATCTCGAGGGGGAGTACTGCTTCCGTCCCAAATACCAACGCGTACGGCGTTGTGTTTGTGGCCGTTTTAAATGTAGTTCGATACGCCCAAAGAGCCTCTTGCAATCTTTCGTGCCAATCTCTCTTATTTCGTGACACCGTTTTTTTCATGATCTTCGTCAAGGTCTTGTTGAAGGCCTCGGCTAGACCGTTAGCTCGGGGGTTATAAACTGAGGAATATCTCCAGTCTATATTGTGCTTCTGTGCGAAGCGGCTAATCTTATGACTTCGGTAGGCTGGCCCATTATCAGAGATGATTCTTCTCGGGGTTCCAAACCGGTATATGACATGCGTTCTAAAGAAATGGAGGATGTTCTCCGTTTTCACTTCCCTCAACGGTACCGCCTCTGCCCATTTGGAGAAGTAATCAGTCGTCGCCAAGATGAAACGATGTCCCTTTGACGATGCTGGTTCGATGGGACCGACTATGTCAGTTCCCCACATTTCGAACGGCCAACTAGCCACTGTTGGATGCAGTGGATTGGGATGCTGATGGATGAAGTCCCCATGAATTTGACATGAATGACATTGCCTCGCGTATTCCAGGCAATCCTGCATCATCGTGGGCCAGTAGTAGCCCATTCGTTTTATCTTCAACTTCATCTTAGGGCCTGCTTGGTGAGAACCGCAGAGTCCGTCGTGAACTTCCTGAACGACTCTTTTTGCTTCGTCAGGTCCTAGGCATCTCAACCACAGAGAATCGAATGACCTCTTGTATAGAGTATTATTGACGAAGGCGAAAGACAGAGCTCGTTTCACGAGCTGATGTCTTATGGACGCTTCTTCAGGCATTCGGTGGAACTTGAAGTAATCTATGAAGACTTCTCTCCAGTCTTCGGCGTTTTCCCAGTCTTTTATTTGCAGGGTTGTCTCCTCTTTCGCTCCTTTTTCTTCAGACGATTCCGGAGATATCTCCGTTGGGGCAAGCACTCGACGACTTTGCACCACGATTCTAACGTCGTCGAGGTTCTCGTCAGCCAGTTCTTTAGCAAGTTTGGCTAGTGCGTCTGCTTTGCTGTTTTCCGTGCGCGGTATGCTTTCCAACGTGTAAGAGGGAATTTGGGTTAGCAGTTGTTGCACTTTTTCACCGTATTTTACCAATTCCGGTTTACATGTTTGGTAATCGCCGTTTACTTGACTGACGACCAGTTGGGAGTCCCCGTATATGAGGAGGCTCTCAATTCCCATATCAATGGCGATCTCAAGGCCTGCTATCAGAGCTTCATATTCAGCTTCATTATTCGTCCTCGGCTCCGTTAAGGAGAAGGCGAAGCGCATTATTCCTCCTTGGGGAGTCACAAAGATGAGTCCCACCCCCGATTTGATCGTTGGCGTACTTTGTTTGTGCTTTTTCATAGAAGACGCTCCATCGAAGTAAAGCTCCCAACGGGTATCACCACTGTCGATTGCGTCAAATGCATGTCTGTCTGGCAAATCGCAGTTTAAAGGAGAGTCGGCAGGTATGGGATGCTCAGCAAGGAAGTCAGCGATGGCCTGGCCTTTTACTGCCTTGAGAGGTTGATATGTTATGGAAAATTCCATCAAGAGCAGGGCCCATTTAGCGAGTCGTCCTGTCAATATGGCTTTTGACATTAAATATTTGAGAGGGTCCACTTTTGAAATCAGACGGACCTCGTGCGCCAACGCATAGTGCCTCAGCTTTGTTATTGCGAAGATCAATGCCAGGCAGTGTTTTTCAATGGGAGAATAGTTGCTTTCTGCCCCCATCAGCACTCGACTTAAGTAGTAGAGTGCCCTTTCTTTCCCTTGATCGTTCTCTTGTGCCCATAATGCGCCTAAGGAACCTTCGAGGGCGGTTGTATAAAGAATAAGAGGCTTCCCCTTAACCGGAGCAGCCAACACCGGCGGGTTCTGCAGGTATTGCTTGATCTCATCCAGTGCGCCTTGGCATTTTTGATCCCAAACGAATGGGGTTCCCTTCTTCATCAGGTGACTATAAGGGCGGCACTTTCCTGAAAGGTTGGCTATAAATCGCCGTATGTATGCGAGTTTCCCTTGGAGAGACCGCAACTGTTTGAGAGTCCTCGGCGGAGGCATTTCCATGATCGCTTTGATCTTTGACGGATCTATTTCAATACCTCGGTGTCGAACGACGAATCCTAGGAATTTACCCGAGGAAACCCCGAACGCACATTTAAGAGGATTCATCTTCAAGTTGTATTGCCGAAGGCGTTGAAACACGATCTTCAAATGCTCGAGATGTTCCTCGTATGATTTGCTTTTAACCACGAGATCGTCGATATAGCATTCAACGATTTCATGTATGAGGTCGTCGAAGATTTTTGTCATGGCTCTCTGATAAGTAGCACCGGCGTTCTTCAAACCGAAGGGCATCACTTTATAACAAAATATCCCAAGAGGGGTCCTGAAAGCTGTGTGTTTCTGATCTTCAGGATGCATTTTTATTTGATTATACCCCGATGAGCCGTCCATGAAGGAGAAAACTTCATGAGTAGACGTGTTGTCTATCATCAGCTCGGTGACTGGTACTGGGAAATCATCTTTTGGGCAGGCTTTATTAAGATCCCGGAAATCTACGCATATACGCACCGTCCCATTTTTCTTCATCACCGGGACAATGTTGGCAATCCATTCAGGGTATTGAACTTCCTGGATGAAGCCAGAGTCTATAAGCTTTTTGACTTCGGCGTTGATGCTCATCTCAAGCTCGAGCCGCATTCTCCTCGGCGCTTGTTTGACGGGCTTGATGTCCGGAGATATCGCCAATTTATGTACAGCAATTTCTGGATCTAGTCCCGGCATTTCGGAATAGTTCCACGCGAAGCAATCTTTGTGTTGTAGAAGCACATCCTTCAACGCAGTCACCCTTTCTTCAGATAACAGCTCGCTGATGAATGTTGGTCGCGGGTCATTTTCCGTCCCCAACTCAATTTTCTTGAGATTATCTGCAGTGGTGTGGATTCCATCCTCCAGTTCTTTCGGAGCTGGGGGAAATTCTGAGATTACCTCATCGCTGCCGTTTTCAAAGAACCAAGGGAAGTCGTTCATGTCCTCGGATTCTTCTTTTAATATTGTTACCACGTGGCAAGTGCGAATTTTCTGCCAATCCCAATGCGGAGTTGGTTTTTCTTTTGCAGCCTCGGGTTCGTGCTTCTGTGGTGGTGCTACCCTCCAGTTGTCAGAAAGCGCGAATTTGCCTAACTGATATTGGTCCTCAACCCAATTCTTGAAGGTAAAGCAATCTTCAAACGGATGTCCTACCACTCGATGGTAAAAGCAATAATTTGGGTTGAATACTTCGCCCGCGTGCTCAGGGTGTTTAGACTCTGGCAACGTAAGCATTTGATGTTTTAGAGCGAGATCGAATATTTTCCTTGTTTTGTTCCGAGGAAATGAGTATGCTCGACCCATTTTCTTTCTGAGGGCTAAGTCAATAACGCTCGACTCTCGGATGCGTGGCTTCTTAGCTCTGTCTTGTGGTTGTCGAGCACCTTTTCGGCCCCTCGACTTGTTTTTGCTTTCTCGTCGAACCCTTTTTGTAGCAGGCTGACTTGGGGCAACATCTTCGTTCTTTACTGCCTGTCGAAGGAGGCGCTGTGTCTTGGCTTTCTCATAGATTGCCATTTCACGATCATGATCATCTCGGGCTTTTTGACTCGCGTCCTTTATAAGTTTGCTCATCTGGTCTTCAGACGATGGACTGGGCGGTTTTGTGTCAGGAACTTTTGCTGATTCAGGATTAGCGTCCTCCCATTGAGCGTCAGCCTCTTCATCGAAGTCATACATGGCATAACAGCTGTTTACTAGCTCCCGTTTCTTTGGCCGGATGTACCCAAGCCCTTTTGTTTCCGTTCTCCCGTTAGGCAGTTTGCATTGAGTCCCGGGAACGTTCCAGACCTTGTCATAGAATTTGGCTTTTCTAACGGTCTGTGTGAAGGACATCCCCTGGCGCTTCAGTAGTTTCTTCAAACCTTCGGTATAATATCTGGGAAGACGGATAGGCTGAAGCCCGTCGAGCGTGGGATCTGCGCCATGCCAAATTTCTCTTTCCACTTTGTTTTCTTCAGAACGGTAGAATAGGATTGCCTTCTCGCCTTTTCGTCCGGGAGGGATATAGAATGTCTGCAATTCCTCTATGCTGTTGGTGTCGAGTGCATCCAGTTCTTTGTAATGTTCAAGCGGCACCATGGTTACCTGCAGACTTCGCTCTTCATCAATGGAAATCTATATTGAGGGCCGAGCGGGGAATACAGCATGAACTTCATCCTCTGAATCACTACCGAAGATCAATGAAGGAACGGATGGTCCTGGCCTGTTGGATTGGGGTGGACCTGAATGAATTATATCCTCCTCCTCCTCGGTGTCGCTGCCGAAGACGGGGATGGTGGCGTTAGTTTTGTTCTCCGGTTTGTGACATCTTTCCGTGTCTTCAAAACTCGGTAAGAAGTATTTGACATCCTCATATTTGCGAACTTCGTTTACGGAAAACGGATTCAGTTCTCCCGCCACTGTGTACTCGAGGCCGTCCCTACAATACTTCATACACTGATGCTGTGTAGAAGGGATAATATTGTATTCGTGTAGCCATGGTCGGCCGAGTAGAGCATTGTAACACGTCTTGGCGTCTATAACATGGAATTTGATATCTGTGACGAGCAACCCGAAGCGCAGCGTCAATATCACAAACCCAAGAGTCTTCGAGGATTGGGAATCGAAACCGGAGATAGTGATTTTGTCTCGGGCGAGGTGTTGGACACTCATGCAAATCTCCTTTAACACTCGCACATTGAGTAAATTAACAGACGATCCGTTATCGACCAAGATTTTACCTATCTTTATGTCATGGCAGTATCCTGAGACATAAAGGGGGCGATTGTGTTCACACGTCCCGAGAAGAAGGTCTTCATCACCAAAAGCAACGTCGGCTGTGTGCACCTCTTCCAATTCATCTTTCATCTTTTGTTCGGCTAGGAAGGCTTGGAACTGGTCCGGATCTTGCAGGGCCTTAATCAAAGAATCCCTCGCCTCTTTTGATAGTAATAGGGCATCGAGAATGCTGAGTTGTGAGGGTAGCTTTCTCAGATGCGCCAAGACATTGTAATCCACTTTACTCCTCTTTGGCGGGTTCTTGGCGGTTAACTCTTCCGCGACTTGGTCATCCAAAGCGATGTCTTCAGAGACCTTCTCTTTCCCTTTGTTTTTCTTGTTTAAGGGTCCGAGATTCTTTTCAGGTAGCGTCCGATTGCGTAGCTGTATATTTTCGCAAGCCTTCGGTTCTTCTTCTTTTCCCAGAATGGATTCTTTGAAGAGGGGGCCAAGCTCTAGCTCTTCATCGGAGTCGCTCCCAAATGTAGGCACTTGTGACCCGGTAGTGTTAACCATGTGACAATTGCCGGCAGTTCTTTCACGTTCTTTAGTCGTATTTCTTTGCTCTCGGCGAATTTTACGTTTTTCCCGTTTAAGTCGTTGTCGATTAGCGACGTATCCTTGCCACCATCCATTGAAAGCTTTGCAATCTTGGGTGGAATGTGAAACCTTCTGATGGTATAAGCAATAAGAGGGGTGCATTTCTACCATGCCATTAACTTTTTCTTCAGAGGGTGGTAGCTTCATGCCCATCGATATGGCCTTAGCAAACTTCTTTTTTATCTTGAATTGGCTTTTGTCAGCGGTGGAGGTATTTTGTTCCAGCGGGATCATTTCAGCTCCTTCCTCAAGTCGTTGACGCTTGGCCCTTTCGAATATAGCCGTCTCGCGTTCTCGATCAGCCTTGCTTTTCAACCGAGCTTCATTAAGAAACGCGCTAATCATTTCAACCGGTAACCCTGGGGTTCCTGATTCGGCATTTGCCCCCAGCGTTTCAGTGCCAGAAGTCCCTTCATCATTCATGACCGAATGAGAGATCATATGACAGCTCGCTACGTACTCCTCGGATTCGTCTGATGAACTCTCTCCCTCATCTTCTTTTTGGAAGACGTTATTAAGGAAATCTTGGAGCGTAATGGGAGTCCGTGCCTTTTGGTTGTACTCATCCAGCGCATCGATTTGCTTTTGTAAGTCCGTGCGCTTGTCGCCAGGATTCACGGGCTTCTTAGATTTCTTCTTCTTCTTTTTCGAAGATTTTGACGGCTGGCTATGAACGCTTGAACTACCACCATCGGTCTTCGGAGTCGGTCGTGGCTTCAACATCCCCTCAATAACTTGCGGTTCCAAGGGGTTCTTCCACTTGACCGCTGGGCAGGTTTGAAGATCATTTAGCATTCTCCTTGTTTTGGCTGATAATACAACCTCCCAGGGAGCCTCTTCAATGACGGAGCATGTTGCCCCCGGCGTATTCGTCCCCTTATAGGTGTGGGGCTGCGGAGGGTTCACCTTCCATTTGTCAGACAGCGCAAATTTGCCCTGACGGTATTGATTCTCAAGCCAATTTTTGAAAACGTAACAGTCTTCGATTGGATGTCCCAACACTCTATGATAAGGGCAGTAATTAGGATCGTTGACGTCACTTGGTTGCGACGGACGTTTTGGATCTGGCAGATTTATGAGCCTGTTGCGTAATGCCAGCTCGAATAACCTCCTTGTTTTATCACGGGGGAAGGAGTAAGCACGTCCCATCCTGTCCTCAAGGGGTACGTATGGGCGCGTATTGTTTGGACGAGCAACCGACTTCGAATCGTTCGGTTGTTGTTGGGCATTAGCGACGACGATCGCTTTTCCCTTTCCTTTGTCGTTTCGGGGATCCGGCTTCGGGAGAGGGGGTTTATGGCCCATCTGGTCCATTTGCGCCAATTTGTCGATCAAAGCCTGGAAGGAAGTCGGCTTGAAGAACATCATAAATTGTGAAATAGTTGCTTGTGGATCAAGGGTTCCAACAAACATTCCCACCGCAGGGGCTTCTTCTATACGCTGTTCACATTTAGACCATAGATTACGCCACCGTATAGCGTACTGAACCCACGTCTCGCCGGGTTTTACCCTGGCGTTAATCAGTGCCGTCATTGGAGTACGCTCACTGGCACTTGCAAAACGTTGGGTGAAGAGCAGCTCCATCTCCGCAAAGGTTTTAATAGAGTCATTGGGAAGCTCAGAATACCATTCAAACGCTGTGTCTGATAAGCTTCCAACAAACTGGCGAAGTAACAACTTGTCGTCGCCGCCTGTATTACCACAAAGCGCCCTGAACTGGGCCACATGTTGATGGGGATTGCCGGTCCCTTTGTAAACATGAAACTTGGGAATCGTGTAACCCGGCGGGTACTTGATTTGGTCATACCAACCCGGATATGGCCGCCCCGTTTTCACGATCTGACCGGCTGCTTCAGTCGCCTGATGCACCCGTATTTGTTGGGCAATATATTCATCTAAATCAGCTTTTGATATGGTATCCTCTTTAGCTGCAGATAGAGCCGGTGGAGGATTCGATGTCTCTCCTCTATCATCTTCAAGAATGATCGGGGGATCTCCAGTAGGTGGATCTGGTTGAATCATCATACCCACCATATCCTGGAACAGGAGGGCCATTTTCTTTATGTTGGCTGCCTGTTCCGCAGCCTCTTTATCTTTCTTCTCTAGCACGCGCCGAAGGAATTCGGCGTCCGTCTCTTGTTCTTGACGTTCCTCTGAGGATGTTTCTGGGGTTTCTTTCGGCCCAGTGAGTGCAGCCATTGTGGTCATCATCTCCTGGAGCTTTTGTTGCTGCTCCTGAGCCTTGGTCACTGATCGGGTGAGCGGTCGGTGACCCGTAGATGTACAGCTTTCTTCTTTTCCAGAAGCCATATAAACTGTATGAACAATTATGCCCCCTGACTTGGGGCATTTAGGTTCGCCGCTTTCAAACTTTGCCGGTGTCATGGGAGCTTTTTCTGGCCTCTTCCTTTTATGGACCTTTGAGGTTGAAGGAGCCGTTGAAGCGGGCATTCTAGCATTTGTTGCCCCCTGCTGTTTAATGGGGCAGTTTTGTTATTTTCCACCTTCGCCCTTTTCTGGTGACGCAAGTGGTCTGGATCGATCACAGAGTCTTGAACCCTGCGCCATACTTTATAAACTTTTGAGGATAGCCATTGAGGGGGCTGTTCCTGCTTCGTCTCCGGAGCTTTTTCCATGGGCGGAGGAGACCTTTTCAATGTAGCCACCGGAGAGTTCTTTCTCACCTTCCTCAGCAATTCGAAGCTGTTCCCAGTTGGAACAGCAGCATTGACCTCCACTGCTGGAGCAGGTGGGGTTAGCCCTGAGGGGGAGTTGCCCCCTGCTTTCCTTACTCGCTGCCAATGGCGGCGTCGCGCACGACGAGCCGTTGGGACTGGCTCAGAAATCGAGATAGTTTCTTGTTGCCCCCTGTTTGGGTGTGGGGTAACTGCCGATGTCAGCCTATCAAAGACTGATGCTTTTTGACCAGCTGGAGGAGGAGTAGGAACCGTCAATCTTGTGAAGACCGACTTTCTGATAGGAGAAGCCGCTTCAACGACTTCCGAAGCTGTGGCCGTTGCCCTATTTGGGACAGCCACTTTATGATCCTGACCTAGCCTGGTGAAAACAGAGGCTGTCAGCTTAGTAGCGGGCGACCCGTTGACAGGGGTCGTGGTAGCAGCAGTGAGCCGGTCGAATACCGACTTCTTGTTCGCTTCTGGTGCGGATATCGGCATGGAGAAGCTTGCAGGTGGGACCATGGTCCCGAAAAACAAGCCGGTGGTGGCCTGAGTCACCTGGTTTACCGGCAGAGTCAGGAAGGAAGCCGCTTGGGGCCCATATGCTACACCTCTCGGTGAGGTGGAGCGTCCACTGCAATGGCATTTCGAACAGTTGGTGGCCATTGAATCTTGAGTTCTGCGCCAGACAAAAGACCAAATTTTAGCAACTTGAAATCCGAGGACAACCATTTAACAAACCGCGATTGGTTCGCGAAGACGACACACGAAGTGTGGAGTGGAAAGAGGAAAAGATCCCACCGGGCGTGCCAGAATCTGTTCCCCTCCGAACGGCGGCCGGCGACGTTGGGACGTCACGTGCCTGAAGTTCGGGGCAGATGCTATTTAGTTTTATCCGTCTATCTCTCCGAAGATGCCGAGTTGATTTACGGCACCGTATATCGGAGGTTTAGACGGATGCGACCGATGTAACAGACTTCGTCAGATTCCCCCTCAGGGTGAGGGGGTTTTGATTGTGGGGACTCTCTTCCCTGCAGGCGCAAGCCCCTGCAGTTAATTACGCTACCGCATCGCGGTAACAACTTTCTCCTTCTCCAGAATTTCACTTCGTGTCGTGTGTGTTTGTTTTGTTTGTGGTTGCCCGTGGATTGTATACGGAGACTGAGTAATGCCGTCGCCCGTAGGACGTGGATTAGTCCAAATCCGTGTTTACTTAGATTTGGGTTGATGTTTTTGGTTTAAGGATACATTAGTCGCGTTGCGGCTAAGATCAACTTAAACGTTCGTCAAGAATACTTCAGTCCTGTTTTAGACTAAGATCAACTTAACGTAGTGATTGATTTAATTATCTGGCTGTCGGGACTCGTCACCCCTCTGACGTCGTTGAGGGATTACAATGACAGGCGTCAGAGGAGTTCAGAGATGTACCCTTGAACCAAAGTTAATTTGGAGTTTTATTGTTTATTTAAATATCTAAGGATACATTAACCACATTTGGGGCTAAGATCAACTTAGGCGGGACCGTTTAGATCCTACGAAAGAGCATTCGGGCTCTATTGCGCCAGTTTAGGGACGTGGTGGTCCGTCGCCAGTTTAAGGACGTGGTGGTCTATTGCCAGTTTAGGGACGTGGTGGTCCATTGTTAGTTTAGGGACGTTTCGGTCCGTCGCCAGTTTAAGGACGTAGTGGTCCATCATTAGTTTAAGGACATTTCGGTCCGATATTAGTTTAAGGACGTCTCGGTCCGATATTAGTTTAGGGACGTCTCGGTCCGATTTTAGTTTAGGGACGTTTCGGTCCGATGTTAGTTTAGGGACGTTTCGGTCCGATGTTAGTTTAGGGACGTTTCGGTCCGATATTAGTTTAGGGACGTTTCGGTCCGATTTTAGTTTAGGGACGTTTCGGTCCGTCGCCAGTTTAGGGACGTAGTGGTCCGTCATTAGTTTAGGGACGTTTCGGTCCGATATTAGATGAGTGGTCGTTGGGACCCGTCGCCTCTTTGACGTCGTTGAGAAATTACAACGACAGGTGTCAAAGGAGTTCGGAGATGTACCCTCGGACCGGTCGTGACTTGGTTTATGAGAGGCATTTAATTTAAGGACTTACAGCCAGGATTGGGTTAAGTCCAATTTTTATTTTAGGCTCTGCCCGATTAAAAGAATCAACCTAAACAGGGCTCTGCCCCTTCATTATTTTGCAATCTGATTTGGGCCAGGCCCTTTTAAATAATGAGTTACAAAAAACTCAGGAATTTTCTGAACAGGGCTTTGCCCTTTTATTTTTCTGCAATTGGGCTAGGCCCTCTTAAGTAATGAGTTACAGAAACTCATGAGTTTTCCAAACAGGGCTTTGCCCTTTTATTATTCTGCAATTGGGCCAGGCCCCTTTAAATAATGAGTTGCAGAAACTCAATAATTTTTTGAGTTGGGCCAGGCCCTTTTGAATGATGAGTTGCACTTGTGCAGAAATTCAAGAATTTTCTTGATTTGAGAACAAAAAGTGCATAGCACTCTTGATCTAAATTTAGATCAAAGGAAAACAAGTTCTTCTTGTTTTCCTTGATTTTACAGAACCAAGGGTTCATATCAAGTGCAAGGCACTATTTATTATTCTTTGATTTTTTAGAACCAGGGGTTCATATCAAGTGCAAGGCACTATTTATTATTCTTTGATTTTTTCAGAACCAGGGGTTCATATCAAGTGCAAGGCACTATTTTTCTTTTTTTTTCTTTTATTATTCCCTTTTTAATTTTCTGTTCTTCAGAAATTTTACCTTCTCTCTTGTTCTTGATTAATCTTCAAGAGCTTTTTTCAGAAGTTTATCCTTCTCTTGATGATTCTTGATTCTATCTTTTGAATGAGGCTTGGGGTCTTATTTATAGTGCCCACAAATTTGTTGGATTTGTTAACAAAATCTTTACTGAATAATTTTGGGAATTTTCCCACCATTGGATCTCTGATCCAAGGGTTCCTGTTTTACAGGAGAACAGAAAAGATTTATCTAAATCTTCATTCAGTTGCTGCGCAACTCACCAGCGCGTGACACGTGTCACGCATCCGTGCGCTTGCGCAGTTGCGGTTGCGCAACTGCGCAGACACGTGTCGCGCATCCGAGCGCTTGCGCAGTTGCGGTTGCGCAACTGCGCAGACACGTGTCGCGCATCCAGGCGCTTGCGCGCATCCGGGCGCTTGCGCAGTTGCAATTGCGCAACTGCGCAGACACGTCCCGCGCATCCGGGCGCTTGCGCAGTTGCGATTGCGCAACTGCGCAGACACGTGTCGCGCATCCGAGCGCTTGCGCAGTTGCGATTGCGCAACTGCGCAGACACGTGTCACGCATCCATGCGCTTGCGCAGACACGTGTCGCGCATCCATGCGCTTGCGCAGACACGTGTCGCGCATCCATGCGCTTGCGCAGATACGTGTCACGCATCTGTGCGCTTGCGCAGTTGCGTAGACACGTGTCACGCATCTGTGCGCTTGCGCAGACACGTGTTGCGCTGCCATGCATTTGCGTAGTTAAGTCTTAATTATGTTTTCTGAAGAGCCTTGCTCTGATGGGACGCACCGTCTCGGGCGTTACGCTGCCGAATTGGCTTCTGCCATGTGGCAAATTGCGCACTGCGCACGGAAACCGAAGCGTTGCTTCAAATTTTGAATTTTCAAAATTCAGTAGAGCCTTGCTCTGATTGGGGGAAACACGGCCCTTGTATATAATCCACGGGCACAAATAAACGTTTCCCCCACCAAGTCCCACCAACGACGAGGAATGTCCTCATGTGGTAAACGACACTTGTAAGTTCTCTCGACTTATAAGGAGAAAACACTCTTATAAGATCCTTACGATTTATAAGAGAACACACACTTAGGAATTCTCACGGCGCCTAAGGAGAAAACACACCTACGAGATCCTCACGACTCGTAGGGAGAAACACCTTTATGAGGCCCTTACGACTCATGAAGTCAAAAGCCTTAGTCAACAGGATCCTAACCCTGTCTGCTAAGCCACCTTTGTTCAAATCGAAAAAGGCAAGTGATGATTCGCTCCTGGAAATATCCCAGTTGTAGCGATGCTGATGCCTAAATCGGTATCGAATTCCAAGGCCTCTCACGGCAAATGATGATTCGCTCCTAGCCATATTCCAGTCGCAGTGATGCTGATGCTAAGAATTGATATTAGATCTCAAGTTCCATACTCGCAGCAAAAAATCAGCGAGCCAAAAATGCATATGAAATAGCCGAAATGATAGGGCAACTCGTAACAAAAATCAGCGAGTAAAATATATGCATATAAAAATAGCCGAAATGATTGGGCAACTCGCAATAAAAAGCAGAGAGTAAAGAGAAAGAAAAACAGCCGAAATGATTGGGCACCGCGAAAAAATAGCTGAAATGATTGGGCAATCGCGACTTTCACGATATAAAAAGCTGAAATGATAGAGCATCGTGGAAAGAAATAAAAAATGAAATGAAACTTTTGCCCTGCAGGTGAGATCACATCGACCCCTGTATACAATTTGTAGGGTTCCTAGGCACACTAATGAGGTCTCATAAGGCATCAACCATGCCAATTTCAAATTTTACAAGTGCCGAGAAACCCTAATACGGATCGTTAACTAGATTTTAGGCGAAACTAGAAGCTAGTTAACAACTTAACTAAAGGGTAAACGGAAATACAACCTTTGTAGATCCGGTCCTCCACCTCCATAGCTCCATGACGGTGTACCCTCGCTGCGATCATCGGATCCCGGGCTCTAGCGTCGGCTTCATCGGAGAGATGGGCGGGCTAGGTCGTCGACTTCGATGCCGAAGATGATCTACGTCGAGGTATCACAAGATCAAGCTCCCACTTCACCAAGTCATGAAACTTGTGAAGAAAACACCCTATACTACTTGGCAAGAGGTAGAGGATGAAGAAATAGGAAGTGGGTTCACTTTGGAATTGGATTTCTCACTCATTTTCATAAGTTGCCATTGATGGAGGCAAGCTTTCTTCATTGTTGAAGATGAAGGAGAAGAAGAAGAAAGAATATCATAAGTCTTTTCCAAAATAGAAAATAATATGAATACTTATCATATACTAACCATGGTCAAGTGTAGAGAGTAAACTAGGGTTAGGTGAATGGTTAGGTTAAGGGAATAAAACAAAAATGGTCAAGCTTTCAACTCTTCATGAAGCTTCATGAAAGAAACAAAGATAACCACCATTTCCATTTTGTTTTCCAAAATAAATAAACAAAATAAATAAATGAATAAGTAAACAAAACCCTAACCATTCATATAACCATGGTTTAATCTTTACACAAACACAAGTTAGCATGTATCATCAAACATGATACAATCAAGTGCATACAAAAATATATCACATATACAATGTGCACATCAAGTGAGAAAATCCTTTTAAAGTGAACCAATACTAGTTAATGCAAAGTAATATATCAAATATATAATTATACATTAAATCATTAAATCAACACTTGATTCAATGATCCGGTCATGTCGCACATAACCGACTAGTATCCAATGTATCGACTTATCGAATCAATCCTCGATTCGATAACTAGGTTATATCGCATACAACCAATCGATACATTCATCGCGAGAATAGAATACGGTATCACATACACGCATTATTCTCGGTCCCGCACATATCTCATATGCGCTCCTATTTCGTTTCGCTTGAGCCAGGAAACCTCTGTGTAGGACTCTAAAGACTCGTCAATACGCCGGCAGCAGATGATGATCATATCAAACACCCACAAGCCGCAAGCGGTCTGCTAAACGTAACGGCCACCCGGGTATTGAGCGATCAGAAGATCGACGAGCAAGCCCGCTCACACTCCTGTGAATCCAACCAGTAACACTTACCGCACAGTCCGGTCTGATCGTCTGATATGTCGCATATCTCGCCTAGGGGTGGTAAACGTCAGACCCCAATAGCTCGATAAGTCGTGTCGATATGAGGTCTATAACAGTTTTAGAAACTACTGGTAACACTTACCAGTAAATCTCAGCAACCCTGGCCAGGGATTTCCTGTTATAGCCAATCGAACACAGCGCAACATCAACTCCCTATACCGGGAGAGACGAATCCCCTCCTATCGCTCATTGCCTCCATGTGATTCGAGACTGTACCCAAAAACCACCGTTTTGCACGCCCTCTTGGACATGGTAAGGTGGAAAGCAAAGCACAGTGGGAATCACACAAGACTCTATGACGATCTCGGGTCAACAGACTACTCTGTACCAGTGTCACCAGAGAACTGCCATCTGACGTAAGGTATAATACCATCTGGGAGTTCTCGGCGAGTCCATCCAGTGTACCCAGTCTTCACTGAGCACCCGTATATCATCTCTGATGTCAAACACCAATGGATATGGAATCATCCATCGCCCATCTGTATGGGTCGAGAAGGTACACGCTAGTCTACTCTGGTATATCGATGCCCCGTCTCGATACACCTACGACTAGGGACTTTGAAGGATGTACTTATGGACTACCATGTCCCCACTAGTATGATCCGCAGCATAGTCCAGGTAGTCAAGTACACATCCTAAGGGCTTTACCAACATGTAATAGAGAGACAATCAGTGTACACGTTAAGGTAAAGAGCAACCAGATAGCATACTATCATGTCGAGCAAGAAAGTCCTCCCTATATATGTCCAAGCATCCACTACAATATACATCCTATGTATAGTAATGGCCTCTAGGGCATACATATAACTAACACAATCTATGGACACAAACGAAAAGGGAACCATATTGTCTTACCAGGCTTCGTCAAAGGGAAGTCAGATCTCGATGGCTACATCTACAACCTAGAAATCAACAACGGCGTTCCTTCTCGTTCCAACCAGAAGCAAATACGACGTCAGCAAAATGGAGCCACAGCAAAGTCCCCTAGTTCCAAATCTCGAAGGTTCACGGACAACCTAGAGACTACCTCAGAGCAATGGCATAGTCCCTAGTTCCACGTCTCAACGGCAGCATCTACAACCTACAGATTAACAACAGCGTTCTTCCTCCCTCCAGCAGGATGCAGACGCGACATCAACAAACGGAGTCATGGAAAAGTGTCACGCCCGGCTTTCCAGTTTACGGGCAGAGAGCGCGATGGGCCCGCTGCGTATTTACTCTGAAGTAAATACGCTGAGCGTATCTAAGCAATATAAGTAAAATGCACAAGAAACAAAGTCAATAGATATAATTGAACAACAACTTTATTTATTTCTTTTACAATACATGGAGAAGTAAATAAAAGCAATGCCTAAACAGTGGCATAACAGAAATTAAAAATAATGGAATGAAATGTACAAATATCTAGAGCTCAGGTCGAAGGCTAGCTGGTCCAAGTCCTCGCTGGTGGGCTCGACCTCCTGAAGAACCGAATCACCTGACAACATTCCAAAGAAGAAAAAAAGAGAATGTCGTCAGCGAACAAATCGCTCGGTAAGTCCCAAAGATAATGAAGAAGTAGAATAGATAGAGAGAGTGTGTAGTTTTTAAAGTTGTATTATATTGTTAACGCTGTTGTTTGTAGCTCGGTACAGAAGGATGCCAGTGTATACGAGAGGAGTCTCAGTAGACCAGAGACTAAGGTGAACGGAATATACAAGGAACCGTTTATGCCACGGTACAACAGCAATGGAACACAGGTTAGGTGTCTTAATGGTTGCAGTCTCGTGACACTTTTAACACCTTCCGTACCAATCTACCCCTTAAACCCCGCGATGTCTTGATTGTATTGTAAATTGTATTGTCTTGTATTATAGATTGTATAGATGGATGACTTGCCGAAACCATGATATCAGTAAACGGATGTAACTGGAGAATCATGTAGATGGAGGTATATCCATGGTTCGGTTCGGTCAATATAGATTGAATATATGGATTCATATTGAATTGTTATATATTCTTGAATCTCATTCAAATCATATTGATTATATTGAGACTCAGTCTGAGTCAGACAATTAGAAAAGAAATTGAATCCTGAATTAAGTTTTGGTGTTATCGGTAACCGCTGCATATGGACGGCAGGATTTATGTCTTTTCAAAGACGATTACCGTGTTGATAACACCGTTTGTTAAGTTGTCTACCTAAAATAGGCAAGCACCCATATCTCCGGCTCTCCGAGGCTCAAGAGACTGGTCCCGCTTAAACCTATATTTACTAGGGTCCTTATTATAATTTAATATAACTTGAGCAGGTTTTATGTAAAAATAATTTTGTATAATTTTCAAAATACACCTCAAGTATTTAATTATCGTCTTTAGAATTTTCATAGATGTAAATTTTATATATGTGACATTTCTAGTGAGTAAAACCTAATTTCATAATATATGGTATTTAATTGTAAAGTTTAGAACTTGTATGGAATTGCATGGTGTTTTCATGTAAAGTGATTATTTTGATTTAGAAAAGTTGGAATATTTATACTATATTAAAAATAGATATTTTGATGATACATACATATATATATATATATATAAAATAATTTAATTTATTATTTTTCTAAAAATCTCATTTTCTTAAGATATTTGTATTTTTAAATCTTTCGAGACCGTATGCTCCTTGCGAAGGTCTGCATCTCGCACTACTAAGCCCGAGGATGTGCAATAATTCGTACCATCCCGAACGGGTTCCCCAAAATGGGTTGTAGCGGCGCTTTGCAAAGATTTGTTTAAAATGCATAATCTTGTAGAAAAAGGTTTTTATAAATTAAAGGTATTTAATTGTAAATTCGTATTCCTGAATTCTATATTCCCAAAAGAAATCATACTATGATAGAGGTATGTGTTGTGTAGAGGTAGGTCATTACCTCGTGAACTATCTAAACGTATAGCAAGGGTAATGATGTTTTTATGTCGAAGCTAAACTATATGGTATTTTTCTGAAAATGCGATAAAAATTACAATATGATTCTTTTGCTATGAAACTTGTTCAGTATGTTTCGTTAATGTTTAATGGTTATGATGTACAAGTTTGGTATTGTTGTATTTAAGAAAATTGGAACTTTTTAAAGAAAACCGAATCGGAAGTCGGATTAACTCCGCTTCCGTCGGGTTTTAGAAATACAAGTTTTTAGAATGGAAAAGAGAAGAGGGAGGAGGGACTTATGGGTTTGTTGATTAGAGAAGAGGAAAAGGGAGTGGTAGGAGGTGCCGGCGTGTCGTTTCATCGCCGGGAGCTCCTAGGGTCGTCGTCGGAAATTCGTCGGAAATTCGTCGGAGCTTCGCCCTTCGCTAACTCCACTTGTACACTATTGAACTTAGAATTTTCTTGAGAGTTTTGGACAAAGATTTGGAGTGAGAGGGGTTTGATATGGAGTAGTATTTATAGGAAAAGATTAGGGTTAGGGTTTGATAGAAATTGCATTAAAAATTATGCATTAAAAAGATTTTAATTAGGTTTTTAATTTCTCTGGAATAACGCAGGGAAATTAAACATGACAGGGGTTATGGGGATGCCAAAAGGTACAGTAGTCAAGAAGGAATAATCGGGTCGACCCGGCGGCGCCGACCGAGTCAGCCGCACCGCCGGCCTGATCCGGCCGAGTCAGTCCGGGTCTTGGGGCCACGTGTCCCTCGACGTTTGGTCTATCTCCTGGGCCAGTTTGTTTTATATGTGACTTTTGTTTTTTTACGAGTTATGCACTTGTAGACTTTTGGGCTTCTAAAAATTTAAAAGAAAACTAATAAAAAAATTAATGTGGCTGATGGGATTTGAACTGTAGTGCTTAGGTTCAGTAGTGCAAGGACTTACCAGTGAGTTATAAGCTCTTTCTTGCTATTAAAAAGCAACACAAATATTTATAGTACTCACAGGAAATGTAAATACCCCAAGTATACATTAATCTTAAATGAATTTTATGTACACTAAAAATGGAGTTGTTACAGTCTACCCTCCTTACAAAAATTTCGTTCTCGAAATTTACAATTTATTTTAAGGACTAATTTATAAATAAGTGGGGATATCTTGCACGCATCTCATCTTCTCTTTCCCATGTTGATTCTTCTGGAGTGTCTTTTCTCCACATCACTCGAACCAAGTTGACTTCTTTGTTCCGAAGTGACTTCACTTTCCTGTTCAGGATCTCCACAGGTTGTTACTCACAAGATAAGTCAGGCTGTACAGTGAGCTCGGAATGATCGAGAATATGGCTGGGGTCACTCACATACATTTTGAGTTGGGATATGTGGAACACATTATGCACCCCTTCCAATGAAGGTGGAAGTGCTAAGCGGTAAGCCACTTCACCGACTCATTCAAGTATGTTGAACGGTCCAATATATCTCGGACTTAGTTTACCCCGTCTTCCAAATCGGATCACTCCACGGTTCGGAGATATTTTCATAAATACATGATCTCCCGGCTGGAACTCCAAATGACGGTGCTTTGCATCAGCCCAGTGCTTCTGTCGATCTTGAGCTATACGCATTCTTTCCCTGATAGTACGAACCATATCAACAGTTGCTACTATCATCTCAGGTCCAAGGAGTTCTCTATCTCCGATGTCGTCCCAACTTAATGGTGATCGACACTTCCTTCCATAAAGTGCTACGAAGGGTGCCATTCCTATGCTTGCTTGGTAGCTGTTGTTGTATGAAAACCCCACAAGATATAGGTGATCTTCCCACGATCCTCCGAAGTCTAACATACACGCTCTGAGCATATCCTCCAAGATCTAAATAGTTCGCTCAGACTGACCATCATTTTGTGGATGATAAATTGTGCTGAAGTTCAGACTTGTTCCCAAGCTCACTTGCAGACTCTGCCAAAATTGCGATTGGAACCTGATGTCACGATCGGAGACAATGCAGAACGGTACTCCATGAAGTCTCACAATTTCTTGTATGAGTTCATGGGTATCAGAGATAGTACATATTTGAAGAGTTTAAATCTTACTTAGATTCTTACCTCTATGTACTTCTTTGCTAATGTCTCAGTAGATTGGCCAACCCGAAATGGGATGAAGTGAGCCGATTTTGTGAGTCGATCCACAATAACCCATACCGTATCGTTACCCTTTGTGCTGCGAGAAAGAGCAGTCACAAAATCCATTGTGATGTGTTGCCACTTCCATTCTGGGATAGGTAATGATTGAAGTAATCCAACAGTCCTGTGATGTTCAACCTTTACTTGCTGACACGCCAAACATTTAGCGACGCTTCTGGCTATTTCACGTTTCATTCCATGCCACCAGTAATTTTGACGTAGATCTTTGTATATCTTTGTACCTCCAGGGTGTACTGAGTAGGGAGAGCTGTGAGCTTCTTTCATTAACTCTTCCTGAACAGAACCTTTTGGTACACATAATCTGCTGCCGTATCTCAAAGATTCGTCTTCATGATGATGAAGTCTGTTCTGAGTCCATTCTCTACTTGTTCTCTGATCTTTTGCAACCTAGCATCACTTGCTTGAGCTGCTTTGATCTGATTGACAATAGTAGATTGAACTTGTAAATTCATCAAACTTGAAGCATTACCTGGCATGACTACTTCAATCTCCATCTGATGTAAGTCTTGTTGAAGCTTCCACTGGGCGGTGAGATGCATTGCTAATGGTTGGCGACTAAGGGCATCAGGTACCACATTCACTTTTCCTGGGTGATATTGCAGGTTGATGTCAAAGTCCGCCATGAGTTATAACCATCGTATCTGCTGCATGTTAAGCTCCTTCTGAGTAAACACATATTTCAGACTCTTGTGATCTGTGTATATGTTCACTCATTCACCAAGAAGATAATGGCGCCAAATCTTAAGAGCAAAGATAACGGCTGCCAATTCCAAATCATGCGTCAGATAATTGCGCTCATGAATTTTCAACTGTCTTGAAGCATAAGCCACAACTCTTCCGTGCTGATGTAGAACACATCCTAATCCCTTACCGGTTGCATCGAAATGTACTTCGAAACCTCCAGATTGGTCCGGTATAATGAGAATAGGCGCTGATGTCAATCTTGACTTGAGTTCTACGAAAGCTTGTTCGCATGCTTCTGACCACACAAATTCTTCGTCTTTACGTGTGAGCTTGGTCAGGGGTGTTGCTATCTTCGAAAAGCCTTCAATGAACCTTCTGTAATATCCAGCTAGACCCAAGAAACTTTGAACGTCCTTCACTGACTTTGGTGTCGGCCATTCGCTTACTGCTGAAACTTTCGCTGGATCCACAGAGATTCCTTCGTCTGATACGATGTGTCCGAGAAAATAGACTTGATCTAGCCAAAACTCGTACTTATTGTACTTGGCGTAGAGTTGATGTTGTCGTAGAGTTTCCAGGACAATTCTCAAGTGTTCGGCGTGCTCTTTCCGACTCTTAGAATACACCAGGATGTTGTCGATGAAGATGACAACGAACCTGTCTAAATACTCGCGGAAAACTTGATTCATTAGGTTCATGAATATTGCCGGTGCATTGGTCACTCCAAATGGCATCACAAGAAATTCGTAATGTCCATAACGAGTTCTGAAAGCCGTTTTGTGGATATCAGATTCCTTGACCTTCACCTGATGATAACCTGAACGAAGATCTAATTTAGAGAAAACACAAGATCCACTTAGCTGATCGAATAAATCGTCGATGCGCGGGAGTGGATACTTGTTCTTTATCGTTATTTCGTTCAAGACTCTATAATCGATGCACATTCGATATGAACCTTCCTTATTCTTCACAAGCAGTACTGGTGATCCCCAACTTAACGTGCTGGGACGAATCCATCCCTTCACCAATAATTCGTCCAATTGAGTTCAGACTTCCTTCAAACCTTCCGGACTTAATCGATAAGGTGCTTTTATCACCGGTTGTGCTCCTGGTACTAAATCAATGCTGAATTCAAGAGCTCGATCGGGAGGCAAACCTGATATATCGTCAGGAAACACATCGTTGAACTCTCAAACCACTTCTGGCTTTGATTCTTCCTTTGCTTGAATTGCTGCAATCACCACCTTCTTTGGTTTCTCCTTGTAAGTACTTGGTTCCAGGGTACAGTCTCCACTTTTGAAATAGAAAATCGGTTGGTCTGGAATCTCGAATACTACTCTTCTTTGACGACAGTCGATGGTAGCATAGAAGTTTCCGAGCCAATCCATACCTAAAACCACATCGAAGTTTGTTATGTCCAGCACTTTGAAGTCAACATAGAATTCTCTGCTGCAGACGACTACTGGACACAAGTTGTATCCCATTGTTTCTTTTGGAATGCCATTTCCTGAACTGACATTCCAACTGGATACAAGCGGTGTGACTGGAATCGCATGAGTTCGGACGAACCGTTGCGACATAAAGCAGTGAGATGCTCCAGTATCGAAGAGTGCTAGTGCAGGGAGTGAGGCTATTAAAATTGTACCTAAGGTATGTGGGATATGTTTTAGGTATATGAAAAATATGTAGATAGTATTAAGACTGAAAGGAAAAGCTTGAGAAGAAAGGGTTACCAGTGATAACTTGGCCAGTGGCCTCAGCTTCTTCCACGGTCATCGTGAAAGCCTGTCGCCATGGTACATTCCTCTTGGCCGGAGGAGCATTCCTCGGAACGTTCCATTGAGCTTGATGGAACTGACGAGGAGGAGGTGCAGTCGGTAGTCCTCTAGGTGGTGGAGCATGGAGAGCGAGTCTTGGAGCAGGCGCTTGAAGGGCTGGTCGCTGCTGATAAGTGATTGCTGGCCTGGGTGCAGCAATTGGGTTGTGTCTTATGGGACAAGACCCAATATCATGAGTAGCTCAGCCGCAGACTAAGCAAAGAAGGTTGGCTCGCCGGCAGTTTTTCATCATATGTCCAGCTCTCTTGCAGTAGGTACAAAAAGCTAGACTGGGCATGTTGTTCGGTACTCCTGGCCTCCTTGGCACAAATGGTGGTCTTGATGAGGCTCCTCCTGCTATCTGATTAGCAGGGCGCTTAACTCCAGCAGATTGAGATCTGCCCCTCATCTTTACCACTGCCTCATAACGGCGGGCAGCTTTCAGAGCCGATTCATGAGTCGGAAAATCTCCTGTGGCCAGTGCAGCCTAGATTTCCGAATCCAAACCTTGTTGAAATCGACGGGCTCTGATCTCATCCGTCGGTATCAGGTGTGCCGCAAATCTGTTAAAGTATTGTGTTAGCTGTGTAGTATGTGATATATTGAAAAATCGAATTAGTGAGACATATCTTACCGACTGAGTATGGTGAACTCAGCGCCATATTTATCTACTGACTTGGTCCACATTGAACCTTGTTGCAGATGGATGAACTGTTGTTTCATGTCGAACCTGGCAGTCTCAAGGAAGTACTTTGCGTCGAATATGTCGCGGAAAGTCTTCCATTCGATGGGTTGATCAAGACGGCTTTCTTCTGCGTTCCAGCAAACCCGTGCATTGTCTGTAAGCTGCAGTTTCGCAACACGGACCCAAGCTATCTACGGCACTTGTGCTGCATCTAGATCGTCTTCGATGCTCTGAGCCTATTCCTCAGCTTCTAGAGGGCTCTCTTTTCCTGAGAATTTTTTGGGATGCAAAGCTCTGAATTGTTACACCCCAGGTGCTTCTGCCTCTGGTTGGCTCATCAGGATAGCAGTCTACTGCTGCTGTCCTTCCAGGAGGCTGCGGATTGCCTCAAGCAGAACCGTCTGCTCGTTGATCGGAGCAGGGGCGGCAGATGTGAGTGGTAGTGGTGGAGGTGTGTTGTTAACATTGGTGATGGTGTTGTTCGGGGAATCCATAACCTTGAATGAAAAATTTTGGGTTAGGACAGATTCAAAGTATATGGAATGATAAGATTCAAGAAGTATGAATTGTAAAGAATGTTTTTAGTTGTTGGTTCTTGTGTTATAATGCTTAGGTTGTCCATGCAGAACTGAACTGCATGGTAGGGTTCCATACAGCTCTGACCTGTATGGGCCACCAACAAAACCTGTCACGCCCCGCTTCCCGGTGTACGGGCAGAGAGCGCGACGGGCCCGCTACGTATTTACTCTGAAGTAAACACGCTGAGCGTATCTAAGCAATATAAGTAAAATACACAAGAGACAAAGACAATACATATAATTGAACAGCAACTTTATTTATTAACATTCTTTTACAGTACATGGAAAAGTAAATACATGGAATGAAAAGCAATACCTAAACAGTGACATAACAGAAATGAAAAATACTGGAATGAAATGTACAAATATCTATAGCTCAGGGTCGAAGGCTAGCTGGTCCAAGTCCTCGCTAGTAGGCTCGACCTCCTGAAGATCTGAATCACCTGACAACATTCCAAAAAAGGAAGAAAGGGAATGTCGTCAGCGAACAAATCGCTCGGTAAGTCTTAAAGATAAAGAAAAAGTAGAATAGATAGAAAGAGTGTGTAGTTTATAAAGTTGTATTATATTGTTAACGCTGTTGTTTGTAGCTTGGTACAGAAAGATGCCAATGTATACGAGAGGAGTCTCAGTAGACCAGAGACTAAGTTGAACGGAATGTACAAGGAACCGTTTATGCCACGGTACAACGGCAATGGAATACATGTTAGGTGTCTTAATGGTTGCAGTCTCGTGCCATTTCTAACACCTTCCGTACCAATCTACCCCTTAAACCCCGCGATGTCTTAATTGTATTGTATTGTAAATTGTATTGTCTTGTATTATAGATTGTATAGATGGATGACTTGTCGAAACCATGATATCAGTAAACGGATGTAACTGGAGAATCATGTAGATGGAGGTATATCCATGGTTCGGTTTAGTCAATATAGATTGAATAGATTGAATATATGGATTCATATTGAATTGTTATATATACTTGAATCTCATTCAAGTCAGATTGATTATTGAGACTCAGTCTGAGTCAGACAATTAGAAAAGAAATTGAATCCTGAATTAGGTTTTGGTGTTATCGATAACCGCTGCACATGGACGGCAGGATTTGTGTCTTTTTCAAAGTCGATTACCGTGTTGATAACACCGTTTGTTAAGTTGTCTACCTAAAATAGGCAAGCACCCATATCTCCGGCTCTCCGAGTCTCAAGAGACTGGTCCCGCTTAAACCTATATTTACTAGGGTCCTTATTATAATTTAATATAACATGAGGGGATTTTATGTAAAAATAATTTTGTATAATTTTCAAAATACACCTCAAGTATTTAATTATCGTCTTTAGAGTTTTAATACATGTATATTTTATATATGTGACATTTCTAGTGAGTAAAACCTAATTTCATAATATAAGGTATTTAATTGTAAAGTATTGAACTTGTATAGAATTGGATGTTGTTTTCATGTAAAGTGATTCTTTTAATTTAGAAAAGTTGGAATATTTATACTATATTAAAAATAGATATTTTGATGATACATATATATATATATATAATAATTTAATATATTATTTTTTAGAAATATCATTTTCTTAAGATATTTGTATTTTTAAATCTTTCGAGACCGTATGCTCCTTGCGAAGATCTGCATCTCGCACTACTAAGCCCGAGGATGTGCGATAATCCGCACCATCCCGAACGGGTTCCCCAAAATGGGTTATAGCGGCACTTTGCAAAGATTTGTTTGAAATACATAATCTTGTAGAAAAAGGTTTTTATAAGTTAAAGGTATTTAATTGTAAATTCGTAGTCCCATATTCTATATTCCCAAAAGACATCGTGCTATGATAGAGGTGTGTGTTGTGAGGAGGTAGGCCATTACCTCGTGAACTATCTAAAAGTATAGCAAGGGTAATGATGTTCTTATGTCGAAGCTAAACTATATGGTATTTTTCTGAAAAATGCGATAAAAATTACAATATGAATTCTTTTGCTATAAAACTTGTTCACTATGTTTCGTTAATGTTCAATGGTCATGATGTACAAGTTTGGTATTGTTGTATTTAAGAAAATTGGAACTTGTTAAAAAAACCGAATCGGAAGTCGGATTAACTCCGATTCCGTCGGATTTTAGAAATACAAGTTTTTAGAATGGAAAAGAGAAGAGGGAGGAGGGACTTACGGGTTTGTTGATTAGAGAAGAGGAAAAGGGAGTGGTAGGAGGTGCCGGTGCGTCGTTTCGTTGCCGAGAACTCCTACGGTCGTCGTCGGAAATTCGTCGGAGCTTCGCCCTTCGCTAACTCTACTTGTACACTATTGAACTTAGAATTTTTTTGAGAGTTTTGGACAGATATTTGGAGTGAGGGGTGTGTGATATGGAGTGGTATTTATAGGAAAAGATTAGGGTTAGGGTTTGATATAAATTGCATTAAAAATTATGCATTAAAAAGATTTTAATTAGGTTTTTAATTTCTCTTGAATAATGCAGGGAAATTAAACATGACAGGGGTTCTGGAGAGGAAAAAAGGCACAGGAGTCAAGAAGGAAGAATCGGGTCGACCCAGTGGCGCCGGCCGAGTCAGCCGCACCGCCGGCCCGATCCAGCCGAGTCAGGCCGGGTCTTGGGGCCATGTGTCCCTCGACGTTTGGTCTATCTCCTAGGCCAGTTTGTTTTATATGTGACTTTTGATTTTTTACGAGTTATGCATGTGTAGACTCTTGGGCTTCTAAAAATTTAAAAGAAAACTAATAAAAAATTAATGTGGCTGATAGGATTTGAACTCTAGTACTTAGGTTCAGCAGTGCAAGGACTTACCAGTGAGCTATAAGCTCCTTCTTGCTGTTAAAAAGCAACACAAATACTTATAGTACTCACAGGAAATGTAAATACCCCAAGTATACATTAATCTTAAATGAATTTTATGTACACTAAAAATGGAGTTGTTACACAAAGTCCCCTGGTTCCAAATCTCGACGGTTCACGGACAAGCTAGAGACTACCTCGGAGCCATGGCACGGTCCCTAGTTCTAAGTCTCGACAGCAGCATCTACAACCTAGAGATTAACAACAACGTTCTTCCTCCCTCCAGCAGGATGCAGACGCGACATCAACAAACGGAGCCATGGCAAAGTCCCCTAGTTCCAAATCTCGACAGTTCACAGATAACCCAGAGAAAACCTCGACAGTCGTTGCAATATTGCAGATACAATGTCAACGAACGAAGCAAAGGAAGATCCCTAGCTTCAGGGTCTTGACGGCAACTCAAATGAGACCTGAAAGACTATCGGAGATCATCCTACTCCAGCGTGGAGTGGTCATGACTCATCGGGGCTCCTAAATTGAGCCTAACCTCAAGTAAAAAGCGACATGGAATATCCCTAACGCTTGCTCTTTCGACGGTAATATCACCTGGAAGATTACTTGAACACATCTTGTCCAGCCCCCGAAGGGATCAGAGACACGACAGTCGTGGGGCTACTTGAACAGCAAGATTGCATATCGAGGAATACATCGGCCAACGCGATGGTACGACGGGTAAAAAACCCTAATACCACAGACCCTAATGGACTTCTATTAGCATGAGTTAACTGGGACGTTAGGACACCCTTGCGAGAACTTCTCGATTCGTCTCGACTCGTGGGGAAAATAATGTTCCTGCGAGAACTTCTCGACTCGTCTTGACTTGTAGGAAAAAGCCTTAGGCAATGGGGATAAGGACCTACTTCCTAAGCACTGGGGCCCTGCAAGTCGGTCCAAGATGGACTATTGCATACTATTCACGGGCCACACTCTCCAAAGTCGAATATCAACAAGGAGAGAAACAACCACTTACGAGTCCTCTCGACTTGTAAGGGAAAAAATTCTCTTGTGAGATCCTTACGACTCTTAAGAGAAAACGCACTCAGGAGTCCTCACGACTCCTAAGGAGAAAATACACCTACGGGTTCCTCTCAACTCGTAGGGAGAAAACCCTTTATAAGATCCTCATGGCTCATAAAGTTAAAAAGTCTTAGGCGGCAGACCTGAACCAGTTTCCTAAGCCATCGCTGCCCTGCAAAGAGATCAAGATAGACTATCTATAATGGCGATCACACTTAAAAAAATCCTAAGGGTAAAGTATAAAGCTCATGTACAGGTGTGAGATACACGTACAAATATATGATGAACAGAAAACATTCAACAGAAAGCATTCAACGGGTAATAATAAGAAAAATACATTGAAACAAATATACTACTCTACAGGGAAGAGATCACCAAATGTGGGATCAGAGATACAAGGGTTAACAAAACAATAAATGAAGTTTTCCAATTCTCTCTCTGCCCTCTCTACCATGTCGAAGCGGTGGTCTTCGCGAGAAGTTGCTCCCCATCGATTAGCGTCATGATCATCGGTAAAAGCAGACATGATGTCCCGCCGAGCTCAAATCTGACTCAGTAAATGAACCGAACGATCCTTCAGAGGCTGAGTAATCAAGTGGGCCTCGTGGAAACATTCAATCTTGTCCTCTGCTGCATCGAGAATCGCCGAAGTCATCTGTGCTGGATGAGGAGGGATATCAGCAAGCACGGACAAGAAAATCATCCGGAGCCAAATGGAACCCATAGGAAGAGGAGACCCCCTACGAGCTAGGAGCTCACAATACCACGTCACATTGGTCATCAGTAAGAAGAGGATCCGCTAACCGCGCAGCAAAGCGAGGAATAATCTCCTCGATAGGCAACTCCCAGGGCTGCCGACGAGCATAGGGACGGTTGCAAGCCATAATTCTTAGTTTGTTTCTAAAAAAATGATTATCACCCTAAGGTCTGAATGGGTCTCTCTCTGTGAAGAAAGAGGAAGACGAAACTTCAGATTATAAAGAGAAGCATTCAAATCTAGACACGGAAAATTTTGTGCATGGTGGAACTATTTCCAAGGCTGGAAAAAGGAGCATGGGGAACAAGATAGTTGACACATAGGAATCAGAACAAGGAGGTGAAACGACCCCCTCAGCAGAGCCTCACATGCATGACATGTGAGCACCCGTGTTTATCCTTTTGGGGACTAAAGCGGTGCCGCACGTGCATAATACGCAAGCGCCAGTGCTAATACAAAATTAAAATCCTCAACAGCTCCTCACGCGCGAAAAACGTGAATGCCAACAACAGTATAACGACATTTCATGCAAGAAATATGTGAGCATTAGTAAAAAAGGAGGAAAGAGGAAGTTTTGTCATTCATGCTCCGGGAACTAATACATGGTAAAAAAAAATGTTTACAATGGTAAAACACTAAATCCCGGACATGGATTGAGGAATTTAGAAGCAAGGCCGAGTAAAATGCTTCCGACTTCTCTGACCATTTTCGTGTGCATTTTCTCACGAATGCAAGCGTCAGAATTCTCGCTGATATCGTCCGTCATCTGGTAGGTGGAGATTATCGTCGTCTGTTGGAAGACTTGATGCAAGATATCAACAAGATCATCTCGCCGCCTCTTCGAGATCAAGCCCATCAGATATACTGAGTGCGTATTGTCTTCGGCATCATCAAGTGCCTCAAGCGGCATGGCTTCATTAAATTCAGGAAGTGCTTCCCAAATCGCCCATGATGATCTTCAAAAGAGCGAAACGACGGGGGAGTAGTCGACCGTTGTATTCATCGAAGCGACGCATAACCTCAACGCATTGGGCATTCATAACTCTTGGTTTTGACAGCGGCCTTGGACGCGAATGTCTTCATACAAGATAATTTCGTCAAGATCATACAGATAAGCGGCCATAGTATCTGAAAAGAAAAATCAGTGAGAGTTTAGTGATCAAAATGATCAAGAAAATGCTTATTGTGAGAATCAAAAAAGGATTCTCATTGAACAGATACGGGAGTTTAAACAACTCTTGACATCCTTATAGAGAAAACAAGTTCTGTTAAAATACCCAACGAATTTAAATTCGTGCAAATAAGGAAAAACCCTATGAAAATGTTCTCAAGAACACCAGGGAATGAAACTCCTGAAGGGCCCTTTTGATCTTTCGGAGCTAAGCTCTTCGGTGGGGAATTGAATTCCTTTTATGCGATGGAATTAAATTCCAGAAACCCCCATGATGAGGAAATGAAAAATAAAAGTGCCATGAATCCTTAAAGATCAGAAGGGAATGCTCAAGACATTGAGGTTTACTACTCAAAGATCACGTCTTTGGATCTCTGAGAGATGGGTTTCAGAAGAGAGCAAAGCTCTTATGGTGGATTTAAAACCCCAGAAAATTTTTTTTAGAAAAGGGTTTCTTTGTTGTTCAAGATCCTTACCCAACGGAAAGTTCTGACAGAATTTAACTCTGGAATTGCAATGGGCAGAGAACTAAGCTCTGAAGAAGAGAATTAAATTCTCGAAGAAGACAAGGAAAGAAGAAGATGAAGGAACAGTGGCTTCCCAAAGGCTAAACCCTTGCATTTATAAGACGTGACAAAGGCGGTTCATCTCCCCGTTCCCCTAGGCAATCCAACGGCTGTAAAGGTGACAGCGTTGCACTCACGTGCAAGCCACGTGAGAACAACGCTGTGGAGGCATTTGTTCCCTTATAAAAAAATAAATAATGAATAAAAAGCGATGGGAAAAATTCCCCAAATGGAGTATCACGTGCCCACACGTGATGCGTCTTGGAGTAAAGATTATAGGCATTGCGCTTAACAAATAAGGTTGAAATTGAGCCTCACGTGCAGGCACGTGAGCATCTATATACAAAATATACAAGCGCCTTCCTAAAATAAATAACAGGCCAAAGAAGCTCACGTGTCAGCACGTGATGCTCTTTGTTAGTCTTAACTTGCCACACGTGACATTCCTGAAAATCAGCTCACGTGCCAACACGTGATGCCTTTCTCTGGGACTGCTCCATATAAGCAAACCAGTTTAATGCTATGGGAGTCGCATGCTACACATGAGGGTTCCTAATGCCTTCTGAGCCGATAGAACTAAATTCTTAATAGGAGGGATCAAAACCCTATTTGGAAAATATTTTCTTAGAACTTTCTAAACAAGAAAGATTACGCTCTGTAAAACAGAGCACCATTGGATTAAAGATCCAATGGTGATTAAAAAATCACCAAGCTACAGAATAAGCTATGTATGGGAAAATATTTCCCTAATCTTTCTAAACAAGAAAGATTGCGCTCTGTAAAACTGAGCACCGTTGGATTAAAAATCCAATGGTGATTAAAAATCACCAAGCTACAGAATAAACTCTGTATGAGAAAATATTTTCCCAATCTTGTTAAAAACAAGAAAAATATATTCTGTAAAACAGAAGTCCTTGGATCAAAAATCCAACGGCGGATAAAATCCCCGAATCAATTAAAAAAATCTCTCAATGAGAGATTTGCTTAACTAAATCAACAAACTAGCCTCTACTATAAAAAGGACCCAAGACTGAAAGGAGAAAAGGAGAACCCCCCCCACCCCCACCCCATAAGATTTAGAAAAACAAAAGAAGAAGAAGAAGAAGAAGAAGAGTTCACTTTGAAGAAAAGAAACCCTAGGTAAGAAAAAAGACCTAGAGATTATTTTATCTCCTCTTACAAGATATATAACTCTTCCAAAAAAGAACTTAGTTCTTCCTCTGGTTGAGGTTTGCAGAAGTAGATCTCCCCACAAGTTGAGAATTTAATTCTCATCGGGAAGATTCTGTTATGCGGTCCTAAAATTTAGAGGAAAGAACTAAGTTTGAAGAATTCAATTCTTCCAAAAGATATAGGAATTTAATTCCTCTGATAAAACTAGGGTTTAACCCTGCATAAGAATTTAATTCTTATAAAACAAAGGATCTGAAATTCTTAAAACTCAGGTCAAGATCTCTATGCACATAAAAAAAAGATTAGCGTACAACGCTATAACAATAGATCACGTGTTCCCATGTGAGCACCTCTGAGAAACAAAAAGGAACGACTGAGATCGAGTCACGTGATCCCACGTGCCCTAATATTGCTCAACACTTATAAAAGAAAAGGGGAATAAATCAAAGACAGATCCCATTTTTGGGGCGCCTCACGTGATCCCACGTGACCCCCTAATAGTGTTTAGCACTTATAAAAGGAAAGGGGAATAAATTCAGACAGTTCCTTCCCGGTGTACGTCGAAGAGAACGCGACGAGGCCGCTATGTATTTACTCTGAAGTAAATAAGCTAAGTGTATCTAAGTAATATAAATAAAAATGCACAAGAGACAAAGACAGTAGATATAACTGAACAACAACTTTATTTATTAATATTCTTTTGTACAATGCATGGAAAAGTAAATACATCTGAAAGAAAGCAATGCCTAAACAGTGTTATAACAGAAATGAAAAGTACTGAAATAAAAAAATGTGTATAATGAAGCTAGAACTTTGGGTCGTAGGCAAGATGATCCAAGTCCTCACTAGTAGGCTCGATCTCCTGGGTTCCCGATCACCTGACAACATTCCAAAGAAGAAAGAGAAGGAATGTCGTCAGCGAAAAATCGCTCGTTAAGTCCCAAAGAAAAGGGAGAAGCACTACTACAATATGGGGTTGCCCCTATGGACTCAGGAATTCGTAGGGGCAACTATTTCTTGCCCCTACGGATTTATCCGTAGGTCCACATCGTTGTCCCTACGGTGCCTCACGTTCTAATTTGTTGTTTGGCCCTACGGAGCCGCAAACGGTGGACCTACGGTTATGCCCGTAGGGGCATATAAATAGGTTATTAATAAAAAAAGCACAGAAAAGTCATTCATCGTTCCCAAAAATTCTCTATCTCACTCTCCCGCGCCTCATCGCCTGTTCCCGCGCCTCATCGCCTGTTCCCTCGCCTCGTCGCCACCGCGCTCCGCGCCTCGTCGCCACCTTCATCGGTTGTTCCCACAACTTCCTCGTCGACTTCCTCGTCGCCACCGTCCGTGACTCGTCGCCGATCGTCGTCGACCATCGATTTCTGTCGTCTCCTCCACCGCCCGGTTAGTAATTAAATCTCAAATTATTTATAATTTTGATGATGTTAGGTCTAGGGTTCAGGCCAGGTTCGGGTAGGGGTAAGGTTTTGGTGTCGGCATCGGCATCGGCATCGGGTTCGGTTAGGGTTAGGGTTAGGGTTAGGGTTAGGGTTCGGTTGGGGTTGGGGTTGGGGTTGGGGCTGGGGCTGGGCTGGGGCTGGGGCTAGGGTTCGGTTGGGGTTGGTGCTGGGCTGGGGCTGGGGCTTGGGTTCGGTAGGGGTGGGGCTTGGCTAGGGCTGGGGCTGGGCTGGGGCTGGGGCTAGGGCTGGGGCTAGGGTTCAGTTGGGGTTAAGGCTGGGTTGGGGCTGGGGCTAGGGTTCGGTTGGGGTGGGGCTGGGGCTAGCTAGGGCTTGGGCTTCATCGCCTGATATAGCGAAATACAAAGCGTACTTCAGTACACCCGACCTTATTGAGTTTCCTATTGAAGTTCTCGGTCAAACGACATATGCATATTTCTTTTCGCCATGAAATCCCAATTATCAAGCTACCGAGGACGAAAAGCCACATTTGTTAGTCGAGAGTCATGGTAATAGACTTGTCATTATAGATCATAGTCAATTGTTTTTCCTATCATTTTCATGATCCAGATGCTAATCAACTTGTTAGTTACTGTTTTTATGACGTATTTGTCTATATTTGTTGACAGTGGCCTTTCTTTTGGATGAACATGTTTTTTTGATGCATGTTTCAGTCATGTGAATTCATATGTTGCGTATAACGCTTTATGATATCAGTATCCTACATTTGTAGTTTTAATTGTTGATTGTTATAGATGAATGCCATTGCAATAATAGTTTTTGGTTGATATATTAATTTTTCAAATATTTGCATGTATGTATCTATGCCTTCCTGCATATATGTATATATGAGGATAATGGGTATATTATTAGGTTGTCGTAGGAGAAAATTTTCCTTCATATGGCTGTCAAAAGTCAATCCTTAATCTCTTTGTGGATGATCAGTTCTATCAATCTTGATCTCAATGGTTTAAAATCATGTTACACATACAACAAGAATACACAACAAACGCATCATTAGAGAGTGATTCAAGATGTTCAAGTTAAAACAAATATATGATACTGGATGATAATATGAAACCTTCATATTCTCATCGATACTCATATATGAAACTAAAAGCGCCACTTAGTCTCCGTCTATCGGTTAACATACGTTCGATGTTCGTCGTGACATAGAACTATACGAAGGTTGTTAAATATCGGACGGTATAGCTCGATACTAACAACCATCGTATAGTCTATGTGACGAGAAGATTCAATCGTATGATAACCGATAGATTTGTCCCGTATGGACAGGTTAGGAATGTATAAAGCAAACACCTTCATTCACTTGTGTTTTCATCCGTTTCAAGATATTTCGTCGGTACCTTTCCGCTGGTTCTCCGTGTACAAAGATAGATTAGATGTTCATTTCAACATTGTTTCGCCGCTTTGAAATGATTATCTATTCTATTACAGTGTACTCGGAGAACAGCGGGGAGGTGCTGCCGAAATTTACTCGAAACGGTTGAAAGCACAAGTGAATGGGTGTTCGCTCTATACATTCTTAATGGGATAGAAGCCTTACCCCCGACAGCCGGAACACACACATACAACAAGAATACACAACAAACGCATAATTAGAGAGTGATTCAAGATGTTCAAGTTAAAACCAATATATGATACTCGATGATAATATGAAACCTTCATATTCTCATCGATACTCATATATGAAACTAAAAGCGCCACTTAGTCCCCGTCTATCGGTTAACATATGTTCGATGTTCGTCGTGACATAGAACTATACGAAGGTTGTTAAATATCGGACGGTATAGCTCGATACTAACAACCGTCGTATAGTCTATGTGACGAGAAGATTCAATCGTATGATAACCGATAGATTTGTCCCGTGTGGACAGGTTAGGAATGTATAAAGCAATCACCTTCATTCACTTGTGTTTTCATCCGTTTCGAGATATTTCGTCGGTACCTTTCCGCTGGTTCTCCGTGTACAAAGATAGATTAGATGTTCATTTCAACGTTGTTTCATAGCTTTGAAATGATTATCTATTCTATTACAGTGTACTCGGAGAACAGCGGGGAGGTGCTGCCAAAATTTATTCGAAACGGTTGAAAGCACAAGTGAATGGGTGTTCGCTCTATACATTCTTAATGGGATAGAAGCCTTACCCCCGACAGCCGGAACACACACATACAACAAGAATACACAACAAACACATAATTAGAGAGGGATTCAAGATGTTCAAGTTAAAACCAATATATGATACTCGATGATAATATGAAACCTTCATATTCTCATCGATACTCATATATGAAACTAAAAGCGCCACTTAGTCCCCGTCTATTGGTTAACATACGTTCGATATTCGTCGTGACATAGAACTATACGAAGGTTGTTAAATATCGGACGGTATAGCTCGATATTAACAACCGTTGTATAGTCTATGTAACGAGAAGATTCAATCGTATGATAACCGATAGATTTGTCCCGTGTGGACAAGTTAGGAATGTATAAAGCAAACACCTTCATTCACTTGTGTTTTCATCCGTTTTGAGATATTTCGTCGGTACCTTTCCGCTGGTTCTCCGTGTACAAAGATAGATTAGATGTTCATTTCAACGTTGTTTCACAGCTTTGAAATGATTATCTATTCTATTACAGTGTACTCGGAGAACAGCGGGGAAGTGCTGCCGAAATTTACTCGAAACGGTTGAAAACACAAGCGAATGGGTGTTCGCTCTATACATTCTTAATGGGATAGAAGCCTTACCCCCGACAGCCGGAACACACACATACAACAAGAATACACAACAAACGCATAATTAGAGAGTGGTTTAAGATGTTCAAGTTAAATCCAATATATTATACTCGATGATAATATGAAACCTTCATATTCTCATCGATACTCATATATGAAACTAAAAGCGCCACTTAGTCCCCGTCTATCGGTTAACATACGTTCGATAATTTATTCTTTTCAACGATAAACGCACACACAAAGCATATACACGGATTTTCTCCTTTGTCAGTAACTATCCCGTTCTTATATTTCTCAATATAGTCACCATAACCTACAATTTATATGTTATACAGTCTAACATGGCCCATGAGTACGTCAGAGTTAAGGACTGGATGTATGTGGATTGGCAACAACGTATGCAACCTAAGTTTGTCGCGGGAGTTGCTGCTTTTATTGAATTTGCACGCGCATATAATAAGATCATAATAGAGAAGATTCTCTGTCTGTGCGATAGATGTGGCAATAAGTACTGGCAGAAGATAGAATTGGCAGAGCTTCATATTGTAAAATATGGGTTTTCTAGACTTTATACAACTTGGAAATATCACGAGGAAGGAGAAGAATGCAGTAATGCTGCAGAAGAAGAAGGAGAACACGATAATGCGGCAGGAGAAGAAGGAGAATTCGGTAATGCGGCAGAAGGAGAAGACGGTAATTTATTTCCATCAGAAGAAATGAAGGATATGGTAGAGGCTGCCCTAGGTGAATCTATTCGTACCGAAGATGACATTCCTTCCGGTCAAGGACCGCGTGCGGATAAATATGAAAATTTCATGAATGATGCTAGGAACCCAATTTATGAGAATGCGAAGTATTCCACCCTCTCATGGTTCGTCCAACTTTTCCAGATTAAGTGCCTAAATGGATGGAGCAATAAGTCATTCACAATGCTTCTTTCGTTCTTGAAAGATTCTATGCTCCCGGGAAATAACGTGCCCGACAGCTGGTACGGAGCCCAGAAGATGATGTCTGATTTGGGTATAAAGTGCGAGAAGATTCAAGCATGTCCTAAAAATTGCGTGTTATACCGAAAAGAGAATTCAGATTTGAAAGAGTGTCCAACATGCGGAGAGGCCAGGTATAAGCCGAAAGATTCTGATAAGAAACCCGATATACCTGTCAAGATAGCACGATACTTTCCTATAACACAGAGGCTACAGAGGCTATTCAGGTGCAAGAAAACAGCCGAGGCAATGATTTGGCATCACCGTGCTCCTCCAAGTGAAGATGGAAAAATGAGCCATCCAAGAGATTCACCGGCATGGAAGGATTTCGATAGGAGGCACGCAATATTCAGTAGCGATCCTCGCAATGTCCGGCTCGGACTGGCTAGTGATGGCTTCTGCCCATTCAACTATATGGCTGGAAGTCACAGCACATGGCCCATTGTAATGATAATTTATAATCTGTCGCCTTGGTTGGCTATGGACCAATCATACTTTATGATGCATCTTCTTATCGACGGACCAAACTTATCGGGAAACAATATTGACGTCTATCTCCGACCTCTGCTCGAGGAGTTGAAATCGTTGTTCATTGATGGTGTAGAGACATACGATGCAAACACAAATACAACCTTCATACTGCGTGCGGCTTTAATGTGGACAATTAATGACTTTCCTGCGTATGGAATGCTATCAGGTTGGTCCGTACATGGTCACAAAGCATGTCATCATTGCCATCAACACACAACATTGAAATTCTTGAATTTTAGCAGGAAGGTTTGTTATTGCGGCCATCGACGTTTCCTGCCTCCAGACCACCCCTATAGGTTAGACACGGTTCACTTTGATGGTCATCAGGAGCTTCTTGGACCTCCATCCACATTGTCCGGAGAGGACGTGACTGCTCAATGGGATGGTTACAATAATGTGACCTTCGGGATGGATCCGACGAAACAGGTCAAACCACCATTTTGGAACAAGTTAAGCATTTTCTTCGAGCTTCCGTACTGGTCAACAAATTTAGTGCGTCATTTTCTGGACGTCATGCATATAGAGAAGGGGGTATCAGAGCACATACTCAACTTGCTTCTTTGTAAAGACGGGAAATCGAAAGACAATCTGAATGCTCGGATGGATCTACAGGAGTGGGGAATAAGAAGTGAATTGCACCCTAGACCGGTAGCGGGTAAACCAGGCAAGTTTGTACTTCCCAATGCCGCTTATCATATGTCACAACCGGAGAAGAAAAGATTCCTGCAGGTGTTGCATGATTTGAAAGTTCCCACAGGTTTCTCAGGATCATTCAGCAAGAAAATAAAATTTGTGAAAGGCAAGATCGATGGGCTGAAAAGTCATGATCAACATGTTATCGTGGAGCACCTTCTTCCATTAGCCTTCAGGACTTCTCTCCCCGAATCGGTTGGTCTAGTGATCAACGACCTATGTTGTTTTTTCAGAAAGTTGTGTACTAAAACACTGGAGGTTATGACGCTGGATAAACTAGAAAATTCTATTGCGTTGATACTTTGCAAGTTTGAGCATATTTTCCCACCGTCATTCTTCGATATCATAATACACTTGACGGTTCATCTTGCAATTGAGGCTAAGTTAGCCGGACCGGTACAATATCGATGGATGTATCCCGTCGAGAGGTACGTGTAATTTTTCGTTTCGCGCAATTTTTAAATTTATTGTTGTCCTGTATGCCCGTATTTATTTATTCAACATATTTTCATTAGGTACCTCTACACTCTTAAAAAGTATATACGCAATAAAAATCGACCAGAGGGTTCTATCATGCAAGGTTATCTTCTTGATGAAGCAACCACATTTTGTTCCCGCTATCTGGACGAGAACATTGAGACAAGACTTAACCGGCCTCGAAGAATTCAAGACGGGCCATATGATAAAGCCGATTATAAGAGAGTAGACACTATGTTTATCAACAAGATATACCGTTTTATCTTGCTTAATTGCGCATGTCTTGAACAAATTAGAGAGTAAGTTTTTTTGGATTAATTGTTATATTTTTGTTTGTGTGTGTATAAAATGATATAATATTAATATCACCATTATTTGTCGAAAACAGAATTCATTTTAACGAGGTACGTGAGGGGCATCCTGATTGGAACGAAGAACGATTGGAAAAATATCATCGGGATAATTTTTGTGATTGGGTCACAGATCATGTAAGTTATTCGAATAACATTTTATTGCTATCAGTTTTAATCTAAACTTGTATCGTTATGTATTTTTCATAAAATTTGTTTTGTTAGATCCACGATCCGAACTTGTCTGCATCATTTGAGAGTGATTCAAGATGTTTAGCTCAATTTCCTAGTATGGAGGTTGCATATTACAAAGGATTTGGTTTCCTTGGATACAAATTCGAAGTTAAGGACATAGAAACATCTAGAACCACTCAAAATAGTGGGATTGCGACAGTAGGATCGGACGGTGTGATTTATTATGGGTACTTAAATTGTATACTCGGCATACACTATCCCAGACGATCAGAACCCTTTTATATATTCCAGTGTACTTGGTACGATACGCGAACCAATACGGATAAGTGGAGAAGCAATCTTGGGACTTGGAAAGATGAATATGGATTGACCAGTGTGAACACATTTCGATTTTACGGTCAGGAAGATCCGTTTATCTTTCTGAACCAAGCGTTCCAAGTATACTACTCACGGTGTTTGAAGCATCCGGGATGGAGTGTTGTATGCCGATGGAAACCCAGGGATATCTACGATGTCCCAGAATTCGAGGACAGCGATGAGGATGAAGAAGAGAGAAGGCTTAGAGTGCTCCGACCGTCTGTTTCGAATGACGAGTTGTCTTCGGCCGATCATGAAGTTACGTGGGTTAGAAATGACATCGACGATGAAATCCAAGTAGATATCTATAATGTGCCCACGAAACGAAAAAGGTTATCGGTAATGTTATATTATTACTTCACATTTTACTATCTATAAATATATAGTCAATACTTTTAATGATTGTCTAATGCGTCCACGAACCGTTTATCTAGATTTGATGACGATGACGATAACGGGAGAAGCGAGGGGCGGCAGGAGCTCCAGTCGCGGCACCGGCAGAGGCAGAGGCAGAGGCAGAGGCAGAGCGGTTCTGCCGCCCGGAGAGCTGCGTAGGGAGCTTCAGAGGGCCGGTCTTGCACCCAGATCGGAGACCCCTTCGGATGCCTCCTTCCGTGTGGACTTTGCCACACCTCCAGGTATATTTCACGCATATCCATTTTGAATGTAATATTATAGATATTCATGACTGTTTATGTCAAAATTACTTATATTGTCAATATTTGATTGTCTAGTTGTTGGTGATGCGTCCACATCAGGGACAGAGGCCACTCCCGCTCCTCCAGGTATGTTTATATATCATATAGTGCATGTATATTGATTTAGAATACTATATCATAAATATACACACAATCATTTTGCTCTTACTTAGATAGTAATTTTTATTATTGTCTAGCTGTAGGTGGTGACACCACCGCACCTGCGGGTATGTTTATATATCCTATGGTGCATGCATATTGATTTAGAATGTTATATTATTGATCTACACATTATTTTTGCAATTACTTATATAATCTATTTTTAATTGTCTAATTATAGATGGTGCGTCCACATCTGACGCAGGGGCCACTCCTGCCACTTCCGTACCCTCCGCATCGTCTGTAGGTTAGTATGAATAAATATTAAATATTTATTCATTTTACATATGCTCTATAGAATAAATATGAACTTCATGGAAATTTAGCGTCAATGTTTATTTTCTAGTTGGAGGGGATGCGTCCGCATCCGGGACACCGGCTGTTCATCACCGGAAGAACTATCGTCCCGCTCGTGCTGCTGCCCGGGCCCGGGCTCGTGCTTTAGTCACCGGAGGTATATATCACACTTCAATTTTCGTTTAACCTTGATTTCTTAATACAACTTTGTCTTAATATTGATTGTCTTGATATTTCTTGCAGACGCAGGGCCTCCCCATCCCCAGAGGGGGACTCGAGGCCCGAATCAGTCCCATAGGCTGAGGCCTGACAGAGCTAGGGGGAGGCAGCATTCCCCCTCTTTTTTACCCTTGATTATCGCTATACCGGTCCTCATGCCAAGAGGTTCGGCCGGTATATGGGGGATGAGAGCCGGCTCGTGAAGAACTATCCACTTCACGTTTAGTGGGGCGAGCAGCATCGGCACTCATTCACCCTCTTCTTTGATTAGGCTCGGGTATTAATATATATTTTCATTTGATTTATCCAATATATTTATTATTAACACTTGCAATCTAATAACAATGTTTTTTTTGTATTTTCAGTTGGATTACGATTTTCAGCCTGTACCCGACCCTAATCACCCTGGGAGGGTGCTCGACCTTCATGCTCTGTACAATGGCCTGATGAAGAACATGCAGACCAAGGTCCGATACAACAGGAATGAGCTGAAGGCCGACTGCTACTCCCTGTGGATGGCGACCCCCGAGGCAGAGAGAGCGGCCCTCCTATCTATTCCGGCCTTTGCGAGAGTCGACGTAGAGACATGGCCTCTATTATGCGAATATTTCGACTCTCAACGCAAACAGGTATGTATTTTAAATGTAATTCATTATTTAGTATATAATTTATTTTTTTGTGTTCCTTAATTAGAAAACTAAATGTGAATGTGTTGTGCAGAAACAGGCCGCTCAAAATATAGAGAATAGGAAGTCGGCGAAGAGGGGTCGCCCCATTTATACAGGTGGCTCGAGGAATATTACTCGAGCCATGGAGTTATCGGTAAATTACAATAGACCGGCCTTTGTGATATAATGCAATATTAAGAGTTATTTTCTAATATATCTAATATTAAGAGTTATTTTCTAATATTGCAGACAGCTCAGACCCTGGCGCAAGGTGGTACACCGAGCGTGCTGTCCGCATATCTTGCCGTCCACGGCACCTCGACAGATCCCGCCATGGGCGAGCTTCGATATCCCGACATCGCTACCCAGGAGTATTGCGTAAGTGTTAATATTTATTCAACCCCTATTTGAAATTTTAGTTTTGGAAGGTTCAAATTTAAATGATATACTTATATTTTACTGCTTAATATGGGTGTAGGAGCGGGTGGTTAGGCAGGACGAGGCATCGGGGATCGATTTTACCGGACAGAGCGATCCGAGGCTGCTGACTCCAGTCCTGGACGCCGCACACGGAGGGCACCACGGAGGTTGGGAGAGAGGCCGGGGACTAGGCCCTAACAGGGCCCATATGAGGTTGGACTCCACCACGGCGGTTACTTCCTCCGTCTCCAGTGAGCGACGTATCCAGCAGGAACTGGAGAGCTTGAAGGCCACCGTTCAGGAGTTGAAGGAGATGCTGGTATGTATACTACTTAATAGTAAAATATCATGTCATATTATAGATATCAACATATCCAATATTAGTACGTAGCCTGAGCTTATTTGGTTGTAGACTTAGCTTTGATTAATCATACATACATATCTAATTAAAATAAACTACGGTTTTCCAAACTAGATATCCAAATGGGGTTTCGAAATAACTTGATAATGATACGAATTCGAATAATACACAGTTCTTACTTGCTTATTATACACGTTAGGTCTAGACGCGACAGGGTATATCGGCCAAGCTTCCACATGCATCTCCTTCGGCTGTGGCTCCGCAAGCCACTACATCGGCTGCGGTTCCGCAGACAGCTCCTATAGATCCACCGCCCGCTCAGACTCCCGCAGTCGCGGCTCCACAAGCCACTACCTCGACGGCGGCTGCGCAGACCACATCGCCAGCTCCACAGCCCGGTCAGACTCCCGCGCACTCCGTATTGCATGATTTATTGACCGAGGAGCAGGCGCGCCAGATTCTGGCGTTTATCAGAGGTGGAGCTGGACCGAGCTAGGGTAGCTTTTTGATTCTTATATTTTAAACATGTATTTATTTATATGATACATATTGTACTACATTTTGGACGATATTGATATTGGTGGTGTTTGCGTGTTTATATTTATATCATGTTCTGCTTTTTGGTTTCTTTTGTATATTATATGCGTGAGATGTGATTATGAATACTGGGATATATGTTCTGTGTGATGATTAATTTTATATTTGATCGATATATATATTATTGTGCACAGGGCGAGAAAAAAATAGGCAGGCCTTTTTTTTAAAAAACTGATATTTTGCCCCTACGGATTAATCCGTAGGACCCAACGTTGCCCCTACGGAGTAATCCGTAGGGGAAAAATATCAGGATAACTGATATTTTCCCCTGTGATCTCAGTATTAGGGGGTTAATCTTGCCCTACGGATATATCCGTAGGGGCAAACAAATGCCCCTACACAGTGATCCGTAGGGGCAAAATATCAGGATTCCTGATATTTTGCCCCTGCGGATGGGTACCTATGCATTTCTCCATAGGGACTACTACTTGGCCCTACGGATTCATCCGTAGGTACACCTAATCTATTTTATAAAACCGTAAATAAAATAAATTTTTTGCCTCTACGGCCTATTCCGTAGGGCAAACTGAACCTACACAGAACTCCGTAGGGGTAAATTTTTGTCCGTAGGGGCAAGTTCAAGGCTTCGACTTGCACCTACGGCGTTTGTACCTACAGGGTATTTTCTTGTCCCTATGGATATATCCGTAGGGGCAGTGGTTTTCTCCTACGGATAAATCCGTAGGGGCAACCCTTATTTGTAGTAGTGAAGTAGAAAAGACAGAAAGAGAGAGAGAGCATGGCTTTTAAAGTTGTATTATATTGTTATAATGTTGTATTTAGTGTTAACGCTGTTGTTTGTAGCTTGGTACAGAAGGATACCAGTGTATACGAGAGGAGTCTCTATATGCCAGAGACTGATGCAAATGGAAGTACAAGGCCCCGTCGATAATACCACGGAACAATGACATGGATGTAATTACGTCTTAAGTGACCACCTTGTGCCACTTTTAACATAGTATGTACCAGTCTACCCCTTTATAAACCCCGGGATGCTTTGTTTGTATTGTTGTATTGCATTGTAATTGTATTGTCTTGTAATATAGCTTGTACAAATGGATGACTTGCCGAAACCATGATATCAATAAATGGATGTAACTGGAGAATCATGGATGTAACTTGAGAATCATGTGAATGGAAGTATATCCATGGTTCGGTTCAGTCAATATAGATTGAATATATTGCATACATGGATTCATGGATTCATATTGGGTTACAGATTGTAGATGGTACTTGAATCATATTCAAGTCATATTATTTATAATGAGACTCAGTCTGAGTCAGAACAATTAGAAAAGAAATTGAAGTCCTGATTGTCTTGATGTTATCGGTAACCGTTGCACATGGGCGGCATGATTTGTGTATTTTTCAAAAACGATTACCGTGTTGATAACACCGTTGTTAAGTTGTCTACCTTAAATAGGCAAGCATCCACTTCTCCGGCTCCCTGAGGCTCAAGAGATTGGTCCCGCTTAAACCTATATTTAATAGAGCCCTTATGATAATTTATAGAACTTGAGGGGGTTTTATATAAAAATACTTTTATATAATTTTCAAAATACACCCCAAATATTTAATTATCATGTTTAGAGTTGTCATAGATGTAGATTTTATATTTATGATATTTCTAGTGAAAATAACCTAATTTCATAATATAGGGTATTTAATTGTAATATTGAACTTGTATGGAATTCATGGTATTTTAATGTAAAGTGATTCTTTTGATTTAGAAAGGTTGGACTATTTATATCATATCAAAAATAGGTATTTTGATAATACATATATATATATATATATATATTATATAAAATAATTTTAATATATTATCTTCTAGAAATCTCATTTTCTTAAGATATTCGTATTTTAAATCTCTCGAGACCGAATGCTCCTTGCGGAGGTCGCATCTCTCACTACTAAGCCCAAGGATGTGTGATAATCCGCTGCATCCCAATCGGGTCCCCCAAAATGGGTTGTAGCGGCGCTTTGCAAAGATTTATAAACAATACGTAATCTTGTAAAAAATGGTTTTAATAGTTAGTGGTATTTGTATGTAAAGTTTCGTTTTCCCGTATTCTATATTCCCGAAAGGTATTGTGCTATATTGCATATGAGTATTGTGAGAAGGTAGGTCATTACCTCGTGATCTATCTAAAAGTATAGCAAGATTAAGGATGTTTTAAAGACGAAACTAAACTACATGGTATTTTACTGAAAAAGAGTAGTAAAAATTACAAAATGAAATATATTGTCATGAAACTTGTTCAACATGTTTATTAATGATTAATAGTCAACATGTAAGGGTTTTGGTATGTTTGTATTTAAGAAAAGGTTGGATTTTTAGGAAGAACCGAATCGGAAATCGGATTAACTCCGATTCCGTCGGGTTTTAGAAATACGTGTTTTTAGAAAAGAATAGAGAAGAGTGAGGTGGGAATTACGGGTTTTTATTATAGATAAGAGGGAGAGGAAGCAGTAGGAGGCGCCGGTGTATCGTTTCGTCGCCGGGAGCTCCTAGGGTCGTCGTCGGAATTTCGCCGGAGCTTCGCCCCTTTGCTAACTCCAAATGCACACTAGAATTCTTTAGAGTTTTTTTGAGAGTTTGGACAGAATTGTGAGTGAGGGGTGTGTGTCTAGGGGTGGTATTTATAAGGTAAAACTAGGGTTAGGGTTAGGTGAAGGGATGTGAGAAAATTGTATTAAATTGTATTAAAAATAGGGTTTAATGGGATTTTAAAGAGCTCTGTTAAACTGCAGGAAAATTAAACTATACAGGGGTACTGGGGAGTTCAAGAGACACAACTTTTATGTTGGGGAAACGGCGATCCGGCCGAGTCCGGCCGGCGGCGGCGGCCGAGTCCGGCCGGCGGCGGCGGCCGAGTCGTCGGCCGATTCGGGCCGAATAAGGCTGAGGTCGTTCGCCGTGGGTCTGTCGTCGTTTAGTCTTCCCCGTAGTCCAGTTTGTTTTACATGTGTAGTGGGGGTTTTACGAGTTATGCACGTGTAGACCCTTAGACTTCTAAAAATTCAAAACAAAACAATATTAAAAATAATGTGGGGGATGGGATTTGAACTCTGGTGCTTTGGTTCAGTAGTGTAAGTTCTTACCAATGAGCTATAAGCTCCTTCTTGCTACTAAAAAGCAAAACAAACTTATAACTTGTGCTCAGGCAAAAATACCCCTTTCTGTATTTTTTTGAAAAATTGTACAAAAAGTTGTACAGAAAGTTTAGGGTTGTTACATTCTACCCTCCTTATAAAAATTTCCTCCTCGAAATTTGTAAAAGGAAAGTGTAACAGATTCAAGGAAAGTTTAGTGACTGAAATACTGATAGTGTATGAAAAATAACAAAGTGATACAAGGGTTTTTAAAATGTGAAAGAGATTTACTAGTGTTATCTTGGTCAACTGTCTCGGCTTCTACGGCTGCTAAGGTGTAAGCCTGTCGCCGTGACACGTTCCTCCTAACTGGAGGCACATTCCTCTGTCCTCGAGGCATGTTCCTCGGTGCCTGATGGAATTTGCGATTTGGCTGTGCAGGAAATCCACGTGGAGGTGGTGCTGGGAGTGCAGGACAAGTTGCAGGAGCCTGGATAGCTGGCCGCTGCGGGTAGTTGGTGTGTATGTGAGCTGAGTTGCGTCTATAAGGACAGTTTCCAATGCCGCGATCGGATGCGCCACAGACCAAGCATAGGCCTTTTGCGTGCCTACAGTCCTTCCACAAGTGTCCTTCTCTCTTGCAATAAAAGCAAAAATCAGGACTTGGCTGGTTATCTGTTACTTCCGGTCTTCTCGGTTCAACGGTTGGTCTTGTAGAGGCTCCTCCTGCCATCTGATTGACAGGGTGCTTCACTCCGGCAAATTGAGGTCTGCCCATTCTCTTTACTACTGCCTCGTATCTTCGGGAAGCCTTCAGAGCCGATTCATGAGTCGGAAAATCTCCTGTGGCTAGTGCAGCCTGGATCTCCGAATCTAAACCTTGTTGAAATCGACGGGCTCTGATCTCATCCGTCGGTATCAGGTGTGCCGCAAATCTGTTAAAGTATTGTGTTAGCTGTGTAGTATGTGATATATTGAAAAAAATTGAATTATTGAGACATATCTTACCGACTGAGAATGGTGAACTTAGCGTCATACGCATCCACGGACTTGGTCCACATCGAACCATATTGCAGATGGATGAACTGTTGTTCCATGTCGAACCTGGCAGTCTCAGGGAAGTACTTAGCGTCGAACATGTCGCGGAAAGTCTTCCATTCGATGGGTTGTTCAAGACGGCTTTCTTCCGCCTTCCACCAATTCCGTGCATTGTCCGTGAGCTGCAGTTTTGCAACACGGACCCAAGCTCCCTCTGGCACTTATGCCGCTGCCAGATCATCTTCGATACTCTGAGCCCATTCCTCAGCTTCCAGTGGGCTTTCCTTTCCTGAGAACTGTTTGGGGTGCAATTCCCTGAATTGCTTCACCCCAGGTGCTTCTGCCTCGGGACGGTTCATTAAAAGAGCAGTCTGCTGCGCTGTCCCTCTAGAAGGCTGCGGATCGCCTCAAGCAGAACCGTCTGCTCATTGAGCGGAGCAGGGACGGCAGGTGTGAATGGTAGTCGAGGTGGAGTGTTGTTGAAATTAGTGCTGGTGTTGTTTGGGGAATCCATAACCTTGACTGAAATTTTTTGGGTTAGGACAGATTCAAAGTATATGAAATGATAAGATTCAAGGAACATGAATTGTAGAGAATGTTTTAGTTGCTGGTTTTTGTGTTATATTGCTTAGGTTGTTTATGCAGAAAAGAACTGCATGATAGTATTCCATACAGCTCTGATCTGCATGGGCCACCAACAAAACCTGTCACGCCCCACTTCCTAGTGTACGGCGAAGGGAACTCGACGAGGCCGCTACGTATTTACTCTGAAGTAAATACTCTAAGTGTATCTAAGCAATATAAATAAAAATGCACAAGATACAAAGACAGTAGATATAACTGAACAACAATTTTATTTATTAACATTCTTTTGTACAATGCATGGAAAAGTAAATACATCTGAAAGAAAGCAATGCCTAAACAGTGGCATAACAGAAATGAAAAGTACTGAAATAAAAAAAATGTGTACAATGAAGCTAGAGCTCTAGGTCGTAGGCAAGCTGATCCAAGTCCTCAATAGTAGGCTCGATCTCCTGGGTGTCCCGATCACCTGACAAGATTCCAAAGAAGAAAGAGAAGGAATGTCGTCAGCGAACAATCGCTCGGTAACTCCCAAAGATAAGGAAGAAGTAGAAAAGACAGAAAGAGAGAGAGTGTAGCTTTTAAAGTTGCATTATATTGTTATAATGTTTTATTTAGTTTTAACGCTGTTGTTTGTAGCTTGGTACAGAAGGATGCCAGTGTATATGAGAGGAGTCTCTATATGCCAGAGACTAATGCAAATGGAAGTACAAGGCTCCGTCGATAATACCATGGAACAACGACATGGATATAATTACGCTTAAGTGACCACCTCGTGCCACTTTTAACATATTCTGTACCAGCCTACTCCTTTATAAACCTCGCGATGTCTTGTTTGTATTCTTGTATTGCATTGTAATTGTATTGTCTTGTAATATAGCTTGTATAATTGGATGACTTACCAAAACCATGATATCAGTAAATGGATGTAACTGGAGAATCATGGATGTAACTGGAGAATCATGTGAATGGAAATATATCCATGGTTCGGTTCGGTCAATATAGATTGAATATATTGCATATATGGATTCATGGATTCATATTGGGATTGTAGATGGTACTTGAATCATATTCAAGTCATATTATTTATAATGAGACTCAGTCTGAGTCAGAACAATTAGAAAAATTGAAGTCCTGTTTGTTTTGATGTTATCGGTAACCGCTGCACATGGGCGGCAGGATTTGTATCTTTTTCAAAGACGATTACTGTGTTGATAACACTGTTGTTAAGTTGTCTACCTTAAATAGGCAAGCACCCACTTCTTCGGCTCTCTGAGGCTCAAGAGATTGGTCCCGCATAAACCTATATTTACTAGGGTCCTTAGGATAATTTATAGAACTTGAGGGGGTTTTATGTAAAAATACTTTTGTATAATTTTCAAAATACACCCCAAGTATTTAATTATCTTCTTTAGAGTTGTCATAGATGTAGATTTTATATTTGTTATATTTATAGTGAAAATAACCTAATTTCATAATATAGGGTATTTAATTGTAATATTGAATTTGTATGGAATTCATTGTATTTTAATGTAAAGTGATTCTTTTGATTTAGAAAGGTTGGACTATTTATATCATATCAAAAATAGGTATTTTGATTATATATATATTATATAAAATAATTTTAATTTATTATTTTCTAGAAATCTCATTTTCTTAAGATATTCATATTTTAAATCTCTCGAGACCGAATGCTCCTTGCGGAGGTCTACATCTCTCACTACTAAGCCCAGGGATGTGCGATAATCTGCAACATCCCAGTCGAGTTCCCCAAAATGGGTTGTAGCGGCGCTTTGCAAAGATTTATAAATAATACGTAATCTTGTAGAAAACGATTTTAATAGTTGGTGGTATTTATATGTAAAGTTTCGTTTTCCCATATTCTATGTTCCTGAAAGGTATTGTGCTATGTTGCATATATGTGTTGTAAGGAGGTATGTCATTACCTCGTGATCTATCTAAAGTTATAGCAAGATTAAGGATGTTTTAAAGACGAAACTAAACTACATGGTATTTTACTGAAAAAGAGTAGTAAAAGTTACAAAATGAAATATATTGTCATGAAACTTGTTCAACATGTTTATTAATGATTAATAGTCAACATGTAAGGGTTTTGGTATGTTTGTATTTAAGAAAAGGTTGGATATTTAGGAAGAACCGAATCGGAAATCGGATTAACTCCGATTCCGTCGGGTTTTAGAAATACGTGTTTTTAGAAAAGAATAAAGAAGAGTGAGGTGGGACTTACGGGTTTGTAGTATAGAGAAGAGGGAGAGGAAGCGGTAGGAGGCGCCGGTGCATCGTTTCTTCGCCGGGAGCTCCTAGGATCGTCGTCGGAATTTCGCCGGAGCTTCGCCCCTTTGCTAACTCCAAATGCACACTAGAATTCTTTATAGTTTTCTTGAGAGTTTGGACAGAATTGTGAGTGAGGGGGGGTGTCTAGGGGTGGTATTTATAGGGTAAAGCTAGGGTTAGGGTTAGGTGAAGGGGTATGAGAAAATTGTATTAAAAATAGGGTTTAATGGGATTTTAAAGAGCTCTATTAAATTGCAGGAAAATTAAACTATACAGGGGTACTGGGGAGATCAAGAGACACAAATTTTGTGTTGGGGAAACGGCGTTCTGGCCGAGTCGCCAGCCGATTCGGGAAGAGTCAGGCCGGGGTCGGTCGCCGTAGGTCCGTCGTCGTTTGGTCTTCCCCCTGATCCGGTTTGTTTTACATGTGTAGTGGGGGTTTTACGAGTTATGCACGTGTGGACCCTTGGACTTCTAAAAATTCAAAACAAAACAATATTAAAAATAATGTGGGGGATGGGATTTGAACTCTGGTGCTTTGGTTCAGCAGTACAAGGTCTTACCAATGAGCTACAAGCTCCTCCTTGCTATTAAAAAGCAAAACAAACTTATAACTTGTGCTCAGGCAAAAATACCCCTTTCTGTATTTTTTTGAAAAATCGTACAAAAAGTTTAGGGTTGTTACAGTTCCCATTTTTGGGGCGCCTCACGTGATCCCACGTGACCCCCAATAATGCTTGGCTCTTAGAAAAGAACAGGTGGATAAATCCAAAGGAGGCAGTGCCCAACTCGGGGGCGCCTCATGTGTCCACACGTGATGGCCATAAGATTTAAGTGTTTAATACTTATATGTATAGACGGGGATTCGAACCCAAGGGCACTACACCAACTTTCAGATGCCTCACGTGCCACACGTGAGCGCTCCAAATTGCAGTGTTTAACACTACTTTAGAACCTCACGTGGGAGCACATGAGCGCCAAGCAGATATCAGTATTTAACACTATGATAGGCCAACCTTAGCCCAAATTAGCCAAGTCTCTCGAGGCCAAAACCTTTTGACCATCAATCAACCGAGCCCCTATATACTCAGGTCTCTCCAAATCGATCTTAGTTCCAAAGGTGACTGTTCATATCATAATATTGCATTATTATATTCCTCATTCCTATTCATTTTACAAATAAACAGGTGCTTTTGACCCATATCTGCTACATAGTTGCAGGTTACAGGTTCTCGGAATAAAAACATTGAAAAAGATGAAAAAACGATACAAAAGTGAGAGTACGACCAACGAATGGAAGAATCTTGATCAAGCCTACATTTTGGAGAATAAACGAAGATCAATAAATAAGTTCACAGAGTACAAAGACAGCGCAAGGTTCAAGACTTCGTCACAAAGCAACGGTAAAAGTCCACTACAATTATTCACTGTGGAGATCTGGAAGAGAACCAGAAGACATTCAGAAGAACAAACTGAAGAAAATAGAAGTAAAAATGCAACAGAACAACCCCAGGAAAAATCAGCCCAAGATGCCACTATTTGGCCGCGGAACCGCGGCCAAAAAGGGCCTATGGCCGCGGTTCCGCGGCCGTGTTTTACCCGTGTCGGTGCAGAAAATTCGTGGCATCTGGAGGCGCGTTGACTAGTCTTCTCTAGGGGTATTTTTGTAAAAGCAGGTGTGCGTCGATTGTAAACCTAGGGTTTTCTATGTCATATAAATAGAAGACCTAAAACTTGTTTTAGGTTATACCTCTTTTTATTCATCTATTCAGATCTGAAAATTCCTGTGTAAATGTTTGGAGAGAGCCATCAATAAAGTAAGTGATTTTATTTAATTGCCTAGTTAATTTTTATTCTGCCTTAGTATAGATTTTTCATTCTTTGCCCTAGTTAGATAGTTAGAGATGTTTTTCAATTCCCTAATGAGCGAGTAGTCTCCTCGCTTGTTAGGATTAGATTTGGGGAAGGCTTGAGAGATGAAATCTCTCACCCCTTTCTTGCCCCATCACATATAATTAATAGGACTCCATGCATACATATACACATCGTTCCCTACGGCACCTTACCCCAAGAGGTAACGGTGATACCGTAGTATAAACGACCGGTTGTGTATGTTTTCCATGGAGGTTAGGGTAAGAATTAAGAAAAGAAGGACTAGAACCTAGAGGAAGAAACATCGTTTCTTCCCGATGGTACTAATCCCCTTTATTAATTGTTACCATAACACCTAAAGAGATCTAAATTAGGGCATTGAAAGCGGTGAGGAAATCTTTAATTTCCGAACTTAACCTAAACCTAAACCTAGCAAGATTCTAGTCTTAATATAAATCTTAGTTTTTAGCGAAAATCCATTCACACCGTTTGGAATTAACTCGTTAGACCAAATTAGGAAATACACAACATCCCTGTGGACCGACCCGTACTCACCGGCTAGCTACCAAGTGACGCCGTTCTTGATTGCGGTTAATAAATATTCTTTGATTAATCTTTTGAAAGCGCATAAGCACGCTAAATCACATACCAAATCAGTGACCGATGATCTCCTGACACATGGCATCTAAAATGATGTTCGTTCCACCATGACCTCTCCCTTCAATCCGGTGTTCGGTTCAAGGGTACATCTCTCAACATCTCTGATACATGTCGTTATAATTCTTCAACGATGTCAGAGAGGTGGAGGGTCCCGACAACCAACAGCTCTTGGATGCACTCCTAAACCCATGAGCATACCCCAATGGACCGTAATGTCCTTAAACTAGCTGCGGACCACAACGTCCTTAAACTAAACCCTTATACAAAAAGAGGTGATCTATAGACCGTAACGAGCTTAAACTAAAGCAATAGAGCCCAAATGCTCTTTTGTTGGGTCAGAATGATCTCAAAATCATGTTGAGTAGATCTTAGTCTAAAGTTAGACTAACATATTCTTAACAATCATTTAAGTTGATCTTAAACCCAAAACAAGATTAAAAATTCTTAAATCAAACCAAACCCAAATCTAAGAAAATACGGATTTAGACTAATCCACGCCCTACGGGTGATAATACAAATTAGTCTCCGTATACAATCCACGGGCAACCAAAAAAATAAAACAAACACACACGACACAAAGTGACCTTCTGGAACAGGAGAAAGTGGTTATCGCTACGCGTTAACGTAATTAAGTGCAGGGGTTTGCGCCTGCAGGGAAGAGCGTCCCCACAATCAAAAACCCCTCGCCAACGATGGGGAATCTGACGAAGTCTGCTATAACGGCCGCATCCGTCCAAACCTCCGATACACGGTGCCATAAATCAACTTGGCATCTACAGAGAGGTGGACGGATAAATCCAAATAGCATCTGCCCCTAAATTCAGCATGACGTTTGTCTTCCCGGTTTTCGGCGGTAAACAACCGCCATATCTTAGTTTAATTTTATCCATCTCGTTTAAATCTCAAGATATCTCATAATCAAATATTTATTAAATCATTATATATTTATTTAAATTCTTTTTTAAATCTTATTAGGGGGTATATGTATTTAATATTATATTATTGCATTATGGCTTAAATATTTACGTATATGTGTTATTCTCTAAAATATATTTTTGTCGAGTTTTTGGTGAAGTTTGGTAGTAATTTGATATTATCTGTAAAACCTAAAACTATAATATATATATATATATATTACTATACTATAAATAATAAACAATATATATATATATATATATATATATATATATTTAAAAACTCTCTCTCCCTGAAGTTATAAAGGAAAAACAAATCTCGAAATCCACTACTGAAATCCATTTATAGTATAGTCAAAATCATAATATGTATATAGTACGCATCCTTATAAAATCCTCTAAAACTGAATAAAACACATGCACAATATTTTTTGAATCGTCGTGCGATGCGTAGCTCACAGTTCAAATGGCGGATGCTCATTTGTAAAGTAGTAGATATACGTTCATATATGTTTGCTTAAGATTTATGTTCCGCCTTTTTGAAATATCCCAAAAGGTTTTCCTTTAGAAAAGTTCGTGTCACTCACGGATACGTAGGAAATAGCGAGACTATAGCTCTTCTTTAAAAACCTCTTGGTAACTTTTGATGCATTTGAGAGTACTCAGATACTGTTCTTAGATCAGTCCTGCTCGGCTACTATATAATATAGTACTCAATATCAAAATATAATGCTTAAGAGCAAAAATCAACCTCAAAAGGCGTATCTAACATCACGTGCGTCTGGTGCGCGGGGGTATTAAAACCAAACACAAGTGCCACAAATGTGCACAGAAGTAAAACTAAGTGCAACAGATGTACACGAAAGCATCTGTCAAGTGCAACTAGTGTGTACGACGATAATATCAAGTGCATCTAGAGTGCACGAAAAACTCAACCCGGTGCATCTAACATGCATGAATAAAATCTCAATCAGGTGCATCTGGCGTACGAAAAATCTCATACCATGCGCCCAATATGCGCGAAAATCCAAATCAAGTGCATCAGATCCACACAAAAAAATATCTAGTGAAGGAAAGCGCACGAAAATAAACGTTAAGTGCAACGGTGCACGAAAACATAATCTAGTGCAACAAATGCACGGAAACTTAAATCAGGGGCACTAGGTTCCCGAAAACTCATAAATGTCTCAAATGTGCACAAAAATAACACCGAGCATGCCAAGGTGTATAAAATCATAAACGTGTGCAACTGCGTGCACAAAATCTGTACTAATGCACTGCAAGCATATGTGAGCTGTACCGAGTGCATAAATCAAGTCAAGTGCATATGACATGCATGAAATTAAATAAGACGGTATCGAAATCCACAAAATCATAAATATGTGCAACCAAGGCACAAAATCGATATCAAGTGCAATAGATATGCACAAATCATAAACCAATGTAACGGTGTATAATACATAAATCAAGTGCAATAACTGTGCACAATAGAAATATCCAGTAGGAGCAGTCATGGTGCACGAAAACAAATATCACGAAGCTCAATCATTGAAACTCAAATCCAAGCAATAACAGTATGATACTCGGATCACAAAATGCAAATTGCAATAAATGACATTGAGATACACCTCTTTCAATGTCGAAAAATGCTGGTGCGCCCAAAACTGGTAGAGCAAGAACATCCGCTTGCTTCCTGCTCATGGTCTGGCGTTCTCTGTCTCTGGGTCCTTGTTTTTCCTCTGTGGATCACCGATCCATAATCTTTCTGCTCGTCGACCCGGTTGGGTATAATAACGTAAATAGTTCCACTCTGGCACTCTACTGATTTTCTCTTAGCCAATTAACATGACCACTAGCAAAACGGCACGTTACTGATGGCGGCATTTGGCCCTCTGATTACGCGCGATATAACTGATCCTGGGTGCAAATCTTTATCGCTGCGGCATCCTGAAAAGAACCTGCTTAAGGTCTCTTCCGATTTCACCTATGCTGAACTGCACGGAGGTTGGCACTCTATTCTTAACCCTTTTCTCTTATCCGGATAGCTGCGTCCTCATCATGGCTTTTCTCTGAAATTTGGTTGTATCCAATGCCTCTATATACATATCAATCCTCTGGCATCAACAGTGAGCAACAACAGTTCGTTAATATCTCGCACGAACCTATTGTTCCACTTGTCATCATTATCATCCACTTCGATGACATCTCTTGCTGTCTTCGTACGGCAATTCATTCTTGGCTACAGTCAATCCGGAGTCTCTCATAAGAACTCGAAATTACGAATATCTAGCCGGACACGTTCTCGGGAACTCGTCCCAATCATCGGAGGTATATGCTTCATTCGTCCTTTCTCGATCAACTAACAACGCATCTGGGTGAGGTCCTTCTATCTGAAGCTGGTCAACTTACTGATTTCACATCGGAGTTGTTGGATATGTATCCCCTAGAGGCCAGTATTGTATATGTATACATATGGATGATGGGGATATGTATGTACAGGACAATCTTGCTCAGTATATAGTATATTATTTGACTTGTTTTTGTCAGGATATGTGGGTTTATTTCTGTTGATGTTATATCCAGCTTGCACATATTGATAAAGACTCGATACAGTAGTATACTATTATGGTTTGCCTTTATTTTAACATGTGCATATGTTATATATATCGACCATATGTTGATAAAGCCCGTAGGATCTTGCTTGACTACCAGCGTTATGATGGCGATCATACTTGTGGGAGCTGGGTAATCTATAAGCACATCCTTAAAAATCCCAAGTCGCAGGAGTATCGAGATCGGGCATTGATACTCCAGAGTAGACTTGCGTATACGTTTCGAGACCTCGACGAGGGGCGGTGGTTGGTCCCACAACCATTGGTGTGATCACCTAAGATAGTATGCGGATGCTCACTGGGGGTGAGTACACTGGACGGACTCGCTGAGAACCTCTAGATGGTATTGTACCTATCGTCAGATAACGGTTCTCATGTGACATGTGTACAGGTTAGTCTTTGGACCTGAGATCATCATTTGTCCCGTGTAAGTTCCCGCTGTGCTTTGATCACTGCCTTACCACGGCTCTACTGAGTCGTGCAAACAGGTTTTGGTTGGGTACAGTCCCGAGCCACATGGAGGCAGTGAGTGATTGTCAGGGATTCGTCTCTCCCGGTATTGGGAGTTGATATCGCACTGTGATTCGATCGGTCAGGACCATAAGACCTTGGCCAAGGCAGCAGGGATTTACTGATAGGTTGATCAGTAGTTTTCTAGATTGGTCCTGAGCCACATCAGCACGACTTATCGGGTTATTAGGGTCTAACGTTTACCACCCCCTAAACCTGGTATGCGATACTCTTAGACGAAGAGACTGGATTGTACGGATATTGTCATGGATAGGCTCAGTAGGAGTTCGGACGAGTTTGCTCGTCGGTGTAATGCCCCAGATGGAGTTGGGGATGAATACCACCTACCCCGTGAGAAGTGAGATGTTATCCAGTATCGAGGTGGGGATGTAACCGATACGGATACACACGGTGACCCACTGTAGAACAATGGAGAGTATCGAATTCCATTCCGAAAAAGAGCACGATCAGAACTATAAATGGAATGATACCACTCCTATAACACGGAGGCGCCTTTTGGATGAATTGGAACTCCGAAGTTTGAAGAACTCCGTAGTTAAGCGTGCTTGAGCTAGGGAAATTCTGGGATGGGTGACCTACTGGGAAGTAGCCCCCTTCTTGAGTCCGGTTCATTCAAAGGGACAAAACCGTGCGGTTTCGGCCAGAGTGGATAATACCATCTGTATTTGGGGGTGGGTCATGACAAATATGGTATTAGAGCCGGTCCCTCAAAAGTAGGTCTGTGGTTCGAGGACGAACCATTGTTCTAAGTGAGGGGGAGTGTAATACCCCAGGTGGAGTTGGGGATGAATACCACCTATCCCGTGAGAAGTGAGATGTTATCCGATATCGAGGTGGGGATGTAACCGATACGGATACACACAGTGACCCACTGTAGAACAATGGAGAGTATCGAATTCCATTCCGAAAGAGGACACGGTCAGAACTATAAATGGAATGATACCACTCCTATAACACGGAGGCGCCTTTTGGATGAATCGGAACTCCGGAGTTTTAAGCATGCTTGAGCTAGGGAAATTCTGGGATGGGTGACCTACTGGGAAGTAGCCCCCTTCTTGAGTCCGGTTCATTCAAAGGGACAAACCGTGCGGTTTCGGTCAGAGCGGACAATACCATCTATGTTTGGAGGTGGGTCATGACAGTCGGCCTTCCTTTTCGACAGGTACCTGGGTAGCCGTTACGTATAACTAGTGCCACTGATGTGTTTGTAGTTAAACCTACTGCCAGCATACTGTTGAGTCTTTAGAGTCTCATACAGAGGGTTTCCCTGCTTCAGGCGAAACGATATAGAGGCCGTATGGTTTTACGGCAGGGTTCGATCACATACGTACACTTGTGCACGTACCGGATCCTAGTATTATATTCTTGGATTATTTTGTCTCTTTGTATTCGTATTTTTCGAAATACGAATACGGGTATGTATATACGATGAGGGGCATTCTTGTAATTGTATAAGATGCTTCTAGAAGAAGACACCTCATTATTTAGATTTACCATTTTTTATAATGGATTAATGAGGTGGAGAAATGAGGTGTACATTTTCATTAAATGAAGCATGGCTAGCTTGATGACTCATTTCATGACTCATGGTTTACTATTCTTCTATGCTTGATATTTTGTGGAGATATTTTTGCTTGCATTATTATCTCATTCACTTATCCATTCTTCATTTTTTTTCTAGCTCACTCTACACTCTCATCTTCTTCTTGCTCTCTTCTTCTAATACTAACCCTAATTGTCTCATAAGTTGAGAAACCTAGGGTTAGTGAGACAAAGCATTTCATAATCACTCTCTACACACTCTAGTCTACTTAGATTAGCAAGCTAAATATTCTAGTTACCTCAATTAGGAGGTAGGAGCTCTTAGTTGATACTCTCGGGTGGATCATCATTGACGCGAGGAGGCTGAAGTTCAAGCACGATCCATACTTCCATCGAAGAGCTTAAGGAGAGGATCAAAGACCCGAAGGACTTGGTTTCTTTAGGTATACTTCTATCATAGTAGATAGAACCCTTACATGCTAGTTAGGTTTATGGTAAGATCCGGTGTAAGTTTATTCTAGCGCCAAGTTTCGATTCATAGAAAAAAATTTGTTCCGCATTTGGCCACGGAAGTTGGCCGGGACGCTAGCGTAACCTTGCAGGAGTATCCAATGAACAATGTCCTCTCTTGATCGATTTACTCTAGATCTGAGTAAGATCCTCCAAACTGGAATTCTTCAATTCAACTGAGCCTGCGTCGGCACATCAAATTAGACGAATCATCTTCGTTGCTCTATTCAAGATGGACTAGCGGTCTTCTGTCACATCTCTGTCTGGAAGCTCCAGTGGTTTCAGCTCTAAAAACTCTGGAGGTGGCATCTCGTCAAAATTTAGCAATCAGTTGGGTCATATGTCTGCACGGTAGACAATATCGCGACCTCTGGGTAGGCTGTACATCAACAATCCTCTCAATCTAGCAGTTTCTATCAATGGTCCGATCATCCGGTGCAAATCCGAACACTCGCCTCAAACGAGAGATCTTAACACAAACACTATACCGATACGTCCCTATGTCACCAGAAAACATCATGGTCAGCCCTCGTCCATGACGGGCTCACTCTGGCCGCAACTTTAGCAGCAGCTCTCTCTGCGCTCAACACCCTGGTGACGGGAATCCTCAAGCAGGTACCGATGAAGATAGATCAAAGAAACAAAAGGAATCGTTAGGTCCGAAATGGATATATGATCATAGGAAAGAATGGAATCAATGAGAGTATAAGCATAGGAATGATTAGAAACACGAATCTCAAGAAATGTACATCCTAAGGTCACTTAAGCGGAGCAGCGTGTCGTAAGTATGCCGCGGAACATACACACGGTATGTCGCTCTACTCAAGCTACCTACTCCATCAACCAAGGTCAACCTATGTGACAAAAGTTCGGGTCTAATACCCCCTCAGTCAAGTCTAAGTTCCGTAAGGTCAAGCCTAAACTCGAACCAGGGTTAAACCTAATGCTCTGATACCAACTTTGTCACGACCTGGAATTTGGCACGTGACCGGCACTTAAATCACGCAACGTTTAAAAGCGTAACGTAATTCAAGTAAGCCGAAGCCCAGAAATCTAAATCTTTTTAGGGAAATAATAGAGGTGAAGTTTTGAAATAAAGGTATAATGAAATCGAGTTTTCCTTTAAAATGCATAGGTAATGATATATGAAAATGCAAGTGGATTATACTATAGTTGAAAACATTTTTCGTCTTTAAAAATTTGGGCAGCACTTCCCTTATAATTTTTGAACCAAAACCCCATACAAGCAATATATATAGGCATCCCTAACGGGAGCTAGCTCTTCTCCAAATGGCGGAATCACAACCACGCAATAAACATATATACGACGCCTAACGGCGAATATCAATACAGGAAGAATAAATGAATAAAGCAAGACATCAATACAAAAGAAGCGAACATACACCCTTCGCTCTAAGTCTCACAATCACACAAGTCTGTCTAGGTCTACCAATATACAAAGTCTAGTTTCTGATCGATGGAGTTTATCTAGATACAACAGAAATAATAATACAAGAATGGGCACGATCCAATGTGTCCCATCTACCCAAGCAAACACCCTGAAGGAACTGTGTGCCAGCAATACCGCTACTGATCCAAGCAGTCGAACCTGCAAGAAAACTATGGCACAACGGGGCTGAGTTGCCAACTCGTGAGTAGAAAACATCAACATGTTGAAATCGAATAAACAGCGACTCCTAGGTCATATTGTATCATGAAGGTAATACTATGATATCTAGGGTGTCCATGTATGTATATGTATCAACAATATAATCGATGCCAATGACATGTAAAAGCAATCATCTGAATCAAATGCCTGTATGTATGAGGAAAATCAACCAACACATGTCCATCAACGACACATCAATATCATGGAACCTGGGTGTCCAACACCGACACTTGAAACATCATGAAACCCGTGTCCAGTATCGACACGTAAATCCTCATATCTCAAGCGCCGCATCATCTGATCGGCCCTCAGGCGCCGCATACTCTGATCGGCCCTCATATCCATCTTACGACTCCGGTCGGTATCCTCCGGATAACCGCCGGGTCCAAACTATCACCAGTGGGTAGTGCATCCCTCTGCCAGGCGTATTGTCTAACTCTATGATCTTCTTGCCCCAGGGTACCTCACCGGGTCCACCATGTACCCGCAAACGGTTCCTCCCTACCTCGAGTCGGGTATCACATAGCTCAGAACCGAGAAAACTCATGGTGGACATGAAATATCATATCAAGAGAAACCGCATTTTTAAAATAATACATAATTTCCTTTGAAATATAACCACGGTTCTCAAATTCAGAGATATCATGAAAACAGTATCACAATGCATATAACCATAAAGTACGATGTATGCAAACATAGAACAGTAATGTGAGCATGTCAAGTATATCATGCAAGCATGTCATGTGATGGTACTGAACAATGAATGTACTTTACGGTTAAGATTAATATCATGATGTATAGCAGTTCAACCGTGTAAGTGGCATAGCAATTACCGATGATGAAAGTGTGTGTAAGTGTAACATGCGCATCATCAATAATTATGCAGGTATACTAGCAGATGATATCATATAACGGTAGATACCGGGAACATAACACGCAAGCCACGAGGAATAAGTTAACATAAACATGAACTATAATAAGATATACATCTACACATGAACCATGCGGCTAGTTTTAAAAGATACGAATCGTAGTTTTGAAAGTGGGGGCTACAATGTTTTTAAGGAAAAGACACCATTGGAAAATCCGTAGCATTCCCTTAAGATTTACATTTAAAAGTGCATACGATTTGTCGGTTTTGGAAATAAGTATAGTTCAGGTGACACTTTTACGACGGTGATCCAGCCTCATAGTATCCGATATGTCAATATCCTCGAATATCATTCTCAATCACGAGCGCGGATCAATCATCGGGTATAACATATTGCCTACGGTAATCTATCGTACGGAGTCATCAAACAGAATCCAATCTATTAAAAATGCTTCCATAATTTAGATCTCTTCGGAGCCGAAGCTAAACATCAACCAAATCCTCAACATTATCATGTTCTTACTTCTCCTTACCTAAATGCTTTTCAATCACCAGATTGTAGAATCCATCCAGTTCCTCAAAATTCTTTTCCCGCCTTTTTTTTTCCCAAACAAAGGTTAAGATTATAGATACAACTGTACATTATATGCTTTTTTCTTTTTAATTATAATCTCAAATAAATCAAATCCACATAGAACATTTTCTCAATTATCATAGTGCAAATCTCTTGGCATGACAAAGGAGCTTGTAGGTTTTCTGAATATATGGACAAGGCTAAAAGCTTATTATTAAAACTATGTGAAAGGCGACATGAAAGGAGCTTCGAAAGATGAAAGAGCTAGTTGAGGTCCATACAAGCTTATCTTCCTTTGCGGCTTGCTTTGTGGAGAAAGCTCCCTAAAACTCCACAATAATCTTCAAAATATTCTACCAAATTCATTCAAATTTCCTAAATATCTTCAAGCTCTGTAAATTTCCCATATTGTTCAAATATATTAAATTCCATAAATTCTACAAACTCTCCTAATAAATCAAATTCCAAAAATTCTACGAACTCTTTAAATATATCAAATTCCACAAATTCTAAGATTCATTAAATATCTCTAGGCTCCAAAAAAAATCCTAAATTTGCCAATTCCACAAATATCAAAATTCTCAAAACATTTTTGTTTCAATTAATTTCACAAATTGTCGAAAATGTCCTAGACATCCACAAAAACTTCAAAACCGACACCTACATCATTCCAGAATATTCCATAAAATTCTTTCAAATTGCTTAGATATCTCCAAACTCCGTAAAATTCGCAAATTCTCGGATTCACTAAATATCTCTAAGCTCCATAAAATTTCTAAATTCTCCAATTCCAAAAATACCAAAATTCTCAAAACATCCTTATTTCAATAATTTCCAAAATTGTCGAAAATCTCCTAGCCTTCCATAAAAAATTCAAAATCGACATCTACGTCATTCCAAAATATTACACGAAATTTGACCAAATATCTCAAATTCCACAAATTCTATACTCCCCGAATATACCAAATTCCATAAATTCTTAGATTGCCTAAATATCTCAAACACCATAAAATTCTCCATTTTCATAAATTTCAAATTCTCAAAATGTCTTTATGTCCATTAATCTAAATTATCTAAGGTATCATTATTCCACAAAACTCTTTCAAATTGCCAATATAATTCCAAGCACGGTAAAATTCCCAGATTATCCAAATATCTCAAATTCCACGCTGAATATATCAAATTCCATAAATTCTTGGATTCCCTAAATAGTTCAAACACCATAAAATTCCCCAATTCCGTAAATTCCAAATTCTCAAAATATCTTTATTAAATTCTTGGATTCCCTAAATAGTTCAAACACCATAAAATTCCCCAATTCCATAAATTCCAAATTCTCAAAATATCTTTATTTTCATTAATTTCCCAAATTATCTAAGATTTTCTAGACTTTCACAAGAAATTCCAAAAATCTAAATCAACTCCAAAATCCACCGACGTAGGGATTAAAACCAAACAAATCGACATTTTTGTTTTTAAACCGGAACCAAACAACCTAAATTCGAAAAGAACGAAATTATATATAGGCTAGCTATTGATAGCATATTCGAACACAAAACCAGAATTTTGAGGGCATACAAACGTAAGAATTTTGAAGGGTCTAAATCCTAAAGTTCTAAAAATAAAAATAAACGAGTAGAAATGCTTTATAGAGTATAAAATCTATAAAATGTTAAGAAATGAGCTAAGCATATTAATTTTGATTCAAAATCATCAAAATGGAGTTGTGGAATTTAAACGCAAACTAACGATTTTCATAACATACCTGTTAACGTACAGTTTTAAAGGGTTTTTTAAAGTTCTAAAGATGGATGAGTAGAAATACTTTATTGCGCTAAGGGTTTATATTTTCAGTTTTAGAAATGCGGGGATAGTACTTTAAATAGAAAGCATACTAACAAACATATCATAAAGAAACAAAAAAATAAGAACCCCTCCCTAATAAGTTCAGAAATGATGAATTCGTTAAAATGGAACCAGATTATCCAAAACCTCCTAAAACTCGACAAAAATTTTCAAATTCTTAAAATATTTCCACATTCTTTCAAATTCCCTAAACATCTCAAAGCTCCAGAAAATTCCTAAATTGTGCAGATATCTCAAATTCCAAGAATTCTACATCCTCACCAAATATATGAAATTCCACAAATTTATACATTCCCTAAATATTTCCAAACTCTATAAATTCCAAAATTCTACAATTTCATAAATTCCAAATTCTCAAAATATCTTTATTTACATTAATTTCCCAAATTCTCTAAAATATTCTAAACTTTTAAAAAAAATCCTAAAATCCTAATCAAATCCAAATTCGTCATTTACATCGTTAATTTGGAACCAAATCAAAACGAACTCTACCTTGTTAAACTGGTACCAATTTCATAAAATCTCTTAAAACTCTATAAAGATCTTCAAATCTTCAAAATATTCCACCAAATTTATCCAATTTCACTAAATATCACAATGCTCCGTAAAATTCCCAAATTGTTCAAATATCTTAAATTCCACAAATTCTACACTCTTTATTAAATTCAACAAATTCTTAAATTCACTAAATATCTCTAAGCTCCATAAAATTTTTAAATTCTCCAATTAATTTCCTAAATTGTCGAAAATGTCCTAGACTTACAGAAAAATCCAAAATCGACACCTACATCATTTCAAAATATTACACAAAATTCTTTTAAATTACTTATAATATCTCCAAGCTCCGTAAAATTTCCAAATTCTTAGATTCACAAAATATCTCCAAGCTGCATAAAATTTCTAAATTCCCCATTTCCAAAAGTATAAAAATTCTCAAACTATCTTTATTTCAGTTAATTTTCCAAATTGTCGAAAATGTCCTAGACTTCCATAAAATATCCAAAATCGACACCTATGTGGTACCAAAATATTCCACAAAATTTGACAAAATATCTCAAATTCTATATACTTCCCGAATATATCAAATTCCATAAATTCTTAGATTTCCTACACATCTCAAACACCATTAAATTCTCCAATTCAATAAATTTTAAATTCTCCAAATATTTGCATTAATTTCCCAACTTATCTTAAATACCAATATTCCACGTAATTCTCTCAAATTGCATATATATCTCCAAACTCCGTAAAATTCCCAAATTATCCAAATATCTCAAATTCTATACCCTGAATATATCAAATTTCATGAATTCTTAGATTCCCTAAATATCTCAAACACCACAAAATTCTCCAATTCCATAAATTCTAAATTCACAAAATATCTTTATTTGTATTAATTTCCTAAATTATCTAAGATACCTTAGACTTTCAATAGAAATTCCCAAAATCCAATCAAATTCAAAATCCACCGACGTAGGGACTCAGAACCAAACAAAATGACCTCTAAACAGTTAAACCGCAACCAAATCAAACATAAATTCGAAGAGAACGAAATTATTTATAGGACGGATATAGATAGTGAATAAATCAAACCTAAATTCGAAGGGAACGAAATTATTTATAGAATGGCTATAGCGAATTCAGACACAAAATCAGAATTTTGATACCATACAAAAGTAAGAATTTTGAAGGGTCTAAAATCCTAAAGCTCTAAAAATAAACGAGTAGAAATACTTTATAGAGTATAAAATCTATAAAATGTCAAGAAATGAGCTAAGTAAATTAATTTTGATTCAAAATCGTCAAAATGGAGTTGTGGAATTTGGACACAAACTAACAATTTTCATAACATACCTGTTAATGTACAGTAATGAAGGGTCTAAAAACCTAAAGTTCTAAGAACCGATGAGTAGAAATGGTTTATTACGCTAAGATTTTATATTTTCATATTTAGATACACATAGATAGTACTTTAAATAGAAAGCCTATTGATAAACATATAAAAAAGAAACGAAAAACTAAGAACTCCGCCCTAATAAGTTGATAGATGACGAATTCGTTCAACTAGAACCAAATTACCCAAAACCTCTCAAAACTCTGCAAAAATATTCAAATTCTTAAAACACTCCAACAAATTCTTTCAAAATCCCTAAATATATCAGAGGTCTAGATAATTCCTAAATTGTCTAAATATCTTAAATTCTACAAACTCACCAAATATATCAAATTCCATAAATTTATACATTCCTGAAATATCGCCAAACTCTATAAATTCCTAAATTCTCCAATTCCATAAATTTCAAATTCTCAAAACATCTTTACTCAGATTAATTCCCCAAATTCTGAAAAATATTTTGAGCTTTCAAAAAAAATTCCCAATATCTAAATCAAATCCAAATTCGACATCTACATTATTAAACTGGAATTAAATCAAAACGAACTCTACCTCGTTAAACTAGCAAAAGATCTTCAAATGTTCAAAATATTCTACCAAATTCATTCAAATTCACTAAATATCTCGAAGGTCCGTAAAATTCCAATATTGTTCAAATATCACAAATTCCACAAATTATACAAACTCCCTAAACATATCAAATTATACATTTCTTGGATTCACTAAATATATACGAGCTCCATAAAATTTCTAAATTCTCCAATTCCAAAAACATCAAAATTCTTAAAATATCTTTATTTCAATTAATTTCCTAAATTATTGAAAATGTCCAAGACGTGCACAAAAAATCAAAAATCGACACCTACGCCATCCCAAAATATTCCACAAAATTCTTTCAAATTGCCTATATATCTCCAAACTCTGTAAAATTCCCAAATTCTAAGATTCACTAGATATCTCCAAGCTCCTAAAATTTCCAAATTCCCCAACTCAAAAAAGATCAAAATTCCCAAAACATATTTATTTCCCAAATGTCGAAAATGTCCTAGAGTTCCAATAAAATCCAAAATCGACACTTATGCCATTCCAAAATATTCCACAAAATCCAATCAAATATCACAAATTCCAAAAATTATACACTATGAATATATCAAATTCCACAAATACTTACATTCCCTAAATACCTCAAACACCATAAAATTCTCCGATTCCATAAATCCCAAATTATCAAAACAACTTTATTTCCATTAGTTTCTCAAATTATCTAAGATATCCTAGACTTTCACAAGAAATTCCCAAAATCGGAATCAAATAAAAAATTCACCGATGTAGAGGCTAGAACATAACAAATCGGTCTCTAGGTTAAACCGCAACCAAATCAAACCTAAATTCAAAGAGAATGAAATTATTTATAGGATGGCTATAGGTAGTGAATTCAGACACAAAACCAGAATTTTAATACCATACAAAAGTAAGAATTTTGGAGGGTCTAAATCCTAAAGTTCTAAAAATAAATGAGTAGAAATTCTTTATAGCCTAAAGTCTAGAAAATGTTGAGAAATAAGCTAAGTAAATTAATTTTGATTCAAAACCGTGAAAACTGAGTTGTGGAATTTGGACACAACTAACAATTCAGACACAAAATAACATACAATTATGAAGGATCTAAAAACCTAAAATTCTAAGGATAGATGAGTAGAAATGCTTTATTGCGCTAAAAGTTTATATTTTCAGGTTTAGATACACAGGGATGGTACTTTAAATAGAAAGCCTGTTGACAAACATATCATAAAGAAACGAAAAAATAAGAGTCACCCCCTCATAAGTTGATAAATGAGGAATTCATTAAATTGCAACCAAATTACCCAAAATCTCTTAAAACTCAGCAAAAATCATCAAATTCTTAGAACACTCCAACAAATTCTTTCAAATTCCCTAAATATCTCAAAACTCCATAAAATTCCTAAATTGTCCAAATATCTCAAATTCTACAATCTCACCAAATATACGAAATTCCACAAATTTATATATTCCCTAAATATATCCAAACTCTATAAATTCCTAAATTCTTCAATTCCATAAATTCCAAATTCTTAAAACTTCTTTATTTACATTAATTTCCCAAATTCTCTAAAATATTCTAAACTTTGGACGAAAAAACCCAAATTTCAAATCAAATCCAAATTCGACATCTACATCGTTAAAATGGAATCAAATCATAATGAACTCTACCCCGTTAAACTGGAACAAAATTTCCCAAAAACCACTTAAAACTCTACAAAGATCTTCAAATATTCAAAATATTCCACCAAATTCTTTCAAATTCTCTAAATATCTTCAAACTCCATAAAATTCTCAAATTGGTCCAATATCATAAATTCCCAAATTCTACGCTCTCTAAATATATTAAATTCCGCAAATTCTTAGATTCACTAAATATCTCCAACCTCCATAAAACTTCTCAGTTCTCCAATTCCAAAAACATCAAAATTCTCAAAACTTTGTTTCAATTAATTCCCTAAATTGTCAAAAATGTCATATACTTCCACAAAAAATCATAAATCGACACCTACGCCATTCCAAAATATTCCACAAAATTCTTTCGAATTGCCTATATATCTCCAAACTTCATAAAATTTCTAAATTCTCCAATTCCAAAAATATCTCCAGGCTCCATAAAATTTATAATTTCCCCAATTCCAAAAATATCAAAATTCCCAAAACATCTTTATTCAATTAATTTCCCAAATTGTCGAATATGTCTTAGACATCCACAAAAAATCCAAAATCGACACCTACGCCATTCAAAAGTAATCCAAAAATTTTAACCAAATATCTCAAATTCCATAAATTCTACACTCCTCGAATATATAAAATTCTATATACTCTTCGAATATATCAAATACCACAAATTCTCAGATTCCCTAAATATCTCAAACACCATAAAATTCTCCAATTCCATAAATTTCAAATTCTCAAAATATTTTTATTTCCATTAATTTCCCAAATTATCTAAGATATCAATATTCCACAAGATTCTTTCAAATTGCTTATATATCTCCAGGTTTTGTAAATTCCCAAATTATCCAAATATCACAAATTCCACTCTCCAAATATATTAAATTCTACAAATTCTTAGATTCACTAAATATCTAAAACACCATAAAATTTTCCAATTCCAAATTCTCAAAATATCATTATTTCCATTAATTTCCCAAATTATCTAAATATATCCTAAACTTTCATAAGAAATTCTCAAAATCCACGGACAAATGGACTAGAACCATACAAATCAACCTCTAAATTGTTAAACAAGAACTAAATCAAACCTAAATTAAAAAAAAACAAAATTATTTATAGGATAGCTATAGATGAACTCGGACACAACCAGAATTTTGATAGCATGCAAAAGTAAGAATTTGTAGGGTTTAAAATCCTAAAGTTCTAATAAGCCGATAGCTAAGCATCCTACCCGATATATGATGAATTCGTTAAACTAGAACCAAATTACCCAAAACCACTTAAAACTCTATAAAAATCATCAAACTCTTAAAATATTTCAGCAAATTCTTCCAAATTCCTTATCTCCAAGCTCCGGATAATTACTAAATTGTCTATATATCTCAAATTTCACATATTCTACAAACTCAATAAATAAATCAAATTCCACAAATTTATACATTCCCTAAATATTTCCAAACTCTATAAAGTTCCCCGATTCCATAAATTCCAAATTCTCAATAACTTTATTTACATTAATTTCACAAATTCTCTAAAATATTCTAAACTTTCAAAAATAATTCCCAAAATCCAATTTCGGCACATACTCCATTAAACATAAACCAAATCAAAACGAACTCTATCTCGATAAACTGAAACCAAATTTCCGAGAACCTCTTAAAACTCTACAAAGATATTCAAATATTCAAAATATTCCACCAAATACTTTAAAATTCCCTACGTAACTTCAAGCTCTGTAAAATTCCCAAATTGTCCAAATATCTTAAATAACACAAATTCTACAAACTCACAAAGTGCATCAAATTCCACAAATTCTTAGATTTTGTAAATATCTCCAAACTCCATAAAATTTCTAAATTCTCCAATTCCATAAATAGAAAATTCTTAAAACTTCTTGATTTCCATTAATTTCCCAAATTGTCGAAAATATCCTAGACTTCAAAATAAATTCCTAAAATCCAAAATCGACACCTACATCATTCCAAATTATTCCACCAAATTCTTTAAAATTGCCTACATATCTTCAAGCTCCGTAAATTTTCCAAATTAATCAAATTGTACTTCCCGAATATATTAAATTCCGCAATTTCTTAGATTCCCTAAATATCTCAAACGCCCTAAAGATTTTCAATTCTATCAATTCCAAGTTCTCAAAACATCTTTATTTTCATTAATTTCCAAAATTATCTAAAAGATATCCTTGACTTTCACAAAAAAATTCTCAAAATCCAGATCAAATTCAAAATCCATCGACGTAGGGACCAGAACCAAACAAATCGACCATTAAATTGTTAAACCAAAACTAAATCAAACCTAAATTTGAACATAACGAAATCATTGATAACATGGCTATAGATGGTGATTTCAAATACAAAACCTGAATTTTGATAGTACTCAAAGGTAATAATTTTGAAGGGTCTAAAATCCTTTAGTTCTAAAAATAAACGTGTAGAAATGCTTTATAGAAGTGCTTTATAGAGTAAAATCTTGAAAATACTAAGAAATGTGCTAAGAATTAATTTTAATTCAAAACCGTCAAAATGAAGTTGGTGAATTCGGACACAAACTAACAATTTTCATAGCATCCAATGGCATCAGTTATGAAGGCTCTAAAATCCTAAAATTCTAAGAATGGATTCTTTCTTGCGCTGAGGGTTTATATTTTCAAACTTAGATTGCAAGGATAAGATTTTAAATCGAAGGGCTACTGACAAACATATAAGAAACTAAAAAATAAGGACCTCACACTAATAAATTGATAAATGACCAATTCGTTAAATTGGAACTAATTTACCCAAAATCTCTTAAAACTCTACAAAAATCATCAAAATTTTAAAATACTTAACAAAAATCTTTCAAATTCCCTAATTATCTCCAAGCTTCAGATAATTCCTAAATTGTCCATATATCTTAAATTCCACAAATTCTACAAACTCACCAAATATATCAAATTCCATAAATTTATACATTCCCTAAATATCTTCAAATACCATAAAATTTCTAAATTCTCCAATTCCATATATTCAAAATTCTCAAAATATCTTTATTTACATTAATTTCCCAAAATCTCTAAAATATTCTAAATTTTAAAAAAAATCCCCAAAATCGAAATCAAATCCAAATTCGACGTTTACATCGTTAAACGAGAACAAAATCATATCGAACCCTACGTCGTTAAACTACAACCAAATTACCCAAAACCACTTTCAACTCTAAAAAAATCTTCAAATATTCAAAATACTCCATCATATTTTTTTCAAATTCCCTAAATATCTCGAAGCCCAGTAAATTTCTCAAATTGTCCAAATAACTTAACTTCTCCACAAATTCAACAAACTCCCTAAATATTTCAAATTCCACAAATTCTTCTTAGATTCTCTAAATATCTCCTAGCTCTATAACATTCTTAAATTTTCCAATTATATAAATTTTCCAAATTGTCGAAAATATCATAATCCTACAAATAATTCCCAATATCCAAATCAAATCAAAATTTGACACCTACGTCAAAATCTTCAAATTTTCAAAATATTCCAACAAATTCTTTCAAATTCCCTATATATCTCCAAAATCCCTAAAATTTCCAAATTGTCCAAATATCTCAAATTTGTTTTAGAAAATTCCTCAAATATACCAAATTCCACAAATTCTTAGATCCTCTAAATATCTCCAAGCTCCATAAAAATTCTTAAATTCTCCAATTCCATAAATACAAAATTCTCAAAACATCTTAATTTCCATTAATTTAAGTTCTCTAAGATATCCTCTGACTTTCATAAAAAATTCTTAAAATCCAAATCAAATATAAAATCGTCAAGATCTAATATGCTCATGCCAATTTTATTTTTTGGGGGATAAATGGATTGTTTTTGTACCCACAACAGCTAGAATTTCCAGCCTAGTATATAGTCTAAAAATCCAATAACACCTACGAATTTGCAAACAAGCACAAAGACTATATTTCAAATCATTATCACTTAACGTCTGGTTATAAGTACATTGGTGTTACTCCAGTTTATGAAATTAAAGAATTAGGACCCTCCATTATGCTCCTACACCCTAAACAACTAAAATATCTGCGGCATCATAAGATTCTTTACAAACAAGGGGATGGAGTCAAGTAATTTGGAGTGCTAGCAAGAGGTGGTTGGGACATTCTGGAGCAGTATGAGTAGTTACAGATAACTCATCATTATTAAAGGAATGAAAAGAATTCTCTTTCTCAATTAAAACTATAGTTTTACCCAGATTCATGCATCACACGCATGTGCAGGTTGGGACAACTTGGGTTAACTCGTCTAAGTTCAGGCAAATGAAGAAACCTAGAGCGGAGTTTCTGAGTTGGGTAGTAGGTGAGAGTTATGCCCAACTTGGTTGAGTTGCCTATTCTAGTCAATACAAATTAAAAAGCCTTGTGAGTAATGAATCCTAGAAAATTACGTGAATATGAGTATTTTGTAAAGAGAAAAAATTAGTTGATATGAAAGAAAGAGATTGCAAGAAAATTTGCAAAATTCCTTTTTCATGAGTTTTATTTGTTAAAGCATTAGTCATAGAAACCGCCCAGATATTATCCCACTATTCAATATCGTTATATGGACGATGCATACTTTTCCTTATCCTGGTATTTGAAGTAACATGACTAGCCTTTTATAGTGGCAGAGGGTCTACGAGGAGCTGTCCCAAAAAGGTAGTGAACATCAACGGAGTTAAACAGTGTAAAGTTAATGTTTAAGGGTATTTGGTAGAGAATAAATTCAAAGAGGATTTTCTATATATGTACTTATCTATTTGCAGCATGTTATGGGTGCTTCACAAATGACTATTTCCTTGGAAAATTATGCAATAATTGGGTATGAACTCAAATTATGAAACAATATACCCATCAAAGGTCATCCACTTAAAGAAATTGTTGGACATGTCTTAAAATATAACGTTCAACTTTTTTTTTCGGATTGGTTTAAAAAAGAATCAATATTCTTACAAATGGGCCTCTTTAATGGGACAGCTCCACTTAGATTGTACTATTTGATGATATAAATTAAATTTGGTAAGGACAGAGAAATATTTTTCTACCATAGAAAATAAGTAGTGATATATTGTTCATGAAACTACAAAATCACGTTTTGGTTGATAGATAATTTAATATCTTTTGATTTTAGCTTAACCAGTCTTACGCTTATGTTCCTTTACGATGTGGATACTACATAATACACGCGTCGAAACCTGTAACTCATTAGTTGTTGATGATCAACAACTAATTTTGTTGTGATGTTATTTATTTATTACCTTGATATGCATATGCATAATGGTTAAGAAAATACAATAAGCCATATAATATAAACACTTTCAAGCTATAAAATAAAATAGTTATAACAAAAAGATACTTCATTGAGGACTTGAACAGATTACATCTATAAATAATTGTTAATTCGTCATTCTTTTGAGCGATAAGATCACCATTCGGGTCTCACTTGTTTTTTCAAATAAATAGATTATTGAAGGTCAAAATTTATCATTTTACAATTTAAAAGCAGCTTCTCACTACTAAAATAGGGGGTTGCCCCTACGGATAACGACATCCGTAGGGGCAGATTTAGTTTGGCCCTACGGTCCTTACATATTTATTTAAAAATTATTAAATCTTAAATTGTTGTTTGCCCCTACGGAGCCGCAAACCAAGAACCTACGGACTTATCCGTAGGGGCATCAAAATAGGAATTTAAGTTAAAAGCTCAGATCGATCCCTACGCTCATTATTCCTAATTCTCGTGCGAACCCAAATTCCCAAACCCTCGTTCCCGCCGATCGATCGTCGTTCTCGTCGTCGCCAGCGCCGCCGATTCATCGTAGCCAACGCCTGCTTTCGTCGTCGCCAGCCCCGGCTCATCTTCGTTCTCGTCGTTGCCTCTGTACAGGTAAGGAAATCTTCAATTACTCAAATTTTTTATTGGGGCCGAGGCTGGGGCTGCGGCTGCGGGCTGGGGCTGGGGCTGGGGTTGAGGGCTGCAGCTAGGGCTGCGGTTGGGGTTGGGGCTCGGGCTCGGGCTGCGGTTAGCGTTAGGGTTGGGGTTGGGGCTGGGGCTGGGGCCGGGCTGGGGCTGGGGCTGCTGTTGGGGTTGGGGTTCGGCACGGGGTTGCGGTTGCGGTTGCGGTTGGGGTTGGGGTTGGGGTTGGGGTTAGGATTAGGGTTGGGGTTTTTGATTTCAGGGTCTAAGTTAATTTCCATTCTAATTAGCATTAAGCTCGTTAATTGAAATATTGATGATGATCATAAGAGGAAAATGTGTCTAGTTTGAAAAGGTGTTGGAAACTGGACTAATAATGTGGGTAAAGCCCAGTTTAATTAATAATTTTATTTGTCATTCTCAAATTTTCTTGGAAACGGAGACTACTTTGTGAAACTTTTAGCCGTTGGGCATGTTGGGGTTTTGATTTTGGAGTCATGGGACCTGGCATTTGGTAGGTATCCAAAGACCCCGTGTCTGATTTTGGATATTTTTGATTAATTTAAACTGTGGGTCTGAGTAGTCCCTTAATTTGATCTGGTTGGGGTTTGAGTATGCAAAGGATTTGTAGTCTGGTGGAAATTTTGAGAGTGTTTTCGGTTGAATATGTTTGCTAATTGAATAAGATGCTCATAAGATTATGGATTTTGAGGATGGGCCGTTATAATTGGAAATGCTTAGAATTGTAGGACCTTCTTTGTTTTAGCTATATATAATTGCAAAAAAAAAGACACATTTCTGATTTGAAGAAAAGGAAGGGCAAGATAGGAATTTAGTTATGGATTTTACTTGGGCGCCTCCCCTTTTAATACATGTCTATCTTTACAAGAATATCGTGTCACATATTCGGTTTTAGCATATGTAAGCAACTGCTTTGATTATCATCGTGTTATTAATATCTTGAACTTCTATCCTTTTTCTAATATGTTTCATAGTTAATATAATAATCCTTTGTCTATATTTGTTGACAGTGGCCTTTCTTTTGGATGAACATGTTTTTTGATGCATGTTTCAGTCATGTGAATTCATATGTTGCGTATAACGTTTTATGATATCAGTATCCTACATTTGTAGTTTTAATTGTTGATTGTTATAGATGAATGCCATTGCAATAATAGCTTTTGGTAGATGAATGCCATTACAATGTAGGATGATCAGTTCTATCAATCTTGATCTCAATAGTTTAAAATCATGTTACACATACAACACAAATGCACAACAAACGCATCATTAGAGAATGATTCGAGATGTTCAAGTTAAAACCAATATATGATACTCGATGATAATATGAAACCTTCATATTCTCATCGATACTCATATATGAAACTAAAAGCGCCACTTAGTCCCCGTCTATCGGTTAACATACGTGCGATGTTCGTCGTGATATAGAACTATACGAAGGTTGTTAAATATCGGACGGTATAGCTCGATACTAACAACCGTCGTATAGTCTACGCGACGAGAAAATTCAATCGTATGGTAACCGATAGATTTGTCCCGTGTGGACAAATTAAGAATGTATAAAGCAAACACTTTCATGCACTTGTGTTTTCATCCGTTTCGAGATATTTCGTCGGTACCTTTCCGCTGGTTCTCCGTGTACAAAGATAGATTAGATGTTCATTTCAACGTTGTTTCACAGTTTTGAAATGATTATCTATTCTATTACAGTGTACTCGGAGAACAGCGGGGAGGTGCTGCCGAAATTTAGTCGAAACGGTTGAAAGCACAAGTGATGGGTGTTCGCTCTATACATTTTTAATGGGATAGAAGCCTTACTCCCGGCAGCCGGAACACACACATACAACAAGAATACACAACAAACGCATAATTAGAGAGTGATTCGAGATGTTCAAGTTAAAACCAATATATGATACACGATAATAATATGAAACCTTCATATTCTCATCGATACTAATATATGAAACTAAAAGCGCCACTTAGTCCCCGTCTATCGGTTAACATACGTGCGATGTTCATCGTGACATAGAACTATACGAAGATTGTTAAATATCGGACGGTATAGCTCGATACTAACAACCGTCGTATAGTCTACGCGACGAGAAAATTCAATCGTATGGTAACCGATAGATTTCTCTCGTGTGGACAAGTTAAGAATGTATAAAGCAAACACCTTCATTCACTTGTGTTTTCATCCGTTTCGAGATATTTCGTCGATACCTTTCCGCTGGTTCTCCGTGTACAAAGATAGATTAGATGTTCATTTCAACGTTGTTTCACAGCTTTGAAATAATTATCTATTCTATTACAGTGTACCCGGAGAACAGCGGGGAGGTGCTGCCGAAATTTACTCGAAACGGTTGAAAACACAAGTGATGGGTGTTCGCTCTATACATTCTTAATGGGATAGAAGCCTTACCCCCGACAGCCGGAACACACACATACAACAAGAATACACAACAAACGCATAATTAGAGAGTGATTCGAGATGTTCAAGTTAAAACCAATATATGATACTCGATGATAATATGAAACCTTCATATTCTCATTGATACTCATATATGAAACTAAAAACGCCACTTAGTCCCCGTCTATCGGTTAACATACGTGCGATGTTCGTCGTGACATAGAACTATACGAAGGTTGTTAAATATCGGACGGTATAGCTCGATACTAACAACCGTCGTATAGTCTACGCGACGAGAAAATTCAATCGTATGGTAACCGATAGATTTGTTCCGTGTGGACAAGTTAAGAATGTATAAAGCAAACACCTTCATTCACTTGTGTTTTCATCCGTTTCGAGATATTTCGTCGGTACCTTTCCGCTGGTTCTCCGTGTACAAAGATAGATTAGATGTTCATTTCAACGTTGTTTCACAGCTTTGAAATGATTATCTATTCTATTACAGTGTACTCGGAGAACAGTGGGGAGGTGCTGCCGAAATTTACTCGAAACGGTTGAAAGCACAAGCGATGGGTGTTCGCTCTATACATTCTTAATGGGATAGAAGCCTTACCCCCGACAGCCGAAACACACACATACAACAAGAATACACAACAAACGCATAATTAGAGAGTGATTCGAGATGTTCAAGTTAAAACCAATATATGATACTCGATGATAATATGAAAGCTTCATATTCTCATCGATAATCATATATGAAACTAAAAGCGCCACTTAGTACCCGTCTATCGGTTAACATACATTCGATAATTTATTCTTTTCAACGACAAACGCACACACAAAGCATATACACGGATTTTCTCCTTTGTCAGTAACTATCCCGTTCTTATATTTCTCAATATAGTTACCATAACCTACAATTTATATGTTATACAGTCTAACATGGCCCATGAGTACGTCAGAGTTAAGGACTGGATGTATGTGGATTGGCAACAACATATGCAACCTAAGTTTGTCGCAGGAGTTGCTGCTTTCATTGAATTTGCACGCGCACATAATAAGATCATAATAGAGAAGATTCTCTGTCCGTGCGATAGATGTGGCAATAAGTACTGGCAGAAGGTAGAATTGGCAGAGCTTCATATTGTAAAATATGGGTTTACCAGACTTTATACAACTTGGAAATATCACGGGGAAGGAGAAGAATGCAGTAATGCGGCAGAAGAAGAAGGAGAACACGATAATGCGGCAGGAGAAGAAGAAGAATTCGGTATTGCGGCAGAAGGAGAAGACGGTAATTTATTTCCATCAGAAGAAATGGAGGATATGGTAGAGGCTGCCCTAGGTGATTCTATTCGTACCGAAGATGACATTCCTTCCGGTCAAAAACCGCGTGCGGATAAATATGAAAATTTCATGAATGATGCCAGGAAACCAGTTTATGAGAATGCGAAGTATTCCACGCTCTCATGATTCGTCCAACTTTTCCAGATTAAGTGCCTAAATGGATGGAGCAACAAGTCATTCACAATGCTTCTTTCGTTCTTGAAAGATTCTATGCCCCCGGAAAATAACGTGCCCGACAGCTGGTACGGAGCCCAGAAGATGATGTCTGATTTGGGTCTAAAGTGCGAGAAGATTCAAGCATGTCCTAAAAATTGCGTGTAGTACCGGAATGAGAATTCAGATTTGAAAGAGTGTCCAACATGCGGAGAGGCCAGATATAAGCCGAAAGATTCTGATAAGAAGCCTGATATACCTATCAAGATAGCACGATACTTTCCCATAACACAGAGGCTACAGAGGCTATTCAGGTGCAAGAAAACAGCCGAGGCAATGATTTGGCATCACCGTGCTCCTCCAAGTGAAGATGGAAAAATGAGCCATCCAAGAGATTCACGGGCATGGAAGGATTTTGATAGGAGGCACGCAATATTCAGTAGCGATCCTCGCAATGTCCGGCTCGGACTGGCTACTGATGGCTTCTACCTATTCAACTATATGGCTGGAAGTCACAGCACATGGCCCGTTGTAATGATAATTTATAATCTGTCGCCTTGGTTGGCTATGGACCAATCATACTTTATGATGCCTCTTCTTATCGACGGACCAAACTCACCGGGGAACAATATCGACGTCTATCTCCGACCTCTGATCGAGGAGTTGAAATCTTTGTTCATTGATGGTGTAGAGACATCTGATGCAAACACAAATACAACCTTCATACTGCGTGCGGCTTTAATGTGGACAATTAATGAGTTTCCTGCGTATGGAATGCTATCAGGTTGGTCCGTACATGGTCACAAAGCATGTCCTCATTGCCATGAACACACAACATCGAAATTCTTGAATTTTAGCAGGAAGGTTTGTTATTGCGGCCATCGACGTTTCCTGCCTCCAGACCACCCCTATAGGTTAGACACGGTTCACTTTGATGGTCATCAGGAGCTTCTTAGACCTCTATCCCCATTGTCCGGAGAGGACGTGACTGCTCAATGGGATGGTTACAATAATGTGACTTTCGGGATGGATCCGACGAAACAGGTCAAACCACCATTTTGGAACAAGTTAAGCATTTTCTTCGAGCTTCCGTACTGGTCAACAAATTTAGTGCGTAATTGTCTGAACGTCATGCATATAAAGAAGGGAGTATCAGAGCACATACTTAACTTACTTCTTTGTAAGGATGGGAAATCGAAAGACAACCTGAATGCTCGGATGGATCTACAGGAGTGGGGAATAAGAAGTGAATTGCACCCTAGACCGGTTGCGGGTAAACCGGGCAAGTTTGTACTTCCCAATGCTGCTTATCATATGTCACAACCGGAGAAGAAAAGATTCCTGCAGGTGTTGCATGATTTGAAAATTCCCACAGGTTTCTCAGGATAATTCAGCAAGAAAATAAAAATTGTGAAGGGCAAGATCGATGAGCTGAAAAGTCATGATCACCATGTTATCGTGGAGCACCTTCTTCCATTAGCCCTCAGGACTTCTCTCCCTGAATCGGTTGGTTTAGTAATCAACGACCTATGTTGTTTTTTCAGGGAGTTGTGTACTAAAACACTGGAGGTTGTGACGCTGGATAAACTAGAAAATTCTATTGCGTTGATACTTTACAAGTTTGAGCGTATTTTCCCACCGTCATTCTTCGATATCATAATACACTTGACGGTTCATCTTGCGGCTGAGGCTAAGTTAGCCGGACCGGTACAATATCGATGGATGTATCCCGTCGAGAGATACGTGTAATTTTTCGTTTCGCGCAATTTATAAATTTATTGTTGTCCTGTATGCCCGTATTTATTTATTCAACATATTTTCATTAGGTACATCTACACTCTTAAGAAGTATATACGTAATAAAAATTGACCAGAGGGTTCTATCATGCAAGGTTATCTTCTTGATGAAGCAACCACATTTTGTTCCCGCTATCTGGACGAGAACATTGAGACATGACTTAACCGGCCACGAAGAATTCAAGACGGGCTATATGGTAAAGCCGAGTATAAGAGGGTAGACACTATATTTATCAACAAGATATACCGGTTTATCTTGCTTAATTGCGCATGTCTTGAACAAATTAGAGAGTAAGTTTTTTTGGATTAATTGTTATATCTGTGTTTGTGTGTGTATGAAATGATATAATATTAATATCACTATTATTTGTCGAAAACAGAATTCATTTTAACGAGGTACGTGAGGGGCATCCTGATTGGAACGAAGAACTATTGGAAAAATATCATCAGGATAATTTTTGTGATTGGGTCATAGATCATATAAGTTATTCGAATAACATTTTATTGCTATCAGTTTAAATCTAAACTTGTATCGTTATGTATTTTTCGTAAAATTTGTTTTGTTAGATTCACGATCCGAACTTGTCTGCATCATTTGAGAGTGATTCAAGATGTTTAGCTCAATTTCCTAGTATGGAGGTTGCATATTACAAAGGATTTGGTGTCCTTGGATACAAATTCGAAGTTAAGGACATAGAAACATCTAGAACCACTCAGAATAGTGGGATTGCGACGGTAGGATCGGACGGTGTGATTTATTATGGGTACTTAAATTGTATACTTGACATCCACTATTCCGGACGATCAGAACCCTTTTATATATTCCAGTGTACTTGGTACGATACGCGAACCGATACGGAAAAGTGGAGAAGCAATCTTGGGACTTGGAAAGATGAATATGGATTGACCACTGTGAACACACTTCGATTTTACGGTCAGGAAGAGCCGTTTATCTTTCCGAACCAAGCGTTCCAAGTATACTACTCACAGTGTTTGAAGCATCCGGGATGGAGTGTTGTATGCCGATGGAAACCTAGAGATGTCTACGATGTCCCAGAATTCGAGGACAGCGATGAGGACGAAGAAGAGAGAAGGCTTAGAGTGCTCCGACCGTCTGTTTCGAAGGACGGGTTGTCTGCGACCGATCATGAAGTTACGTGGGTTAGAAATGACATCGACGATGAAATCCAAGTAGATATGTATAATGCGCCCACAAAACGAAAAAGGTTATCAGTAATGTTATATTATAACTTCACATTTTACGATCTATACATATATAGTCAATACTTTTAATGATTGTCTAATACGTCCACGAACCGTTTATCTAGATTTGATGACGATGTCGGGAGCAGCGAGGGGCGGCAGGAGCTCCAGCCGCGGCAGAGGCAGAGGCAGAGGCAGAGGCAGAGTGGTTCTGCCGCCCGGAGAGCTCCGTATGGAGCTTCTGAGGGTCGGTCTTGCACCCAGATCGGAGACCCCTTCGGATGTCTCCTTCCGTGTGGATTTTGCCACACCTCCAGGTATATTGCACACATATCCATTTTGAATGTAATATTATAGATATTCATACGGATAAATATCAAAATTACTTATATTGTCAATGTTTGATTGTCTAGTTGTTGGTGATGCGTCCACATCTGGGACAGAGGCCACTCCCGCTCCTCCAGGTATGTTTATATATCATATAGTGCATGTATATTGATTTAGAATGCTATATCATAAATATACACACATTCATTTTGCTCTTACTTTGCAATTTTTATTATTGTCTAGCTGTAGGTGGTGACACCACCGCACCTGCGGGTATGTTTATATATCCTATAGTGCATGCATATTGATTTAGAACGTTATATTATTGATCTACACATTCTTTTTGCAATTACTTATATAATCTATTTTTAATTGTCTAATTATAGGTGGCGCGTCCACATCTTCCGCAGGGGCCACTCCTGCCGCTTCCATACCCTCCGCATCGTCTGCAGGTTAGTATGAATAAATATAAAATATTTATTCATTTTACATATGCTCTATAGAATAAATATGAATTTCATGGAAATTTAGCGTCAATATTTATTTTCTAGTTGGAGGGGATGCGTTCGCATCCGGGACCCCGGCTGTTCCTCACCGGAGGAACTATCTTCCCGCTCGTGCTGCTGCCCGGGCCCAGGCTCGTGCGTTAGTCACCGGAGATATATATCACACTTCAATTTTCGTTTAAGCTTGATTTCTTAATACAACTTTGTCTTAATATTGATTGTCTTGATATTTCGTGCAGACGCAGGGCCTCCCCATCCCCAGAGGGGGACTCGAAGCCCGAGTCAGTCCCATAGGCTGAGGCCTGACAGAGCTAGGGGAGGCAGCATTCCCCCTCTTTTTTACCCTTGACTATCGCTATACCGGTCCTCATGCCGAGAGGTTCGGCCGGTATATGGGGGACGAGAGCCGGCTCGTGAAGAACTATCCACTTCACGTTGAGTGGGGCGAGCAGCACCGGCGCTCATTCGCCCTCTTCTTTGATCAGGCTCGGGTACGTATTAATATATATATTTTCATTTGATTTATCCAATATATTTATTATTAACACTTGCAATCTAATAACAATGTTTTTTTTGTATTTTCAGTCGGATTACGATTTTCAGCCTGTACCCGACCCTGATCACTCTGGGAAGGTGCTCGACCTTCATGCTCCGTACAATGGCCTGATGAAGAACATGCAGACCAAGGTCCGATACAACAGAAATGAGCTGAAGGCCGACTGCTACTCCCTGTGGATGGCGACCCCCGAGGCAGAGAGAGCAGCCCTCCTATCTACTATGGCGTTTGCGAGAGTCGACGTAGAGACATGGCCTCTATTGTGCGAATATTTCGACTCCCAACGCAAACAGGTATGTATTTTAAATGTAATTCATTGTTTAGGATATAATTTATTTTTTTGTGTTCCTTAATTAGAAAACTAAATGTTAATGCGTTGTGCAGAATCAGGCCGCTCAGAATACAGAGAACAGGAAGTCGGCGAAGAGGGGTCGCCCCACTTACACAGGTGGCTCGAGGAATATTACTCGAGCCATAGAGTTATCGGTAAATTACAATAGACCGACCTTTGTGATATTCTGCAATATTAAGAGTTATTTTCTAATATTTCTAATATTAAGAGTTATTTTCTAATATTGCAGACAACTCAGACCGTGGCGCAAGGTGGTACACCGAGCGTGCTGTCCGCATATCTTGCCGTCCACGGCACCTCGACAGATCCCGCCACGGGCGAGCTTCGATATCCCGACGTCGCTACCCAGAAGTATTGCGTAAGTGTTAATATTTATTCTACCCATATTTGAAATTTTAGTTTTGGAAGGTTCAAATTTAAATTTTATACGTATACTTTACTGCTTAATATGGGTGTAGGAGCGGGTAGTTGAGCAGGCCGAGGCCTCGGGGATCGATTTTACTGGACAGAGCGATCCGAGGCTGCTGACCCCGGTCCTGGACGCCGCACACGGAAGGCACCACGGAGGTTGCGAGAGAGGCCGGGGACTGGGCCCTAGCGGGGACTGGGCCCTGGCAGGGCCCATATGAGGTTGGACTCCACCCCGGCGGTTACTTCTTCCGTCTCCAGTGAGCGACGTGTCCAGCAGGAACTGGAGAGTTTGAGGGCCACCGTTCAGGAGTTGAAGGAGATACTGGTATGTATACTATTTTATAGTAAAATATCATGTCATATTATAGATATCAACATATCCATAATTAGTACGTAGCCTGAGCTTATTTGGTTGTAGACTTAGCTTTGATTAATCATACAACATATCTAATTAAAATAAACTACGGTTTTCCAAACTAGATATCCAAATGGGGTTTCGAAATAACTTAATAATGATACGAATTCGAATAATACACAGTTCTTACACGCTTATTACACACGTTAGGTCCAGACGCGACAGGGTATATCGGCCGAGCCTCCACATGCATCTCCTTCGGCTGCGGCTCCGCAAGCCACTACATCGGCTGCGGTTCCGCAGACAGCTTCTATAGCTCCACCGCCCGCTCAGACTCCCGCAGCCGCGGCTCCGCAAGCCACTACCTCGACGGCGGCTGCGCAGACCACATCGCCAGCTCCACAGACCGCTCAGACTCCCGCACGCGCCGAATTGCATGGTTTATTGACCGAGAAGCAGGCGCGCCAGATTCTAGCGTTTATCAGAGGTAGAGCTGGACCGAGCTAGGGTAGCTTTTTGATTCTTATTTTTTGAAACATGTATTTATTTATATGATACATATTGTACTACATTTTGAAACATTTTGGACGATATTGATATTGGTTTATATTTATATCATTTTCAGTTTTTTGGTTTCTTTTGTATATTATATGCGTGAGATGTGATTATGAATACTGCGATATATGTTGTGTGATAATTAATTTTATATTTGATTGATATATATATTATTGTGCACAGGGCGAGAAAAAATCAGGCAGCCTTTTTTTTAAAAAAAAAACAGATAATATGTACCTACGGATTAATCCGTAGGTACACATGTTGCCCCTACGGATTAAACCGTAGAGGCAAAATATCAGAATTAACTGATATTTTCCCTCCTGATCTCAGTATCAGGGGGTTGGGAGTGCCCCTACGGATATATCCGTAGGGGCAAAAAAAAGCCTTTACGGAGTTATCCGTAGGAACAAAATATCAGGATTTCTGATATTTTGCCCCTACGGATATATACCTACGCATGTATCCGTAGGGGATATTACTTGGCCCTACGGATTCATCCGTAGGTACAAGTAATATATTTAAAAAAATCGTAAATAAAATAATTTTTTTGCCTCTACGGCCTACGCCGTAGGGGAAATGGGACCTACACAGAACTCCGTAGAGGCAAGTTTTTGTCCGTAGGGATAAGTTCAGGGCTTCAACTTGCACCTACGGCGTTTGCACCTACAGGTTATTTTCTTGCCCCTACGGATATATCCGTAGGGGTTGTGGTTTGCCCCTACGGGTAAATCCGTAGGGGCAATCCTTATTTGTAGTAGTGTCTTTCTTTGGTAAAAAATAAATATTTGTTGTAAGCAAGGTCTGAAGAACCGACAACCCATCAAAATATACTGCAAGTTGCAATTCTTCTACAGAGGCCATCACATTTGTTGTCTGCAAAAAAAGAAAGAAAAAAGAAAAAAAACCAATAGAAATTAAAAGAAAAATAAAGAATCAAATTAACCTTCAATATCTCTCTAAAATCCCTGACTGCCTACTCATTTCCATTAGTTCATTAACCAGCCCACGTCTCACATTACCTCCTTAAAATTCTAAACTACTCTCTTGCATGCATATATTAGCCAAAACTAACAATACAAGTTGGCAATGGGTGGCAAAATTATCCAATTTTACCTTTAAAAAAATAACAAAAGGAGCAAACTAATAAAAAGATCGGAAAAGAGAGAGGTAAAATTTTGCCCGTGAATCGCCCTAGAAAAAAGAGAAGAGCCCACAAGCCTCTCAAAACCCTTGAAAAAGGAAAACATACGATTTAATGATGAGAGAAAGACGGCATGATTCTCTTTCACTTAAGAAATTTAATTAAAGAAACCGAAGAATTCCAAGAATCAAGAACTCACTCGCACGTGGCCTTCGATCGCGGATGAGACGGCGGCGGCCGAGGAGCTCACGCTTGAGGCTGCAGCGAAGAAGTAAAATTGTACCTGTGAATCGCCCAAGAACAAGAGAAGAGCCGGCCCCAAACCTCTCAAAAATCCTGAAAAAACGAAAACATGCAATTTAATGATGAGAGAAAGATGGCATGATTCTCCTTCACTTGAGAAATTTAATTAAAGAAATCGAAAAATTGCAAGAATCAAGAACTCACTCGCACGTGACCTTCGATCGCGGATGAGGCCGCCGCGGCGGCGAGGAGCTCACGCTTGAGGCCGCAGCGAACGCGAGGAGAGGAGGAGGCGGCGGGGTTGTCGGGGAGGAGGAGGAAGCTAGCGGCGGAGAGAGGATGCGGAGGAGTCATGTAAGAGAGGAAGGAGGAGGAGGCGGTGGAGTGAGGAGGCCGGCGGCGGAGAGAGGAGGCGCAGGGGAGTTGGAGAGAGGAGGCCGCGGGCACAGCTAGGGTTGTGGAAATTTGCACTGGGGAGATAATAACCATCTCGGGATTGTTGGGTCGAAGAAATTTCGTCGAAAACCGTACGAGGAAATAGCGTATAATCTAAGCGAACGTCACGTATATATGCTACATCAGTGCACCGCACACGTTTTTATTTTCCTTTTGCGCAAAATATCATTAGCCGTTAATCGAGTTCATGAATTTTTTACATGAACCCCAAGCCAGTAACCGCAGAGTGGAAGTTGGCAGCATATATAACGAACCAAACCTTTATCCCCGTGCTGTAACCTCTTTTATCTAATCGAAGTCTTGCTATCGTCCTCATTTGGCTTATTGATAGTCAGCTTGGCTGCTATATAAATAGAATGACGATTCCTCCATTTAGGACGGTGGCAGGTGTCTAAGACTTTCGCCATACCTCTGTTGGAGATAGTGCCCTCAGAGTCAATTATTGGATCACAGGCACGTGATTGCAATGATTGAGGGAGGACCTATCCCGGTACGACAGTCTTACTCGAGATGATAGTATGCTATCTGGTTTACCTTTATCATCGTGTACTGCTTTAAGTGACCTGACAGGTCGCTATTGCACGTTGATAGAGCCCCTAAGATTCTTGCTTGACTGCCAGCAGTATGAGGGCGATCATATAAGTGAGAGCTGGAGTCTATAAGCACATCCTTAAAAGGTCCCTAGTCGTGGGAGTTTCGAGACAGGGCATCGATTCTCCAGAGTAGACTAGTGTATACAATTGAGACCCCGACGAGGGGCGGTGGCCGGTCTCACAAGCTACTGGTGTCAGTTGGTTCACCTAAGATGTATACAGGTGCTCATTGGGTTATGAGTACACCGGACAGGACTCGCCGGGAACATGCTAGTTGGTCTTATACCTGACGTCAGATAGCAGTTCCCTGGTGACATGTGTACAGGTTAGTTCATCGACCTGGGGATCGTCATTTGTCTCGTGTGACTTCCCACTGTGCTTTGATTACTACCCTACCACGGCTCAAAGGAGTCGTGCAAACAGGTTTTAGTTGGGTACAGTCCCGAGCCACATGGAGGCAGTGAGCGGATCTTCAGGGGTTCGTCTCTCCCGGTATTGGGGGTGAGGTCGCGCTGTGTCTAGGAGAGCCATTACACGAAGTCCTTGGCCAAGGCAGGAGATTTACTGGTAGGTATTCCAGTAGTATCTCAGAGTGTTCTGGGCTACACTCCGACACGACTTGTACCGCTTTTGGGGGTCTGACTTTTACCAACCCCCTAGGCCCGACATGCGATGCTCATAGACGAACGGACCGGACTGTACGGATATTGTCACTGACAGGCTCAGTAGGGTGTCGGGATGAGTTCGCTCATCGACGTCCCTTTTAGTCAATAGCTGGTGGCCCGTTACGTATTGGCTTGTACCTCTGACGTGCTAGTGGTTAAATCCACAGCCATTGTATTGACGAGTCTTTAGAGTCCACCACACATTCAGTTACTTAGCTTTCGGGCGAAACGCTGTAGAGGCCGTATGGAGATATGGCAGGGTCCGATCAGATACGTGCGGTATTGCACGGGTCAGGATCGGACGGTTTGTACTAGTGGCCGTATGGATATATGGCAGGGTTCGATCAGATACGTGCGGTATTGCACGGATCAGGATCGGACGGATATTACTAGCCGGCTTTGGTTTAAGCCGGATCCTAGTATAGTACAGTGTAGATTTTGTCTCTTTGCATTTGTATCCGGTCGGAATACAGATGCGGGTGTGTATGCACAGTATCGGGGTTTTCCTGTAATTTATTACGGGACCAGTTTTCTGGAGTTGCCAGTTTGCATTCCGTTCCGGCCGGTTTTCCTTTGTTCTTTCCCGGCCGGACTTTTCCGATGGAGGGTGTTATTTGCAAGTTTGCAAATAACACATTGTGGAGGGGTTTCTTGCAAATGTATTAATTATGAAAGCATCTTTTGATACCATTCTTTTCTATCATCATCACTTGCTTTTTGGTGATTTGAGGTGATTAGAGGTTGATGTGGATTTGTTATGATGATGTTTTAGGATATGGTCACCTCTTGCCTTTTACTACACTCACCTCCCTCTTGATTTTGGTATTCATTTTCCTCCACCATATGATTCTCACTTGATGAAAGAGGTTGGCCATGGTTGAGAGAAAGAAAATGAGAGGTTTTCATTCTTGAGAGTTTCATTCTTGATCTCATTTTCATGCTAGAAAAATGCAAGCACCATTTTTCTTATCTTGATTCCTCCATCATCTTCAAAGGCAACAAAACCCCAAATGAGACATAGCCTCTACACTACACATTCTACAGCAAATCTTGGACGCGTCGGCCAGCCAACTTCGCGCCCGAGTTGCCTCGGTATTGAGGTGGGAGCCCGTAAAAGATGCAGGCGATGTGGTGCCCTTCCGGCGAGGAGGCGACGACCGGAGTTTCCGCAGGAGATCGGGACGACGAGGAGAAGACCGGAGGACTCGGATCATTCGGTACATCTCTTCCCTATCTTGTTACTTTGCTAGAACTAGTTTAATGGCCCGATCCGGGGTTTAGTGCGCGGTGGTGCCGGTTTGCTAAGTTCGCAAAATTAAAGTTTATCACCGTTTCCGCATTTGGTCGTCGGATTGACGACTGGGGCGCCGCCGTGCACTTACAGTGGTATCAGAGCCTCGCCATTAACTTCGTCTAGCTTTGTTTGATGTGTTTTTCAGTTCCGATCGACCAAAATTCCAAAAATCCAATTTTAGTTCACATCAGTTTTCTGTTAAAATTTTTTGGTGTCCAAACATTTTTCAGGTTGTAAAAAACTAATGTACTGGAATATCCTGCTCCTCAGTCGACGAGGCAAGGGCCGAGATCCCTTCACCGGGAGTGACCCCTTGGACAGAAGTTTGCGTCAGGGCACTAACTTCACTATAGCCGATTACTTTTGCTTTGCATCGTGGTATTCATTTGGAATATCCTGCTCCTCAGTCGACGAGGCAAGGGCCGAGATCCCTTCACCGGGAGTGACCCCTTGGACAGAAGTTTGCGTCAGGGCACTAACTTCACTATAGCCGATTACTTTTGCTTTGCATCGTGGTATTCATTTGGAATATCCTGCACCCCATTCTACGGGGAAAGAGCCGAGATCCCTTCACCGGGAGTGACCTCTTTAGTAAAGATTTTCGTCACTATATTTTCTAAAAAGCTATCCGTTCCTTCAACGATATCAAGTTCATTACGTTAAAGGTTTTCGCCAGAAACCATTCGCAGCCCTCCGTCGTTTCATATGGGTAGTCAATAGTATTCAAGCTGTGTTTGTTGGCCAAAGTCAAGGCACAGTGTTTGGTAGCTGTTGGTTATTCATATGCAGCATAGATAGATGCGTTGGTTTGGAACAGTCGTACTGCCTTGTTGGCCAAAGTCAAGGGTATGTACGGGTGGATTCAAATCAACCTGGAGAATGACGGGTAGAACTTGACATGTGACTTATGATTTGTTGGCCAAAGTCAAGGTCATAAGAGCATGGGGTAAAAATCCACATCGGGAGTTTCAAAAGTACTGAAACTTGCCAGATATGCGCATACCTTCTGGAGTGTGATAGGGTGAGCGGATTCCGTCACGTTATCATGCGATGATAGTTGGATCCCGATTCCCACTGATGAGTTGGTTTACTCCTCGGGTGACCCCGACTAATTCTTCTTTCAGGTTTGGAGGAGAATTTGAGGTACAGTGGGAGGTTTCCAGATTAGATAAATTGGTAACCATTCTGATCTAGGGTAGAGTGCACGCTGAGTGTTTCTTTTTTCTCTCTCTCTGGCAGCGACCGTTGACCCGACCCTAAGACTATGACTCAGTGACCAAGTTGACCGAACCTTCTTAACACTGGCTTTTGGATTGTCAGAGTTGCAGACCTCATTGCCACTCCTACTTTTACCCTTTTCTCCAGGACACCCCGTATTACTACGAACGTCCACTTCCATTGGACAAAACCATCGTATGGTTATATACGAACTCGAAGGAATTTATTCGAGAATGGTTTCAGGTTCTGGAGAAAACGGATAGGACTATTCAGTTGTCTTTTCCTTTTACCTTCTCTCAGGTTGCGAGTACTCCTTGGTTTAGGAGATAGTACACCTATTACGCAAATTGGATGGTCTTCTTCCAAACCTTAGGCTGGTGCCGACCGGTAGGGAATGAAGAAAACCAATTAGCATAACGATGGTGTGCAGAAGGTATTGAGATTAAGACAAAGCAAGGGATTACTAAGAGGGCAAAGTAAATTGCGACTGATATTCACGACCAAACCAAGTATTTCTTCGCCAATCCTAAATCACCTTTGTATTTCTCCAGGACACTCCGTATCACTACGAAGATCCACAGTTTATTGGATACTCCATCGTATGGTTATATACGAACTCGAAAGGAACTTGTTCCAGTTCGGGGATGGATTCTGGTCCAGGAGAAATAGGAATAAGGTTTATTCGGTTGTCTTTTATCTTCACCTTCTCTCGCATTGCGAGTGCTCCTAGGACTAGGACAGTACACCCATTATGCTTATTGGATAGTCTTCTTCCAAACCATAGGCTGGTGCCGAACGGTAGGGAAGGAAGAAAACCAATTGGCCTAAAGGGGTGTGCAGAAGGTAATGACTAAAGACATATAAAGGGATTTGGAGAGGTGGCAAAGAATTATACGGTTATAGTTGTGAATCTGGATAATGGTAGAGGCATTACTAGGAATACCAGGATACCCCATCGAAACATTTCAATGTTTCAGTTCAACTGTGTACTGTTAAAAGAAAACTGATTTCCCGATTAGACACTTGCTCCAGGGTATGTATTTACCAGGTTTGACTCTCACATCTGTATGGTTTTACAGATGATGAGTGGGAGTAAGTTATTGGGAATTGGGTGATCATCCTCATTATATCGGGATTCATTGTAATCGGTGATATTTGAGGAGATCGCCTGGGCTGTTTGCCGGTCGGCAAATATTTGGTTTTGAATATCCGCTGTTGTGCACCAATTTCAAATTGATATATCTGTACGTCTATTTTCATAGAGTGAGATATACCTTTTGATATTATGTCGATGACATTTACCTATATCAGTAGTTGGTTAGGTAAGGAGCATTAAACAGCGGTGTAATTCTTCTTAACCATAAGTACAGTTCTCAACCTACGACACACAGTGAATGAGTTGTTAGACTCAGCGGACTTATACAGAGTATTGTATGTTGTCCAGTGTCCATTAGGACAGAGGGGTTGGTCCTCATACTATATTCTGTTTACTTTTAACTTCTCTAGTTCTTAGACATGTGTTTCAAAGAAACACAGGGTCTAAGTTTTGAGGAGTTATAGGTATTTGAATAGAGTAGAGAACCAGGTGTAGCAAGTATCGGGATTCTTCAAAGTGATCGAAAATGTAGATACTTGTGTATGGTATTCAGTTGATAGTAATGATAAAGAGAAATTGCTTCTCTTTCAGGTTACTCATAATTGGAAGCATTCCTAAGTTGAGTAACGCTGATCGGCCTCTCTCCATTTAGTTGACATGCACTGGAGATAGCTGCATGATTTGAATCTGGTTCAATTAAATCAGTGCCTCTGGTTCTATATTGGATATAGTACAGTTCATATCTTAACATTGTTAAGGTACGGGGAGTTGTCCGGCTTATGATTAAAACCAGACTCTAGATAACTCAAGGCACGTTTCTGTAATGGCTGTTTGTGGGTTGACCCAGGCTTTGACGAGGGTTGACTTTCTACCATAAGAAAGATCAATAGTGATATTGGTCTTGACTCGCCACAGTTTTAATTAAAATGGATTTTTTCAAAAACAGTAGTGGGAGTATGGTAGAACTGGAAGTGATTCCAGAACCGCAAACGATTACTGAAGATTTGATAAGGAACCTAAAGATTCAATCTGGTTTGACATTCCATTGGCCACTCCGCAGATAAGGTGGGTAACTTCAGGCACCCGAGAGGTACTCCGGTAGCCTCAAGGACGGTGACAGGGAAGTTCTTGTTTACCCACACTTGCCATTGTTGTTGTTCCAGGCTGTGAGACCCGGCAGGAGGATGAGTATAGCGTCGTTCTAAACTAGCTTTAGAAGTGCATGTCTATATGACTCTGCCAGAGGGTTGTCGTAGTCAGTGGGAGCAGCGGAAGCATTGGTGGACATCAGGCTTATGTCTATTTATAGACTAAAGCAGATATAGCGGAGATAGATCATCCATTTCTGATGTGACAGTCATAGGTTTGACTTCATCAGAATAGGGGATGGATCTGTTGAATAGGTAGTAGGGTGTGATATCCGGGTTTTGGATGACATACACAAAGTAGGAAGTGATATTCCTATACTACGATCGGTTATACTTTGGTCGTCACACAGTGGTTTCTCCACAAGGGACTTGGACATTATATCAGACATACTGGTTACTAGATCTATGGTTTTAGATCTAGATTTGGGTGGTTTCCCAATCAGGGTACTTTGACAGCATTCTAAGAGTATTTAGAATGGACGACTCCTGGCACGGTAGTGTACCTGCAGGTGATGGAGTCACCCTCTCTAAAGGTGTCTTATAGACTAAAGTAGAGAGGGATGTGCATGATTGGCAGATCACTTGCTTAGGCAATTGAGTCAATCATGAGATGTCAAGTACCACACCAGATGTTGTTCTTGCACTAGATGCAATAAGTTGATATTGATCCAATCCTGGAGAAACAGTCGGAAGCAGTTTTAGAACATAAGTGGATGTTCTAGGGATATGATAACGACAGCCTCATTTGGGAGACAGTTATCATTCCAGGCTTCCAAGGTGACATGGACGACAAGGAGGTTGTCAGAGTTATAGTTTTCCTTCTGACGAGGGGCAGTATTTTGGACAGGTGATCCAAGGCAATACTGAGGGTGGCATGGCGCAGGATACTGATTAAGTTCAGTTGACGATACAGTCTAAGAAGTTTGGATTTGGAGTTTATTTATGAGCTAGGTCCCATCAGACATCCAGACATTCTAAGACAGGTATTGCTCATTTCGGGAGATGGAATTCTCCGCGAACTTGAGATTTAGAGAGACATAGAAAGAAATATCAGAGCGGATCCACTCGCTGAGGCTATTCCTCGAACGCAATAGTCTCGCAAACGAGCTTTGTGAGACTGACTAGTAGAGGAGTTGGGTGTTCGGTATCACACGGGCTGTGAGTATGCGACATCGCAATAATTAGCCTTGAGTGCAAGTGGGAGATTGTTGGAGATAGTGCCCTCAGAGTCAATTATTGGATCACAGGCACGTGATTGCAATGATTGAGGGAGGACCTATCCCGGTACGACAGTCTTACTTGAGATGATAGTATGCTATCTGGTTTACCTTTATCATCGTGTACTGCTTTAGGTGACCTGACAGGTCGCTATTGCACGTTGATAGAGCCCCTAGGATTCTTGCTTGACTGCCAGCAGTATGAGGGCGATCATATAAGTGAGAGCTGGAGTCTATAAGCACATCCTTAAAAGGTCCCTAGTCGTAGGAGTTTCGAGACAGGGCATCAATTCTCCAGAGTAGACTAGTGTATACAGTCGAGACCCCGACGAGGGGCGGTGGCCGGTCTCACAAGCTACTGGTGTCAGTTGGTTCACCTAAGATGTATACAGGTGCTCATTGGGTTATGAGTACACCGGACAGGACTCGCCGGGAACATGCTAGTTGGTCTTATACCTGACGTCAGATAGCAGTTCCCTGGTGACATGTGTACAGGTTAGTTCATCGACCTGGGGATCGTCATTTGTCTCGTGTGAGTTCCCACTGTGCTTTGATTACTACCCTACCACGGCTCAAAGGAGTCGTGCAAACAGGTTTTAGTTGGGTACAGTCCCGAGCCACATGGAGGCAGTGAGCGGATCTTCAGGGGTTCGTCTCTCCCGGTATTGGGGGTGAGGTCGCGCTGTGTCTAGGAGAGCCATTACACGAAGTCCTTGGCCAAGGCAGGAGATTTGCTGGTAGGTATTCCAGTAGTATCTCAGAGTGTTCTGGGCTACACTCCGACACGACTTGTACCGCTTTTGGGGGTCTGACTTTTACCAACCCCCTAGGCCCGACATGCGATGCTCATAGACGAACGGACCGGACTGTACGGATATTGTCACTGACAGGCTCAGTAGGGTGTCGGGATGAGTTCGCTCATCGACGTCCCTTTTAGTCAATAGCTGGTGGCCCGTTACGTATTGGCTTATACCTCTGACGTGCTAGTGGTTAAATCCACAGCCATTGTATTGATGAGTCTTTAGAGTCCACCATACATTCAGTTACTCAGCTTTCGGGCGAAACGCTGTAGAGGCCGTATGGAGATATGGCAGGGTCCGATCAGATACGTGCTGTATTGCACGGGTCAGGATCGGACGGTTTGTACTAGTGGCCGTATGGATATATGGCAGGGTTCGATCAGATACGTGCGGTATTGCACGGATCAGGATCGGACGGATATTACTAGCCGGCTTTGGTTTAAGCCGGATCCTAGTATAGTACAGTGTAGATTTTGTCTCTTTGCATTTGTATCCGGTCGGAATACAGATGCGGGTGTGTATGCACAGTATCAGGGTTTTCCTGTAATTTATTACGGGACCAGTTTTCTGGAGTTGCCAGTTTGCATTCCGTTCCGGCCGGTTTTCCTTTGTTCTTTCCCGGCCGGACTTTTCCGATGGAGGGTGTTATTTGCAAGTTTGCAAATAACACATTGTGGAGGGGTTTCTTGCAAATGTATTAATTATGAAAGCATCTTTTGATACCATTCTTTTCTATCATCATCACTTGCTTTTTGGTGATTTGAGGTGATTAGAGGTTGATGTGGATTTGTTATGATGATGTTTTAGGATATGGTCACCTCTTGCCTTTTACTACACTCACCTCCCTCTTGATTTTGGTATTCATTTTCCTCCACCATATGATTCTCACTTGATGAAAGAGGTTGGCCATGGTTGAGAGAAAGAAAATGAGAGGTTTTCATTCTTGAGAGTTTCATTCTTGATCTCATTTTCATGCTAGAAAAATGCAAGCACCATTTTTCTTATCTTGATTCCTCCATCATCTTCAAAGGCAACAAAACCCCAAATGAGACATAGCCTCTACACTACACATTCTACAGCAAATCTTGGACGCGTCGGCCAGCCAACTTCGCGCCCGAGTTGCCTCGGTATTGAGGTGGGAGCCCGTAAAAGATGCAGGCGATGTGGTGCCCTTCCGGCGAGGAGGCGACGACCGGAGTTTCCGCAGGAGATCGGGACGACGAGGAGAAGACCGGAGGACTCGGATCATTCGGTACATCTCTTCCCTATCTTGTTACTTTGCTAGAACTAGTTTAATGGCCCGATCCGGGGTTTAGTGCGCGGTGGTGCCGGTTTGCTAAGTTCGCAAAATTAAAGTTTATCACCGTTTCCGCATTTGGCCGTCGGATTGACGACTGGGGCGCCGCCGTGCACTTACAGTGGTATCAGAGCCTCGCCATTAACTTCGTCTAGCTTTGTTTGATGTGTTTTTCAGTTCCGATCGACCAAAATTCCAAAAATCCAATTTTAGTTCACATCAGTTTTCTGTTAAAATTTTTTGGTGTCCAAAAATTTTTCAGGTTGTAAAAAACTAATGTACTGGAATATCCTGCTCCTCAGTCGACGAGGCAAGGGCCGAGATCCCTTCACCGGGAGTGACCCCTTGGACAGAAGTTTGCGTCAGGGCACTAACTTCACTATAGCCGATTACTTTTGCTTTGCATCGTGGTATTCATTTGGAATATCCTGCTCCTCAGTCGACGAGGCAAGGGCCGAGATCCCTTCACCGGGAGTGACCCCTTGGACAGAAGTTTGCGTCAGGGCACTAACTTCACTATAGCCGATTACTTTTGCTTTGCATCGTGGTATTCATTTGGAATATCCTGCACCCCATTCTATGGGGAAAGAGCCGAGATCCCTTCACCGGGAGTGACCTCTTTAGTAAAGATTTTCGTCACTATATTTTCTAAAAAGCTATCCGTTCCTTCAACGATATCAAGTTCATTACGTTAAAGGTTTTCGCCAGAAACCATTCGTAGCCCTCCGTCGTTTCATATGGGTAGTCAATAGTATTCAAGCTGTGTTTGTTGGCCAAAGTCAAGGCACAGTGTTTGGTAGCTGTTGGTTATTCATATGCAGCATAGATAGATGCGTTGGTTTGGAACAGTCGTACTGCCTTGTTGGCCAAAGTCAAGGGTATGTACGGGTGGATTCAAATCAACCTGGAGAATGACGGGTAGAACTTGACATGTGACTTATGATTTGTTGGCCAAAGTCAAGGTCATAAGAGCATGGGGTAAAAATCCACATCGGGAGTTTCAAAAGTACTGAAACTTGCCAGATATGCGCATACCTTCTGGAGTGTGATAGGGTGAGCGGATTCCGTCACGTTATCATGCGATGATAGTTGGATCCCGATTCCCACTGATGAGTTGGTTTACTCCTCGGGTGACCCCGACTAATTCTTCTTTCAGGTTTGGAGGAGAATTTGAGGTACAGTGGGAGGTTTCCAGATTAGATAAATTGGTAACCATTCTGATCTAGGGTAGAGTGCACGCTGAGTGTTTCTTTTTTCTCTCTCTCTGGCAGCGACCGTTGACCCGACCCTAAGACTATGACTCAGTGACCAAGTTGACCGAACCTTCTTAACACTGGCTTTTGGATTGTCAGAGTTGCAGACCTCATTGCCACTCCTACTTTTACCCTTTTCTCCAGGACACCCCGTATTACTACGAACGTCCACTTCCATTGGACAAAACCATCGTATGGTTATATACGAACTCGAAGGAATTTATTCGAGAATGGTTTCAGGTTCTGGAGAAAACGGATAGGACTATTCAGTTGTCTTTTCCTTTTACCTTCTCTCAGGTTGCGAGTACTCCTTGGTTTAGGAGATAGTACACCTATTACGCAAATTGGATGGTCTTCTTCCAAACCTTAGGCTGGTGCCGACCGGTAGGGAATGAAGAAAACCAATTAGCATAACGATGGTGTGCAGAAGGTATTGAGATTAAGACAAAGCAAGGGATTACTAAGAGGGCAAAGTAAATTGCGACTGATATTCACGACCAAACCAAGTATTTCTTCGCCAATCCTAAATCACCTTTGTATTTCTCCAGGACACTCCGTATCACTACGAAGATCCACAGTTTATTGGATACTCCATCGTATGGTTATATACGAACTCGAAAGGAACTTGTTCCAGTTCGGGGATGGATTCTGGTCCAGGAGAAATAGGAATAAGGTTTATTCGGTTGTCTTTTATCTTCACCTTCTCTCGCATTGCGAGTGCTCCTAGGACTAGGACAGTACACCCATTATGCTTATTGGATAGTCTTCTTCCAAACCATAGGCTGGTGCCGAACGGTAGGGAAGGAAGAAAACCAATTGGCCTAAAGGGGTGTGCAGAAGGTAATGACTAAAGACATATAAAGGGATTTGGAGAGGTGGCAAAGAATTATACGGTTATAGTTGTGAATCTGGATAATGGTAGAGGCATTACTAGGAATACCAGGATACCCCATCGAAACATTTCAATGTTTCAGTTCAACTGTGTACTGTTAAAAGAAAACTGATTTCCCGATTAGACACTTGCTCCAGGGTATGTATTTACCAGGTTTGACTCTCACATCTGTATGGTTTTACAGATGATGAGTGGGAGTAAGTTATTGGGAATTGGGTGATCATCCTCATTATATCGGGATTCATTGTAATCGGTGATATTTGAGGAGATCGCCTGGGCTGTTTGCCGGTCGGCAAATATTTGGTTTTGAATATCCGCTGTTGTGCACCAATTTCAAATTGATATATCTGTACGTCTATTTTCATAGAGTGAGATATACCTTTTGATATTATGTCGATGACATTTACCTATATCAGTAGTTGGTTAGGTAAGGAGCATTAAACAGCGGTGTAATTCTTCTTAACCATAAGTACAGTTCTCAACCTACGACACACAGTGAATGAGTTGTTAGACTCAGCGGACTTATACAGAGTATTGTATGTTGTCCAGTGTCCATTAGGACAGAGGGGTTGGTCCTCATACTATATTCTGTTTACTTTTAACTTCTCTAGTTCTTAGACATGTGTTTCAAAGAAACACAGGGTCTAAGTTTTGAGGAGTTATAGGTATTTGAATAGAGTAGAGAACCAGGTGTAGCAAGTATCGGGATTCTTCAAAGTGATCGAAAATGTAGATACTTGTGTATGGTATTCAGTTGATAGTAATGATAAAGAGAAATTGCTTCTCTTTCAGGTTACTCATAATTGGAAGCATTCCTAAGTTGAGTAACGCTGATCGGCCTCTCTCCATTTAGTTGACATGCACTGGAGATAGCTGCATGATTTGAATCTGGTTCAATTAAATCAGTGCCTCTGGTTCTATATTGGATATAGTACAGTTCATATCTTAACATTGTTAAGGTACGGGGAGTTGTCCGGCTTATGATTAAAACCAGACTCTGGATAACTCAAGGCACGTTTCTGTAATGGCTGTTTGTGGGTTGACCCAGGCTTTGACGAGGGTTGACTTTCTACCATAAGAAAGATCAATAGTGATATTGGTCTTGACTCGCCACAGTTTTAATTAAAATGGATTTTTTCAAAAACAGTAGTGGGAGTATGGTAGAACTGGAAGTGATTCCAGAACCGCAAACGATTACTGAAGATTTGATAAGGAACCTAAAGATTCAATCTGGTTTGACATTCCATTGGCCACTCCGCAGATAAGGTGGGTAACTTCAGGCACCCGAGAGGTACTCCGGTAGCCTCAAGGACGGTGACAGGGAAGTTCTTGTTTACCCACACTTGCCATTGTTGTTGTTCCAGGCTGTGAGACCCGGCAGGAGGATGAGTATAGCGTCGTTCTAAACTAGCTTTAGAAGTGCATGTCTATATGACTCTGCCAGAGGGTTGTCGTAGTCAGTGGGAGCAGCGGAAGCATTGGTGGACATCAGGCTTATGTCTATTTATAGACTAAAGCAGATATAGCGGAGATAGATCATCCATTTCTGATGTGACAGTCATAGGTTTGACTTCATCAGAATAGGGGATGGATCTGTTGAATAGGTAGTAGGGTGTGATATCCGGGTTTTGGATGACATACACAAAGTAGGAAGTGATATTCCTATACTACGATCGGTTATACTTTGGTCGTCACACAGTGGTTTCTCCACAAGGGACTTGGACATTATATCAGACATACTGGTTACTAGATCTATGGTTTTAGATCTAGATTTGGGTGGTTTCCCAATCAGGGTACTTTGACAGCATTCTAAGAGTATTTAGAATGGACGACTCCTGGCACGGTAGTGTACCTGCAGGTGATGGAGTCACCCTCTCTAAAGGTGTCTTATAGACTAAAGTAGAGAGGGATGTGCATGATTGGCAGATCACTTGCTTAGGCAATTGAGTCAATCATGAGATGTCAAGTACCACACCAGATGTTGTTCTTGCACTAGATGCAATAAGTTGATATTGATCCAATCCTGGAGAAACAGTCGGAAGCAGTTTTAGAACATAAGTGGATGTTCTAGGGATATGATAACGACAGCCTCATTTGGGAGACAGTTATCATTCCAGGCTTCCAAGGTGACATGGACGACAAGGAGGTTGTCAGAGTTATAGTTTTCCTTCTGACGAGGGGCAGTATTTTGGACAGGTGATCCAAGGCAATACTGAGGGTGGCATGGCGCAGGATACTGATTAAGTTCAGTTGACGATACAGTCTAAGAAGTTTGGATTTGGAGTTTATTTATGAGCTAGGTCCCATCAGACATCCAGACATTCTAAGACAGGTATTGCTCATTTCGGGAGATGGAATTCTCCGCGAACTTGAGATTTAGAGAGACATAGAAAGAAATATCAGAGCGGATCCACTCGCTGAGGCTATTCCTCGAACGCAATAGTCTCGCAAACGAGCTTTGTGAGACTGACTAGTAGAGGAGTTGGGTGTTCGGTATCACACGGGCTGTGAGTATGCGACATCGCAATAATTAGCCTTGAGTGCAAGTGGGAGATTGTTGGAGATAGTGCCCTCAGAGTCAATTATTGGATCACAGGCACGTGATTGCAATGATTGAGGGAGGACCTATCCCGGTACGACAGTCTTACTTGAGATGATAGTATGCTATCTGGTTTATCTTTATCATCGTGTACTGCTTTAGGTGACCTGACAGGTCGCTATTGCACGTTGATAGAGCCCCTAGGATTCTTGCTTGACTGCCAGCAGTATGAGGGCGATCATATAAGTGAGAGCTGGAGTCTATAAGCACATCCTTAAAAGGTCCCTAGTCGTAGGAGTTTCGAGACAGGGCATCGATTCTCCAGAGTAGACTAGTGTATACAGTCGAGACCCCGACGAGGGGCGGTGGCCGGTCTCACAAGCTACTGGTGTCAGTTGGTTCACCTAAGATGTATACAGGTGCTCATTGGGTTATGAGTACACCGGACAGGACTCGCCGGGAACATGCTAGTTGGTCTTATACCTGACGTCAGATAGCAGTTCCCTGGTGACATGTGTACAGGTTAGTTCATCGACCTGGGGATCGTCATTTGTCTCGTGTGAGTTCCCACTGTGCTTTGATTACTACCCTACCACGGCTCAAAGGAGTCGTGCAAACAGGTTTTAGTTGGGTACAGTCCCGAGCCACATGGAGGCAGTGAGCGGATCTTCAGGGGTTCGTCTCTCCCGGTATTGGGGGTGAGGTCGCGCTGTGTCTAGGAGAGCCATTACACGAAGTCCTTGGCCAAGGCAGGAGATTTGCTGGTAGGTATTCCAGTAGTATCTCAGAGTGTTCTGGGCTACACTCCGACACGACTTGTACCGCTTTTGGGGGTCTGACTTTTACCAACCCCCTAGGCCCGACATGCGATGCTCATAGACGAACGGACCGGACTGTACGGATATTGTCACTGACAGGCTCAGTAGGGTGTCGGGATGAGTTCGCTCATCGACGTCCCTTTTAGTCAATAGCTGGTGGCCCGTTACGTATTGGCTTATACCTCTGACGTGCTAGTGGTTAAATCCACAGCCATTGTATTGATGAGTCTTTAGAGTCCACCATACATTCAGTTACTCAGCTTTCGGGCGAAACGCTGTAGAGGCCGTATGGAGATATGGCAGGGTCCGATCAGATACGTGCTGTATTGCACGGGTCAGGATCGGACGGTTTGTACTAGTGGCCGTATGGATATATGGCAGGGTTCGATCAGATACGTGCGGTATTGCACGGATCAGGATCGGACGGATATTACTAGCCGGCTTTGGTTTAAGCCGGATCCTAGTATAGTACAGTGTAGATTTTGTCTCTTTGCATTTGTATCCGGTCGGAATACAGATGCGGGTGTGTATGCACAGTATCAGGGTTTTCCTGTAATTTATTACGGGACCAGTTTTCTGGAGTTGCCAGTTTGCATTCCGTTCCGGCCGGTTTTCCTTTGTTCTTTCCCGGCCGGACTTTTCCGATGGAGGGTGTTATTTGCAAGTTTGCAAATAACACATTGTGGAGGGGTTTCTTGCAAATGTATTAATTATGAAAGCATCTTTTGATACCATTCTTTTCTATCATCATCACTTGCTTTTTGGTGATTTGAGGTGATTAGAGGTTGATGTGGATTTGTTATGATGATGTTTTAGGATATGGTCACCTCTTGCCTTTTACTACACTCACCTCCCTCTTGATTTTGGTATTCATTTTCCTCCACCATATGATTCTCACTTGATGAAAGAGGTTGGCCATGGTTGAGAGAAAGAAAATGATAGGTTTTCATTCTTGAGAGTTTCATTCTTGATCTCATTTTCATGCTAGAAAAATGCAAGCACCATTTTTCTTATCTTGATTCCTCTATCATCTTCAAAGGCAACAAAACCCCAAATGAGACATAGCCTCTACACTACACATTCTACAGCAAATCTTGGACGCGTCGGCCAGCCAACTTCGCGCCCGAGTTGCCTCGGTATTGAGGTGGGAGCCCGTAAAAGATGCAGGCGATGTGGTGCCCTTCCGGCGAGGAGGCGACGACCGGAGTTTCCGCAGGAGATCGGGACGACGAGGAGAAGACCGGAGGACTCGGATCATTCGGTACATCTCTTCCCTATCTTGTTACTTTGCTAGAACTAGTTTAATGGCCCGATCCGGGGTTTAGTGCGCGGTGGTGCCGGTTTGCTAAGTTCGCAAAATTAAAGTTTATCACCGTTTCCGCATTTGGCCGTCGGATTGACGACCGGGGCGCCGCCGTGCACTTACAACCTCATCAGATCTAGGCTGAAGGTGTGATGCAGATTAGGCCCGGTACTTGTAAGTGAATGCGCCTTCTATTCGAGCAAGAGAAAAAGCCCAATTATGATGGAAAGAGAAAGAAAGACAGCTTTAGAAAGGGCGGATGCCAAACCAACTTAAAGTGAAGCGATTTATACCAAGCAAGAACCTGCACTGGAATACAAAAAGTCAAGCATTCCTTCTTTCCAGAATTCCTGTCCTACGGGCCTGTCCAAACTGTCGATGATTCAAACAGAGAGACGGTCCAAGTCTTCCTCGGTTGAAGTACCAAAACTCCTCCTTTATCTTCTCCCTACCATCCGGGGAAAGGATGACACGGATTAGGGTGTCATTGTGGAACCGTTCATAAACATGTCCTTACTAGTCAAGATGAACGAAAAACTCTTTCGAATTGGGCCGAAGGCACATCACAAGCTAATGGTTAAGTAAGGAGAAGCCATCTAGATTCGGAGTGGAGGAAGAAGGAACCTAAGCCTATAGGTGTAGCAGGAAGGTGTCCGAATCCGGAATCAATCCAATGTCTCGTTGCCCAAGGAATCAGTTACAGTAGAGCCAAAATAAGCATAGATCCGAAGATTTCCGAATACCCCGAATGGGTTAACTTTTCGAACTGCTGCTGAATCTCCAATGGATCTTAACGAGATGTAACATTTTGAAAATTATAAATATTATTTTATAATTTAAATATGGATATTACGGGTTTTTACAAAAATAGTACCGAGTATGGATTTTTTGGGTTTTCGTAGATTGATATCCGCATGTATATTTATTTTAGGGAAAATGGAAAAATAAGATATTTTAAAAATGATAAGTATTTTGTTATGAAAATAATATGGGAATTTTCTGGTGATAAATATATGGTGTATTTTGTGAAAGAGAGGGAATATGTTTACTAGGATATTCCCACATCTATCTTAACATAACACCTAAAATATTATGTTTAGTTTCTCTCTCTTCCTCTCGTAACACTCTTTTCACAAAAATACCTCCATAGAAAATATCTTCATCTCAACTCTCTTCCAAAACCCTAGCTCCTTTTCACAAAACTCCATGGATCTTGCAAAATTTCTTCACTAGAGACTTCAAGATTTTAAGCGGTGCCATCCTCAACCTCTCAAACTCTATGGATACTTCATCACAAGCTTGGATCTTCTCTTTTCTTCACACATATTGGTAAAAATCCCATTTTTTAATTTACTTATAGTTGTACTCATGAAATGATAGGTTTTTATGTGAATAATTTATAAAATTATGATAAATATTCATGAGTTAATTTCAAGAGTTTTAGTAATTTTATTTGTTCTCTTTAATGGCTAAAAATCAGTAACATGTTAGAGATTTCGAATTTTTTTGATGGCTTTCTGTTGATAATTAGCTAAAATTTAAAACTACAAAATTGTAGATGATTGGCTTATAGTTTAGTTAAAAAAATCTGGTAAAGTTTTACAGTAAAATGTACACGAATTTTTAAAGAAAGGGCTTCCTTCATTTCCTATGGCTGTTTTCATTCAAATTGTAACAATTTTCTTAATTTTTATATTAACAATTTGGAAAATCTGAAAATGGTTATAGATAATTTTGTGTAAATATCTCTAAAATTTTCACTTTCTTTATTTTCTTTACAAATTCTAGAGATATCAATTTTTTAGTGAAAATTGTTTTCTGTTTTCTGTAGATTATCCAGAAATATGTTTTAACTTTGCATTTTATTTCATGTTCTATATTTAGAAACTGGAAAATATATTTTGGGGTATCAAAGTTAACTCTTTTATCTATATGTAGAATTTTAGATTGAGTCTAAATATTGTGTTTACGATTTTTGGCGATTTTTCGAAGCGAGCCCAAATACTGTCGTTTTCTAAGCTAGCATTTTCAAACAATATGCATTCGAGCACTGTATTTTTCTCGCTATATTTTACCAATACGATAATTTTATTGACGTGTGTGTCCTTACGTTTGAAGGAGCATTATTGGAGGCGCTGGAGGCGTCGAGACGAGGAAAAACGATTGTAGGTTTCGACTATGTAACATTTCAGAAAATGGTAAATATTATTTTAGAATTTAAATAATAAAATAATATGTTTTATTAGAATAATACCAATTATTGAATTGGATTATCATAATTTTATCATGATAAAACTAATATTTTCTTTTTATGGTTAAGAATTTAGTTTGGGCACGGCAAAGACTTCATTTGTGTTATTGTGTCACTTAGCATTCTAACATGATTTGGATTTTCCCTTGTTTTGAGCATGGCTACCTATATATTTGTGTTATTGCATGGTCCAATATTAATATGGGTATTTCTTTTGTTTTGGTGAGGATGGGGACATGAAGATATGGCACCCATACCTCCCCATTCTCTCTTGCTCCCTCTCCTTTTGCTCTCCTATTTCCCTCTCTTTCTCTGCAACTCCTCTCACTGTCATTTCCATGGCTACCCCTATCCTCTCCCTCACACTCACACTCTCACTCTCACAAAATACAAACTCTTTGCATAATCCAAACTCCAAACTCATTCTAACCTACTACAAACTCAAGCTGGATCAAGTGGAAGCCCCCATCACCTCTTCAAGTGCTCCCTACAAGCTTGAATCTTCTCCTTCATCTTTTTATATAGGTAAGAATCCTTATTTTATAAAGTTTTGCATGTGTTTAGAGTTCAAATTTTAGCTAAGATTTTTTTTTAAAAACTATGATTTTAGAGTTCAAACAAGATCTGGTGTAGTTTGGGATCTCTAAAAATATTTTGCGTATAGATTCGACCTATTTAGACTACCAGGAGAACCCAGAAGAAGCACGAGATCCTAAGTCCTAGCTCGGGCCGCAAATTGCGGGAAAACAGATTTTTTTTACGGTCCAATTTTTGATCTAGGTGTCGGGGTTTGGCCAGTAGATCTTATATATGATATATATGCCCTTTTTATATGCTAAATTGTCCCAGATTGCTCGAGTCAAAATATGAAGGTGTTTTACTTAACTTTTTGACGATTTTTAAGGTTTTCAAACTTGATAATCCGTATCTTGAATTCTTGATGTGTTCTTTTGTACTGGAACAACGAGTCCGGAGGTAATTTTTGGTAGTTAGCATACAGATGGCTCACGTTGGTCCTTGGTTCTAACACCTATGGACGTTCATTCGCTACATCGATACCAATTCAGATTTTTATATGTGTTTGCGTGGTTATTTTACTACTAGGTGTGATTGCGGAGACCTTCGAGACGGCGACAGGGGGCAAGACGGTCGAAAGATACGACTAGCTATATTGAAAACTGTAAGTAGATTATATCTACGAGTGGGGAATCGGGTGGATGGCGTATAGCACCTCCTGTGAAACATATCTTTTATTATATCATTGAAATTACTTAGGATTCCTGCCATGTACGTTAGACATGTTCGATATATAGTATAATTATGTTAGTATCGCTTAGTAGGCGTATTGTAGGTACATTTGGTAGAACACCAGCACAAATACTAATGATTGCCATGTTGCACGATCATAAACTCACATGTACACTACACATCATCAGTACTGCTATATCACGTAGAACTTGCCATGCTTACGTGTTGATTGGCACGTGGTTGGCGTGTCGAGTTTTAATGTTCTAAAGTTAACCGCAATCAGGACGGTATCGTTTTACAGCTAGCCGCGATGAGTACGGGTCGTCCGCAGGGAGACGGAGCATTTTACGTTCTTGTTTTCACGAGTTAATGCGCATGGGCGGAATGGTTCGTATCTACCCTATGTGTATATATGCACAATTATAATCTTGTTAGGAAAAGATAGGTTAGTGTAAGCTAGTGGATCCGTACTCAATCCTTTGTGCCAAGCTTGACCAATAAAGCTAGAGCAATCGGCAACAATATAGATTAGGGTACTTAAGCACGGTATTTATGAAATCCGGCTTATTGACCCTTATCCGTCCGTTCTTTTCGCTTGGCTTTCGCTTCCGGTGAAACCGAACGCAACCGGTCGTGGTTAGGAATCACCGATACCTTAGTATGGTAGGGTACCTAACGGAGCGCTTGCGTAAGGTTTGGGTGGAGTTCAAAGGAAAATATCGGGCAAATGAAATGAGAAAAGAAAACCTTAATTTACAATACCGTTCTATTTCCTAACAACCACCATTATTCACAAACATCAAAACCACAAAGAGAAAGAACAAATGAAAAGAGAAAAGAAAAGAAAAGAGCAACAAGCAAGTAAGTAAATGGCATGGAAATAAAAGAGCAAGTAAGTAAAGCAAAAAAGGAAATGCAAGTAAGTAAAGCGAGTAAGTAAAAGAGATAGATACTAAGAACCCAAGTGCAAATGAAAGTTTTATTATGTCCAAGTGATACAATCTTGAGTTCAATAACCAAATCTTAAAGTTGCAAGCTCAATGAAGAGGTTCCAAGATCAAGAGAAGTTAAGGAGCTCAAGGGAAACTAAGCTATGTACAAGAAAAAATAAAAGAGAAACAAAAAGAGTATGATGTCTTGAACAAACATAGACCCCCTCTCCCTTGCTCACTGGTCTGCTTTTATAGGCACAAAAGAAGAATAAATAAGCAATAAAAATAAGTTGATGTGACTGCAAGGTATTGACAGTGGAAAAATGGGGCTCAAAGGGACAAGGGGGCCGGTGAGCTCGGAATTTAGTGGGGTGTGGCCGGCCCAAAATCGAGAAAGTTGGCTCGTTTTGATGTGGTGGTCTTGTGTTCTCTCGACAAGTCCACTGGTGCTGCTTGATTTGTCTATAGAGGCATGGGTTGTACTCAGTAGCTTGGAGGGACTTGATGCTTTTTAAATCACATCATATCTTTTTGCATTAAACACACATCACTTCTTGTGTGCCCACTTGCTCCAAGGCATCCCCCTCTAGGTCTATGTACCAATAAGCTAGTATACACACTTGTATGTGTTGGACTATTTAGATAAAAAGTGTGTACACATGCATGTTGCAAAAAGAAACGCTTGAAATATCGGTCGGTTTCCAGTTCCGGTTGCAGTGTCGGCTCACAAACGTTATATCCGTGATTTTGAGTGTATTTCCAGTATTTTGTCATGAATACCTGTAATATGTATTACAGAGCAGACACTGGCTAATAGTACCGATATATACAAAAAATAGATAATGAACGAGTGGTATTAAATGCAGTTTTCTGTGATAAACACGTGTCGTAGTATGATCGACGTTATGGTAGGACGATGTATATACGATTCATATTGGATGCGCGTACGAGGCTTGGAGTCCATACTAGTCACCGTGCGTGTACGTGACACGAGGTGTCCGTACCGACCACGGGGCGGGTGCATGAATGAGATGTCCGCACCGGCGCTATATTTGTACGTGACTAGATGTGTTCCCGCCAAAATTTTTGGCAAAAACTTGCTGTTCCTTTTATAAAAATAGAGGGAAGTGCCCCACGTGTAAAGCATATGAGCATTCACATGCGAAGCACGTGAGTACCTACGGCAATTAGGATTAAATCTTATAGCAGCGTCCACGTGTTAAACACGTGAGCATTTACCAACAAAGCATGTGAGTACCGGCTTCAAATAGGATTAAATCCTATGATAGCCCCCACGCGAGCATGCACGTGTTAAACACGTGAGTTCCCTTGTCGTATTCTTTTGGCAGCGCTCACATGCAAAACAGGTGAGCGCCGGTGCAATATATGTATATGGCAGCACTTACGTACAACACACGTGAGCGCCCCAATTTAAAATGCTCTCATATGATAGAATTAAATTCTGTTTGAGAAATTTCTTCACTAATCTTTGTAATATGGAAAGATCTTTCTCTAACAGAGAATTTTGGATTTAAAATCCAATGGTGATAAAATCACCAATTAAACCATCTGATAAAATTAAATTCTATGTGGGAAATATTTTCCTAATCTTTCTAAAATAAGAAAGATCTTCTCTATTAAACAGGGAACTCTTGGATCATCCAATGGTAATTATAAATCACCATCTGAACATCTGATAGAATTAAATTCTATATTAGAAAAATATTTTCCTAATCTTATTAAATAAACAAGAATGATCTTCTCTGTAAAACAGAGAGCCCTTGGATTAAAATCCAACGGTGAATAAAATTCACTGGTTGATCTTTAAGATTATTTCGATTGATTCTAAATCAATCATGATCTTTCAATGAGAGATTTTATCCAACAGATTGATTTTTCTCTTCTCCTATAAATAGGAGCAAAGAGATACAAAAAAAACCCTATAAGTTTCTGTAAAAATACAGAAAGCTCTCCAAAAGGTTCCACAAAAAACAAAAAATTTAATTCTCTTCGAAGAAGATCTTCCTTCTCAAAACCCTAGGTAAAGAAAATATCAAGATCAAAACATCTCTTTTACATAACATATCTAAGGGTTTAACCCTACTCAAAGAACTTAGTTCTTTCCCGGAATCTGAGATCCACAAGACAAGTCTCCCATAAGTTGAGAATTTAATTCTCATTGGGAAGATTTTGTTCTTAAGAATCAAATATTCAGGGGAGAACATGGATACAAGAACATGAAGAAGATGGAGTCCATAATACTCCAGGAACATAGTTCATTCAAATCAAGAATTTAGTTCTTAAAGAACTTGATCCAAGATCCAGAAAATTATGATCTTAGTGATCGTTAATGGTCAAAATACCAGAAACAGAGATTGAAGTTCTCTAAAATTATCAACAGAGATTAAATCTTTAAAGAACTTAGCGCCTCACGTGAAGCTAGGAAGTCCTATTATTGGACTTCCCCGGACCCACTAGCAGCAAGAGACGTTCGTGCTTCCCTACTGGGCTAGCGTCCAAAACTTAGCGGCTCACGTGAAACACACGCGAGCGCTCAAAAGAAGCCAAAGCTGAGTGCCTCACATGAAACACACGTGAGCGCCAGATGCTCAGCGCCTCACGTGAAACACACATGAGTGCCAGAGAAAAATTAGTGCTTAGCACTATTATGGCGCCTCACGTGATATACACGTGAACGCTATATACAACTGAGTGCCTAGCACTGCGAAAAATTAGTGCTTAGCACTATTATAGCGCCTCACGTGATATACACGTGAACGCTATATACAACTGAGTGCCTAGCACTGTTGGGTGTTATAAAAACCCAATCTTAGCCCATATTGGCTAAATTTATATTCTTGATATCCAAACTGATCCACCATGATCTTCTAAGTTAATTTTAGTCTCAAAGAAGACTAATGATTCTTGAATGATCCACCATGATCTTTTCCCTCAAATATGGGATTTGGTACAAAGGTACATCTTTCCATACCTATGATATATGTCGTTGTAATTTCTCAACGTCTTCAGAGAGGTGGCGGGTCCCAACAACCAACAACTTCTCTTTCTTTGTCTCAAACATGGGAATGTTGGACCGAAATGTCCTTAAACTAATATTTGCCCCAAACATGGCGATAATGAACCGAAATGTTTTTAAACTAATTTTCGTCCTAAAATGGGAATGTTGGACTGAAATGTCCTTAAACTAATATTCGCCCCAAACATGGCGATACTCATCTGTTTCTAAGTTAATTTTAGTCTCAAATATGACTAACGATCATTAGATCAAACCCAAATATCCCGTGAACGGATGGAACTTATAAATATGGGAAATGCGTCCTAAGTTCAATCCCGTTGGCAAACCAAGCTACCAACGTGGACCCCTTCAAGCAAATGCTTGGCCCAAATCATAAAAATATTTGTACGGATTTTGTAACACCCTAGTGCATTTATACGATATTCTATTTGGGGTTTTTAGATCTTGCGACAGTTTTCTTAATTATTATTGTTTTGGGTGCGGATAATACATATGGTAACTGTGGTTGGTATCTGACCCGACCCACATGGTTGAAACCCATCTTGGTACTAGATTACGTCATATATTTACTAGTACGGAGGACCCGTGCACATCTAGATTCTATATACATGTATCGTATATTTTTGTGTCTGCATATCTTTTAATATTACGTATAATAGCCAGATTATATATTTTGATATCTAGCATGGCATGTTATCATACCCCATATCACATGGTCGCATCCATACATCGTGTTCATGTCCAGATTGTAAAAACAGACTCGTTTGGATCACGACGTATATTTACGTATATCCATTCTTGGGGGTATGCATTTTTATTACCCGGACATCGCATTATGGTTTTAGCTTGTACGTATATTTTTCATATTTTAAAACTAGATTTTTAGAAAAAAAACCCGAATATTTTTCGGAGTAGTTTGATATTAGCTGTATAATCTTAGAATATATATTATTGTTGGGGTCGAAAATTGCACCTCGGTTGACCAAGTCAAAGTCATAGTCAACCTCAAGTAAGCGGGCCCAAGCCCAGATCAAGTGGGCCCATGCCTAAGTCGAGCCCCGCGGCCAGCCTCCCCCATGGCAAAATAAAAATCATGTAATAAATAATTTTGATGTAATCTTTATGGGCATAAAGCCAAATTTTTGTAAAGCCCAAGGCTCATGTGCAAAAGAAATGAGCACATGGGACATGAGATGGGAAAAATGTCATTTTGTAAAGCCCAAAGGGCTATATGTAAATGTGTAAGCCTATATAAAGTAACATGATGATGAAATAAAAAAGAAATTTTCATTCTCTCAAAAATTACCTCCTTCCCCTTTCTCAAGGTTCTAAATCTTCTTCCCCTTTTCTGAATTAAATCAAGAGTTTTACTCTTCCTTTCCAAAAATAAATAGTTTTTCACCACAAAACCCACAAAGGGGAGCTCAGATCTTCCATCAGATCTTAAAAAGGGGAGATTTTTAAATCTCACCCCCTTTCATCAAAGATCCGGCCAACAGAGAGGAAGAAGAAGGAGACCCATCTCCAAAAATCTCACTTTTGGGGAAGATCCAGGGCTCAAGGGAGAAGCCCCTTTCATCAGCTCCAAAAATATCTTCGGAGTTTAACTCCTTAAAATATACACACACATACACAAAATAATGAATCTTTCTTTTTGGGAGTACAACTCCCAGTGCAGGGACTAAGTCCACTCTCTGTCAGGAGTTCAATTCCATAAGTCAAATCGGGAGCACAGCTCCCAGTGTAGGGACAAAGTCCCTTTTCCTGTTGACGCCCAGCGCCCGCATGCCAAGCACGTGGGGCGCTGGCGCCTAGCGCCCGCGTGCTGCACACGTGAGGCGCTGGCCCCACGCGTCCTTTGGATGCTTTTTCCCCTTTATATATATATGTATAAATGTACACACACACACACACACATTCCATGACACTGTCCCTGTTATTAAAATATTCTAAGGGGGCGCTGCCCCACACCCCGCAAGGAGGCTGCTAGCTCTCTTGACCCCTAGCCCGCTATCCGGATAGTGGGACCCCCGTAAAAACTCTGTGGGGACCCCGATATATTCAAAACCCCTCAAGACACACATACGCACACTGCATATTAAGTTCGCATGACCCGTTTGACCCGTCAATCGGAGGTTCCCTCGCTCCAAAGGCGAGGTGTAATTAACAGCAGTTTAGTCCGCGGCTTCCGGAGATTCGGATCCCCACAATCAATAAACCCCAGCCTACCCTAGGCAGGAGGAATCTGTAGTACTCCTGACAAGCGCGCGCGTATTTCCATCTCAATGGGGTGACAAAAAACACCCTAAAATTATAATATTATTTTCAAAAACTAATGGTTAAAAGAATACACTGTATGTGTGTGTGTGTGTATATTAATTTAACTAATACATCTAATTAATATTTCCTATTCTCTCTCTATCTCTCGTATCCCTTTCTCTCTTTCCAGCCTCTCTCTCTCCCCTTTTGCACACACACTCTCTCTTCATATCCTCTGTCTCTGTCTCTGTCTCTCTAAATATATATATATATATATATATATATATATATATAAACCCTAATACTAAAAACCTCATCATCTCTCTCCGCTCTTTCTCCTTCCTCTATCGCGACGAGAAACCCACAGCCAACCCAAGAACCCTACGCTTGCAACCCTAGCCGACTCCTCCTCACCTCGCCGCCGATCACCTCATCACCTCACCACCTTCGTCTCCTCCCCCTCCATCCCCGAGCCTTACAACTCCATACCCCTAACCCACGACCACTTGCAACCCCGACGAACCCAAACCAAAACCCTAGCCGCTCCCTCACCTCGCCACCGACCTCGCCCTCATCCCCTCGTAATGACCACCACCTCCACTTCCTCCTCTCCCTCTCCATCCCTGAGAATGTAACAACTCCAATTTTAGTGTACAAAAAATTGTTTAAAAGTTAATGTATACTTGGGCTATTTGCATTTACTGTGATTACCATAACTAATTGTTTTGCTTTTTAATAACAAGCAAGAGCTTGTAGCTCATTGGTAAGACCTTACACTGCTGAACCAAAGCACCAGAGTTCAAATCTCATACCCCACATTATTTTTTAATATTATTTTTTTAAAACTTTTAGAAGTCCAAGGGTCTACACGTGCATAACTCGTAAAAACCCCACTACACATGAAAAACAAACTGGACCAGGGAGAAGACCAAGCGACGATGGACCGACGGTGACCGACCCCGGCCTGACTCGGCCCAGATCAGCCGGCGACTCGGCCAACTTGGCTGCCGCCGCCGGCCGGACTCGGCCGGACCGCCGAGTCGTCAACATAAAAGTCATGCCTTTTCACCTCCCCATCACTCCTGCATACTTAAATTCCTTGGATCGGTTCTAGAGCTCTTTAAAATCCCATTAAACCATATTTTTATTACAAATTAATACAATTTTCAATACACCCCTTCACCTAACCCTAATCTCAGCTTTACCCTATAAATACCACTCCTAGACACACCCCCTCACTCACAATTTTGTCCAAACTCTCAAGAAAATCCTCTAGAAATTTTTGTGTGCAATTGAAGTTAACAAAGGGCGAAATTTCGGCGATTTTCCGACGACGACCCTACGAGCTCCAGGCGACGAAACGACGCATCGGCGCCTCCTACCATTTCCTCTTCCTCATCCCTAACCTACAAACCCATACCCACCTCTCTCTTCTCTATTCTTTTCTAAAAACATGTATTTCTAAACCCGACGGAATCGGGGTTAATCCGATGTCCGATTCGGTTCTGCCTAAAAATCTCACCTTTTCTTAAATACAATCATACTAAACCCTTACATGTTGACTATTAAATATTAACAAGTCATATTGAACAAGTTCCATATCAAAAGGATTTCTATTTCAATTTTTATCGTACTTTTTCACTATAATACCATGTAGTTTAATTTCGACATTTAAAACATCACAAACTTGCTATACCTTTAAGTAGATCATGAGGTAATAACCTATCTCCTCACACACTCATATGCAACATAGCACAATACCTTTCGGAAACATAGAATACGGGAAAACGAAACTTTACATATAAATACCACTAATTATTAAAACCGTTTTCTATAAGAATTCGTATTTTTATAAATCTTTGCAAAGCGCCGCTACAACCCATTTTGGGGAACCTGACTAGGATGGTGCGGATTATCGCACATCCCTGGGCTTAGTAGTGCAGATGCAGACCTCCGCAAGGAGCATTCGGTCTCGAGAGATTTAAAATACAAATATCTCAAGAAAATGAGATTTCTAGAAATATAATATATATATTAAAATTATTTATATATATATATATATATATATATATGTATCATTAAAATATCTATTTTGTGATAATATAAATATTCCAACTTTTTTCTAAAATCACAAGAATCGCTTTGCTTTAAAATACCATGAAATTCCATACAAGTCCGATACTTACAATTAAATACCCTATATTATGAAATTAGGTTATTTTCACTAGAAATATCACAAATATAAAATCTACATTTATGAAAACTCTAAAGACGATAATTAAATACTTGGCGTGTATTTTGAAAATTATATAAACGTATTTTTACATAAAACCCCCTCATGTTCTATAAATTACCCTGAGGACCCTAGTAAATATAGGTTTAAGCGGGACCAGTCTCTTGAGCCTCAGGGAGACGGAGATATGGGTGCTTGCCTATCTAAGATAGACAACTTAACAGCGGTGTTATCAACAAGGTAATCGTCTTTGAAAAATACACAAATCCTGCCGCCTATGTGCAGCGGTTACCGATAATATCAAAACCTAATTCAGGACTTCAATTTCTTTCCTAATTGTTCCGACTCAGACTGAGTCTCATTATAAATAATCCGACTTAAATATGATTCAAGTACAATGTACAATCTACAATTCAACATGAATCCCTAAATGTATATATTCAATCTATTCAATCCGTATTGACTGAACCGAACCATGGATATACTTTCATTTACATGATTCTCCAGTTACATCCAATTACTGATATCATGGTTTCGGCAAGTTATCCATCTATACAAGACAATACAAGTTACAATACAACACAAACAATACAAACAAGACATCGCGGGGTTTAAGGGGTAGATTGGTACGGAAGGTGTTAGAAGTGGCACGAGACTGCAAGATTTAAGACACCTAACCTATATTCCATTGCTGTTGTACCATGGCATAATGGTTCCTTGTACTTCCATTTGCCCTAGTCTCTAGCATATAGGGACTCATCTCATATACACTGGCATTCTTCTGTACCAAGCTATAAATAACAGCGTTAACACTAATTACAACTTTAAAAGTTATACTCTCTCTTACTCTCTGTCTATTATCCTTCTCCTTTATCTTTGGGACTTACCGAGCGATTGTTCGCTGACGACATTCCTTCTTTTTCTTCTTTGGAAAATTTCAGGTGATCTGCACACTCAGGAGATCGAGTCTACTAGTGAGGATTTGGATCAGCTTGCCTACGACCCAGAGCTCTAGCTTCATTATACACATTTTTATTTTAGTACTTTTCATTTCTGTTATGCCACTGTTTAGGTATTGCTTTCATTCTGTTGTATTTACTTTTCCATGTATTGTAAAAACAATGTGAATAAATAAAGTTGCTGTTTTATTATATCTTGTTTCTTGTTTATTTATATTTATATTGCTTAGATACGCTTAGCGTATTTACTTCACAGTAAATACATAGCGGTCTCGTCGCGTCCTCTGCCCGTACACTGGGAAGCAGGGCGTGACAGGTTTTGTTGGTAGCCCATGCAGGTCAGAGCTATATGGAACACTACCATACAGTTCTGTTCTGCGTGAACAACCTAAACAATATAAAACAAGAACCAGCAACTAAAACATTCTTTACAATTCACATTCCTTGAATCTTATCATTCCATATACTTTGAATCCGTCCTAATCTAAATTTTTCTTTCAAGGTTATGGATTCCCCAAACAACACCAGCACCAACTTCAACAACACTCCACCTCCACTACCAATCACACTTATCGTCCCTGTTCCGCTCAACGAGCAGACGGGGTTCCGCGACATGTTCGACGCTAAGTACTTCCCTGAGACTGCCAGGTTCGACATGGAACATCAGTTCATCCATCTGCAACAAGGTTCGATGTGGACCAAGTTCGTAGATGAGTATGACGCTGAATTCACCATGCTTAGTCGGTAAGATATGTCTCAATAATTCAAAATTTTAAAATATCACATACTACACAGCTAACACAATCCTTTAATAGATTTGCGGCACACCTAATATCGACGGATGAGATCAGAGCCCGTCGATTTCAACAAGGTTTGGATTCGGAGATCCAGACTATACTGGCCACAGGAGATTTTCCGACTCATGAATCGGCTCTAAAAGCTGCCCGCCGTTATGAGGCAGTGGTAAAGGCGAGGGGCAGACCTCAGTCTGCAGGAGTTAAGCGTCCTGCCAACCAGATGGCAGGAGGAGCCTCGTCAAGGCCACCTTTTGTGCCAAGGCGACCGAGAGTACTGAACAACAGGCCCAGCCCAGCCTTTTGTACCTACTGCAAGAGAACTGGACATATGATGAAAGACTGCCGGCGAGCCAACCGTCTTTGCTTAGTCTGTGGCTCAGCTGCTTATGATATTGGGTCTTGTCCCCAAAGACAAAACCCAGTTGCTGCACCTAGGCCAGCGATCAATTACAAGCAGCGACCAGCCCTTCAAGCACCTGCTCCAAGACTTGCACTACCTGCTCCACCACCTAGAGGACCACAAGCTGCACCTCCTCCTCGTCTGTTCCATCAAGCTCAAAGGAACATTCCGAGGAATGCTCCTCAGGCCAGGAGGAATGTACCACGGCGCCGGGCTTTCACGATAACCGTGAAAGAAGCTAAGACCACTGGCCAAGTTATCACTGGTAACCCTTTTCTTCTCAACCTTTCTTTCAGTTTTGCTACTTATCTACATACTTTTACCTATACCTAAATCATATCCCACATACCTTAGGTACAATCTTAGTAGCCTCACTCCCTGCACTAGCACTCTTCGATACTGGAGTATCTCACTGCTTTATGTCGCAACGGTTCATTCGAACTCATGCGATTCCAGTCACACTGCTTGTATCCAGCTGGATTGTCAGTTCGGGAAATGGCATTCTAAAGGCAACAATGGGATACAACTTGTGTATAGTAATCGTCCGCAGTAGAGAATTCTATGCTGACTTCAAGGTGCTGGACATACCGAACTTTGATGTGGTTCTAGGTATGGATTGGCTCAGAACCTTTTATGCTACCATCGACTGTCGTCAAAGGAGGGTAGTATTTGAGATTCCAGATCATCCGGTCTTCTATTTGTTAGTTATATGTATGCCCTAGAGGCCATTACTGTACATTGGATGTATATTGTAGTGGATGCTGGGACATATATAGGGAGGACTTTCTTGCTCGACATGATAGTATGCTATCTGGTTGACCTTTACCTTAACGTGTACACTGATTGTCTCTCTGTTACATGTTGGTAAAGCCCTTAGGATGTGTACTTGACTACCTGGACTATGATGCGGATCATACTAGTGAGGACAAGGTAGTCCATAAGTACATCCTTCAAAGTCCCTAGTCGTGGGTGTATCGAGACGGGGCATCGATATACCAGAGTAGACTGGCGTGTACCTTCTCGACCCATACAGATGGGCGATGGATGATCCCATATCCATCGGTGTTTGACATCAGAGATGATATACGGGTGCTCAGTGGAGACTGGGTACACTGGACGGACTCGCCGAGAACTCCCAGATGGTATTATACCTCACGTCAGATGGCAGTTCTCTGGTGACACTGGTACAGAGTAGTCTGTTGACCCGAGATCGTCATAGAGTCTTGTGTGGTTCCCACTGTGCTTTGATTTCCATCTTACCACGTCCAAGAGGGCGTGCAAAACGGTGGTTTTTGGGTACAGTCCCGAATCACATGGAGGCAATGAGCGATAGGAGGGGATTCGTCTCTCCCGGTATAGGGGGTTGATGTTGCGCAGTGTTCGATTGGCTATAACAGGAAATCCCTGGCCAGGGTTGCTGAGATTTACTGGTAAGTGTTACCAGTAGTTTCTCGAAGTGTTATAGACCTCATATCGATACGACTTATCGAGCTATTGGGGTCTGACGTTTACCACCCCTAGGCGAGATATGCGACATATCAGACGATCAGACCGGACTGTACGGTAGTGTTACTGGTTGGATTCACAGGAGTGTGAGCGGGCTTGCTCGTCGATCTTCTGATCGCTCAATAACCGGGTGGCCGTTACGTTTAGCAGACCGCTTGCGGCTTGTGGGTGCTTGATATGATCATCATCTGCTGCCGGCGTATTGACGAGTCTTTAGAGTCCTACACAGAGGTTTCCTGGTTCAAGCGAAACGAAATAGGAGCGCATATGAGATATGTGCGGGACCGAGAATAATGCGTGTATGTGATACCGTATTCCATTCTCGCGATGAATGTATCGATTAGGTTATATGCGATATACCCTAGTTGTCGAATCAAGGATTGATTCGATAAACCGATACATTGGATACTAGTCGGTTATATGTGATATGACCGGATCGTTAAATCAAGTGTTGATTTAATGATTTAATGTATAATTATATATTTGATATATTACTTTGCATTAACTAGTATCGGTTCACTTTAAATGGATTTTCTCACTCGGGTGTGCGCATTGCATATGCGATATGATTTTGTGCACATGATTGTATCATGTTTGATGATACATGCTTTTTGGTTAAGTGTAAAGTATTAAACTATGGTTAAGTGGATGATTAGGGTTTTTACTTATTCTTTTATTCATTTATTTGTTTATACATTTTGGAAAATAAATGGAAAAGAGAAAATAATGGTGGCTTTTTTTGTTGTTTAGTTGAAGCTTCATGAAACCTTGACCTAGTCCACCATTTTTGTCTCATCCTAAACCCTAACCATTCCATTTAACCATGATTCATTCTCTACACTAAACCATGGTTTGAATATGATAAGGTTTGATTTTCTTTTCCTTTTTAAAAAAAACTTATCATATTCTTCATCTTCTTCACTTCAAGAAAAAGCTTGAAAGCTTTAATGGCAAAGTGAGAAAAAGAGTGAGAAATCCAAAACTAAAGTCTACCCACTTCCTATTTTTTCATCCTCTACCTCTTGCCAAGTAGTAGAGTGTGTTTCCTTCACAAGTTTTCATGGCTTGGTGAAGGTGGAGCTTGATCTAGCGATGCCTCGACGTAGATCATCTTCGGCATGGACATCGACGACCTAGCTCGCCATTTCTCCGACGAAGCCGACGCTAGAGCCCGGGAATTCACTAGGACAGCGAGGGGACTTCATTGCGGAGCCGTGGAGGTGGAGCACCGGATCTACAAAGGTTGTATTTCCGTATTCTTATAGTTAAGTGTTAACTAGTTTACTTTTCGCCTAGAAATCTAGCCAACGATCCGTAGTTAGAGTTTCTCGGCACCGTAAAATTTGAAATTGGCATGGTTGATGCCTTGTGAGACCTCATTAGGGTGCCTAGGAACCCTACACTATTTCAAAAGAGGAGACCGTACCCTGGAGCCAAGTACATACAAAGCGAAGCCAAAGAAGGCAGTGATTGCAGCAACTCAAGCAGAGGAAGAATCAAGGCCAGAAGTGGTTCGAGAGTTCGACGACGTGTTTCCTGACGATATATCAGGTTTGCCTCCCGATTGAGCTCTTGAATTCAGGATTGATTTAATATCAGGAGCACAACCGGTGATCAAAGCACCTTATCGATTAAGTCCGGAAGGTTTGAAGGAAGTCCGAACTCAGCTGGACGAATTATTGGCGAAAGGATGGATTCTTCCCAGCACTTCAAGTTGGGGATCACCTGTACTGCTGGTGAAGAAGAAGGAAGGTTCATACAGAATGTGCATCAATTATAGAGCCTTGAACGAAGTCACTATAAAGAACAAGTATCCGCTACTGCATATCGGCGATTTATTCGATCAGCTAAGTGGATCTTGTGTTTTCTCTAAATTAGATCTTCGTTCAGGTTATCATCAGGTGAAGGTCAAGGAAGCTGATATTCATAAAATGGCTTTCAGAACTCGCTACGGTCATTACAAATTTCTAGTGATGCCATTTGGAGTGACCAACGCACCAGCAATATTCATGAACCTGATGAATCAAGTTTTCCGGGAGTGCTTAGTCAGGTTTGTTGTCATCTTCATCGACGACATCCTGGTGTATTCTAAGAGTCGGAAAGAACATGTCGAGCACCTACGAATTGTCTTGGAAACTCTACGACAACATCAATTATACGCCAAGTATAGCAAGTGCGAGTTTTGGCTAGATCAAGTTGGTTTTCTTGGACATATCGTATCAGGCGAAGGAATCTCTGTGGATCCAGCGAAAGTTTCAGCAGTAAGCGAATGGCCGACACCAAAGTCAGTGAAGGACATTCGGAATTTCTTGGGTTTAGATGAATATTACAGAAGGTTCATTGAAGGTTTTTCAAAGATAGCAACACTTCTGACCAAGCTCACACGTAAAGATGAAGAATTTGTGTGGTCAGAAGCTGTAACACCCTAGTTCATTTATACCAGTTCTAGTCAAGTATTTCTTTATTTATGGTAGTTTCTTAATTTACTGTGTTTTGGGTGCGAATAGTTTTTGACATCTGTATTTGCATCCGATCCGACCCACATGCTTGAAACCAGTCTTGATTCATGTTTATGATTTATCCTGACTTGTTACGTGGACTCGTGCACTTCCATATTTACATACTGCATATTGGCATTTATCCGGCATCTGCATTTTTAAATATAACATTTAAAATCACATAAAATATTTTAAAAATACATTGCATGGCCTGCATGATACCCCTAACCCTGTCGTAGCATCCTTGCATCTTGTTCTCGTCCTGTTCAGTGAAACAGACTTGTTTGGATGGCTACGTGCACGCACGTGCATCCGTTCTTAGGGGTATGCATTTTCGTTACCCGGATATCCAATTTTAGTTTTGGTCGACATATATATTTTTCGTATTTTGAAACTGAATTTTTAGACCCGGCCCGGGCATGTTTTGGACTATTTTTGTATTAGCCAAAATATCAAAATTTACTAATATTATATTCTAATATATATTTACAGTTTATATAAAATTCTTTTAACTAATTATATTTTCTAAAATTTCTTAAATCCTAATCCAAAAAAATTTATCTCTCCTCTCGCACTCATTCTCTCTCCTCTCGATCTCTCTCTCTCTTCTCGCATCTCTCTCTCTCCCTCCCTCACACAGATCTCTTTCTCTCTCTCTCTCTTTCCTCTCTCTCCTTCTCTCACTGACTCCCTCCCTCTCTCTCTCTCTCTCTTTCTTTCTCTCTCCTCTCGATCCCTCTCTCTCTCCTCTCGCGATTACTGTAGGCTTCTCGACTCTGGTCATCGCCCTCCTCGCTTACACTCACCTCCCTTCTCTTCTTTCTATCTTCTTCTCTATTTAAACTCGAGCGCCCCCACGAGAACCCTGTTCCCCTCCGAAAGACGCGGCGGAGACGCGGCGAACGTCTTGCCTGAATTTCGGGTCAAATGCTAATTGGTGCTATCCGTCCACCTCTCCGAAGATACCAAGTTGATTTATGGCACCATATATCGAAGGTTTAAACAGATGCGGCCGATGTAGCAGACTTCGTCAGATTCCCCCTCGTTTGAGGGGTTTTTGATTATGGAGACGCTCTTCCCTGCAGGCGCAAGCCCCTGCAATTAATTACGCTACCGCATTGCGGTAACGACTTTCTCCTTCTCCATATGGTCACTTCGTGTCGTGGGTGTTTGTTTCTTGTTTGGTTGCCCATGGATTGTATACGGAGACAAAGTTATGTTGTCGCCCGTAGGGCGTGGACTAGTCCAAATCTGTATCTTTCTTAGATTTGGGTTTAGGAGTTTGGGTTTAAGGATACGTTAGCCTCATTTGAGACTAAGATCAACTTAAACGTTTGTTAAGGATACGTTAGTCTAATTTTAGATTAAGATCAACTTAACGGGATCATTTAGATCCGACAAGAGAGCAATTGGGCTCTATTGTTTAGTTTAGTGACATTGCGGTCGATTGCTAGTTTAAGGACATGGGGGTCCATTGTTAGTTTAAAGACATCGCGATCGAGGTTAAGAACATCATAGTCTGTGGGTTTAAGGACCCCATAGTCCGATGCTAGTTTAAAGACATCACGGTCGAGGTTAAAGACATCATAGTCCGTGAGTTTAAGGACTTCACAGTCCGATGTTAGTTTAAAGACATCACGGTCGAGGTTAAGGACATCATAGTCCGTGAGTTTAAGGACCTCACAGTCCGATGCTAGTTTTAAGACGTCACGGTCGAGGTTAAGGATATCATAGTCCATGAGTTTAAGGACCTCACAGTCCGATATTAGTTTAAAGACATCACGGTCGAGGTTAAGGACATCATAGTCCGTGAGTTTAAGGACCTCACAGTCCGATGTTAGTTTAAAGACATCACGGTCGAGGTTAAGGACACCATAGTCCGTGGATTTAAAGACTCCACAGTCCGATGTTAGTTTTAAGACGTCACGGTCGAGATTAAGGACATCGTAGTCCGTGAGTTTAAGGACCCCACAGTCCGTGAAATATGTGGTTGTCGGGACCCGTCACCTCTTTGAAGACGTTGAGGAATTACAACGACAAATATCAAAGGAATGGAGGGATGTACCCTTGAACCAAGGTGAGTTGTTTGAAAGAGCAGATGTACTCAGTTCAAGATAAGTTGAGGACTTATGGCCAGAATTGGGCTAAGTCCAATTAAAATGTTTTAACATTTTATTTTTGTTCTGGCTATTAAGCCTTCATTTGGGCTCAGCCCTTTTAATAATGCTAAGTATTGGGCTCTGACATATTTTGTCTTCATCAGAACAAAGTGTCTTCTGACAATGCGCCACGTGGCGCGCCAGACGCTTTGCGCCAGTCAAAGAGCGCATTGCGCTTCTATCAGGTAGCGCACACGAAGAGAACACGTGTCGCGCTTAGCGCTAAGCGCTAGTTCATTAGCGCATTGCGCTTTTAATTTATGAGCGCTTTGTGCTAGTCTGTTGGCGCGTCAGTGAGTGACACGTGGCGCGCTTGGCGCTGAGCGCCAGCTCATGAGCGCAGTGCTCTGTTTTAAAAGCGCAAAGCACAGATTGTGTTTATGGTTGACACGTGGCATGTTTTGGCGCTGAGCGTCGGTCCAAGAAGTGCAAAAGCGCAATTCATGAGTGCAAGGCATTTTCTGATAGCGCAAAGTGCATCTGATCAATTTTAAGATCAAAAAACATATTTATGTTCTTCTTTAAAGGAGGCTTTGCCTCAAGATCCAAGAAAAAAAGTTCTTGTTTTTATAAAAGGCTCTGCCTTTATAGATCAAAGATCTGCGAATGAAGTAAAAATACTTCTTTTATTATTTTATGATTAGATCTTTTGATCTTTTCCTTTTTATTAAAGACCTTGGTCTTTTTTCAGATCTATGATCTTTTTAGAAGATGGTTCTTCTTTTTACGAGATGGTTTCATCTCTGTTATTTCAAGAACATAGTTCTTTACCTTGAAGATGAAGAAAAAATCTTCTTTTTTCTAAGATCTTGCTCTTCTTTTTTCTCAAAGTTTGCAGAGGGTTTCTCTCTCTCTTTTCGTATATATTTTTTAGACTTGAAGTCTAAGGGCTTTTATATAGGGCCAAATGATTTGTTGAATCGGTTTGAGAGATCTTTCTCTGATTGATTTGGGAATATTTCCCACCGTTGGATCTTTGATCCTATGGCTTCTACTTTGCAGAAGATAATATTTTTGTTTTAATAAGATTGGAAAGATCTTTTCATAATAGAATTTTAATTCTGATTAATTAATAATTTATTATTATTAGATCTTTTGATCTAACGGTGGGGGAATTTTTAATTCCAGCGCTGGCGCACCTTGCGCGAGCGCACCTATGTTCGACACGTGGTGCGCGGCGCATAGCGCCGCGCAACTGCGCTAGCGCACTCGTGTTTGACACGTGGCGCGCGGCGCAGAGAGCAGCGCAACTGCGCTAGCGCACGTGGCACGCGGCGCAGAGCGCAGCGCACCTGTGTTTGACACGTGGCGCGCAGCGCAGAGCGCTGCATCTGAAGCGTTGCTTCAACTTTTTAAATTTTGAATTTTAAAACAGAGCTTTGCTCTGATTGGGAGTGCGCCGCCTAGGGCGCAGCGTTCCTGGCGCTAGCCCATCTGCGTTTGACACGCAGCGCGCAGAATCTGAAGCGTTACTTCAATTTTTGAATTTTGAAATTGAAAACAGAGCATTGCTCTGATTGGGGGAAACAAATGCCCCCCACCGTTGCACTCACGTGGCGCACACGTGAGTGCAGCGGTGGCAACAACTGAGCCCTTGGATCGACTCAGAAGTTGAAGAGGCGGTTCAATGCCTATAAATAGGACCTTTGGTCTTTTAGATGATTATCATCTTCTTCTTGAGAATTTTCATTCAGAGCGCAGCTCTTTTGTTAAGAACTTTCAAGAGTCAGAACTCTTAGGTAATTTTTTTTTAATAAATTAGGGTTTTTACCCATTAACAGAGCCTTACTCTTCATAGATCTTTGATCTACAGAAAACCCATTTAGGGTTTCACTAGCAGAGCTTTGGTCCATGAATCTTTGATCTAAAGAGAACCCTTTTAGGGTTCCATTAATAGAGCTTTGCTCTCTAAAAGGATTTTACTTATGATTTCTTAATTCATTAATGGAGTTTTTGCTCCTCTCAAATCATATAGAAGAACTCTTAAGAGTTTTTCATGGATCTTGAAGATTAAAAATGGAATTTTATTTTTGATGAATTATACCATCTTCTCAGAGCCAGGCTCTCAATGTTCTCCGGGAATTTCTTTAAATTTCCCTCATAATTGATTTTGACAGGTGTCACTCCTGTCTGCAGAGCATTGCTCTCGAGGAGTTTAACTCCCTGTGCCTGTTTTTAATAAGAATTTGCTTAATCAGTCTGTCCGCTGATTTTTGTTAATTTTCTTTTTCAGGAGTAATGGATGCTCACATATATGATCTCGACGAGATTATCTCGTACGGAGACATCCGCTCACTCAGCTGTTCTCAGAATCGAGAATTCACAAATGCCGAGTGTGCCGAAATTATGAGTTGCTTTGACGCATACAATGGTCGACTGCTTCCTCGACGCTCTTCTCTCCTGAAGCTTATTATGGGAGCGATCTGGGAAGCGCTTCCTCTATTCTGTACCGGCGTGCCTCTTAGGGCATTGGATGCCGCCGAGGATAAGGTGCATTCGGTGTATCTGATGAGCCTAATCTCAAAGAGAAGGCGAGACAATCTTGTCGATCTTCTGCACCAGGCTTTTCAACAATCGGCCATACTTGCTGCCTATCGGAGGGTGGAGGACATCCGTGGGGATCCCGACGCTTGTGATCGCGAAAGAAAGCATACTAGGATGGTTCGCCAGGCCTGAAAAATTCTGGACAAAGTCACTTTTGAGTTCCTCAATCCATGCTCTGGATCTGAGCTTTTGCCATTGTAATTATTTTGATAATGTTTTTGTTTACTGCTTTCATAATTGTAAGAACTTTTTCGCAGTTTGAATGGCAAGTTTCTCATTTCAGCTTGTTTTATTTTTCGTATTAAATCTTTTGCACATGCATGAACGGGTATGCCTCGGACGCTTAATTAAATGCGAATTAAATGTTCTCCTTGTTGCTTTCTTCTCCTTGCTGTGTTGTTGCCATATGATTTTAGCAAATGCGGTCTATAGATAGTATATAGCTGTCAATCTTGGGCTTTTTGTAAGGTGGTGATGGCTTAGAAAACAGGGTTAGGATCTATCACCTAAGACTTTTCAACTTTATGAGCCGTGAGGGTCTCATAAAGATTTTTCTCCCTACGAGTCGTGAGGATCCCGTAAGTGTTTTTTCTCCTTAGGAATTGTGAAGATTCCTAAGTGTGTTTTCCCTTATAAGTCGTAAGGACATTATAAGAGAATTTTCCCTCCTATGAGTCGAGAGGACCCGTAAGCGATTGTTTCCCTCCTTGTCGAGATTCGACTTTGGAGAGTGTTGCCCGTGAATAGTATGCAAGAGTCCATTTTGGACCGACTTACAGGGCCCCAGTGCTTAGGAAACAGGTTTTTTAATCCCTATTGCCTAAGGCTTTTCCCTACGAGTCGAAACGAATCGGGCATTTCTCGCAAGAATATCCTAACGTCACAGTTAACCTCTGCCCTTTACGACAAAGGTCCGTTAGGGTCTGTGGTACTAGGGTTTTGTCCGTCGTACCGTCGCGTTGGCTGATATATTTCTCGATAGGCAATCTTGCTTGTTCGAGTAGCCTTGCGACATGTCGTGTCTTTGATCCCTTCGGGGGCTGGACAAGATGACTTCAAGCAATCCTCCTAGGCAGTTTGACCGTCGGAAGAGCAAGCGTTAGGAATTTTGCCATGCCGCTTTTTACTTGAGGTTAGGCTCATTTTGGAGAGCCCCGATGAGTCATAACCACTCCGCGCTGGCGTGGGACGATCTTCGATAGTCTTTCAGGTTTTATATGAGTTGCCATCAAGACCCTGAAGCTAGGAATTTGGCCTTCGCTTCGTTTGTTGGCATTGCGTCTGCTGTATCGAGACGAATGTCGTGGTTGTCTCTAGGTTGTTGGTGAACCGTCGAGATTTGGAACTAGAGATTTTGCTGTGGCTTCGTTGTTTGATTATCGCGTCTGAATCCTGCTGGAGGAAGAACACTGTGGTGACATCTCGTCTGCTGTATCGAGAAGAACGTCAAGATGGTGACCACTCCGCGCTGGTTTGGGGTGATCTCTTGTGGTCTTTCGGGTTTTATATGAGTTACCATCAAGACCCTGAAGCTAGGAATTTGGCCTTCGCTTCGTTTGCTGGCATTGCGTCTGCTGTATCGAGACGAATGTCGAGGTTGTCTCTAGGTTGTTGGTGAACCATCGAGGTTTGGAACTAGGGATTTTGCCGTGGCTCCTTTTGGTGATGTTGCGTCTGCTGTATCGAGACGAATGCTGAGGTGGAGTTGGGATTTTGCCATCACTCCACTTTGCTCTGATCGTGAGGTCTTTTGTTGACGTTGCGTCCGTTGTAACGAGACGAATGCTGAGGTGGAGTTGGGATTTTGCCGTCACTCCGCTTTGTTTTGACGTTGCGTCTGCATCCTGCTGGATTGCGAAGGAACGCCGTTGTTGACATTGCATCTGTTGTAACGAGACGAATGCTGAGGTGGAGTTGGGATTTTGTCCTCACTCCGCTTTTTTTTGACGTTGCGTCTGCATCCTGCTGGATTGCGAAGGAACGCCGTTGTTGATATTGCGTCTGTTGTAACGAGACGAATGTTGAGGTGGAGTTGGGATTTTGCCATCACTCCGTTTTGTTTTTACGTTGCGTCTGCATCCTGCTCGATTGCGAAGGAATTCCGTTGTTGACATTGCGTCTGTTGTAACGAGACGAATGTTGAGATGGTCTCTAGGTTTCCTGTGAACCGCCGAGACTTGGCTCTCTTTCTGGTGGAGCCTGAGGACGGAAGGCATGATTCCTTCTTTGTTTGCGCCCCTAGATTGTATACAGGGATTGATGTGATAGCACCTATAGGGCATAAATTTCATTTTTCTTTATTTCTTTCCGCGATGCTCTATCATTTCAGCTTTTGTATCGCGAAGGTCGCGATTGCCCAATCATTTCGGCTATTTTTCCCGGTGCCCAATCATTTCGGCTATTAGTTTTATTTTTACTCGCTGCTTTTTATTGCGAGTTGCCCAATCATTTCGGCTATTTGTTTTATTTTTACTCGCTGCTTTATATTGCGAGTTGCCCAATCATTTCGGCTATTTTGCATGCATGTATTTTTACTTGCTGATTTTTTTTCGAGTTGCCCCATCATTTCGGCTATTTTGCATGCATGTGTGGCTCGCCGGCTTTTTGCTGCTGTTGGGGTCAAAATTTGCACCCCCGGTTGACCGAGTCAAAGTCAAGGTCAACCCCAAGCCAGGTGGGCCCAAGCCCAGGTCAAGCAAGCATATGCCCAAGTCGAGCCCGCGGCCAGCCTCCTCCATGCCAAAATATAGATCATGTAATAAATAATTTTTATGTAATTTTTTATGATTGAATGTATGCAAAATGGGCATAAAGCCAAATTTTTGTAAAGCTCATGGCTTATGTGCAAAAAGAAATGGCATATGAGCCATAGGATGGGCAAAATGCCATTTTGCAAAGCCCAAGGGGCTATATGTAAATATGTAAGCCTATATAAGGCAACATGATGATGAATAAAAAAACACTTTTTCATTCCCCTCAAAAATCTAGGGTTTGTTCCTCTTTCCCCTTTCTGAAGGTTCTAAACCTTCTTCTTTCTTTTGAAATTAAATCAAGAGTTTTACTCTTCCTTTTTCAAAACTACATAGTTTTTCACTACAAAACTCACAAAGGGGAACTTGGATCTACCATTAGATCTCAAAAAGGGAAGATTTTTAAGTCTCACCCCCTTTTTTCCAAGATCCGGCCAAACGACACGAAAAAGGAGACTCATCTCTAGAAACCCCACTTTGGGGAAGAACTAGGGCTCAAGGGGAGCAACCCCCCTTCATCAGCTTCAAAACATCTTAGGAGTTTAACTCCTCATATATATACACAGACACACACACACACACACACACACACACATAGAGAGAACAATAAGTGCTACTTTCTGGGAGTACAACTCCCATTGCAGGGACCAAGTCCCTTTTGCGCTCAGAGCGCTAGAGCCCAAAGCGCTAGCGCCCGAGCGTCCACGTGCTGACACGTGGTGCGCTAGCGCTCTTGAGCTCAGAGCGCTAGCGCCCAGAGCGCTAGCGCCCGAGCGCCCACATGCTGACACATGGTGCGCTAGCGCTCAAAGCGCTAGCGCTCTTGCGCCCAGAGCGCTAGCGCCCAAAGCGCTAGCGCCCGAGCGCCCACGTGGTGCGCTAGCGCTCAAAGCGCGAGCGCCTAAAGCGCGAGCGCCCAAAGCGCATCCTTTGGATGCCCTTTCCCTTTCTTTATATATATGTGTGTTTGTGTGTGTGTGTGTACACACACACATACTCCACACTAAAAACACCTCCCCCGTTAGAAAATTTTTTGGGCCGGAGCGCTGCCCCGCACCCCGCAACCTATTAGCCCCCTTGACGCCCAGCCCGCTATCCGGGTAGCGAGACCCCCGAAAAAACTTTGCTGGGCCCCAGATATATCCAAAACCCTTTTTAAAACACAACACACGCACACTGCACATTGAGTTCGCATGACCAGTTTAACCCGTTAATCGGAGGTTCCCTCGCTCCAAAGGAGAGGGGTAATTAACGGCAGCTTAGTCCGCGGCTGCCGGAGATTCGGATCCCCACAATCAATAAACCCCAGCCTACCCTAGGCAGGGGGAATCTGTAATGCGCCTGACAACCGCGCGCGTATTCCCATCTCAATGGGGTGACGAAAAACACCCTATAGATTCTGGCACGCCCGGTGGGACCAATCTCTCCTCCCATATTTCGGGATAAATGTTCATGCGAACTCAATCAATATGCATACCCATATATATAATAAAATAATGCTTTTTCATGCAGGTTTCAAGCAATCACTTTTCAACAATGTCTCCTATGATGAACTCAGCTCTCAGCACGGCTCCCATCTCCTACACGATGATGATGGACGTCAGGACGGTCCTTCCGGCCAGTTTCGGGCGATAATGGGAAGAGCTGCCGCTACCATTCGGCTCTATCCTGTTCGTGTCAGCTAACGCCATCCCAACTTTTCAATCCCCGATGGTAGGAAAACCGGTCTCGAAAGGCAAGAGGCCAAATGTGGTGGTCTCGAAGGCGCCCCAACTCAAACGCAAGTCGGTGTTCGAACAACTCTCCTTGGCCCCAGCTGGGGGTAAGGCCATCAACACCAACAAAGCAACAAGGCGTCTCGAGCAAGCTCCGGCGGTGCCCTTGACAACTGCTCGATCGGGTGTCTTCTCTAAGCTCCCCGCTAATCGACTCGCGGTGGCTTCCCAGGAAACAGATGCCCGCCAAGCCCTTAAAATTGAGAAGCTAAGGCAGAAAAGGCTCAGATATAGAGCCAACAAAAGGGCTATGGCTCCTACTAGGCTGAACCTCATGGGGTTCGAAAAACAGGGTTACCCCGCCGAAGATGGGGAAATGGCTGGATATGTGGTCCACACTGTCTATACGGTGGGCACGCGCAGCAAGAGCAAGGACGGGGCCACCACATCTTAGATCCCATCCGACTTGAATGTGGTTGCCGCTTCCCAAGAACAGCCGCCTCCGCTGGATGATGAAAACCCTCTCGATGAGGATGATAGGTAGAAAGACCCTTCGGTCCATGAGGAGTCGGGCTCGGAAAGTGAAGATGAGCCAATCTTCCGTCCCAAGAACGCAGAGCAGCAACTTCTCCAAGAGCTCCGAAAACAGCTCAGAAGCAAAGACAAGGAGATGGCCAAGCTCTATTCAAAAATTGACGACTTGACAAATGTCGTCTTACAGCTCACGGCCCAACTTGCCTCTCAGCCGCCCAATCAGGCGCAGGGCTCTCATGAATCGGGAAACGGTGTCCTGAAACAGCCGACGCCCGTTCTCTCAAATCCAAAAGTGGGCGCACCACATGAAAATCAGTCGCATCCTATCTCGGGAAATGTCTTGGCTGCCGATGACAGTAGCCCGCTAACTCAAGATCAAATCATGGATTTGGTTGCCAGTAAAGTCAAAACATTGGTGGCCGAAACCGAAGCGCAAAAAGATAGCAGCAGTAGTGGGAGACCATATCCTGCTCAGTATGATCTGGTAGAATTTCCTAGCGGCTATGTCATCCCTAAATTCGGAAGATTCGATGGGACGGTAAATGCGAATCAGCACGTCGCCCAATTTAAAGCTTCATGCGGGAATACTGGGGGCAATGATGCGCTTCTCCTCCGCCAGTTCGTTAATAGCTTGACCGATGTCGCTTTCGACTGGTACGCGAGCATACCAGATGGCTCCGTCACAACTTTCGTCCAAATGGAGTCTCTGTTTCGGCAGGGTTCATGAGCGTCAGCGATAAGATCACCATCGCCGACCTCATAAGGACCAAGACAAAGAACAACGAAAGCAGCACGGATTTTATAACCCGATGGCGCAATCTCTCAGTCAAATGTGAACCGCCAATAGAGCAGGACCAATCTGTCATTCTTCTCGTCGGAAATCTCAACAATTGGATGGCCCCATTTCTATGCACCGCGGGTCTCAAAACATTCCAAGAACTGACCAGAAAAGTTCAGATGCTGGAGCGCTCAAAGCAGGAGTCCTCCTCGGATTACCAAAATAACAATAGGTCCTGGAGAAATCGAAAGGACGATAATCGCAAAAGCGGGAATTCCGACGATTCTGAATCTTTTAACACTTTGGCTAACCGAAATAAGCAAGGGATGAGCAGGCCTAGTGCCAACCAGCCTCGGAAGCCAGTGTTCGGAGAGGGAGGAGAATCTCCACTCAAAGAGAAGCTAGATAAAGTCTATTCCTTCAGAAGGGACAAAATCCATAAAATATTCAAAGACGCCGTGAGGAACGGTCTACAACTGCCAGAGTCAAAAAGACCGTAGGAAGCGAATATGACCGACGACCCCAAATACTGCCCCTATCACAGCGTGATAGGTCATGCCATTGAGGACTGCTTCGTCTTCAAACATTGGGTCGAAAAGCAATACAAGGCAGGAGAGATAGAACTGTCTAAAGGCGTGTTAACAAACAGTCCAGCTGCGACCGCCAATTTCATACAAATGGAGACCGAAGTTCTTCGTGAAACTGATTCTCTCAGACATCTGCTTTTCCCTGAAAACAATCGACCACCACGTCATTAAACTGGGAATAATCGACCTCTAAGTCGTTAAACTGGGAATGTAAATATATATATATATATATATATATATAAACAAAAAATGTGTAAATAAAAGAAAAATAAAAAAAAGCCAAAACGATGGGGCAACTCGCAATAAAAATCAGCGAGTAAAATAAAGATGAAAATAAAGCCGAAATGATGGGGCAACCGCGAATAAAAGCCGAAATAATGGGGCAACCGCGAATAAAAGCCGAAATGATAGGGCAATCGCGAGCTTCGCGATAAGAAAAGCTGAAATGATAGAGCAATCGCGGTAAAACAAAAAAAAAACAAAAAAACAAAAAAAAAACAAACAAAACAACGGCGAATGACGAGTCACAACTGGTACCATATTCCAGTGCAGCGATGCAGACGCCAACCAAAATCCAATTTCTCAAAATTCTTCCGGCCCTACGGTTGGTCCCCAAGTTGACCATCGTATACAATCCACGGGCTCAAATAATTCTCATCATACCCATGCCCCATCGTAATCACCAGTTACGCGGCTGGTCTCCGCCTTTGGAATTATGCTCCATTGAGAAGACCCACTCATGTGTCCTCACGATACATGAGGAGAACAAACCTTTGTGGGATCCTTACGACTCATAAAGGAAAAACACACTTAGGAGTCCTTACGACTCGTAAGGAGAAAATACACCTGCGGGATCCTTACGACTCGCAGGGAGAAAATGTTTTTATGGGACCCTCACGGCCCGTAAAATTGAAAAGACTTAGGTGATAGGGATCTAAACCTGTCTCCTAAGCCATCGCTTCCCAAATCCCAAGTGGCGAATGATGAGTCGCTCCTGGTACCATATTCCAGTGCAGCGATGCAGACGTCAACCAAATTCCAAATTCTATACCCCAATGGCGAATGATGAGTCGTTCCTGGTACCATATTCTAGTGCAGCGATGCAGACGCCAAAAAAGTCCCGAAATTTTTTCGGCCCTACGGTCTGAATCATATATCCTGCAAAACCGTATACAATCCACGCGCGTAAAACAATCCCAATCTCTCCCAAGTCCTACCGATGAGACCACAATCAAAGTCCCACCAAAAAAAAAATCGTATGTCCACAAGCAAAATGGGCACGGATGAAAACCCGAAAGGGCGCCGTGAGTAAAAACAGCAGGACTGCCGGCGAGTTTATGAAAACCCGAAAGGGCGCAAACTCGTAAAAAAGAGATGAAATGCACTCGCAAAGTCCTTTCGACTTTGTGAGGAGAAAATTCCCGCGTGAGATCCTTACGACTCACAAAGGAGCAACACACTTAGGAGTCTCCACGACTCCTAAGGAGAAAATACACCTACGAGATCCTTTCGATTCGTAGGGAGAAAATGCTTTTATGGGACCCTTACGGCCCATAAAATTGAAAAGCCTTAGGTGATAGGGATCTAAACCTGTCTCCTAAGCCACCAATTTCCAAATCCTCCCGGGGCAAATGATGAGTTGCTCCTGGCATAATTCCAGTGCAGCAATGTAGATGCCGCCCAAAAAGCCAATTCCCAAATCCTACCGGGGCAAATGATGAGTTGCTCATGGCATTATTCCAATGCAGCAATGCAGATGCCGACAAAAAACCAATCCCGAAATCCTCTCAAAGACAGATGATGATTCGCTCCTGGTACCATATTCCAGTGTAGCGATGCTGATGTCAACCCGAATCAAATCAAACCAACAACCTCTGCGGTAGAATCATGCTCCGTCCCAGAATTTACCCCGTGTCGAAATCATGCTTCGCCTCGGGATATCTACCTTCCCTGCCGGAATTATGCTTCGCCTCGGAATCAAATCAAACCAACAACCTCTGCGGTGGAATCATGCTCCGTCCCAGAATTTACCCCGTGTCGAAATCATGCTTCGCCTCGGGATATCTACCTTCCCTGCCGGAATTATGCTCCGCCTCGGAATCAAATCAAACCAACAACCTCTGCGGTGGAATCATGCTCCGTCTTAGAATTTACCCTGTGTCGAAATCATGCTTCGCCTCGGGATATCTACCTTCCCTGCCGGAATTATGCTCCACCCCGGAATCAAGTCGACCAATAAGCTCTGCGCCGGAATCATGCTTCGTCTCAGAGTGTCCCCCGCGTCGAAATCAAACTTCGCTTCGGTGTATCTGCCTTCCCTGTCGAAATTATGCTTCGGTTCAGAATCAACCAGCAACCTCCTCGTCGGAATTATGCTCCGCCTCGGAATCAAGTCAACCAGCAAGCTCTGCGTCGGAATCATGCTTCATCTCAGAATGGGCACCCCATGTCGAAATGATGCTTCACCTCGGTGTATCTGCCTTCCCTGTAGAAATTATGCTTCATCTCAGAATCAACCAACGACCTCCTCGTTGGAATTATGCTCCGCCTCGGAATCAAGTCAACCAGCAAACTCTGCGCCGGAATCATGCTTTGTCTCAGAATGCACCCCGTGTCGAAATGATGCTTCTCCTCGGTGTACCTGCCTTCCCTGTCGAAATTATGCTTCGTCTCGGAATCAAGTCAGCCAACAAGCTCTGCGCCGGAATCATGCTCCGTCTCAGAATGCACCCCGTGTCGAAATGATGCTTCGCCTCGGTGCACCTGCCTTCCCTGTCGAAATTATGCTTCGTCTCGGAATCAAGTCAGCCAACAAGCTCTGTGCCGGAATCATGCTCCGTCTCAGAATGTACCCCGTGTCGAAATCAATGCTTCGCCTCGGAATATTTGCCTTCCTTATCGGAATTATGCTTCGCCTGGGAATCAACATCTGCATCGAAATTATGCTTCGGTCAGAATGTCTTCTGCTCTTCGGAATGATGTTCCGATCCCTCTGGAATGATGCTTCGCTCTTCGGAGTAATGCTCCGATCCCTCTGGAATGATGCTCCGCTCTTCGGAATAATTCTCCGATCCCTGGAATCATGCTCCGCCCTTTGGAATGATGCTCTGATCCCCTGGAATCATGCTCCACTCTTCGGAATAATGCTCCGATCTTCTGGAATCATGCTCCGCCCTTCGTAATGATGCTCCGATCTTTGGAATCATGCTCCGCCCTTCGGAATGATGCTCCGATCCTTGGAATTATGCTTTGCGCTTCGGAATGATGCTCCGATCCTTGCAACCATGCTTCGCTCTTCGGAATGATGCTCCGATCCTTGGAATGATGCTCCACTCTTCGGAATAATGCTCCGATCCTTGGAATGATGCTCCGCTCTTCGGAATAATGCTCCGATTCCTCTGGAATGATGCTCCGCTCTTCGGAATAATGCTCTGATCCCTGGAATCATGCTCCACTCTTCGGAATGATGCTCCGATCCCTCTGGAATCATGCTCCGCCCTTCGGAATGATGCTCTGATCCCCTGGAATGATGCTCCGCCCTTCGGAATGATGCTCCGATACTTGGAATTATGCTCCGCCCTTCGGAATGATGCTCCGATCCTTGGAATGATGCTCCGCGCTTCAGAATGATGCTCCGATCCTTGGAATCATGCTCCGCTCTTTGGAATGATGCTCCGATCCTTGGAATCATGCTCCGCTCTTCGGAATGATGCTCCGATCCTTGGAATTATGCTCCGCAAATCGGAATGATGCTCCGATCCCCGGGAATCATGCTCCCCGAGGGATACACCGACCCTGGAATTATGCTCCGCAAATCAGAATGATGCTCCGATCCCCGGGAATCATGCTCCCCGGGATGATGCTCCGCCCCTGGAATGATGTTCCACCTCAAAGTCCAACTTCAAGATCCATCAATTTCATGCACACAACTCACATGTGCGGTGTGCATTTATTGATGGGGGGCACTTTGTTGGGGTCAAAATTTGCACCCCCGGTTGACCGAGTCAAAGTCAAGGTCAACCCCAAGCCAGGTGGGCCCAAGCCCAGGTCAAGCGGGCCTATGCCTAAGTCGAGCCCGCGGCCAGCCTCCTCCATGCCAAAATATAGATCATGTAATAAATAATTTTTATGTAATTTTTTATGAATGAATGTATGCAAAATGGACATAAAGCCAAATTTTTGTAAAGCCCATGGCTTATGTGCAAAAAGAAATGGCACATGAGCCATGGGATGGGCAAAATGCTATTTTGCAAAGCCCAAAGGGCTATATGTAAATATGTAAGCCTATATAAAGCAATATGATGATGAATAAAAAAACACTTTTTCATTCCCCTCAAAAATCTAGGGTTTGTTCCTCTTTCCCTTTTCTGAAGGTTCTAAACCTTCTTCTTTCTTTTGAAATTCAATCAAGAGTTTTACTCTTTCTTTTTCAAAACTAAATAGTTTTTCACCACAAAACCCACAAAGGGGAACTTGGATCTACCATTAGATCTCAAAAAGGGGAGATTTTTAAGTCTCACCCCCTTTTTCCAAGATCCGGCCAAACGACAGGAAGAAGAAGGAGACCCATCTCCAGAAACCCCACTTTGGGGAAGAATTAGGGCTCAAGGGGAGCAGCCACCCCTTCATCAGCTTCAAAACATCCTACGAGTTTAACTCCTCATATATATATATAGAGGACAATAAGTGCTCTTTTATGGGAGTACAACTCCCATTGCAGGGACCAAGTCCCTTTTGCGCTCAGAGCGCTAGCACCCAAAGCGCTAGCGCCCGAGCGCCCACGTGCTGACACGTGGTGCGCTAGCGCTCAAAGCGCTAGCGCTTTTGAGCTCAGAGCGCTAGCGCCCAAAGCGCTAGCGCCCGAGCGCCCACGTACTGACACGTGGTGCGCTAGCGCTCTTGCGCTCAGAGCGCTAGCGCCCGAGCGCCCACGTGCTGACACTCAAAGCGCGAGCGCCCAAAGCGCTGGCGCTTTTTCCCACGCATCCTTTGGATGCCCTTTCCCTTTCTTTATATATATATATATGTGTGTGTGTGTGTACACACACACACACACACATACTCCACACTAAAAAAAACCTCCCCCGTTAGAAATTTTTTTGGGTCGGGACGCTGCCCCGCACCCCGCAAGGGGGCTGCTAGCCCCCTTGACCCCCAACCCGCTATCCGGGTAGCGGGACCCCCGTAAAAACTCTGCTGGGCCCCCGATATATCCAAAACCCTTTTTAAAACACAACACACGCACACTGCACATTGAGTTCGCATGACCAGTTTAACTCGTTAATCGGAGGTTCGCTCGCTCCAAAGGAAAGGGGTAATTAACGGCAGCTTAGTCCGCGGCTGCCGGAGATTCGGATCCCCACAATCAATAAACCCCAGCCTACCCTAGGCAGGGGGAATCTTTAATGCGCCTGAAAAGTGCGTGCGTATTCCCATCTCAATGGGGTAACGAAAAACACCCTACAGCTGCAAGCTTGGAATTAGACACCGATTTCGGCAACAGCACCGCTATAACTGGGATATTGCTAGGAGCGAATCATCATTTGCCTCTATCGATATCGAACAAAGGTGGCTTAGCGAACAGGGTTAGGATCCTGTCGACTAAGGCTTTTGACTTCATGAGCCGTAAGGGTCTCATAAAGGTATTTCTCCCTGCGAGTCGTGAGGATCTCGTAGGTGTGTTTTCTCCTTAGGAGTCGTGAGGACTCCTAAGTGTATGATCTCTTATAAGTCGTAAGGATCTTACAAGAGGGTTTTCTCCTTATAAGTCGAGAGGACTTACAAGGGTTGTTCACCATATAGACATATCCCTAGTCATGGATGGGACTTCGTTAGGGAAATGTTTATTCACGTCCGTGGATTGTATACAAGGGTCAGCGTTGAGCCGCTTGTAGGGCAGTATTGGAGGTTGTGGGGGATGCTTAAGAAGAGGTTCAGTTCCTTGTAGCTTAAGACTTTTGAATCTTATGAGCCGTGAGGGTCCCATAAGAGGATTCTCCTTACGAGTCGTGAGGATCTCGCAAGTGTAATTTCTCCTTAGGAATCGTGGGGATCCCTAAGTGTGTTGCTCCCTTGTGAGTCGTAAGGATCTCACGCGGGCGGTTTCTCCTTACAGGGTCGAAAGGACCTTGCAAGTGTCTTTTAACGAGATCGCGCCCTTTCGGGTTTTCACAAAACTCGCCGGTAGTCCTGCTGTTTTTACTCACAGAGCCCTTTCGGGTTTTCAACCGTGCCCATTTTGCTTATGGACATACCGTTTTCTTTTTTTTCTAACGAGGTTGCGCCCTTTTGGGTTTTCACAAAACTCGCCGGTAGCCCTGCTGTTTTTACTCACGGAGCCCTTTCGGGTTTTCATCCGTGCCCATTTTGCTTGTGGACATACCGTTTTCTTTTTTTTTCTTCTCTTTTTGTATCAGCCTTGGGATGCTGCGGGTTGGTAGTAGTTTAACGACGTTTCGGTCAATATCCAGTTTCAGGACATAGTGGTCCATTATTAGTTTAACGACATTTCGGTCTTCAGCTAGTTTTAGGACATAGTGGTCCATCGTTAGTTTAAGGACATTCCGGTCCGACGCCAGTTTTAGGACATAGTGGTCCACCGTCACCGTATTTGAGGCGAATCTCTAGTTTACTGACTTTTCGGTCTATGGGGCTTTCCCTATGAATGAGCACGATGCCCCCGGCACGTCCACTTTTTTAGGGGCGTGAGGTTGTGGTGGGCTCACCTTCCAGTTTTCCGATAACGCGAACTTGCCTTGTTGGTATTGGTCTTCAACCCAGTTTTTGAAGATGTAGCAGTCCTCGATCGGATGGCCCGATACTCGGTGGTAGGGGCAGTAATTGGGATCATTGACGTCGTTTGGCTGCAACGGACGTTTTGGGTCCGGCAAATTTATGAGCCTGTTGCGCAATACCAGCTCGAACAGTCTCCTCGTTTTATCTTGGGGAAACGAATAAGGACGTCCTAATCTCTCCTCGAGGGATGCGCGTGGACGCGTAATGTTTTGGCAAACAACCGGCTTTAATTTGCTCGGCTGTTGTTGAGTGTTGGCGACGAAGGTTGCTTTCCCCTTCCTTTTTTCGTTTCGCGGCTCTGGCTTTGAAGAGGAAGGCCTGTGGACCATCTGGTCCATTTGAGCCAGCTTGTCAATCAAGGCCTGGAAAGTGGTCGGCTTGAAAAACATCATGAACTGGGAGATGGTCGCCTTCAGATCAAGAGTACCCATGAACATGCCTACCGCGGGAGCTTCTTCGATGCGCTGCTCGCATTTTGACCATAGATTCCGCCATCGAATCGCGTACTGAACCCACGTCTCGCCCGGCTTCACCCTGGCATTGATCAATGCCGTTATTGGGGTGCGTTCGCTAGCACTTGCGAATCGCTGGGTGAACAACAACTCCATCTCTGCGAAAGTTTTGACGGAGTCATTTGGAAGTTTGGAGTACCACTCAAACGCCGTCTTCGACAAGCTGCCGACGAATTGGCGGAGCAAAAGTTTATCATCGCCACCGGTGTTGCCACAAAGAGCCCTGAACTGAGCGACATGTTGATGGGGATTTCCTGTCCCCTTGTACTCATGGAATTTCGGGATCGTGTAGCCTGGCGGGTACTTTATCTGATCATACCAGCCCGGATACGGTCGCCCAGTTTTAACAATTTGCCCAGCCGCTTCATTCACCTAGTGAGCTCGTATTTGCTGAGCAATATAATCATCGAGCGCAGCTTTTGAGATGGTCTCCTCTTTGGCGGCTGAACAAACCGGAAGGGGATTTGACTTCTCCGCTCGGTCATCTTCAATAATGATCGGAGGGTCTTTAGCTGGAGGATCCGGCTGTAACATCATCCCGACCATGTCTTGGAAGAGAAGCGCCATTCGTTTTATGTTGGCAGCTTGTTCTGCTGCTTTTCTGTCCTTCTTTTCGAGGACTCTGCGGAGGAAGTCAGCATCGGTTTCTTGTTCATGACGCTGCTCTGATGACGCCTCCGGGCTTTCTTTTGGCCCGGTGAATGTGGCCATTTGCGTCAGCATTTCTTGAAACTTCTGTTGCTGCTCCTGGGCTTTTGTCAAGGATCGGGTGAGCGGTCGGTGACCCGTCGAAGCGCGGCTTTCCTTTTTTCCGGAAGCCATGTAAACAGTATGCACCGTTATGCCCCCAGACTTGGGGCATTTGGGTTCAGTGGTCTTACGATTCGTCGCAGACTCAGGGATTTTCTCCGGCCTTTTCTTTTTGTGGACTGGTGATGTTGAGGGGGCCGTTGCAGTGGGCACCCAAGTAGCTGTCATCCTTTGTGGCTTTCCAGGACGGTTTTCTTCCTGCTGAACCTTCAGCTTCTTCTGTCGACGGGGATAGTCTTGATCAATCACCGACTTTTGGACCCGTCGCCAGACTTTGTAAACTTTGGAGGACAGCCGTTGAAGGGGCTGATCCGGCTTTATTTCTGTAACATTCTCCACCAGTGGAGGAGATCTTTTCAGTATAGCGGTAGGAGAGTTCCTGCGCACCTTGTTCAGCAGTTCAAAGCTGTTCCCGGTTGGAACAACAGCATTGACTTCCACCGTTGGGCTGGTGGAGTTAGCCCAGAGGGGGAGTTGCCCCCAGCCTTCCTTACTCGGCGCCAGTGGCGACGTCGAGTGCATCAAGCTGTTGGGATGGTTTCAGCTCGAGGGGTGACTTCGTCTTGCCCCCTGCTTTGGAGAAGGGCTGTTGCTGGCATCAGCCTCTTGAAGACTGAGGTCCGTTGAGAGGGGATAGTCAGTCTTGCGAAGGCCGACTTTTGAATAGGGGAAGCAGCCTTCGTGACTTTAGGATCAGGGATGGCTATCCGCTTTGGGATGGCCACTTCAGGTATCATGGGCTTCTTGGCAGGTCCATTGGAGTTCGGGCTCAGCCTTCCGAAGACTGATGCTGCCGGCTTGACATTGGACGACCCGTTGAGAGGGGTCGTGGTAGTAGTGAGCCGATCAAAGACTGACTTCTTGGGAGCTTCTTGTGTTGGTATAGGAGCGCTGAAGCTCGTTGGCGGGAGCATTCTCCAGAAGAATAACCCAGTGGTAGCCTGAGTCACCTGGTCTACCGGCATCGTGAACAAGGAGGCTGCTTGGGGTCCATAGGCTATGCCTCCAGATGAGGCGGAGCGCGAGTTACAATTACAGTTGGAACACTTCTCACAAGTGGATGCCATTGATGTTTCGCTTTCTGCGCCAAGCAAGAAACCAAATCTTAGTACCTCGAAACCCAAGGGCAACCATCAGCAAACCGCGATTGGTTCGCGAACACGACACACGAAGTGTGGAGTGGAAAGAGGAAAAGGTCCTACCGGGCGTGCCAGAATCTGTTCCCCTCCGAAAGACGTGGAGGAGACGCGGTGAACGTCTTGCCTGAATTTCGGGGCAGATGCTAATTGGTGCTATCCGTCCACCTCTCTGAAGATGCCAAGTTGATTTATGGCACCATGTATCGAAGGTTTAAACGGATGCGGCCGATGTAGCAGACTTCGTCAAATTCCCCTTCGTTTGAAGGATTTTTGATTGTGGGGACGCTCTTCCCTGCAGGCGCAAGCCCCTGCAGTTAATTACGCTACCGCATTACGGTAACGAATTTCTCCTTTTCCATATGGTCACTTCGTGTCGTGGGTGTTTGTTTTGTGTTTGGTTGCCCGTGGATTGTATACCGAGACTAAGTTATGTTGTCGTCCGTAGGGCGTGGACTAGTCCAAATCCGTATCTTTCTTAGATTTGGGTTTGGGGGTTTGGGTTTAAGGATACGTTAGCCTCATTTGAGACTAAGATCAACTTAAATGTTTGTTAAGAATACGTTAGTCTAATTTTAGACTAAGATCAACTTAACGGGATCATTTAGATCCAACAAGAGAGCAATTGGGCTCTATTGTTTAGTTTAGTGACATTGCGGTCGATTGCCAGTTTAAGGACATGGGGGTCCATTGTTAGTTTAAAGACATCGCGGTCGAGATTAAGGACATCATAGTCCGTGGGTTTAAAGACCCCACAGTCCGATGTTAGTTTAAAGACATCACGATCGAGGTTAAGGACATCATAGTCCGTGCGTTTAAGGACCTCACAGTCTGATGTTAGTTTAAAGATATCACGGTCGAGGTTAAGGACATCATAGTCCGTGAGTTTAAGGACCACACAGTCTAATGTTAGTTTAAAGACATCACGGTCGAGATTAAGGACATCACGGTCGAGATTTTAAGGACCTTACAGTTCGATGTTAGTTTTAAGACGTCACGGTCGAGGTTAAGGACATCATAGTCCATGAGTTTAAGGACCTCACAGTACGATGTTAGTTTAAAGACATCATGGTCGAGGTTAAGGACATCATAGTCCGTGAGTTTAAGGACCTCACAGTCCAATGTTAGTTTAAAGACATCACGGTCGAGGTTAAGGACATCATAGTCCATGGATTTAAAGACTCCACAGTCCGATGTTAGTTTTAAGACGTCACGGTCGAGGTTAAGGACAACGTAGTCTATGAGTTTAAGGACCCCACAGTCCGTGAAATGTGTGGTTGTCGGGACCCTTCACCTCTTTGAAGACGTTGAGGAATTACAACGACAAATATCAAAGGAATAGAGGGATGTACCCTTGAACCAAGGTGAGTTGTTTGAAAGAGCAGATGTGCTCAGTTCAAGATAAGTTGAGGACTTATGGCCAGAATTGGGCTAAGTCCAATTAAAATGTTTTAACAGTTTATTTTTGTTCTGGCTATTAAGCCTTCATTTGGGCTCAGCCCTTTTAATAATACTAAGCATTGGGCTCTGACATATTTTGTCTTCATCAGAACAAAGTGTGTTCTGACAATATGCCACGTGGCGCGCCAAGCGCTTTGCGCCAGTCAAAGAGCGCATTGCGCTTCTGTTAGGTAGCGCACACAAAGAGAACACGTGTCGCGCTTAGCGCTAAGCGTTAGTTCATTAGCGCATTGCGCTTTTAATTTATGAGCGCTTTGCACTAGTCTGTTGGCGTGCCAGTGAGTGACACGTGGCGCGCTTGGCGTTGAGCGCCAGCTCATGAGCGCAGTGCTCTGTTTTAAAAGCGCAGATTGTGTCTATGGTTGACACGTGGCATGTTTTGGTGCTGAGCGCCGGTCCAAGAAGCGTAAAAGCGCAATTCATAAGGGCAAGGCACTTTCTGATAGCGCAAAGCGCATCTGATAAATTTTAAGATCAAAGAACAGATTTATGTTCTTCTTTAAAGGAGGCTTTGTCTCAAGATCCAAGAACAAAAGTTCTTGTTTTTATAAAAGGCTCTGCCTTTATAGGTCAAAGATCTGTGAATGAAGTAAAAATACTTCTTTTATTATTTTATGATTAGATCTTTTGATCTTTTCCTTTTTATTAAAGACCTTGGTCTTTTTTCAGATCTATGATCTTTTTAGAAGATGGTTCTTCTTTTTACAAGATGGTTTCATCTCTGTTATTTCAAGAACATAGTTCTTTAGCTTGAAGTTGAAGAAAAAATCTTCTTTTTTCTAAGAGCCTGCTCTTCTTTTTTCTCAAAGTTTGAAGAGGGATTTTCTCTCTCTTTTCATATATATATTTTTAGACTTGAAGTCTAGGGGCCTTTATATAGGGCCAAATGATTTGTTGAATCGGTTTGAGAGATCTTTCTCTGATTTATTTGGGAATATTTCCCACCATTGGATTTTTGATCCTAAGGCTTCTGCTTTGCAGAAGATAATCTTTTTGTTTTAATAAGATTGGAAATATCTTTCCATAACAGAATTTTAATTCTGATTAATTAATAATTTATTATTATTAGATCTTTTGATCTAACGGTGGAGGAATTTTTAATTCCAGCGCTGGCGCACCTTGCGCTGGCGCACCTACGTTCGACACGTGGCGCGCAGCGCAGAGCGCTGCTCAACTGCGCTAGCGCACCTACGTTCGACACGTGGCGCGCAGCGCAGAGCGCTGCTCAACTGCGCTAGCGCACGTGGCACGCAGCGCAGAGCGCAGCGCAACTGCGCTAGCGCACCTGTGTTTGATACGTGGCGCGCAGCGCAGAGCGCTGCATCTGAAGCGTTGCTTCAACTTTTTAAATTTTGAATTTTAAAACAGAGCTTTGCTCTGATTGGGGGTGCGCCGCCTAGGGTGCAGCTCTCCTAGCGCTAGCCCATCTGTGTTTGACACGTGGTGCGCAGCACGCAGAATCTGAAGCGTTGCTTCAATTTTTGAATTTTGAAATTCAAAACAGAGCATTGCTCTGATTGGGGGAAACAAACCCACTGCAAAAACTTAACCCTAACCCTAGCCGCCTCCTCAAACTCCCAACCTCGTCATTATCTCCTTCTCGTTCTCATCTCTATCACCTCTCTCCTCTCCCCTCTCCTCCTCCCTGCACTCCTCGACCACCTTCTTTCCCCGAGCCCTCACTCAAGAAACCCTACACACCCAAAACCTAGCTCCTCACCTCCCCGATCTCCACCGCCGACGACCCTCATCTTCCTCCTCTCCTCCTCCTCTTCATCCTCTTCTCCTCCTCCTTTTCTTTTCTCATTCTTTCTTGAACCCTGCACCAACAGAACCCTAGCCTGCACCATCACCCGAGCACCCTGCACCCTCGCCGGAGCTCCGTTGATCCCGTCGTCGCCCTCACCTCTCTCCTGTTCCCTGCACAAAAACTCCAGTGAGCACCAATCCCCTCTCTCTTCTTCTTCTTCTTCCTCTTCTTCTTTTTCTTTTTCTTTTCTTGATTCTTGATTTCACAATTTCCAGCCATCGCCGGAGTCGCATCGACGCCGCCAATCCAGGCGATCCTGTGAACCTCCCTTGCTCGTATGATTATCCTCTTGCCTTGCCTGGACCCGTCCCGCGTGCCGTGTGTGCGTTGCGACGTTTACCCGACGTCGGACGTGACGTGCGTATCCGTTGTGTGATCTGATCGAGGCAAGTTGATCTTGCTACATGCTATACTACAATATATTGCAACCATTTGAATAATAACATCACATAATGTTTAGTTATGCATCCCACATTATCATTTTACTGTTTTACCAATTTCGGATATCCGTGTGCATCCACATCATTATTTAGATATCTAGTCGCATGCTAATTCATCTTGCTACATGCTAACTACAGTATTTTGCAACCATAAGAGTAAAATGTTACCCGTTTATCACATTATATATCCATACTAAATTTGTACCATTTTCGGATACCCGTTTGCATCCATATCATTTAATATACATATAGCTGCATCTACTTATCATATTAGTTCATTTTATTATTGTAGGAACACCCCATGCTAGATAATGTGCATCCTACATAGTAATGGAGTTATAGTTGCAACCCGTAATAGTCGGTTATGCATCCATGTTTATTTGTGTATCCATACCATTAATTCTGCATACCTAGTTACACCCCATATTACATTAACTCATATTATTAATACATTAGTACCACATGCTTGATATTGTGCATCCTACATAGTCATGACGTAACCCCTGATAAATAATTGTGCATCCATACTTTTATTTGTGCACCCGTACTTGCTACAGTTTTATTATGAGCATCCGCTTGATATCTGTGCACTACCTGACTTGACTTGATGCACCACTGATTGACTTGATACCTGATCTTGTTACTAATGCCGACAATCTTGACCTGTTGCCCCGATGGACATATCTTGTTGTCTGTATAGACAAACTTATACCTGCTTGATGTTGTGTTGGCATTAGCTCCAGATTACCTGACTTGAACACATAACCTTAGGGGTATGGGGAAATTAAAAGTGTAAACTAAAGTGTAACTTAAAAGGGTAATACTTGATCCGTGGTCCTGGGGGGTAACAGGACAGAGCCATTCGTGACGCTTATATCTTGATCCGTGGTCCCGGGGGGTAACGGGACAGAACCACTCTTGGTTCACATATTCCTGATCCGTGGTCCCGGGGGGTAACGGGACATATTCTATGTGTTACATGGATGATTACATTAAATTGATTTCACAAACTTTAGAATAGATAACCCAGTAGTATAGTTTAGATTACTTACTGCACTTCATCTATACTGTTATACTTCACTGTTATATATTCCTGTTGACTTGTTACTGTTCATACTCGTGCCTGCATGTCCTGCTACCCCTTGATTATATTATTGTTGATATTCAATATATTTCACCCATTTGAATAATAACATCACATAATGTTTAGTTATGCATCCCACATTATCATTTTACTGTTTTACCGATTTCGGATATCCGCGTGCATCCACATCATTATTTACATATCTAGTCGCATGCTAATTCATCTTTCTACATGCTAACTATAGTAATATGCAACCATATGAGTAAAATGTTACCCGTTTATCACATTATACATCCATACTAAAGTTGTACCGTTTTCGGATACCCGTTTGCATCCATATCATTTAATACACATATAGCTGCATCTACTTATCATATTAGTTCATTTTATTATTGTAGGAACACCCCATGCTAGATAATGTGCACCCTACATAGTAATGGAGTTATAGTTGCAACCCCTAATAGTCAGTTATGCATCCATGTTTATTTGTGTGTCCATACCATTAATTCTGCAGACCTAGTTACACCCCATATTACATTTACTCATATTATTAATACATTAGTACCACATGCTTGATATTGTGCATCCTACATAGTCATGACGTAACCCGTGATAAATAATTGTGCATCCATGATTTTATTTGTGCACCCGTAGTTGCTACAGTTTTATTATGAGCATCTGCTTGATATCTGTGCACTACCTGACTTGACTTGATGCACCACTGATTGACTTGATACTTGATCTTGTTACTAATGCCGACAATCTTGACCTGTTGTCCCGATGGACATATCTTGTTGTCTGTATAGACAAACTTGTACCTGCTTGATGTTGTGTTGGCATTAGCTCCAGATTACCTGACTTGAACACATAACCTTAGGGGTATGGGGAAATCAAAAGTGTAAACTAAAGTGTAACTTAAAAGGGTAATACTTGATCCGTGGTCCTGGGGGGTAACAGGACAGAGCCATTCGTGACTCTTATATCTTGATCCGTGGTCCCGGGGGGTAACGGGACAGAACCACTCTTGGTTCACATATTCCTGATCCGTGGTCCCGGGGGGTAACGGGACATATTCTATATATTACATGGATGATTACATTAAATTGATTTCACAAACTTTAGAATAGATAACCCAGTAGTATAGTTTAGATTACTTACTGCACTTCATCTATACTGTTATACTTCACTGTTATATATTCCTGTTGACTTGTTACTGTTCATACTCGTGCCTGCATGTCCTGCTACCCCTTGATTATATTATTATTGATATTCAATATATTTCACCCATTTGAATAATAACATCACATAATGTTTAGTTATGCATCCCACATTATCATTTTACTGTTTTACCGATTTCGGATATCCGCGTGCATCCACATCATTATTTACATATCTAGTCGCATGCTAATTCATCTTTCTACATGCTAACTATAGTAATATGCAACCATATGAGTAAAATGTTACCCGTTTATCACATTATACATCCATACTAAAGTTGTACCGTTTTCGGATACCCGTTTGCATCCATATCATTTAATACACATATAGCTGCATCTACTTATCATATTAGTTCATTTTATTATTGTAGGAACACCCCATGCTAGATAATGTGCATCCTACATAGTAATGGAGTTATAGTTGCAACCCCTAATAGTCAGTTATGCATCCATGTTTATTTGTGTGTCCATACCATTAATTCTGCAGACCTAGTTACACCCCATATTACATTTACTCATATTATTAATACATTAGTACCACATGCTTGATATTGTGCATCCTACATAGTCATGACGTAACCCGTGATATAATTGTGCATCCATGATTTTATTTGTGCACCCGTACTTGCTACAGTTTTATTATGAGCATCTGCTTGATATCTGTGCACTACCTGACTTGACTTGATGCACCACTGATTGACTTGATACCTGATCTTGTTACTAATGCCGACAATCTTGATCTGTTGTCCCGATGGACATATCCTGTTGTCTGTATAGACAAACTTGTACCTGCTTGATCCTGTGTTGGCATTAGCTCCAGATTATCAATACCTGACTTGAACACATAACCCTAGGGGTATGGGGAAATCAAAAGTGTAAACTAAAATGTAACTTAAAAGGGTATTACTTGATCCGTGGTCCCGGGGGTAACGGGACAGAGCTATTCGTGACTCTTACATCTTGATCCGTGGTCCCGGCGGGTAACGGGACAGAACCACTCTGGGTTCATATATTCCTGATCCGTGGTCCCGGGGGGTAACGGGACATATTCTTTGAGTTACATGGAGGATTACATTAAATTGATTTCATAAACTTTAGAATAGATAACCCGGTAGTATAGTTTAGATTACTCACTGCACTTCACCTATACTGTTACACTTCACTGTTCGATATCCCTGCTTAAATATTACATTCATGTTACCATTGATAATTCATGCCTGCATATCCTATTCATTTATTATTGTTTGATATTATGACGCACTGACGTCTGGGTTTTGCATGGCCCAGATCCTTTACCTCTTTCGCAGGCCGATCAGGAGTATTTCAGTGAACAGGTGATTGTTAGCGTTTCTGCGTGTTCAAGTTTTAGTTAAATACCGCAATCAAGACGGTTTCGCTTGTAGCTAGCCGGTTGAGTACGGGTCGTCCGCAGAGAGATGGGAATCTTTTTCTATGTGCTTTAACGAGTTAAGTCCAGTTTTTCAGATTTTGTTGTGATTAATAAAGTGGTAAAATGATATGTAAAGAGAGCTTGTTAGGGTTAGGATTAGGTTAGTTTGAGTTAGGAGTCTCCACATCTTTCGTTGCCCCTCTTAATATCGGTGTTACGGTAATCGGCAACAACGGGGATTAGCACGACTAGGAAGGAACTTGCGAGTATAAGCTAGGCTTTCCAATGCATAAGTTCTTCCTTTTGGTGCTTGTCCGTCCGTTCTTGGCTCTTATCCATAACCTCCGGTTAATTCAACCACAACCGGTCTCACTACGGAATCACCGCTATCATGTAGGATAGGGTGCCGTAAGGAGCGGATTGTGGTTCAATTAACGGGAGTCGAATTAAGCTGTTGGGCAAGGAAAGAGTGAGAGAGATTTCCTTCTCTCAAACTTCCCTTATCCTACCCTAACAAGTATTAAACTACTCACACATCATGATACGGAAAAATAAAACAAAACAAAAGAGGAAGATAGAAAGAAAGAGATTAGAAGATAACGACTAGCTATTTGCGACCTCACCTTGGCGAGGATCGAGCGTAAGCATCATAGTCGTTTTAAGGATAAAGAAAAAGAGAGAAGAAAGAAACAACACGAAATAACAACAACTAGTTAACAAATGAAAATTACAACAATTATAGAAAGAACAAGACAAGCATGATAATAAAATGAACTTCTTTATTCACCATTCTTCACTCACAAAGCTCACTACAAGTTTTAATGGAGAAGAGATGAGAAGAAGAAGAACATGTATTCTAAAACCTAGAAAAAGAATACAAGATTATGGACCCTTTCCTTCTCAAAGTTCTGGGCTATTTATAGGCTGGAGAATGGAAATCTAAGGCAACCACCAGAACATATATGAAAAGACCCAAATACCCCCCAAAGCCCATGCTCTGACTCCACAGAGTGGCCGCGGATCCGCGACCTAAGCCTCCCTATGCCGCGGATCCGCCGCACTCTGGTGGAGTTAGGGCATGGGATTTTTGGTGCTTCCCTGGTTTGCTGTGTACTTTATTCTGGCATATGTATTTTCTCAAATTGTCTTCACGATTTTTCCAGAATTTCTGTTGAGGGAAAGGTGGACTTTTTGTGGATGTTTTTGTCATGATTGCCTCGAGCTCCGCGTAGATTTCTTGGATCTTGTGCTGCCATTGAGCCTTGTGCATGAAAACGACATTGATTTGACATTTTGTCTCTAAAACTGGTATCTGGCAACATACGGATGAAGAGCGGAGACCGTGTTTTCTCAGTGGTTGGCAGGAACCCGGATTTTCTCGTGTTTTCCATGAATTTCACCGTTTTTAGAACCGAGAACCTGTATCCTGCATTTTACTAGCAAACACGGCTCAAGAGTATCTACCGATAAGCAATGTGATAAAAATTGGGCGGTATGAAAATGCAAAAATCTGATATGAACAAATACCCCCAAACTTATCATTTGCTCGTCCCGAGCAAAGCCAATTTATTCACAAAAAATTTCCTAACCTCACTTTCGCAGGGAACGCGATTGCACTGAGCATGTGCAACAAGCCGTTAAACCTCTAGGTGTCCCTAGTAGGAGGAGTGTTGTCTCCTGAGGGTTTTCAGTGGATACTACCCACAAAATCCGGTCAAGTTGGTTTTGTAAAATAACTAAGATTCAAACCCTAAAGTTGTGTTTTAGAAAATAACAATTCTATAATCTTAAGCCTAGACTATCGAACCTTTATTTTTCACACCTCGCTTCTTATTTAACTACAGATTTTATATGTCTTTACGTGCAGTGCAAATAGTGTCGTTAAGTTCCCGAAAGGTCGAATAAAGTCATCATGTCGCACAATAAAGCCCAGATAACAATTTTAAAAGGATCACATAAGTTTTATAAAGAGTTAAGCATTTTTCAAGTTTCGTTTTCCAGTAAGGTTTCAACTTCAGAATTTCTATCTTCCTTAACAGGAAACTAAGTCGTATTTTTCACTCCACCTTTTTCTTGTTTTCATTTCATACACACCTCTGTGAACGTGCAATAGTCTTTATCATAGAATAAAACCTTCATATCTCCGCTAAATTTTTTTTTTAAAAGTCTGTCTTTTATCAAGATTATTCTCACACAAAGAACCGTTAGGAATTTTAACTCGGAGAGAATACTTGCTTGACTTTGTTTTAATCTGGACTTTCTAGGCTTCTTAGCGAGCTTTGGGCCAATGCACCCAAACCAGTTGGTTTTAGGGCATTAGGTGTAGAAACACCCCAGCGGACTTAATTACTCAAGTTACCTAGGTCCAAAAACAAAAGACAGTTTGGCGTGAAAATCAGATGATTTAATACGAACGGAGATATAACCGGCAGTTCAATTATTTTTTTTTGGATAAAAGACGTGTTTAGTGGGTTTTGGTGTGTAATCATTCCAATCAAGTTTCAGATGGGTTATTTTTCAGACTTAGTTCCAATTACGGCATCAATAATATTCCTTCATATTCGCTTTACTTCATAAACTATTCTTGACATTACTTATTTCAGAACAAACCTATTTGATCCTCAGAAAATCATCTATCTGTTTAAAAGTTTTTAGACATAAAAAGACTTGTCATCTAATTTCCAAAAACTCACGACACGTGTAGTGTGATGTAAAGACGTATATCAGCTATAGTTAACTTTAAAGGAGGGTTATCTTTCAGGTTTTCAAAATATAAACATAAGATTTAGTTATTCTTATTTTATCAAACAAAACCGTCGAAATGTTGAATCAGAGTCCTCCCACTAGCTAACTTGACAGAAAAGTTTTTATGTTTTTAGAAAATTTTCAGATTTTTATGGATTTTATGGATTTAAATATGCAGATGCAAAATATACATATGAATGCGAAGGTAAGAAATGCGTACCGAGCGTACCCCCAAACTTAAACTGGACAGTGTCCTCACTGTCATTGCATGAAGAGATCATTTGAAGGGTCAAAATTGTCGGTTAGCGATACACAATTTTTATTTATTTATTTTTTTTTGTTTTTGTTTTTAAAGAAAAGAAAAAGAATATACACAAATATATACAAAATGGTTTGTACATACCCCCAAATTTATTTGGAACAGTGTCCACTGTTCTTGGCTGGATAACCGAAGTTTGGAGGTCGGCAGAGGAAGATCAGACAAGGTAAACCGGCTCCTGTAAGAACATGAGCTCCTCTGTTGGTTCGGCGCTAAGGTACGGTTTTAGTCGGTGTCCGTTCACTTTGAAAAATGAACCGTCCTTTGGATTTTCCAAATCCACAGCGCCCTGCGGATATACATTCCGCACAAAATACGGCCCTTTCCAGCGAGATCTGAGCTTTCCTGGATGGAAGTGAAGTCAGGTGTCGTAAAGCAGTACCTGCTGACCAGGTACGAAGGTTTTGCGCAAAAGGTGTTTATCATGAAACACCTTCGTTCGGTTCTTAACGACAACCGCGTTATCGTAAGCCTCATCCCTAAGCTCGCTTAGTTCGTTCAACTGCAGCTTCCGATGGCTGCCCGCATCATCAAGAGACAGATTCAGCTCCTTTATCGCCCAAAATGCGCGATGCTCTATTTCGACAGGTAGGTGGCAGGCTTTTCCATACACAAGCCGATAGGGAGACATGCCAAGGTCGGTCTTATAAGCGGTTCGAAATGCCCAAAGGGCATCAGTGAGTTTCAGCGACCAATCCTTACGGTTCTTGGAAACCGTCTTCTCCAGTATCTGCTTGATTTGCCGATTTGAAACTTTGGCCTGCCCGCAGGTTTGGGGGTGGTAGGGCGTAGAGAGTTTATGATTAATGGAGTATTTCCGCATCAAGGCTTCGAAAGTTTTATTGCAGAAATGACTTCCATTGTCGCTAATGATCGCTCGGGGGTGTCCAAACCGGGAGAAAATGTTTTCTTTAAGGAACCTAACAACAACCTTGTTGTCGTTAGTCCAGCTGGGCACAGCCTCGACCTATTTAGAGACGTAATCAACAGCTAGAAGGATGTACAAGTTCCCGAAAGAGCTGGGAAACGGCCCCATGAAATCTATCCCCCAAACGTCGAAAATCTCCACAACCAAGATCGGTTGGAGCGGTATCTCGTTCCTCCGGGATATCCGGCCCATGTGTTGGCACCGGGAGCAAGTCTTGCAATAGTCATGAGCGTCTTTGAAGAGTTGTGGCCAGTAGAAACCACATTGCAAGATCTTCTCAGCTGTCTTTCTGGGCCCAAAATGCCCGCCACACGCTTGATCGTGGCAAAATGACAGCACACTCTTGAATTCCTCGTCAGGGACACACCGACGAATAATCTGGTCGGGACAGTACTTGAACAAGTAGGGTTCGTCCCAGTAAAAGTGTTTTACTTGGGATAAGAAGCGAAGTCTGTCCTGACTTGACCATTCAGTCGGTAGTAATCCCGTGGCCAAATAATTCACAATATCTGCGAACCAGGGTTCGCAAGATACTGTCAAGAGTTGTTCATCCGGGAAAACGTCGTTGATCGGAATTGGAAGCGAAGGCGAAGAAGGAAATCATGAGAGATGGTCGGCAACCACGTTTTCACATCCTCTTTTGTCCTTAATGACAAGGTCAAACTCTTGCAGCAAGAGGATCCAACGTATTAACCGAGATTTTGCATCTTTCTTCGCAAAAAGATGGCGCAGAGCTGAATGGTCTGTGTAGACAATGACTGGAGAGCCGATGAGGTAGGGCCTGAACTTTTCTAAAGCAAATACAACAGCCAAGAATTCCTTCTCAGTTGTTGTATAATTGAGTTGGGCATCGTTCAGGGTTCGGCTCGCGTAATAGATTACGTGCGGCATCTTGTTGATGTGTTGTCCAAGGACAGCACCAATGGCAAAGTCGGATGCATCGCACATAATCTCGAATGGGTGCGTCCAGTCAGGTGAAGAAAGAACGGGAGCAGAAGTGAGTGAGCTTTTCAATGACTCGAAGGCAGTCACACAGCTCGATTTGAAGTCGAATGGCGTGTCCTTGGCCAGCAAAAGTGTCAAGGGCCTAGCAATCTTGCTGAAGTCCTTGATGAACCGTCTATAGAAACCGGCATGGCCAAGGAAGGCTCGGATATCTCTAACGCATCGGGGAGGAGGCAGATTGGAAATGACCTCAATCTTTGCTTTGTCAACCTCTATGCCATTTTGCGAGATGATATGTCCTAAGACAATACCTTCGCGCACCATGAAGTGGCATTTCTCCCAGTTCAAAGTGAGATTCTTGTCCTTACATCGGGTAAGGACAACATCAAGATGCAGCAAACACTCGTTGAAGGAATCGTCGAAGATGGAGAAATCATCCATGAAAATCTCCAGAAATTGTTCTTCCATGTCTGAGAAGATTCCCATCATACACCGCTGGAAGGTAGCGGGCGCATTGCATAACCCAAAGGGCATGCGACGATATGCAAACGTGCCGAAAGGACAAGTGAAAGTGGTCTTGTCCTGGTCTTTTTCGGCGATGGGAATTTGATTATAGCCGGAGTAGCCATCAAGAAAGCAGTAGTACTCATGTCCGGCCAATCGTTCAAGCATTTGGTCAATGAAAGATAGCGGAAAGTGGTCTTTCCGCGTTGCGGCGTTGAGTTTTCTGTAATCAATGCAAACTCGCCATCCAGTTTGGGTGCGAGTAGGGATTAACTCGTTCGCCTCGTTAGTGATGACCGTGATGCCCGACTTCTTGGGGACAACATGAATGAGGCTAACCCACTGGCTATCAGAGATAGGGTAAATGATACCACTATCAAGACATTTTACGATCTCCTTCTTCACAGCCTCTTTCATGACTGGATTGAGACGTCTTTGTGGATCCCGGGCTGGCTTGGCATCATCCATCAGATGAATGTGATGCTCAACGATCAGGGGACTAATCCCCTTGATGTCCGCCATGGACCAGCCAAAAGCTTGCCTGTTGCTGTGCAAGACCGCGAGAAGGGCTTTCTCTTGCTCGGGAGCTAGAGAAGCCGAAATGATGACAGGGAGTGTCTCGTTCTCACCTAAGTAAGCATACTTAAGGTGAGACGGCAAAGGCTTGAGTTCGAGCGTTGGAGGTGAAACGATGGAAGGCAAGATTGGTGCAAAGGTTTCGAACTCAAAGGACTCCAGCAAAGGTTCGAAACGAGTGTAGGCGACCGAGTCGGATGGTTCAGGTAACTCATCCGGAAATTCGAAAGATTCAAACTCGGGTTGTGCGCGGCTAAGATCGTTTGAAAACGTGAAACACTCGTAGTCGTTGTCGGGCGCAGAAACAGCAGCAGGTTCGAAGAGGAACGCACTAGTGGCGTCAAGATTATCGTATTCAAACAGAAACTCCTCGAATTCACATTCTTCTGGGGTGATCTCCTGGATCGAGCAGACGTCCAGTATATGAGCATTAGGTTCGGTGGGCTGATTTCCCAACCTAAAAATGTTGAGTTCAATTGTCATGTTTCCAAAAGAGAGGTTCATCGAACCATTGCGACAATTGATCACAGCATTTGAGGTTGCGAGAAATGGGCGACCGAGTATCACCGGAATTTGATTCCGGGGGTTAGCTACAGGCTGTGTATCTAAGACAATGAAGTCAACGGGGAATATGAAGTCCCCGACTTTTATTAACACATCCTCTAGCTCACCCCTAGGATGGGTGATCGATCGGTCGGTCATTTGGAGAGTGCAGTGCGTGGGTTTCAACTCTCCGACGCCTAATTGCTCGTATACTGAATACAGAAGCAGGTTAACACTGGCACCAAGATCTAATAGTGCGCGATTGATGTTCTTATCCCTAATAGTAATTGAAATCGTAGGACAGCCAGGGTCCTTCCGTTTTTGTGGTAAAGATTGGGTAAGGGCATCACTCACAGCACTAGCCAAGAAAACTTTCTTGGGTACCTGAGACTTCCTCTTTTTCGTGCACAAGTCCTTTAAGATTTTCGCGTAGGACGGGACTTGTTGGACAGTATCTAAAAGAGGAATGTTAATGTTAACTTGCTTAAATAACTCCAGAATCTTCTCCATTTGTGGATTTTGTTTGTTAGACCTCAACCGGTTTGGAAATGGAACATTTTGAAAATTGGTTGAGTCTAATGCTGGAGGAGGAGATTGTGGAGTTGGAACGGATCCCAGAATAGGTGTCTTCGTGGAGTGAGAAGTGGGTCCGTTCAGAGCAGAAGAAGAGGAAGGAGAGCCTTGTGAAGAACGGAGAATAGGCTCAGAAGACGAAGAAGAAGAAGAAGAAGAAGAAGAAGAAGAAGAAGAAGCGGCCGGGGTGTCATCGTTGATTCGTTTGCCAATGTTGTTTTGCAGCATCCATCCCGATCTCAATGTGGTCACGGCACTCACATTATGGTTCTGTTGTTCAAGAGCAACATGTGCATTATGTGGGTGACCGGGATTTGGGAGTGGCTGGGACGGGAGCTTCCCCTTCTCTCGCTCGCTTAAGGCCGCGTTCAGCTGTGCAATCTGGGCCTCGATCGTCTTGATGATTTGCCCGTGTGCGGCAGTGTGTTGTACTAAGGATTGAATGGAAGACTGGATGTTGGTGGTGGACTGAGTCGATTGTTTAACGAACGCCTCCAGACTTCGCTCGAGCGAGGAAACCTTATCGTTGTTTGACGGAACAAAGTTGTTTGGTGGAAAAGAATTGTTGGGTGCAAAGTTGTTCGTCTGATTCTGAAAAGGTTGGGGTTGGAAAGGCTGCTGATATTGATGTTGAGTTTGTTGTTGCGCTTGTTGTTGCGGTGGAGGGGCCCTTTGGAAATTGTTGCCCTGGAATTGATTCTGATTCTGATTCCAGGCGAAATTGGGGTGGTTCCTCCAACCGGGATTGTAGGTGGAAGAGTATGGATCATTCCTCGGTCTTTGCTGGAATGCAGCATTAACCTGATCCTGTCCTTGCGAGGGTGGATTGTAAGGACACTCTTCGGTCAAGTGGGAAGGATCGGAACAACAAGCGCAAATGGTACGAAGGGGGAGAACAGGGGCAGGAGCAGGAGAAGAAAATTTGCTCTCTATCGCTTCAAGCTTTCTTGTTATTGCAGCCATTTCAGCTTTCATAGCAATAGAGACATCAAGTTGGTGAATTCCTACCCTAGACTGACCGGTAGAAGTGGAGGTAGAAGAAGAAGAAGTCGGTCTGGTGCTCTCCCATTGTAGCGTTTGCTCCGCAAGGTCGTCAAAGAATTGCCACGCTTCCCCGTCAGATTTGGATAGGAAGTGGCCCTGACAGATGGTTTCCAACAACTGCTTCGTTGCTGGGTTCAGTCCCTCGTATAAGGTTTGGCAAAGTTGCCATTTCTCTATACCGTGGTGAGGACACTGAACAAGAAGGTCTTTGTATCGGTCAAAGCACTTCCAGAAGGGTTCAGAAGGAAGCTGAGAGAATTGGTTGATTTCATTTCGAATCCTTGCGGTTTTATGATTCGGATAGAACTTTTTGAGAAACGCTTTAACAAACTCGTCCCAGCTGGTGATTGAGTGGGAAGCGGTGCTATACAGCCATTTTTCAGCAAGATCGCATAAAGTGAACGGAATGACCCGTAGACGTATAGCATCGTCCGACAGCTGGGTGGTTTTCATCATAGCACAGACGTTTTGAAATTTGTTGATGAAGATATAGGCATCTTCAGATTCAAGCCCATAAAAACGTGGAAGCATGTTGATGAAATGGGGCTTAATTTCAAAGTTGTCCCCATTGGCCGGAGGAAGAGAAAGGCAGGTGGGAAGTGCAGAACGGGTGGGATAGAAACGATCCTGGAGCGCGATTCGCTGCGGCGCTACAACAGGCGGTGGTGGTGGGATATTGGTCTCCGTAGGAGGTGGAGCCAGTCCAGGGGTAGTCAAAGAGATGTTCGGATTAAATCCTGACATCGTGGAAGAAGAGGTTGGTGAAGGTGAAGATGTATGAACAGAATTCCGGTCAACGTCGGAGTTGGCCGGCAAAGGAAGGGGTGAAAGAGGAGTGGACGGAGTATCGACTTCGGAGTCGATCGCGTAGTCGGTAGCGACTAACGTAACGCGGACTAGACGGGCGCTAGTGTCCCGAGTCCAAGCGGACATACACTAAATGAGTTTAGTATAGTCAAAGCGGAGAAGGTGAGGGTAAGAAAACGTCGATGGAGAAAGGTGATGGGTGGTGGGTGAAAAATGGATTTGGCGACAAAGGGCAAGTTTTTATAAAAGTTTTTGATTTTTTTTTATTATTTTTTTTAGAAAGAGATTTACAGAAATATGTACGGAAATACGGCTTAAGTAATCACAAACAAGATATGCACAATCACACCTAGATCTAGGGTAACCTAGGTCTACTAGACCTGCTCCTGAACTTGATTGTCGAAGTTAAACAGTGTCAAGAAACGGGCTTAAAAATACACTGATCACGAGGCCAGGTAAGTGCAGAGATAAGGGGAGGTTGTCCAACGCTTTCGCGAAGTTCCTTAATTAAATAACCCTTTCTCTTTCGGCGGTTGCGCCTTTAACACTTTCCTAGACACCCCGTAAACAATATACCGTTAAGCGAGGTTCTGAACACGGTTTATCTTCTCCTAATGAGCGCGAAGTCCTTAGGACTGAAGTCTAGTATTTTTTTAATTTACAATGGACAATGCATATGCTTTTGTGATTTTTGGGGTCCTGGGAAGGGTGATGAAATCCCCACCCAATCTGGATTGGTTTCAAGCCCCTTAAGTCCGTATTAAGAAATGCAAAGCGGTAACAAATCAACTGCAAACAATTTTTATTTGCGGCGCAAAGAATCCTGCACAAGAACAGTTTATTGGAAGGGGGAGAAGAGTTTGCGCAAAGAAATCTGCAGAAAACACAGTTTATTGGAGTCCAGAGGAGTGGAGAAGGAGAGAGAGACTTACAGAGAGATTTTAGGGCTCTGAAGCCACAAAGTGGCCGCGGATCCGCGGCCTAAGACAGCATATGCCGCGGTTCCGCGGCAAGGTAGTGGATTTGGGGCTCCGTTTTTCTGTTGTGAGCTCCTGTTGGTGTCCTCTGCTTGTTTGGATTTTCTGAATTTTTATTTGCTCACTGTACCTGCTCCAGATTTTGACAGTAGACCGTTTGCTTCGTTTTGATCCGTCGCGGTGTAGCCGCAAAATGTGGGTCTATCTTCCCACGTCTTTGGCACTGAACTTGAACTCCGTATTATCCGACGTCTTTGGCGCCGATCTTGAACTTCGTATTTTCCTGCACACTTGCACAAAAGCTAATCAAAAATAACAAGATGATTTTTTTTTTACAAAGTATATTTTTTTGTTTTGTTTTTCGGTTATATTCACAAGTTAACCCGAAATTACACAAGGAAATAAACTACCGTCTCCCCGGCAACGGCGCCATTTGATTGTTAGCGTTTCTGCGTGTTCAAGTTTTAGTTAAATACCGCAATCAAGACGGTTTCGCTTGTAGCTAGCCGGTTGAGTACGGGTCGTCCGCAGGGAGATGGGAATCTTTTTCTATGTGCTTTAACGAGTTAAGTCCAGTTTTTCAGATTTTGTTGTGATTAATAAAGTGGTAAAATGATATGTAAAGAGAGCTTGTTAGGGTTAGGATTAGGTTAGTTTGAGTTAAGAGTCTCCACATCTTTCGTTGCCCATCTTAATATCGGTGTTACGGTAATCGGCAACAATGGGGATTAGCACGACTAGGAAGGAACTTGCGAGTATAAGCTAGGCTTTCCAACGCATAAGTTCTTCCTTTTGGTGCTTGTCCGTCCGTTCTTGGCTCTTATCCATAACCTCCGGTTAATTCAACCACAACCGGTCTCACTACGGAATCACCGCTATCATGTAGGATAGGGTGCCGTAAGGAGCGGATTGTGGTTCAATTAACGGGAGTCGAATTAAGCTGTTGGGCAAGGAAAGAGTGAGAGAGATTTCCTTCTCTCAAACTTCCCTTATCCTACCCTAACAAGTATTAAACTACTCACACATCATGATACGGAAAAATAAAACAAAACAAAAGAGGAAGATAGAAAGAAAGAGATTAGAAGATAACGACTAGCTATTTGCGACCTCACCTTGGCGAGGATCGAGCGTAAGCATCATAGTCGTTTTAAGGATAAAGAAAAAGAGAGAAGAAAGAAACAACACGAAATAACAACAACTAGTTAACAAATGAAAATTACAACAATTATAGAAAGAACAAGACAAGCATGATAATAAAATGAACTTCTTTATTCACCATTCTTCACTCACAAAGCTCACTACAAGTTTTAATGGAGAAGAGATGAGAAGAAGAAGAACATGTATTCTAAAACCTAGAAAAAGAATACAAGATTATGGACCCTTTCCTTCTCAAAGTTCTGGGCTATTTATAGGCTGGAGAATGGAAATCTAGGGCAACCACCAGAACATATATGAAAAGACCCAAATACCCCCCAAAGCCCATGCTCTGACTCCACAGAGTGGCTGCGGATCCGCGGCCTAAGCCTCCTTATGCCGCGGATCCGCCGCACTCTGGTGGAGTTAGGGCATGGGATTTTTGGTGCTTTCCTGGTTTGCTGTGTACTTTATTCTGGCATATGTATTTTCTCAAATTGTCTTCACGATTTTTCCAGAATTTCTGTTGAGGGAAAGGTGGACTTTTTGTGGATGTTTTTGTCATGATTGCCTCGAGCTCCGCGTAGATTTCTTGGATCTTGTGCTGCCATTGAGCCTTGTGCATGAAAACGACATTGATTTGACATTTTGTCTCTAAAACTGGTATCTGGCAACATACGGATGAAGAGCGGAGACCGTGTTTTCTCAGTGGTTGGCAGGAACCCGGATTTTGTCATGTTTTCCATGAATTTCACCGTTTTTAGAACCGAGAACCTGTATCCTGCATTTTACTAGCAAACACGGCTCAAGAGTATCTACCGATAAGCAATGTGATAAAAATTGGGCGGTATGAAAATGCAAAAATCTGATATGAATAACAGGCCGAGCAGTGAGGACTTGTTAGTATTTTAGTTTAGTTTTCTTTCAGCATTTTTATTCCTGATGTGAGCCCGTATTTAGGACGTACATTCCAGATTGTTATTGTTACTTGAATTTATTGCTTCCGCATATTATTTCTTGACTCGTTTATTCTGGCTCATGGACATATACTAGATAGTTTATTTTATTTCTACTATTCTTGATATCTCTAGACAGCCGTAATGTGACTGTGGAGGGATGTTTCCTATCCACAGGTAGCATGGTTGGCTCTGTCATGTGCCGATCTTAGCGCACTCTGGGAAGCGGGGCGTGACAGGGTTTGTTTGGTATCAGAGCCATAGGATTTAGGTTAATCGGGTTTGATTCTTTTGTAGTTTGGTATTGGTCCCAATACACGAATCGGAAAACCCGTGATTCGGAACATGTCCTGCAACATTGTTCTCATGATTTTTGAATCTTATCTTTCTTTTGATCCTTTGTCTTGACGATATGCAAACAACTTTGCATCTCGACTTGAAACCTTTTGGTTCCCTATTATTTCTCCCTACTTATTCTTTCGATTCTGATACTAGGATTTGAGCGATTTGAACGGAGTTATGTGATTGTAACTATGAACTGCAGCATGGTTACAATGCGGTACTCTATTTAAGTAATTTGGAGTCCTAGTCTTGATTCATCTCCTTCTTCCATGGTCGTTTTATAACCTTGGTTCTTTCAGTTTCATTGCTTACCAGTTCATGTTTTGCAGATTTCTTGGTGATCGATACCGGCAGTTATGATGTTGTCTTGGGAATGGACTTTCTCGGCACTTTCCACGCCCATATTGATTGTAGGGCAAAGAAAGTGATTTTCCAGATTTCCGGACATCCGGAGTTTGTTTTTTTCTGGAGGAAGCAGTTCTGTCGGGCCAGTCGAGTTTAGGGCTAGGCCGACAAACAGTGTTCTTTCGTCGATGAAAGTTGATAAGGAGGAAGCGCCAGCTGTAGTTCGAGAGTTCATGGACGTGTTCGAGGACATCTCGGGTTTACCGCCAAAACAAGATGTAGAGTTCGCGATTGATCTTGTTCCTGGTGCAACGCCAATCTCCAAGGTATACTATCCAATGGCACCAGTAGAATTGGAAGAAATCAAGAAGCAGGTTACCGAATTGCTAGAGAAAGGTTGGATTCGTAGCAGTAATTCACTTTGGGGAGCTCCAGTTCTTCTAGTCAAGAAGAAGGATGGCACAAGGAGGATGTGCATCGAGTATCGAGAATTAAACCGGGTGACTATTAAGAACAAGTACCCTATCCCTCGCATTGAAGAATTGTTCGAGCAGCTTAGTGGCGCGAGAGTATTCTCGAAGCTGGATTTGCGGTCCGGATATCATCAGGTCTGAGTTAAATCAGAGGATATTTGCAAGACTGCGTTCCGAACTCGATATGGACATTACGAGTATTTAGTAATGCCATTCGGAGCCACGAATGCACCGGCAATATTTATGGACTTGATGAACCGAATCTTTTCACCGTTCTTGGACCAGTTTATAGTGGTGTTCATCGATGATATTCTGGTCTACTCGAGGAGCCTAGAAGAGCATGCCGAACACTTGAAGATCGCACTGCAGACATTGAGGCAAGAAAGATTGTATGCAAAGATGAGCAAGTGCGAGTTTTGGCTTGATGAAGTGAAGTTTTTGGGGCATGTCGTATCCGGAAATGGAATCGCCGTTGATCCCGAGAAGATTGCAGCCGTTCAAGATTGGCCGATTCCGAAGAACGTAGCAGAGATCAGAAGTTTTCTTGGACTTGCCGGATATTACAGAAGGTTTGTGGAGAATTTTGCTCGTTTGGCTGAGCCTTTGACCAAGCTTACGCGAAAGGACGTATCGTTCGTATGGACGGATAGATATACGTCAGCTTTTGAGGCGTTGAAGCAGAGATTGATAACCGCTCCTATTCTGACCATACCAGACGGTTCCGGAGGATTGGTGATTCACAGCGACGCATTTGGGAAAGGTTTGGGATATGTTTTGATGCAGCATGGAAAGGTTATAGCTTACGCATCGAGACAGTTGAAGACCCATGAGAAGAATTACCTAACTCATGATTTGGAGCTTGCAGCAGTAATTTTCACTTTGAAGATTTGGAGACACTACTTATTGGGCGAAAGGGTCAAAGTATTCACCGATCAAAAAAGCCTAAAATATGTGTACACAGAAAGAGCTAAACATAAGACATCATAGATGGTTAAATATGATGGCTGACTACGATCTTGATCTTAAGTACCATCTGGGGAAGGTTAATGTGGTACCGGATGCGCTTAGTCGGTTGCCAGCAATTCGGATGTTGACTGCACAGAAGGAGCTTATCAAAGACTTTTGGAGATTTGAGTTGGAGATTGTGCTACCGCATTCTTCGGGACAGTTGATGCAGCTACAAGTACAGTCGTCGTTGATCGAGAGTATTAAAATAGAGCAGTCACAGGACACAAGATTGCAAAAGTTTCGAGAACAGGTTGAAGCGGGACTTCGAACGGACTTGTTGATTCATGAAGATGGTTCGTTGCGTTATGGTAGCCGTTTGTGTGTGCCGAAAGGAGACATGCGTGAAGAAGTTATGAAGGAGGCGCACAGTTCTAAATATTCCGGACATCTAGGAGGTACAAAGATGTACCGCGATCTACGACAGCATTTCTAGTGGGAAGGCATGAAAAGGGAGATCTCCCTCTTTGTAGCAAAGTGCTTAGTGTGTCAGAAAGTTAAGGCTGAACATCAAAGAGTAGCTGGTTTATTGCAGCCACTTCCGATTCCTCAATGGAAATGGGAACATATAACCATGGATTTTGTGACAGCTTTACCGCGGAGTCCGAAGGGTAACAATGCAGTTTGGATGATTGTCGATCGATTGACCAAGGCAGCTCATTTTATACCATTTCGAGTTGGTCAATCAACGGAAGCGTTAGCGAAACGGTACATGCAGGAGATTGTGAGATTGCATAGAGTACCTGTGAGCATCGTTTCCGACCGTGATACCCGATTCTTATCGCATTTCTGGAGGAGCTTATAGGAAAGTTTGGGGACGCGATTGAAGTTTAGCACAGCTTATCATCCTCAGACAGATGGACAGTTGGAGAGAACGATCCAAACTCTTGAAGATATGTTGAGAGCTTGCATGTTGGACTTCAAGGGTGCATTGGAGGATCATCTACACTTGGTGGAGTTTTCTTACAATAACAGTTTTCAGGCGACTATTCAGATGGCTCCATTCAAAGTGTTGTATGGTCGCAAGTGTTGCTCACCTGTTTGTTGGGACGATGTTGGAGAACGAAGATTGTTGGGACCGGATCTTATCGTGCAAACCGTGGAGAAAGTCAATACGATTCGGAATCACATGAAGACAGCACAAGATCGACAGAAGAGTTGGGCCGATACATCGAGAAGACCTCTAGAGTTCGTTGTTGGTGATCTGGTATTCTTGAAAATATCAACGAATAGAGGAGTGATTTGTTTTGGGAGTCGAGGCAAGCTTAGTCCTCGATTCGTAGGGCCTTTCGAGATTTTGGAGCGTGTTGGAGAAGTGGCTTATCGATTGGCGTTACTACAATCCTTGGCGAATGTTCATGACGTGTTTCATGTATCTCAACTCCGTAAGTATGTTTGAGATGAAACACACGTGCTGGATCATTCGGAGCTGACTGTAAGAGAGGATTTGACCTTTGAGGAACGACCGATGTCGATTTTTGATCGAAGAGAAAAGGTCCTTAAGAACAAGGTTATCCCTCTCGTACTTGTTTTTTTGGGCAATCGCTCGTATGGAGAATCGACTTGGGAACGTGAAGACGAGATTCGACAGAAGTTTCCAGATCCCTTTTTGTAATTTCATGGTTGTTTATCTTTTCTTGTTCCTGGAATTTCGAGGACGAAATTCTTTTTGTAGTTGGGTATAATGTAACACCCTGGTTCATTTATACCAATTCTAGTCAAGTATTTCTTTATTTATGGTAGTTTCTTGATTTACTGTGTTTTGGGTGCGAATAGTTTTTGACATCTGTATTTACATCCGACCCGACCCACATGCTTGAAACCAGTCTTGATTCATGTTTATGATTTATCCTGACTTGTTACGTGGACTCGTGCACTTCCATATTTACATACTGCATATTGGCATTTATCTGGCATCTGCATTTTTAAATATAACATTTAAAGTCACATAAAATATTTTAAAAATACATTAAATGGCCTGCATGATACCCCTAACCCGGTCGTAGCATCCGTGCATCTTGTTCTCGTCCCGTTCAGTGAAACGGACTTGTTTGGATGGCTACGTGCACGTACGTGCATCCGTTCTTGGGGGTATGCATTTTCATTATCCGGATATCCAATTTTAGTTTTGGTCGACACATATATTTTTCGTATTTTTAAAACTGAATTTTTAGACCCGGCCGGGCGTATTTTGGACTATTTTTGTATTAGCCAAAATATCAAAATTTACTAATATTATATTCTAATATATATTTACAGTTTATATAAAATTCTTTTAACTAATTATATTTTCTAAAATTTCTTAAATCCTAATCCAAACAAATTTATCTCTCCTCTCGCACTCATTCTCTCTCCTCTCGATCTCTCTCTCTTCTCGCATCTCTCTCTCTCTCCCTCACACACAGATCTCTCCCTCTCTCTCTCTCCTCTCTCTCCTTCTCTCACTGACTCCCCCTCTCTCTCTTCCTTTTTCTCTCCTCTCGATCCCTCTCTCCCCTCTCGCGGTTACTGTAGGCTTCACGACTCTGGTCACCGCCCTCCTCGCCTACACTCACCTCCCTTCTCTTCTTTCTCTCTTCTTCTCTATTTAAACTCGAGCGCCCCCACGAGAACCCACCGCAAAAACTTAACCCTAACCCTAGCCACCTCCTCAAACTCCCAACCTCGTCATCATCTCCTTCTCCTTCTCATCTCCATCACCTCCCTCCTCTCCTCTCTCCTCCTCCCTGCACTCCTCGACCACCTTCTTTCCCCGAGCCTTCACTCAAGAAACCCTGCACACCCAAACCCTAGCTCCTCACCTCGCCGATCTCCACCGCCGCCGACCCTCATCTTCCTCCTCTTCTCCTCCTCTTCATCCACTTCTCCTCCTCCTTTTCTTTTCTCCTTCTTTCTTGAACCCTGCACCAACAGAACCCTAGCCTGCACCATCACCCGAGCACCCTGCACCCTCGCCAGAGCTCCGTTGATCCCGTCGTCACCCTCACCTCTCTCCTGTTCCCTGCATAGAAACTCAAGTGAGCACCAATCCCCTCTCTCTTCTTCTTCTTCTTCCTCTTCTTCTTTTTCTTTTTCTTTTCTTGATTCTTGATTTCACAATTTCCAGCCATCGTCGGAGTCGCATCGACGCCGCCAATCCAGGCGATCCTGTGAACCTCCCTTGCTCGTGTGATTATCCTCTTGCCTTGCCTGGACCCGTTCCGCATGCCGTGTGTGCGTTGCGACATTTACCCGACATCGGACATGATGTGCGTATCCGTCATGTGATCCGATCGAGGCAAGTTGATATTGCTACATACTATACTACAATATATTGCACCCATTTGAATAATAACATCATTTAATGTTTAGTTATGCATCCCACATTATCATTTTTCTGTTTTACCAATTTCGGATATCCGTGTGCATCCACATCATTATTTACATATCTAGTCGCATGCTAATTTAACTTGCTACATGCTAACTACAGTATTATGCAACCATATGAGTAAAATGTTACCCGTTTATCACATTATACATCCATACTAAATTTGTACCGTTTTCGGATACCCGTTTGCTTCCATATCATTTAATATACATATAACTGCATCTACTTATCATATTAGTTCATTTTATTATTGTAGGAACACCCCATGCTAGATAATGTGCATCCTACATAGTAATGGAGTTATAGTTGCAACCCCTAATAGTCGGTTATGCATCCATGTTTATTTGTGTATCCATACCATTAATTCTGCATACCTAGTTACACCCCATATTATATTAACTCATATTATTAATACATTAGTACCCCATGCTTGATATTGTGCATCCTACATAGTCATGACGTAACCCCTGATAAATAATTGTGCATCCATGCTTTTATTTGTGCACCCGTACTTGCTACAGTTTTATTATGAGCATCCGCTTGATATCTGTGCACTACCTGACTTGACTTAATGCACCACTAATTGACTTGATACCTGATCTTGTTACTAATGCCGACAATCTTGACCTGTTGTCCCGATGGACATATCCTGTTGTCTGTATAGACAAACTTGTACCTGCTTGATCCTGTGTTGGCATTAGCTCCATATTATCAGTACCTAACTTGAACACATAACCTTGGGGGTATGCGTAAATAAAAAGTGTAAACTAAAGTGTAACTTAAAAGAGTATTACTTGATCCGTGGTCCTGGAGGGTAACGGGACAGAGCCATTCGTGACTCTTACATCTTGATTCGTGGTCCCGGGGGGTAACGGGAAAGAACCACTCTTGGTTCATATATTCCTGATCCGTGGTCCCGGGGGGTAACGGGACATATTCTTTGAGTTACATGGAGGATTAAATTAAATTGATTTCACAAACTTTAGAATAGATAACCTAGTAGTATAGTTTAGATTACTCACTGCACTTCACCTATACTGTTACACTTCACTGTTCGATATCCCTGCTTACTTATTACATTCATGTTACCATTGATAATTCATGTCTGAATATCCTGTTCATTTATTATTGTTTGATATTATGACGCACTGACGTCTGGGTTTTGCTTGGCCCAGATCCTTTACCTCTTTCGCAGGCCGATCAGGAGTATTTCAGTGAACATGCCGAGCAGTGAGGACCTGTTAGTATTTTATTTTAGTTTTCTTTCAGCATTTTCATTCCTGATGTAAGCCCGTATTTGGGACGTACATTCCAGATTGTTATTGTTACTTGAATTTATTGCTTCCGCATATTATTTCTTGACTCGTTTATTCTGGCTCATGGACATGTACTAGATAGTTTATTTTATTTCTACTGTTCTTGATATCTCTAGACAGCCGTAATGTGACTGTGGAGGGATGTTTCCTATCCACAGGTAGCATGGTTGGCTCTGTCACGTGCCGATCTTAGTGCACTTTGGGAAGCGCGGCGTGACAGAAGCATGCGAAAAAGCTTTCGTAGAACACAAGTCAAGGTTGACATCAGCGCCTATCCTCGTTATACCGGACCAATCTGGAGGATTCGAAGTGCATTGCGATGCATCCAATGCATCCGGTAAGGGATTATGATGTGTTCTACATCAGCATGGTAAGGTTGTGGCTTATGCTTCAAGACAGCTGAAGACTCATGAGCACAATTATCCGACGCATGATTTGGAATTGGCAGCCTTTTTCTTTGCTCTCCAGATTTGGCGCTATTATCTTCTTAGTGAACGAGTGAACATATACACATATCACAAGAGTCTAAAATATGTGTTTACTTAGAAAGAGCTTAATATGAGGCAAATACGATGGTTAGAACTCATGGCGGACTTTGACATCAACCTGCAATATCACCCAGGGAGGGTGAATGTGGTACCTGATGCCGTTAGTCGCCAACCATTAGCAATGCATCTCACCGCTCGGTGGAAGCTACAACAGGACTTGCATCTGATGGAGATTGAAGTGATCATGTCAGGTAACACTTCAAGTTTGATGAATTTACAAGTTCAATCTACCATTGTCAACCAGATCAAAGCAGCTCAAGCAAGTGATGCTAAGTTGCAAAAAATCAGAGAACAAGTGGAGAATGGACTCAGAACAGACTTCATCATCCATGAAGACGGATCTTTGAGATACGGCAGCAGATTATGTGTACCAAAAAGTTCTGTTCGGGAAGAGTTAATGAAAGAAGCTCACAGCTCTCCCTACTCAGTACACCCTGGAGGTACAAAGATGTACAAAGATCTACGTCAGAATTACTGGTGGTATGGAATGAAGCGTGAAGTAACCAGAAGCGTCGCTAAATGCTTGGTGTGTCAGCAAGTAAAGGCTGAACATTACAGGACTGCTGATTACTTCAACCGTTACCTATCCCAGAATGAAAGTGTCAACACATCAGAATGGATATTGTGACTGCTCTTCCTCGCAGCAAAAAAGGTACCGATGCGGTATGGGTCATTATGGATCGACTCACAAAGTCGGCTCACTTTATCCCATTTCGAGTTGGCCAATCAACTGAGACATTAGCAAAGAAGTACATGGAGGTAATAATCTACTTAAGATTTAAACTCTTCAAATATGTACTATTTCTGATACCCATGAACTCATACAGGAAATTGTGCGACTTCATGGAGTACCGGTCTGCATTGTCTCCGATCGTGACACCATGTTTCGATCGCAATTTTGGCAAAGTCTGCAAGCAAGCTTGGGAACAAGTCTGAACTTCAGCACGACTTATCATCCACAAATAGATGGTCAGTCTGAGCGAACTATTCAGATCTTGGAGGATATGCTCAGAGCGTGTATGTTAGACTTCGGAGGATCGTGGGAAGATCACCTACATCTTGTGGAGTTTTCGTACAACAACAGCTACCAAGCAAGCATAGGAATGTCACTTTTTGCAGCACTATATGGAAGGAAGTGTCGATCACCATTAAGTTGGGACGAAATCGGAGATAGAGAACTTCTTGGACCTGAAATGATAGTAGCAACTGTTGATGTGGTTCGTACTATCAGAGAAAGAATGCGCATGGCCCAAGATTGACAGAAGCACTGGGCTGATGCAAAGCGACGTCACTTGGAGTTCCATCGAGGAGATCACGTATTCTTAAAGATATCTCCAAACCACGAAGTGATTCAATTTGGAAGACGGGAAAAGCTAAGTCCGAGATATATTGGACCGTTCGACATACTCGAACGAGTCGGTGAAGTGGCATACCGCTTAGCACTTCTACCTTCATTGGAAGGAGTGCATAATGTGTTCCACATATCCCAACTCAGAAGGTATGTGAGTGACCCCAGTCACATTCTCGATCATTCCGAGCTCACTGTACAGCCTGACTTATCTTATGAGTAACAACCTGTTGAGATCCTGGACAGGAAAGTGAAGTCATTTCGGAACAAGGAAGTCAACTTGGTTCGAGTGATGTGGAGAAAAGATACTCCAGGAGAATCAACTTGGGAAAGGGAAGATGAGATGCACGCAAGATATCCTCACCTCTTTGTAAACTAGTCCTTAAGATAAAATTTGTAAATTTCGAGGACGAAATTTTTGTAAGGAGGGTAGACTGTAACAACTCCAATTTTAGTGTATAAAAAATTGTTTAAAAGTTAATGTATACTTAGGGTATTTGCATTTACTGTGATTACTATAAGTAATTGTTTTGCTTTTTAATAGCAAGCAAGAGCTTGTAGCTCATTGGTAAGACCTTGCACTGCTGAACCAAAGCACCACAGTTCAAATCCCATACCCCACATTATTTTTTAATATTATTTTCTTTTAAACTTTTAGAAGTCCAAGGGTCTACACGTGCATAACTCGTAAAAACCCCACTACACATGAAAAACAAACTGGACCAGGGAGAAGACCAAGCGACGACGGACCGACGACGACCGACCCCGGCCTGACTCAGACCGGATCGGCCGGCGACTCGGCCGAATCGGCCGCCGCCACCGGCCGGACTCGGCTAGACCGCCGAGTCTTCAACACAAAATTCGTGCCTTTTCACCTCCCCATCACTCCTGCATACTTAAATTCCTTGGATCGGTTCCAGAGCTCTTTAAAATCCCATTAAACTCTATTTTTATTACAAATTAATACAATTTTCAATACACCCTTTCACCTAACCCTAACCCTAGCATTACCCTATAAATACCACCCCTATACACACCCCCTCACTCACAATTCTGTCCAAACTCTCAAGAAATTCCTCTAGAAATTTTAGTGTGCAATTGAAGTTAACAAAGGGCGAAATTTCGTCGATTTTCCGACGACGATCCTTGGAGCTCCCGGCGACGAAACGACGCACCGGTGCCTCCTACCGTTTCCTCTTCCTCATCCCTAAACTACAAACCTGTAAATCTCACCTTCCTCTTTTCTATTCTTTTCTAAAAATATGTATTTCTAAAACCCGACGGAATCGGGGTTAATCCGATATTCGATTCGGTTCTTCCTAAAAATCTCACTTTTCTTGAATACAATCATACTAAACCCTTACATGTTTACTATTAAATATTAACAAGTCATATTGAATAAGTTCCATATCAAAAGGATTTCTATTTCAATTTTTATCGTACTTTTTCACTATAATACCATGTAGTTTAATTTCGACATTTAAAACATCACAAACTTGCAATACCTTTAAGTAGATCACGAGATAATGACCTACCTCCTCACACACTCATATGCAGCATAGCACAATACCTTTCAGGAATATAGAATACGGGAAAACGAAACTTTACATATAAATACCACTAACTATTAAAACCGTTTTCTATAAGAATTCATATTTTTATAAATCTTTGCAAAGCGCCGCTACAACCCATTTTGGGGAACCCGACTAGGATAGTGCGGATTATCGCACATCCCTGGGCTTAGTAGTGCTAGATGCAGACCTCCGCAAGGAGCATTCGGTTTCGAGAGATTTAAAATACAAATATCTTAAGAAAATGAGATTTCTAGAAATATAATATATATATTAAAATTATTTTTATATAAATATATATATATATGTGTATCATTAAAATATCTATTTTGTGATAATATAAATATTCCAACTTTTTTCTAAAATCACAAGAATCACTTTACATTAAAATACCATGAAATTCCATACAAGTCCAATACTTACAATTAAATACCCTATATTATGAAATTAGGTTATTTTCACTAGAAATATCACAAATATAAAATATACATCTATGACAACTCTAAAGACGATAATTAAATACTTGGGGTGTATTTTGAAAATTATATAAAAGTATTTTTACATAAAACCCCCTCAAGTTCTATAAATTACCCTAAGGACCCTACTAATATAGGTTTATGCGGGACCAGTCTCTTGAGTATCAGGGAGCCGGAGATATGGGTGCTTACCTATCTAAGGTAGACAACTTAACAACGGTGTTATCAACACGGTAATTGTCTTTGAAAAAGACACAAATCCTGCCGCCCATGTGCAGCGGCTATCGATAATATCAAAACCTAATTCAGGACTTCAATTTCTTTTCTAATTGTTCTGACTCAGACTGGGTCTCATTATAAATAATCCGACTTAAATATAATTCAAGTACAATCTACAATCTATAATTCAACATGAATCCCTGAATGCATATATTCAATCTATTCAATCCGTATTGACTGAACTGAACAATGGATATACTTCCATTTACATGATTCTCCAGTTACATCCAATTACTGATATCATGGTTTCGGCAAGTCATCCATCTATACAAGACAATACAAGTTATAATACAACACAAACAATACAAATAAGATATCGCGGGGTTTAAGGGATAGATTGGTACGGAAGGTGTTAGAAGTGGCACGAGACTGCAAGATTTAAGACACCTAACCTATATTCCGTTGCTATTGTACCGTGGCATAACGGTTCCTTGTACTTCCATTTGCCCTAGTCTCTAGCATATAGGGACTCCTCTCGTATACACTGGCATTCTTTTATACCAAGCTACAAACAACAGCATTAACACTAATTACAACTTTAAAAGTTATACTCTCTGTCTATTATCCTTCTCCTTTATCTTTGGGACTTACCGAGCGATTGTTCGCTGACGACATTCCTTCTCTTTTTTCTTTGGAATGTTGTCAGATGATCTGGACACTCAGGAGATCAAGACTACTAGTGAGGATTTAGATCAGCTTTCCTACGACCCAGAGCTCTAGCTTTATTATACACATTTTTATTTCAGTACTTTTCATTTCTGTTATGCCACTGTTTAGGTATTGCTTTCATTCAGTTGTATTTACTTTTCCATGTATTGTAAAAAGAATGTGAATAAATAAACTTGCTGTTTTATTATCTCTTGTCTCTTGTGCATTTATATTTATATTGCTTAGATACGCTTAGCGTATTTACTTCACAGTAAATACGCAGCGGCCTCGTCGTGTCCTCTGCCCGTACACTGGGAAGCGGGGCGTAACAGGGAACCTAAAACCCACGACAACACCTAATCCTGCAAACCCCGGCGACCCACTGTAGAAACCCAACATCGCCGTTACCCTCACCGAAGATCTCGCCATCGTCACCACCGTCCTCCTTCTCTTCACCTCTCTCCAACTCCCGACACCATAAACCACCACCACCATCGACCCCGACTTCTCGACAGACCCCACGATCACAACCCAGAAAACCCACTGCCAACGTAGACACCTCGCCGTAGATGACAGCCCATCGTCGCCGTCGTCTTTCCTCTGTCTCAGAACTCAACCCCAGACCCGACACAACATCGAACATCATCTTTCTTCGTGATTCTTTCTTGATCGGTTCTTGACCGTCTTGCCGGAGTCGCACGCGTTGCCAATAATCCGGACGACTCAGTCATCGTCGTCGTCCAGCGTAGACATCATGTCACGTCATTGATCAGCCAGGTCAAGTCCTGCATGTGCATGAGTTTGCATCGCGGCGTTTATCCTACGTCTGACGTAGTATGTACCCCGACGTGAGATCTGATCAGGCAAGTTTAACTTGCAACATGCTATGTTACTATATCGATATCTATATGAATAAAAATAATCCATGTGTTTTATTATACAACAAATGTTATAGATTTATAGTGTTACGTTATCCATTCGTATCCGTACGGATAATCGCATATCTCGTTGCATACCGGAACATCCTGATATCATTATACTACTATATTAGTACACCATACTATCTAGTTTGCATCATACTTGGTAATGAATATATAAAGGTTATTACAGATAGATACATATGCATCCTGGTATCAGTTTGGTTACCGTGTTCCGATATTCGTTACAGTTTCACATTTGGGTATCTATTTGATACATATGCATCGCATGATATGTTCACGACACACTACTTGACTTGTTACTTAGATCTTGTTACTAATACTAATAATATTGACGTGTTGTCCTGATGGACGTGACTTGTTTTCTGTATAGACAAGAACTATACCTACTTGATCTTGTGTTGGTATTAGATCTATATTGGCAATACCTGACTTGAACACGTAACCTGGGGGAAAAGGGGAAATCAAGAATGTAACTGAAATGTAACTCAAGAGAATACTATTACATGTTTGCCTTTTTTCCGAGCGTTACGGAATAATTACTTGTTTGCCGTTTTTCCGGGCGTTTCAAAATAATTACATGTTTGCCGTTTTTTCGGGCGTTACGGAATAATTACTTGTTTGCCATTTTTTCTGAGCGTTACAGAATAATTATTTGTTTGTCGTTTTTCCGGGCGTTATGGAATAATTACTGGTTTGTCGTTTTTCCGGGCGTTACGGAATAAATACTGTTACCGTGGTCCCGTGGGGAATGAACGGGATATATATTGTTGGGTTACGATGAGTATTACATTAATTGATTTCAAAGATTTTTAGAATAGATAACCTAGAAGCACAGTTTTAGGTTACACATCACATACATACACGTACCTCACTCTTTCATATCTGTGTTATTCATTTATATTCATGTTTACTTTGTTAGTGATATATGCCCTAGAGGCCATTATTGTATAGTATTGGTTTGTATATTACATTTTGGAAGCTTGGGATATACACAGATATAACAACAGTCTTGCTCAAAATGGTAGTATGCTACTTGGTTTGATTCTACCTCAATATGTGTATATGTTTCTTTTTGCATATCGCTAATACATATTGGTAGAGCCCTTAGGATTTTTGCTTGACTACCAGCGTTGTGATGGTAGTCACACTAGTGGGGGCTGGGTAGTCTATAAGCACATCCTTATACATGTCCCTAATCATAGGATTATCGAGAAGGGGTATCGATACTCCATAGTACACTAGTGTATACGCTTCTCATCCCAGCAGGGGAGATGGTCTGTCCCACAGCCATTGGTATGTTGTACCGGAGATAGTATACAGGTGCTCATTGGGTTATGAGTTACACTGGACGGAATCGACGGGAACTGCTGGTTAGTATTATACCTATCGTCAGGTAGTAGTTTCCGGGTGGCATGAGTACAGATTAGTCCGTTGACTTGACATCACTATTCGTCTCGAGTGTGTTCCTACTGTACTTAGATTATTACCCTACCACGGCTCAAAGGAGTCATGCAAATAGGTAGTAGTTGGGTGCAGTCCCGAAGCACTTGGAGGAAGTAGCGGTTAAATAGGATTCGTCTCTCCCAGTATTGGGGGTTGATATTGCGCTGTGTTCGGAAAGCCATTACACAAAGTCCCTAACCAGGGCAAGCGAGATTTAATGGTAGGTACTCTAGTAGTTTCTCAGAGTATATTAGGCTCTACCCTGGCATGACTTATTGCGCTATTAGGGGTCTGACGGTTACCATCCCCCTAAGCCCGATATGCGAGTTTTTAGACGAACAGACCGGACTGTACGGAGATTGTCACAGATAGGCTCAGTAGGAGTTCGGATGAGTTTGCTCATCGGCCTTCTTATCGACAGATACCTGGGTAGCCGTTACGCACAGCTAGTGCCGCTGACGGACTTATGGTTAAACCCACTGCTAGCGTACTGTCGAGTCTTTAGAGTCCCACACAGAGGGTTTCCTTGGTTCGGGCGAAACGATATAAAGGCCGTATGGTTTTACGGCAGGGTTCCGATCATATACGTGTATTGGCTGCACGGATGTTGTTCGGACGGATAATACTAGTGGGCTTTGGTTTAAGCCGGATCTTAATATTATATTATTGGATTATTATTATCTCATTGTATTCGTATTTTTTGGAATACGAATACGGGTATTTATATACCGTGAGGGCATTCTTGTAATTTCACAAGACATGGTTCTAGAAGGGGACATCTCATTGTTTGGATTTATCTATTTTTAGAAACAGATTAATGAGGTGGAAATGGAGATATTTGTGGCATGGAGTGAAGCATGGTTCATGGTTTATTTTATTGGTTTGGACTCACTATTCAAGCATGGTTGATATTTTCAATTGGAAAATATTGTATGCTTGAGTGAGATGAGTGTAGGAGCAATTCTTCACTTGCTTTTACCCTAGCTCGTTTGTAGTTTTACTTTCTCTCTCCATTTTTCTCTCCTTCTTCCTCAAGACCCTAATCCCTCACATGAGTTGTGAACCATAGGGTAAAATGAGATTAAATACTCCATTAGATACTTTACATCTTCTAAGCTACCTAGCTTAGCGAACTAGGTACCTCAGTTACCTCGGTTTAGAAGTTGGAGCTTGAAATATAGACTATCGGGTGGATCATCTTCGACACGAGGAGGCCGATGATCAAGCGTGATCCGGATCTTCGAGGAGCTCAAGGAGAGGAGGAGAAGAAAACCCGAAGGACTAGAATCAAGAAGGTATAATACTATCATAGTAATTAGAACCTCCTAGTTGAATAGCTAGTTAAGGTTTTTTTAAGATCCTGGAGTTAAAGTCGGTGTTGTATAGTATGAAAAATCATTTTTTTGTAAATTTCGCCTCCCCACAAGTGCGTGGGGGTGTGCGACATCGACTTACAGTGGTATCAGAGCCTACTAAATCTTAACTAGTTAGTTAGCAAGTGATTAGAACTTCGATCGACGGAAAAATACCCGAAATTAAATTTCCGAGATATCCTTGCTGTAGATTTTTTAAAACCGTTCAAAAATTATTTCAGTGACTTTAAAAATACATGCAGGTATTTCTAAGTCCTAGAAAAAATCTTAGCACCTGACTCATCAACTTTGCGGCGGAACCGCCGCCGAGTTGTGGCCGAGTTGCTCTCAATTTTTTCTGTGGTTTTGGTTCTTGGAATTATGATTTTTGGTATATTTGATTTTTACCTAGATTGTTTGTGTACTGGTTTGTGCATAGGGTAAACACGGATAAGTATTATCGATCGAAATTCTAAGTTTTTAGCTAATATGTGATTCTGTGATTATATATGTGTGGCTAAACATCTTCTAATCGCTATATGTCGATTAGTGGGGGTTGCACATATCTGTATTGTGATGGTTTGTGTATATGAAGTATTAGATCGTCGTGGATGAATAGCCGGGGGGATGTGAGAAGAGTGTTTTCTTTTCTTTCATTCATGTAAATTTGTAAATTGATGTAATATTATTTTTGCGGGGCACATCCGGGATGAGGTTGTAACCACTGTTGTGTTATTTCATTTACTTTTGCCGAGTGGCCTACTCATTTTATTGAGGGAGGTTGCTTCACTTCGGGAATTTGGCGGGTAGTTTTCCGCACCCGTAGGGGTCTAGGATGGGGTTTGGCTATTCATCACGACCATGAAATCCGTCTTTCGTTCTAGGCTAAAACGAAACACGGAATTCCTAGGATATCCAATATATTCATCCGTGATATGTGATCTGGAATGCCTATTATTGCGTGAGACGAATGGCTATATATATATTATATATAATAAACGTTGCTTATATTTTGCACCTGAGCTAGTCCAGCTCCCGCTCTGCCATTAGTTAAGTAACTTAACGGTGTATGACGGGGCCCCGTGGCGAATGCGGATGGCATAAGCATACTTTCTATTTTCATTTCTTTTCTGTAATGATAGGGTTAAATGATGGGACCGCATTAATATTGATTAATTTAAGGAAAACAAACCAAAGTTTAAATCGTTGGAACAATTTCAAAATCACTCGGTTTTCTTGAAAAACAACTTTTAAATGCGGAGCCTAAACCACTCCTTTTAAAAGCTATCATGGTTCCTTCGACTTCAAGTTCATTACGTTCATGGTTTCTCCAAAACCATCTGTAGCCTTCCATCATTTCAGATGGGTATTCAGTAGTATTCAAGCTATGTATTTTGACCTTTGCCAAAGCATAGTAATTGGTAACTGCTGGGTATTCATCGGTAGCATAGATAGATGCGTTGATTTGAGACAGTCGTACAACTATTTTGGCCTTCGTCAAGGGTTTGTACGGATGGGTTCAAATTAACCTGGATAATGACGGGTAGAATTTGACTTGCGTCTTATGATATGTTGGCCTTCGACAAGGCCATAAGCTCCTGGGGCAAAAATCCACATCGGGAGTTTCAAAAGAAAATGAAACTTTCTAGTGTTGCATACCATTTGGAGTGTGATGATTTTGGTAGGATTCCTTCGAGGTTGTCACACGATGCTATTTGGATCCCGATCCTACTGTGAGTATTCGCTACTCTTCGGGAGATTTTTTTCACTAAACAATCAATGCTATAAACCAAATAGGTTCCAAGAACGGTATTAGCGGGGCTATGCCTCTAGGGAAAAGAGATTATGTAATTAAGGAATTTCACGAAAGCGCGTTGGAAAACCTCTCTCGAAATACCAACACTAGCCTGGCCGAAAGGTTAAGCAAGAATTGTAGGATGAGATTAATCCTGACTAATTCTTTTTTTATGGTTTGAAGGAGGATTCGAGGAACAGTGGGAGCCATTCTGTTTAGACAAACTAATAACCAATCTAAACTTTCAAGAGTATCATGTCGAGTGTTTTTTCTCTCTCTCCTAATTGTAGCGACCAAGATGACCGGGCTTAAGTTACTGCTGGATAATAATAAATTGACTGGGAAAAACTATAAAGATTGGCTAAGAAATGTCCAGATGGCCATTACCCATGACAAACTGGGCTATCTCCTTACTACCAAAACCCCCGCCGTCTCAGGTCCAGATTCCACCATCGCGGATGTTGAAATCCGTAAGACATGGGAAATAGACAGTGCGAGAGCCAAGTGCCTCATGTTGGCCTCAATGTATAATGAACACCAGATGCGGCACGAGAAGATAGACTTAGTTTCTATCTTCCTCCATACTAAAGATTTATATGGAGAGCAATCTCGTATCACAAGATATGAGACCTCGAAGAAATTATCTCAGGCGAGATTGGCTGTCGGGTTATCTGTAGGGGACCACGTCCTTAACATGATTATCTATATTGAAGATCTCGCGGACCTTGGGACCACGTTGGAGAACGAGTTATATACTGACTTGATTCTACAGTCCCTCCCTTCTACCTACGCCCAGTTTATCTTGAATTTCAACATTCAAGAGAAGGAAGTTTCACTTCCATAACTCCTCAACATGTTAAGGAGCGCTGAGGGTATCATGCAGAAATCCAGGTAGACACCCGCTCTGCTTATTGGAGAATCTTTCTCTTCTAGATCTAAGGTGAAAGCCAAAGGGAAGAAAAAGAAGGCCTCCACCAAGCCAAAAGGCATTGTCTGTAAGGTAGAGGGAAAGGGCAGGGCAAAAGTTTCGGGGCTGACAGTAGGGAAGGAGGAATGTTTCTATTGTCATGGGAAAGGGCATTGGAAGAAGGACTGCAGGGCTTGGAAAGCCAGAAACCAGGATTCGAAACACGTTGTGTCTTCGGCTTCAGGTGTGTTTATGATTGAAAACTGTCTGTCAATTAACTCTACTTTCTGGGTACTAGATACCGGATCAGGATCTCATATCTGTAGTTTATTGCAAACTCTGTGAAACCGTAGAGTTATCAAGGAAGGTGATATGACTCTCAGGGTTGCTAACAAAATGAGCGTGGATGCTGTATCCATAGGGGAATATCACTTAGGATTGACAAGTGGGCAGATTTTGATTTTGCGTAACTGTTTGTGTGTACCTAGTTTGGCATGTAATATCATCTCTGTATCTTTACTATCTAAAGAAGGTTATGATTTTATATTTGTAAGCGATGTCGTCCACATCCACCTTAACCATGCTTTGATTGGGTCAGGTATACTAGATAACGGTATATACGTATTAAATCAAACTCAGGTTTTCAATGTCCAGAACATACTTAAAAGAAAGTCTCCGGAATTAAATCAGGCTTTTTTATGGGGATGCAAATCTATCGTTATAGATCCAAAAGGATATAGGACTTTCACAGTCAAGGTATATCGACACCATACTGAAAAGATTTAGTATGAAAGATTTAAAGCGCGGTAATCTACCAGCTTGTCACGGAATCACCCTGTCCAAAGAGATATCTCCCAAGACTGATTTGGAAAGGGATCGCATGACTATTATACCCTACGCTTCTGCGGTAGGCTCTATAATGCATTCGATGTTGTGTACCAGACCAGATGTAGCTTACGCACTGAGCGTTGTAAGCAGGTATCAGTCAAACCCAGAGGAGAAGCACTGGACAGCAGTTAAGAACATTCTTAAGTACCTGAGAAGGACTAAGGAGATGTTCTTGGTGTACGGCAGTGAAGATATCCAGATCGAGGCCATCGCCAACTCCAGCTTCCAGAGTGATAAGGATGACTCTAGGTCCATGTCGGGTTATGTCTTTACCCTCAATGGAGGGGCGGTCTGTTGGAAGCTCCAAGCAGGACACCGTTGCTGACTCGATGATGGAAGCGGAGTATATCGCTGCATATGACGCCGCGAAGGAAGCAGTCTTGATGAAGAAGTTCACTACAGAACTTTAAGCGATTGTTGTTCCAATACCTTTGTATTGTGACAACAACAGGGCTATAAATTTAGTGAAGGAACCAAGGTCCCATCAGAAATCCAGACATATCTTGAGACGGTACCACTTGATCAGGAAGATCGTTGATCGCCGGGAGATCGAGGTGCAAAGAGTAGAGACAGAGATCAACACTGCAGATCCACTCACAAAGGTCATCCCTCAGACACAGTTCGAGAGGCTAATCGAGATAATAGGTCTGCGATATGCCAATACATGGCCTTAGTGAAAGTGGGAGATTGTTAGTGATATATGCCGTAGAGGCCATTATTGTATAGTACTGATTTATATATTACATTTTGGAAGCTTGGGATATACACAGATATAATAACAGTTTTGCTTAAAATGGTAGTATGCTACTTGGTTTGATTCTACCTCAATATGTATATATGTTTCTTTTAGCATTTCGCTAATACATATTGGTAGAGCCCTTAGGATTTTTGCTTGACTACCAGCGTTGTGATAGCAGTCACACTAGTGGGGGCTAGGTAGTCTATAAGCACATCCTTATACAGGTTCCTAGTCGTAGGATTATCGAAACAGGGTATCGATACTCCAGAGTACACTGGTGTATACGTTTCTCATCCCTGCAAGGGAGATGATCTGTCCCACAGCCATTGATATGTTGTACCGGAGATAGTATACAGGTGCTCATTGGGTTATGAGTTACACTGGACGGACTCGACGGGAACTGCTGGTGTTAGTGATATGTATGCCCTAGAGGCTATTATTGTATGATATAGTGGATGCTTGGACATATATATGGAGGACTTTCTTGCTCGACATGATAGTATGCTATCTGGTTGCCTTTATCTTAATATGTTCACTGGTATTATTATACTGTCTCTCATATACATGTTGATAAAGCCCTTAGGATGTAGGCTTGACTACCAGGACTATGATGCGGATCATACTACAGGGACCTGTGTAGTCCACAAGCACATCCTTCAATTGTTCCTAGTCGAGGAAATATCCAGACAGGGCATCGATATTCCAGAGTAGACTAGTGTGTACGTTTCTTGACCCTATATGGGGCGATGGTTGATCCCATATCCATTGGTGTTTGACATCAAAGATTGTACATAGGTGCTCATTAGAGAATTGGTACACTGAACAGGACTCGCCGAGAACTCCTAGATGGTACTATACTTATCGTCAGATAGCAGTTCTCTGGTGACACTGGTATAGGTTAGTATGTAGACATGAGATCATCATAGAGTCTTGTGTGGTTCCCACTGTGCTTTGATTTCCTCCCTACCACGGCTCAAAAGAGTCATGCAAACAGGTGGATTTTAGGTACGGTCCTGAGTCACATGGAGGCAATGAGCGATAGGAGAGGTTTCGTCTCTCCCGGTATAGGGAGTTGATGTTGCGCTATGCTCGATTGGCTATAACAGCAAGTCCCTGGCCAGGGCTGTTGATGAGATTTACTGGTAAGTGTTATCAGTAGTTTCTCGTACCGTTATAGGCCTTACATCGGCATGACTTATCAAGTTATTGGGGTCTGACGATTCTACCCCCAGACTAAATATGCGACATATCATACGAAGAGACCGGACTGTACGATAAGTGTTACTTATTGGCTTCATGGGAGTTTGGACAAGCTTGCTTGTTGATCTTCTATTCGCTCAATACCTGGGTAGCCGTTACGTCCAGCTAGTACCGCTGAAGGCTTGTAGGTGACTGATGTGATCATCACCTACTGCTAGCGTATTGATGAGTCTTTAGAGTCCCATATAGAAGTTTCCTGGTTCAAGCGAAACGAAGTAGGGCACATATGTTGATATGTGCGGGGGGGCCTGATTAAATACGAGTATGAGATACCGCATTGTAATCTGGCGGTTATTTGTTATCGGTTAGGTTATACGTGATATAACCGGATTATTGAATCAAGTGTTGATTTGATAATGTAATATACAGATAAATGATATTAGTTGGTTATATGTGATATAACCGGATTATGAAATCAAGTGTTGATTTAATAATATGATATATATTTATATTTGATATAATTATATATTAACTAATATTATTAGCTCACTAATTATTCTTCATAATATATATATTAATGAAGCATGGCATGGATTTTCTATTTTTAGAAAATAGAAAATGGGGAGACTTTTTGTGTATGGTGTGAAGCATGGGCTTTAACATTTGTTTATTAGTCTTGACTCACTATTCAAGCATGGTTGCAATTTATTATTGCAAATAATTCCATGCTTGAATAAGTGAGGTCAAGAAAGAGCCATGATTCACTTCATTCCACACTTAGCCATTTTTTGGACTTCATTTTGAGAGCTCATGTGATGAGTTGCTCTCTAGATCTCTCCATCTTCTTCACCTCCATCTCCAAGCTCAATCCCTCATATGAGTTGTGAAACCTTGAGCTTGTAAGAACTCTAGTGAGAAAATAACACCCTACTTCACCATCCTACACTAGATTAGCGCTTTGGTGTTGTGTGTTTCCTTCACTAAAAAGTTTAGTGAAGAGGTAGCTTGGATTAGCGGAGTTCGGGTGGATCATTTTCGGCACGAAGGCCATCGAAGGAAGTTTGTTTAACCTTCAAGTGGAGCCTAGTGGAGTCGCGTGGACTACAACCCGGAGCTTTAGAAGAGAAGGACACGGTCTACAAAGGTTGTAACCATCCATCTCTTAGTATAGTTTATAATATCATAGTTAAAACCCTAATAATCTAGTTTGATCTTTAGTTAGTGTTGATTAACACCTAGAAAATTTTAAAATTGCTTGTGTGATGCCCGTTTAAACCCTATCGTGATGCTAGAAAACACTTTCTTGGTATCAAAGCCAGGCTAGAACATTAGGGAAGGTCTTTACGATGTTAAAGTGTTCGATCGAGTTTCGAAACCCACAAAATAGCATGTTTCTGTCGATTTTTCAAAAGTTGAAATTTTGGTGATTAAAAATATGTAGAAAATCATGCAGGGTTTCATATGGAGCCACAAGAAATTTGAAACCCTAACTCCCTCAAAAAGCCGTGGAACCGCGGCCATAACCCTAGTTTGGCCGCGGTTCCGCTGCAAGTTTGGGGAGTTATAGGTTAATTTTTCTTGTGCTGCTCCATTCTTAAATTTGAGACTTTCTGGATGTTTTTAGTGATGCTCAAGTTATTGAGGTCTCTGGATTTTGTGGGTGTTCGATAAATCGATCGAAAAGTTTAACGTCGTATAGATTTTGATGATATATGAAACAATTTTTTGAATCCAAAATAATTGGTTTTGTGAAAACTTGTTAGTATTTTGTAAATCTAGCATTGTAGTCTCTTTTGATCGATTTCCACGAAGTTTTGATTCGGATCAAAACTCCGTCGCAATCGCGTATCATATGCGAATACTCGCCGAATAACTTTACTAGGTAGCTACGCCCCATAGCCCCGACAAAGTGACTGTAGGAGAACTCCGTTGCCTAAAGCATCTACTCGGATGCTCCTGGCCAGGGTGTTCCGCCTAAGCGCACTTCGTCGACGGCATCGGGGGTGCGGCCATCTACTGAAGTTTCCGACGAGCATTCGATCAGGTAGTCAGGAATCTTGTTGAATTGCCCGACTAAATTATTGAAAAGTGTTTTCAATTTGAGACTACAATGCAAGGTTTATAGGTTAGGCATGAAATTCGGAATATGAGATGTTCCGGGTTTATGATATCTAAGGAAATACAGATTCTAATTATTGTAGTTTTTCATTTCTTTTCTATGACCGTAAGTGTAATATGTGGGGTATCCCAAATCTCGTTGCTATATGTCAACGGAATTTGGGATACGCGTATTTACTTACGTTGATGACATGTGATATTATGTGTTGCTGTGATATGTTATATTGGATCGTCGTGAATGAATAACCTGGGGTTTTATGTGAGATGAGAGTTTTATAATTTTCATTCATGTAAAATTTGTATGTAATATTCTTTTATTGGGATACTTCCGGGTTGAGGATGATGTTACCACCGATGTATATTATTTACTTTTCCGCATTAGGATAGACCCAAGGTAGGGAGCATAAGTAACCGGGTTCTGGAGTCCAGTAGGAGACCATGTCGAGGAGTCGAGACCGGGTCTCCTAACTCTAGAATTGGCAGGGTTGCTTGCCGCTCTCGTAGGGGTCTAGGGATGTGGGTTTAGCTATTCATCACGACTATGGAATCCGTGTTTTTCATTACTGGCTGAATTTAAAACACGAACCTCTTAGTATATCTAATATTTCATATGTTGACTTCTGCTGCTTGGTTCTGTGATGTGATCATATAACTGCGTGAGATGAATGCTATATATATATGATATATATACTAAACATTGCTTATGTTTTGCACCCGCGCTAGTCCAGCCCCCGCTCTGCCGTTAGTTAAGTAACATAACGGTGCATGATGGAGCCCCATGGCGAATGCAGATGGAATAAGCGTACGTTCTATTTTTGTTTCATTTTCTGTGATGTTTAGGAAACATTAAATGATGAGACTTCATTAATGAGATTAATGAAAAGAAAAAAAACCTAAAGATATTGTGGAATCAAAAGTTTTTAAAAGGGTAGCTCTAGTTCATGCTTTGCATAGTGGTATTCCTTGATGAATATCCATCACCTCATTCGATGAGGAAAGAGCCGAGATCCCTTCACCGGGAGTGACCTCTTTAGCAAAACTAGTAAATGCTACAACCCACTCGGTTTATCATCATAGCTTCTGTAGTTCTTGCTTTGCATAGTGGTATTCCTTGATGGATATCCAACACTTCATTCGATGAGGAAAGAGCCGAGATCCCTTCACCGGGAGTGACCTCTTTAGCAAAAGCTAGTAAAAGCTATTCGGTTTGTTTTTGAAAACTACTTGATTTTAAAAGCGGAGTTTAAACCACTCCTTTTCAAAATCACTAGATTCTACAACGATACCAAGTTCATTACGTTGAAGGTTTTCTTAAAAACCATCCGTAGCCCTCCGTCATTTCAGATATGTACTATTTAGTATTCGTGGTATGTTTGTTGACCATAGCCAAGGCGTAGTGTACGGTAGCTAATTAGTGCTTACCTGCATCATGTGATGCGATTGAAATAAGGTAATCGTACGGCTTTGTTGATCTTAGCTAAGGGTCGTACAGGTGGGTTTAAGTCAATCAAGAAATGACGGTTTGAACATAGCTAGCACTAATGATTTGTTGACCATAGCCAAGGTCATAAGTTGCTAGGGGTAAAAATAATATTGGGAATTTCAAGTGTTGGAATTTGCAATAAGATTGCATACCTCTATATGATATTTGGATCCTGATACCCACTGCGAGTAAGAGTTACTCCTGAGAGAGTTTTCCACTTTACAATTAGCCGATCCATTAGGTGTCTAAGAAAGGTGTTAACAGGGTGATGCCCCTGTGGAAACGAGGTTATTTAATTTGTTCCATGCGAACATAGGGAGACTCCCTTGAAGTACCAATACCTGCCTGGCCGAACGATTGGCGAACTTGTAGAGTGTAATTAATCCAGGCTAATCTTACCTTTTAGGGTTTGAAGGAAGATTTGATAAAAACAGTGGGAGCCATCCTGATTATGTTAGTTATATGTATGCCCTAGAGGCCATTACTGTACATTGGATGTATATTGTAGTGGATGCTGGGACATATATAGGAAGGACTTTCTTGCTCGACATGATAGTACGCTATCTGGTTGCACTTTGTCTTAACATGTATACTTTCTGTCTCTCTGATTACATGTTGATAAAGCCCATAGGATGTGTACTCGACTTCCAGGACTATGATGTAGATCATACTAGTGGGGCCTGGGTAGTCCATGAGTACATCCTTGAATTGTTCCTAGTCGAGGGAATATCGAGACGGGGCATCGATATTCCAGAGTAGACTAGCGCATATCTTCTCGACCCATGCGATGGGCGATGGATGATCCCATATCCATTGGTGTTTGACATCGAAGATGGTATGCGGGTGCTCAGTGGAGACTGGGTACACTGAACGGACTCGCCGAGAACTCCCAGATGGTATTATACCTCACGTCAGATGGCAGTTCTCTGGTGACACTGGTACAGCTTAGTCTGTTGACCCGAGATCGTCATAGAGTCTTGTGTGTCTCCCACTGTGCTTTGATTTCCACCCTACCACGGCTCTACTGAGTTGTGCAAACAGGTGGTTTTTGGGTACAGTCCCGATTCACATGGAGGCAATGAGCGATAGGAGGGGATTCGTCTCTCCCGGTATTGGGGGTTGATGTTGTGCTATGCTCGACTGGCCATAACAGGAAATCCCTGGCCAGGGTTGCAGTGATATACTGGTAAGAGTTATCAGTAGTTTCACGAATGTTATGGACCCTGCGTCGGCATGACTTATCGAGCTATTGGGGTCTGACGTTTACCACCCCTAGGCGAGATATGCGACATATCAGACGAACAGACCGGACTATACGGTAGTGTTACTGGTCGGATTCACTGGAGTGTGAGCGGGCTTGCTCGTCGATCTTCAGATCGCTCAATACCCGGGTGGCCGTTACGTTTAGCAGACCGCTTGCGGCTTGTGGATGTTTGATATGATCATCATCCGCTGCCGGCGTATTGACGAGTCTTTAGAGTCCTACACAGAGGTTTCCTGGCTCAAGCGAAACGAAATAGGAGCGCATATGAGATATGTGCGGGACCGAGAATAATGCGTGTATGTATTACCGTATTCTATTCTCGCGATAAATGTATCGAATGGTTGTATGCGATATAACCTAGTTATCGATTCAAGCGTTGATTCGATAAGCCGATATATTGTATACTAGTCGGTTGTGTGCGACATAACCGGATCATTGAATCAAGTGTTGATATTAATGATTTAATGCATATTTATATATATATGATATATTACTTTGCATCAACTAGTATCGGTTTACTTAAGATGGATTTTCTCGCTCGGGTGTGCGCATTGCATATGCGATATGTTTATGTGCACATGGATGTATCATGTTTGATGATGCATACCACTTTGGTTAAGTGTAAAGTTTGAACCATGGTTGTATTTATGTTTAGGGTTTTATTTTCTTAATTATTCATTTTATCCTTTTTGATAAATGAATAAAAGAAATGAGAAAAGAATGGTTGCTAGTTTTGTTGTTTAGTTGAAACTTCATGAAGCTTTGACCTAAGTCCACCATTCTTATCTCATTCTTAACCCTAACCATTCAACTAACCTTGGTTAACTCTCTACACTTTACCATGGTTCACTTATGATAAGAATTGATAATTCTTTTCTTTTTGGATTAATCTTTTCTTATCATTATTCTTCTTCTTCTTCATTCTTCAAGTGAAGAAGCTTGAAGTCATCAATGGTAGATTGATGTTTTGAGTGAGAAATCCAATTCCAAAGTTTACCCACATCCTATTTCTTCATCCTCTACCTCTTGCCAAGAAGTAGAGTGTGTTTCCTTCACAAGATTTTAGGGTTTGGTGAAGGTCGAGCTTGATTTAGCGATGCCTCGACGTAGATCATCTTCGGCATGGACATCGACGACCTAGCTCGTTTTCTCTCCGACGAAGTCGACTTTAGAGCCCGGATTTCTTATGGACAGCGAGAGGACGTCGTTGCGGAGCTATGGAGGTGGAGCAAACGGATCTACAAAGGTTGTATTTCCGTATTCTCATTTGCTAAGTTGTTAGCTTGTTTTTGTTTCGCCTAGACATCTAGTTATAGATCCGTACACTAGGGTTTGTAGGCACCATATTATTTGAAATTGCCATGGTTGATGGCTTGGGAGACCTCACTAGGGTGCCTAGGATCCCTACAGTGGTATCAGAGCCTAGCTAGAGCCTTAGGCGATCCCCGGACGGAATTAGAAACCCGATCGAACCAAAATCCCATTGCAAAATTGCTCTCTGTACTTTTTTCAAAACTGTTGATTTTTGGCAATTAAAAATATCCAGAAAAACAAGCAGGCTTTTTTAAGAATTACTGTGAAATTTGGTACCCTAATTCCACAATAGCGCGGCGGAAGCGCCGCACAAAGGGGGTTTACGCGGCGGAAGGGCCGCCAATAAGAAGCCGACACGTGTCAAATTTCACAGTAACTCGTAAAATTCAATGCTCATTTTCCTGGAATATTTAAACTGAACTCAAGAGTTGAGCTGTTCTGAGTTGTTTTGGGAATCATTGTTTCGATCGGAAAGTCTAATTCTGTCCATGTGTTTTCCGGATAAATTTTAGAATATGTTAAAAAGTTCGACCGGATATAAATACCCGATTTTTCCCCTGTCGGGAAATTTCCAAGTGTTGGATTTTTCCGTAGTTTAACGACGTTCTAAGTAGTGCAAGTAACGCGATGGTCCCTCTAGAAGACACGAACCTTAACTCGATTATGTGACCGTCTTGAACTGCCCTTTGAACCTTCGGGTTTGGGGCAGTACGGCGTGCCACATGTGAGGCGTTGGCTTGACCCTTCTACGGCTGGACCGTTGGTACTGAGGTACGAACTGAATGTTGTTAGACTAGTTTCATGTGTTGATCTTTATCGGGAAAACTTGGGTGTTCAATTGTTCGATCGGAAAGTTTAACATTTTCTGTTTATCTGGAATGGGATACAATAATTGGAATTCACAATAAGTTATATGATAACTGAATGAATGTTATAAACGTAGCAGTTTAGTCTCACTTGATCGGTTGCCACGGATTTTTGATGTGATCAAAAGTCCGTCGCAATCACGTAGCGTACGCGGATATTCGCCGGTAAACTTAATAGACAGCCTCACTCCATAGCCCCGACCAAGTGACTGTAGGAGAACCCCGTCGCCGAAAGCATCCGTTCGGGTGCTCGCGGTAGCGGTGTTCCGCCTTGGTGCACTTTGTCGACGGCGTCGGGGGTGCGGCCGTCTACTGAAGTTTGCGACGAGTATTCGATCAGGATGTCGGGAATCTTGTTGAATTGCCCGACTTGATATTGAAAAGTGTTTTCGATAATGAGACTAAAATGCGGGGTTTATAATTGTTAGGCATGCGATGTCTAAGTAATTCATTTGGTCAGGCATGCGATGTCTGAGGATATTGCGGATTCCAACTGTTGTAGTTTTACACTTTCTTTTCTGTGACCGTAAGTGTAATATGTGATATCGCCGGTTTCGTTGCTATATGTCAACGACAATTGGGATGCGCATATTTACTTACGTTGATGATATCTGATGTTATGTGTTGCTGGATATGTTATATTGGATCGTCGTGTTTGAATAGCCGGGGGTTTTTATGTGAGATGAGTGTTTTTCATTTTCATTCATGTAATGACTTGTATGTAATATTCTTTTATTGGGGCACTTCCAGGTTGCGGAAGTAGTCACCGTTTGTATATTATTTACTTTTCCGCACTAGGATAGACCCAAGGAGGGGAGCACAAGTAACCGGGTTCTGGGGTCCAGTGGGAGACCATCTCGAGGAGTCGAGTCCGGGTCTCCTAACCCTAGAATTGGTAGGGTTGCTTGCCGCTCTCGTAGGGGTCTAGGGGTGTGGGATTGGCTATTCATCACGACCGTGGAATCCGTGTTTTATACTGGCTCGTATTGAAAACACGGACGTCCTAGTATATCCAATATTTCATATGTTTCTTCTGCTGTGTTCTATCTTTGATCATGCGATGTTCTGATGTTCTGTGACAGATATTATAGTATATATGATATATTATATAGACGTTACTTATGTTTTACACCCGCGCTAGCCCTGCCCCGCTCTGCCGTTAGTTACCTAACCTAACGGTGCACGAGGGGACATCGAGGCGAATGCGGATGGCATAAGCGTACGTTATATCTATCTGTGATGTTTAGGTAATTTAAATGATGGGATATTCATTAATGAGATTAATGAAAGAAAATAAACCTAAATGATGTTGTGGAATCGAATTTCAAAATAAAAACAGGTAGCTACAGTTCTTGCTTTGCATCGCGGTGTTCATTATAGAACATCCTGCACCTTATTCGATGAGGAAAGGACCGAGATCCCTTCACCGGGAGTGACTCCTTTAGCAATAACTGGCAGATGCTACAACCCTCGGTTTGTCTTTGATCGCTTCTATAGTTTCCGCTTTGCACAGTGATATATATGATATATCCCGCACCTCATTCGACGAGGAAAGGGCCGACGATCCCTTCACCGGGAGTGACCCCTTTAGCAAAACTAGAAAAGCTTCAAAAACATTCCATTTAAAAACCATTTGATTCCGCAACGAGATCAAGTTCAAAGCGTTAAAGGTTTTCACAAAAACCAGCCGCAACCCTCCGTCATTTTAGGAAGTAGAGTACTTAGTATTCGTGCTGTGTTTGTTGACCATAGTCAAGGCACAGTGTACGGTAGCTAAGTGATGTCTTCCTACACCGCATATGATGCGATTAGTTAGGACAGTCGCGTGACTTTGTTGACCTTAGTTAAGGGTCATGTGGGTGGGTCTAATTAATCACGAAATGACGGGTAGAACTTGACTAGTACTTATGATTTGTTGACCATAGTTAAGGTCATAGGTGCTAGGGGTAAAAACCATTATCGGGAGTTTCAAGTGTTGGAATTTGCAATGAGATTGCATACCTTCTATGAGATAGTTGGATCCCGATACCCGCTGCGAGTAAGAGTTACTCCTGGGAGAGTTTTATACATTACAATTAGCCGATCAAGTAGGTGTCTAGAAAGGTGTTAACGAGGTTACGCCTCTGGGAAAACGAGGTTTACATTAATTAGGTTCGTGCGAAAGCACGGGGGACCTCCCTCAAAGTACCGACACTGGCCTGGCTGAAAGATTGGCGAACTTGTAGTGTGTAATTAATCCCGGCTAGTCTTTCCTTTTAGGGTTTGAAGGAAGATTTGATAAAAAGCAGTGGGAGCCATCCTGATTAGATAAAATAAAAACCAATCTATTCTTGCAAGAGCGCACGCTGAGTGTTTTCTTCTCTCTCTCTCCAGGTAGCGACCATATCACGCCTTAATCAAGATAATAATACGGATTATTGACCGAACCCGCTTGTTATACTGAGCTGGGAAACGTTGGTCCCGCTCCAACTTATAATTGTTATAAAACAGAGCAGGAAATAAGGGAATACCAGAATTCCTATGCCGCCCAAACGAAGAAAGTGCATATGATGCATCTCCTTCGGGTGTGTTCATTACAAAGAACTGTTTCTCAGTATCCTCTGCATCCTGGGTATATGATACCGGATCAGGATCCCAGATATGTAATCTGTTACATAGGGCTACAAAAAGGTAGAAAAACTGAGAACGGGTGATAAGTTTCATGAGACAGAAACCGGGGCAAGTGTTGCAGCCAAGTCTGTTGGTCACTGTCATCCTGTATTACCAATACATTGATTCTGAACAAATGCTATTAGATGCTGAACCTGATATACAAAATCATATCAGTCTCTTTATTAGTAAAGAAATGATAAAATTTTGTATAATTGGATAATGTTTTGAATATTTCCTATATCAAAAGTTGATTGGTTCAGGTGCGTTATCTAAAAGCATTGATGTTCTAAATCAAACTACAGTTCTTAGTATATGGAACACACACAAGAGGAAGAGTTCAGAAATGAACGGATTCTTCTTGAGGTATTGTAGACTAGGTCAGATCAATGCGACCCGACTGGCTGAAGTTACATTTAGATGTATATTTAAATCGTTTTGAATTTACATCTTGTGCAACTCGCCAATCATGTCACAAAGATAAGATGACCATAGCTCTGTTTATTGGAAACAGAGAAAGAGTTAATGAACTCTTGGGACCGATACATGATGATGTATGTAAGGTCCCCTGTCTACACATGCCAGGACTGGTTCTTTATACTTCATTATATTCTCTGATAATCTCTCAAGATTCAGTCGTATGTTCCTGCTGAAACATAAGTCCGAAGCTTTTGAGGTATTCACAGAATATAAGTTAGAAGTAGAGAACCAATAACCGGGTATAAGTATTATGTCCTATGATGAGATCAGAGAGGAGAATACTTGTGCATAGAATTCCTGCACTATTCTAAAAGAGAATGAGATTCTCTCTCAGCATTACTCTTCCGTATACACCATAGCACGATGGTATATCGGGGTGGGGCTATCACACCCTATATGATAAGGTGTGCTCTATGATGAGTACTACTGAGTTACCTTTTTCCTTTTGGGAGTTATGCACTTGAGAAGCTGCATACCTATTGAATTAGGTTGGAATCAAATCACTGCCTACCACTCCATATAAGATATGGTATGGGAAGAACCTATCTCTTAAGTAAGTTAAGATTTGGGATTGTCCGGCCTATGTCAAAAGCAAAATCCGGACAAGATCGAGGCAAGATCAGTTCTGTAGAACTGGAAAGGTTCCAGCTGTACAAAACTGCTAATGATTTGACAGAACCAAAGGATTCAATATTTTCCGACGAACCTCAGCCTCTCCGCCGATCTAGTAGGGTTCCTCACCCACCTGAGAGATACCTCGGTTTCTCGATGACAGTGGGAGCAAGGATTGCATCATGAGATGATGACCCAACCAGTTTCGAGCAGGCCATCGAGAGTAGGGACTCTGTAAGAATGGCTGGATGCTTAGTGATCTGAGAAGGAATCCTTATACACCAACAAAGTATGGACTTTGGTTGCAATATCTGAAGGGTTAAATCCCCATCAGGAGCAAGTATATCTTGAGAAGATTACTTGGTGTAGATGGAAAAGTTGAGACTTTCAAAGCTAGACTTGTTAAAGGTTTTCGTCATCGACCAGGCATGGATAATGATGAAACCTTTTTCCAGTAGCTATGCTTAAGTCTATCCAGATTCTACTTGCCACGGCTACATACCATGACTGCGATATCTGGTGGTTGGGTGCCCTGACTGCTTTTCTAAATACTGATTTAGAAGAAAACGTCTGTAAGAACACAGCCAGAGGTCTTCGTAAACAGTGGGAGCAGCGGAAACGTGTGCAAGTTGCTTTACATAATGAAGCAGGCATCGCGGAGTTGGAACGTCTGTTTTGATGTGATAATCAAAGTGTTTGACTTCATCAAAATGGTAGACGAACCTTGTATATACAAAAGGGTAGTAGAGAGTAAGGTCGTCATCTTCGTATTGTACGTAGACAACATACTCTTGATAGGAAAAGAGTTTCCTATACTACGATCGGTCAATCTCCTATTATCACTAGGATTCTCCAAATAGGATCAAAGTGATACCTCCTAAAAACCTGAGTTTTCATCTATGAGATAGATGTAACTGGATGCTAGGATTCTCACTAGATGTAGTGAGATGGTATCAATCGATCCTGAAGAGAATCACTGGAAGAGTTCCAGGGAGATAAAGACGACTGAATGTCAGTCACGGGCATTGTCTTTACCCTCAGTAAAGGGACGGTATGTTGGAAGAGTTCCAAGCTCGATACCGTGGCAAACTAGACGATAAAGGCTGGTAACATCGCTATTAAAGATACTACCAAAGAGGCTGTTTGGGTGTATATTGGTTCATAAGATGAACTAGGTTCCTGCCATTGTATGACAATGGAAGCGTGGTTTCGACCCTGGAACCCTGGTCCCATCAGTGACCCATACAAATTCTGAGGAAGCATCACCTGATCATGGAGATAGTTGATCTCCAGGGTGATCGAGGTAAGGAGAGAAGACTCAGAGGACAACACGGCGGATCCACTCACGAAGGCCCTTTTCCCAAAGAGAGACAATTTAGGGGATGGTTGAGTATGTGATACTGCAACCACTGCTACAGATGGCCCTAGTGCAAGTGGGAGATTGTTAGTTATATGTATGCCCTAGAGGCCATTACTGTACATTGGATGTATATTGTAGTGGATGCTGGGACATATATAGGAAGGACTTTCTTGCTCGACATGATAGTACGCTATCTGGTTGCACTTTGTCTTAACATGTATACTTTCTGTCTCTCTGATTACATGTTGATAAAGCCCATAGGATGTGTACTCGACTTCCAGGACTATGATGTAGATCATACTAGTGGGGCCTGGGTAGTCCATGAGTACATCCTTGAATTGTTCCTAGTCGAGGGAATATCGAGACGGGGCATCGATATTCCAGAGTAGACTAGCGCATATCTTCTCGACCCATGCGATGGGCGATGGATGATCCCATATCCATTGGTGTTTGACATCGAAGATGGTATGCGGGTGCTCAGTGGAGACTGGGTACACTGAACGGACTCGCCGAGAACTCCCAGATGGTATTATACCTCACGTCAGATGGCAGTTCTCTGGTGACACTGGTACAGCTTAGTCTGTTGACCCGAGATCGTCATAGAGTCTTGTGTGTCTCCCACTGTGCTTTGATTTCCACCCTACCACGGCTCTACTGAGTTGTGCAAACAGGTGGTTTTTGGGTACAGTCCCGATTCACATGGAGGCAATGAGCGATAGGAGGGGATTCGTCTCTCCCGGTATTGGGGGTTGATGTTGTGCTATGCTCGACTGGCCATAACAGGAAATCCCTGGCCAGGGTTGCAGTGATATACTGGTAAGAGTTATCAGTAGTTTCACGAATGTTATGGACCCTGCGTCGGCATGACTTATCGAGCTATTGGGGTCTGACGTTTACCACCCCTAGGCGAGATATGCGACATATCAGACGAACAGACCGGACTATACGGTAGTGTTACTGGTCGGATTCACTGGAGTGTGAGCGGGCTTGCTCGTCGATCTTCAGATCGCTCAATACCCGGGTGGCCGTTACGTTTAGCAGACCGCTTGCGGCTTGTGGATGTTTGATATGATCATCATCCGCTGCCGGCGTATTGACGAGTCTTTAGAGTCCTACACAGAGGTTTCCTGGCTCAAGCGAAACGAAATAGGAGCGCATATGAGATATGTGCGGGACCGAGAATAATGCGTGTATGTATTACCGTATTCTATTCTCGCGATAAATGTATCGAATGGTTGTATGCGATATAACCTAGTTATCGATTCAAGCGTTGATTCGATAAGCCGATATATTGTATACTAGTCGGTTGTGTGCGACATAACCGGATCATTGAATCAAGTGTTGATATTAATGATTTAATGCATATTTATATATATATGATATATTACTTTGCATCAACTAGTATCGGTTTACTTAAGATGGATTTTCTCGCTCGGGTGTGCGCATTGCATATGCGATATGTTTATGTGCACATGGATGTATCATGTTTGATGATGCATACCACTTTGGTTAAATGTAAAGTTTGAACCATGGTTGTATTTATGTTTAGGGTTTTATTTTCTTAATTATTCATTTTATTCTTTTTGATAAATGAATAAAAGAAATGAGAAAAGAATGGTTGCTAGTTTTGTTGTTTAGTTGAAACTTCATGAAGCTTTGACCTAAGTCCACCATTCTTATCTCATTCTTAACCCTAACCATTCAACTAACCTTGGTTAACTCTCTACACTTTACCATGGTTCACTTATGATAAGAATTGATAATTCTTTTCTTTTTGGATTAATCTTTTCTTATCATTATTCTTCTTCTTCTTCATTCTTCAAGTGAAGAAGCTTGAAGTCATCAATGGTAGATTGATGTTTTGAGTGAGAAATCCAATTCCAAAGTTTACCCACATCCTATTTCTTCATCCTCTACCTCTTGCCAAGAAGTAGAGTGTGTTTCCTTCACAAGATTTTAGGGTTTGGTGAAGGTCGAGCTTGATTTAGCGATGCCTCGACGTAGATCATCTTCGGCATGGACATCGACGACCTAGCTCGTTTTCTCTCCGACGAAGTCGACTTTAGAGCCCGGATTTCTTATGGACAGCGAGAGGACGTCGTTGCGGAGCTATGGAGGTGGAGCAAACGGATCTACAAAGGTTGTATTTCCGTATTCTCATTTGCTAAGTTGTTAGCTTGTTTTTGTTTCGCCTAGACATCTAGTTATAGATCCGTACACTAGGGTTTGTAGGCACCATATTATTTGAAATTGCCATGGTTGATGGCTTGGGAGACCTCACTAGGGTGCCTAGGATCCCTACAGATTAGATAAAATAATAACCAATCTAATCTTGCAAAGAGCGCATGCAAAAGTGATTATCCTTCTCTCTCTCTCCTGGTAGCGACCAATGACATGCCTTAATCAAGATAATAATATGGATATATTGACTGAACCCACTTATTATACTGGGCCAGGTTCCGCTCTATCTTATGATTTTCATAAGTCTGAGCAAAGAATAGGGGAATATCCGGATTCCCACGCCACCCAAACGAAGAATAAGCATATTGATGCATCGTCTTCGGGTGTGTTTTTTACCGAGAACTGTTTCTCAGTTTGCTCTACGTCCTGGGTATTGGATACCAGATCAGAATCCCACGTATGTAATTTGTTACATGGGCTAAAGAGTGGTAGAGAACTGAGAAATGATGATATGTCTCTAGTAGTAGGGAATGGTGCAATTGTTGCAGCCAAAGCAGTTGGTGTATATCACCTTGTATTACCAAGTGGTAACATAATGATTCTGAGCGACTGTTATTTCGTACAAAAAATATTGTGAATATTTTCCTAAACCAAGTGTTAATTGGGTATGGTACGTTGTATAACGGTAAATACGTTCTAAATCACAACACGGTTCTAAGTATACAGAACACACACAAGAGAAATAGTTCAGAAATGAACGAAGCCTTCTTGTGGCATTGTAGACTAGGTCATATCAATGCGATAAGACTAGCTGAGTTGCATAAAGATGCATATTTGAATCCGTTCGAATTTACATCTTATAAAACTTTCCAGTCATGTCTCAAAGGTAAGATGACCAAATCTTCGTTTACTGGACACGGAGAAAGAGCTACTGAACTCTTGGGACAGATACATAGTGATGTATGCAGTCCTATGTCTATACATGCCAAGAATGGTTCCTCGTACTTTATTACATTCACCGATGATCTCTGAAGATTCGGACATGTATACCTGTTGAAACACAAATCTGAATCTTTTGAGAAATTCAAGGAATATAAGTATGAGGTTGAGAACCAAACGGGTAAAAGTATTAAAATCCTTTGATATGATCGGGGAGGAGAATACTTGAGTATGGAATTCAGAGACTACTTAAAAAAGAATAGGATTCTCTCTCAGCTTACTCCTCCGTATACACCGCAGCACAATGGAGTTTCGGAGCGGAGGAATCATACTCTATTAGATATGGTGCGCTCTATGATGAGTAATGCTGGGTTGCCTATTTCATTTTGGGGTTATGCACTTGAGATAGCTGCATACCTATTGAATAGAGTTCCGACCAAATCCGTTGCCTACCACTCCATATGAGATATAGAATGGAAAGAGACCATCTCTTAAACGAGTTAAGATATGAGGTTGTCTGGCCTATGTTAAAAATTAAAATCCGGACAAGCTCAAGACAAGGTCAGTTCTGTGCAAGTTTGCATGATATCCCAAACATTCGCGAGGGTGTATCATCTACCGCACCGAGGAACAAAAGGTGTTTGTTTCTCGACATACCACCTTTTTAGATAATGAATTTCTTGTCAAAGAGATTAGTGGTAATGAGGTAGAACTGGATGAAGTTCCAGCAACACAAATTATTACCGACGATTTGGTGGAACCAGAGGCTTCAATAATCCCTGACAAACCTCAGCCACTCCGCAGATCTGGTAGGGTTCCTCATCCACCTGAGAGATACTACGGTTTTCTCATAGACGGTGGGAGTGAGTATTGCATCATGAAAGATGATGACCCAACTAGTTTCGAGCAGGCCATCACAAGTGGAGACTATGTGAAATGGCTGGATGCTATATGATCTGAGATAGAAACCATATACACCAACAAAGTATGGACTTTGAAAGTTGCTTCTGAAGGGGTAATACCATCGGGAGCAAGTGGATCTTGAGAAGAAAATTGGTGTAGATGGACAAGTTGAGACTTTCAAAGCTAAACTTGTAGCAAAGGGTTTTCGTCAACGACCTGGGGTCGACTATGATGAAACCTTTTCTCCAATGGCTATGCTTAAGTCCATCAGGATCCTACTTGCCGTTGCCGCATACCATGACTACGAAATCTGGCAGTTGCACGTTAAGACCGCTTTTCTAAATGGTGATTTAGAAGAGAGGGTGTACATGACACAGCCAGAGGGCTTCAAAGACAGTGGGAGCAGCGGAAGCGTGTGCAAGCTGCTTAAATCTATCTACAGATTAAAGCAGGCATCGCTGAACTGGAACATCTGTTTTGATGAAGTTGTTAAAGAGTTTGACTTCATCAAAAATGGAGATGAACCATGTATATATAAGAAGGTTGTCTTCCTCATATTGTACGTGGATGACATACTCTTGATAGGAAACGATGTTCCTATGCTACACCCGATCAAGCTCTTCTTATCAAAAAAATTCTCTATGAAAGATCTAAGTGATGCCACCTACATCCTGAGGATAAAAATCTATAGAGATAGATATAGATGGATGTTGGGATTGTCCCAATCCAGGTATATAGACACCATACTAAAGAGGTTTAGTATGGAAGATTCTAAGCGTAGTAATTTACCCGCTTGTTAAGGAATCACTCTCTCCAAAGAGATGTCTCCTAAGACTGATTTGGAGAGGGCTCGCATGCAAGGGATACCCTATATTTCAGCAGTCGGATCAATCATGTATGTGATTTTGTGTACCAGACTGGATGTAGCTTACTCACTAGGTGTAGTGAGTAGGTATCAATCAGATCCTGGGAAGAAATACTGGACAGCTGTGAACAACATTCTTAAGTACTTGAGAAGGACTAAAGAGATGTTCTTAGTGTATGGTAACGGTGAACTCCAGGTGGAGTCCTTTATGATTCGAGCTTCCAGAGTGATAAGTATGACGGTAAGTCGGCCTCGGGTTTTGTCTTCACCATCAATGGAGGGACGGTATGTTGGAAGAGTTCCAAGCAAGATACCGTAGCAGACTCAACGATGAAGGCTGAATATATCGCTGCCAACGATGCTGCCAAAGAGGTTGTTTGGTTGAAGAAGTTCATAAGATTAACTTGGTGTGGTTCCATCCATTGAGCATCCATTACCTGTGTATTGTGATAACAATGGAACTGCGGCTTTGGCCAAGGAACCCCGGTCCCATCAGTGATCCAGACATATTCTTAGACGGTATCACCTAATCAGGAAAATAGTAGATCGCTGGGAGATCGAGGTCAGGAGAACTTATACAGAGAATAACAAGAGACTTTTTAGGACGTTGGGTATGAGATACTACAACAACTGGTCTTAGTGCAAGTGGAAGATTGTTAGTGATATATATGCCCTATACGCCATTATTGTATGATATAGTAGATGGTTGGACATGTATATGGAGGACTTTCTTGCTCGACATGATAGTATGCTAACTGATTTCTTTTATCTTAACATGTTCACTGGTATTATTATACTGTCTCTCATATACATGTTGATAAAGCCCTTAGCTTGTAAGCTTGACTGTAAGTCTACGGTAGCGCCCCGGCCGTCAATCCGAGGCCAAAAGAGGAATAAAAAACTTTTCTAAACTGGCGCTAACGCAGACTTTTACCCGGATCGTTCCATTAACCCTATACTAGCAACTACAAAGAAGTTAGAATGGCTATACCGATCGATCCGTGTCCTTCGGTCTTTAGCCACCATCCTTAGCTCCTCGCGGCATCTCCGATCTCGCTCGATCTTCGGTCTCCTCGTCGAAGTGGCTGTTAGTGTATATGCCCTAGAGGCCATTACTGTATCATACTAGTTTGTATATTACTTAATGAAAGCTTGGGATATTCACCTTGTATAAACAATCTTGCTCAATATAGTAGTATGCTACTTGGTTTGTTTCTACTTCAATGTGTACATATGTTTATTTTTGTATATCACCTATACACATTAGTGGAGCCCTTAGGATCTTTACTTGATTACCAGCGTTGTGATGGCAGTCACACTAGTGGGGGCTGGGTAATCTATAAGCACATCCTTATACAGGTCCCTAGTCGCAGGACTATCGAGACAGGGCATCGATACTCCGGAGTAGACTAGCGTATGCGCTTCTCATCCCAGTGTGGGAGATGGTCTGTCCCACAGCCATCAGTACGTCGTACTGGAGATAGTATACGGGTGCTCGTTAGGTTACGAGTACACTGGACAGGACTCGTCAGGAACTGACCAGTTGGTATTATACCTATCGTCAGTTATCAGTTCCCAGGTGACATGAGTACAGCTTAGTCCGCTGACTTGACACTGGCACTTCGCCTCGAGTGTGTTCCCACTGCACTTTGATCACTACCCTACCACGGCTCAAAGGAGTCGTGCAAACAGGTAGTAGTTGGGTGCAGTCCCGAAGCACTTGGAGGCAGTGACGGTTAGATAGGATTCGTCTCTCCCGGTATTGGGGGTTGACATCGCGCTGTGTCTAGGAGAGCCATTACACGAGTAGTCCCTGGCCAGGGCAAGCGAGATATACTGGTAGGCTTCCAGTGTTATCTCAGGGTGTTTTGGGCTTCACTCTGACACGACTTGTACCGCTATTAGGGGACTGACGTTTACCGCCCCCTAGGCCCGCCATGCGATGTATCAGACGAACAGACCGGACTGTACGGAGAATGTCACATTCAGACTCAGTAGGAGTTCAGATGGGTTTTACCTCGTCAGTCTTCTTATCGGCATCTACCTGGGGACCGTTACGCACAGCTAGTGCCGCTTGCAGTCTGTGGTTAAACCCACTGCCAGCGTAGTGTCGAGTCTTTAGAGTCCCACACAGAGGGCTATTCGCCTCTGGGCAAAACTGAGTAGAGGTCGCATGGTTTTGCGGCAGGGTTCGTTCTCATCCGCGCACTTGTGCACGTTTGGAGTCCGGACGGTTTATACTAGCAGGCTCTGGTTTGAGCCAGATACTGGTATATGTTTTGGGGTTGCTTTTATCTCTCAGTATTCATGTTCCTCGGAACGAGAATGCAGGTGTGTATGCACAGTTGTTTGAGGCGGAGGAAGAGGACTTTCATTAGGGTTTCGGAACGGGTGCGTATGCACAGTTGACAGTCGTCTTTTTCCAAACCCTGATGGATTTATGAAATATCAATTAATAATAGTAATTAAATGAAATTGTGTCATGGTTGATTTTGTTGACTTGTTGACCATGGTTGACTTGTTGACCATGGTTGAATGTTTAACCATCATCATTGCTTTGCAAGGATACTCCTTGATTCTAGCTTACATTCATTTAATGAAGTGATGATAGTGGTCATTCCAAATACAACCATCAACTATTTCATTTGAATTATTATTATTAATTAGATAATTCTTTTTCTTTTGTTATGGTTGCAAAAGGAAAAGATAGCTCATTCTATCATATTCATTCTCTCTCCTCACTTCATCTTCTTCTTCCTCAAGCTCAAGGAGAATCCTTCTCATATGTTGAGAATCCCTCTCCTTGAAAAGAAAACACCCCATAGATACTCTCTACTCTCTCTAGGGTTCAAGGTTTAGCAAGCCGGAGATCCTAGTTCACTCTAAGTTCGAGAAAGAGCCCGAAGGTTGAACCCTCAGGTGGATCCATCTTTGACGGAAGAAGGCTACGAGGAAAGAACCATCAACCTCTACTAGGTTTCAAGAAGAAGGAGTTCAAGTTAGGTATAACCACTTTGCCGAGTAGTTAACTCTCCTTTGCATGTTTGCTAGTTTAGTTTAGAAAAGATCCCGACCTTGTTTAGTCCATGTTGCCCCATGCGCCAAAAATTTGATTTTTATACCGTTTCCGCCTCCCCGTAAGAACCGGGGGTCGCAACGTGGACTTACAGTGGTATCAGAGCCTAACTAAACTTAAACTAGCTTGGTAGCGAAGTGTATGGAAGTTCGAAACGGAAAAATCGCAAAACCGGAAAATCAAAAACCCTAAGTTTCTGTTGAATTTTTTTGTGCTCTAAAAGTAAAAAGTTTTACTCCTAAAATCGGCTCAGGGTTTTGTGAGAACACCCACCAAAAACGATCCCATGAATCCTTCAAACCGCCGCGGATCCGCGGCCATTGCTATTCTTGTTGCCGCGGATCCGCCGCCGTTTGGGCTCTTCATGTGATCGTGTTTTGTGCAGTGTTCTTCTGATAGGGTTTTGGGATTTTTCAAATATGTTATTTGTGCCCAGATTTTCCAGAAAAGAAATTTACTTTTGGGGTCCTATAAATCCGTATTTTTTTCGAACTTCGCTACACTTTGGCTATATTGGTTATATCTGTGATGTTTGTATGTATTGAACGTCGGCTAATCGCTATAAGACGATTAGTCGGGGTTATACATCTCTGTGATCTGTGTTTGATATTGGAATGTGTATATGAATGCGTTGGACTGTCGCGGGTGAATATCCGGGGTGGATGTGAGATGAGTGTTGTTTTTCTTTCATTCATTTGTAATATGTAAATTGATGTAATATTATTATTTGTATGGCCGCACAACCGGATCGGGGTTGTAGCCGTCATTGTATAATTCTTTTTACTGTTTTTGCTCCTAGGATAGACCCATGGAGGGGTGCACAAACTACCGGGTACTTGGCGGGTAGTTTGCCGCACCCGTAGGGGTCTTGGGTGGGGTATTTGGCTATTCACCGCGACCGTGTAATCCGCTTTTTGTTGCAGGCTCGAACGGATTGCGGATTCCTAGTATATCCAATGTATTCATCTGTGATCTGTAATGTCTATCATTGCTATATATTTATAACTATTTAGGCGTTGCTTATGTTTTACAGCCGCGCTAGCCCAGCCCCCGCTCTGTCGTTAGTTAAGTAACCTAACGGGTGATGACGGGACCCCGTGGCGAATGCGAATGGCATAAGCGTACGTCATATTTTGGTTGTTTTCTGCAATGGTAGGATTAAATGATGGGACGCATTAAAAGAACTAATGCAAGAATATCACGCATTAAAAGAACTAATGCAAGATAATAAACCAAGTTAAAGTCGTTGGAACACTTTCGAAAAACCACTCGGTTCTTTTCAAAACTAACTTTTAAATGCGGAGCTTGAGCCACTCCTTCTAAAAGCTATCTCATTCCATCGATTATATCAAGTTCACTACGTTCACGGTTTTACCAAAACCATTCGTAGCCCTCCGTCGTTTCACATAAATAGTCAATAGTATTCAAGCTATGTTTGTTGGCCAAAGTCAAGGCATAGTGATTGGTAGCTATTGGGTATTCATGTGCAACATAGATAGATGCGTTGATTTGGAACAGTCGTACTACCTTGTTGGCCAAAGTCAAGGGTAGGTACAAATGGATTCAAATTAACCTGGAGAACGACGGGCAGAACTTGACATGTGACTTATGATTTGTTGGCCAAAGTCAAGGTCATAAGAGCATGGGGCAAAAATCCACATCGGGAGTTTCATAAGTACTGAAACTTGCTAGATTTGCATACCATTTGGAGTGTGATGATTCTGGTAGGATTCCTTCAGTTTCGTCACGCGATGATATTTGGATCCCGATCCTACTGTGAGTATATGCTACTCCTCGGGAAATTTCTCACTAAACGATCAATGCTATAAACCTAGTAGGTGCCTAGAAAGGTGTTAGCGGGGCTACGCCCCCAGGGAAAAGAGGTTCTTAAATTAAGGAACTTCGCGAAAGCGTTGGAAAACCTCCCTCGAAGTACCGACACTGGCCTGGCTGAACGGTTAAGCAAGTATTGTGCGGTGGGATTGATCCCGGCTAATTCTTCCTTTGTGGTTTGAGGAGGGATTCGAGAGACAGTGGGAGCCATCCTGTTTAGACAAATTAAAAACCATTCTAAACTTGCAAGAGCATCGTGCTGAGTGTTCCTTCTCTCTCTCCTAATTGCAGCGACCATTCAACATGATTGGACTTAAGTTACTCTTAGATAAAAACATACTGACAGGGCCAAACTACAAAGATTGGCTCAGGAATGTCAAAATGGCAATCACTTACGACAAGCTGGGGTATCTTCTTATCACCAAAGCTCCCCCCGTCCCAGGTCCCACCTCCAGCGTCGCGGATAAGGAAATCCGTAAGACTTGGGAGATTGATTGCGCGAAGGCCAGGTGCCTCGTGCTTGCCTCTATGGACAACGAACATCAGAGGAGGCACGAGAATATGGACTTGGAATCCATATTTCTTCATACAAAAGAACTGTATGGACAGCAGTCTCGTATCGCAAGATACGAAGTGTCGAAGAAGTTATTTTCGGCAAAGTTGGCCGTCGGATCATCGGTAGCGGAACACGTGCTTAAGATGATCGGCTACATTGAGGAGCTCGCTGAACTTGGGACCACGTTGGAGAATGAGCTCTATACGGACTTGATTCTTCAGTCCCTTCCTTCCACTTACGCCCAGTTCATCCTGAATTTCAACTTACAAGAAAAAGAAGTTGAACTTTCAGAACTCCTCAACATGCTGAGGAGTGCAGAGGGCACCCTACAGAAAGGTAGGGAAACATCCACTTTGTTTGTAGGAGGATCTTCTTCTTCTAGGTCCAAGGCGAAAGCCAAGGGAAAGAAGAGGAAAGCCCCCGCCAAACCAAGGGGCGGTGTTAGTAAAGTGGATACGAAGGGAAAAGCAAAGGCAACAAAGATAGCGGGGAAACTTGTGGATAAAGAAGAATGCTTCTATTGTCATAAGAGTGGACACTGGAAGAAAGATTGCAGGGCTTGGAAAGCCAGGACACAGGAACTGAAGCAGGTTGCGGCTTCAGCTTCAGGTGTGTATGTTATTGAAAACTGTCTTTCGATAAACTCTACTTCCTGGGTATTGGATACCGGATCAGGATCTCATATCTGTAATTCTTTGCAGGCGTTGAGAAACCGTAGGGTTTTGAAGGCAGGTGACATGACCCTCAGAGTTGCGAACGGAGCTAGCATGGATGCTAAAGCCGTGGGGGACTATCACCTGGGAATGTCAGATGGACATGTTTTGGTTTTGCGTAATTGCTTTTTTGTACCCAACGCAACTTGTAATATCATTTCTGTATCTTTGGTTTCTAAAGAAGGTTATGAATTTGCGTTTGTAAGTAATGTTGTAAACATTCACCTTAATCAAGTTCTGATTGGGTCAGGTATACTGAGCAATGGTATATACGTATTAAACCAACCACAGATTTTCAATGTCCAGAATACACACAAAAGAAAGTCTCCAGATTTCAATCAGACTTTCTTATGGCATTGTAGACCGGGTCACATCAATGAGAGAAGGTTGACTAAGTTACATACAGAAGGATATTTGGATCCGTTCGAATATCAATCATATGCCACTTGTCAATCCTGTCTCAAAGGAAAGATGACAAAGACTCCGTTCACTGGACACGGAGTAAGAGCGAGCGAGCTGTTGGGACTCGTACACAGCGACGTGTGCGGTCCAATGTCTACACATGCGCGAAGCGGTTATTCTTACTTCATTACTTTTACGGATGATTTTTCAAGGTACGGTTATGTCTTCTTAATGAAACATAAGTCCGAAGCCTTTGAAAAATTCCAGGAATATAAGAATGAAGTAGAAAAACAGACCGGCAAAAGTATCAAGATTCTAAGATCGGATCGAGGTGGAGAATACTTAAGTGCCGAGTTCCTGAATTATTTAAAAGAGAACGGGATTCTCTCTCAGCTTACTCCTCCATACACTCCGCAGCACAACGGTGTATCGGAGAGACGGAACCGAACCCTATTGGATATGGTACGGTCCATGATGAGTAACGCTGAGTTACCACGATCTTTCTGGGGGTATGCGCTAGAATCAGCTGCATACCTTTTGAACCGAGTTCCTACTAAAACTGTGCCCACCACACCATATGAGATGTGGTGTGGAAAGAGGCCCCATCTTAATCACATTAAGACATGGGGATGTCCAGCTTTTGTCAAGAAGCAGCATGCGGACAAGCTCGAGGCACGCTCAGTACAGTGCAAGTTTGTGGGATATCCAAAGAACTCCAAGGGATATTTCTTCTACTGTGAAGAGGAACAAAAAGTTCTTGTTTCTCGTCATGCCTACTTCTTGGAAACTGAGTTTTTGGAAAACCAGATAAGTGGGAGCACAGTAGAACTGGAAGAAATTCCAGAACCACAAGCTATTACTGAAAGTTTGGTGGAACCAGAGGGTTCAAATGAACAGGACATTCCTACGCCGCTCCGCAGGAGTAGTAGGCAGTCTCATCCGCCCGAGAGATACTACGGTTTTCTCATAGACGGGGATAGAGAGGATTGCATCATAGATTATGATGAGCCTACTAGCTTCCAACAGGCCGTTCAGAGCGTTGACTCGGTAAAATGGCTGGATGCAATGCGGACCGAAATGGAGTCCATGTACACCAACAAAGTATGGACGTTGGACATTGCTCCAGACGGGGTAAAATCCGTAGGATGCAAGTGGATCTTCAAAAGGAAGATTGGTGTAGATGGACAGGTTGAGACCTATAAAGCTAGACTTGTAGCAAAGGGTTTCCGTTAAAGGCCTGGCTTGGACTATGACGAAACCTTTTCTCCAGTGGCTATGCTGAAATCCATTCGGATCCTTCTTGCCATTGCTGCCTTCCACGATTATGAGATTTGGCAGATGGACGTAAAAACCGCTTTTCTAAATGGAAATTTAGAGGAGTGTGTCTATATGGATCAGCCAGAGGGTTTCATTCAGAGTGGGAGCAGCGGAAAGGTGTGCAAGTTGCTTAAGTCCATCTATGGACTAAAGCAGGCATCGTGGAGTTGGAACATCTGTTTTGATGAGACGGTCAAGGAATTTGGCTTTATCAAAAATCCAGATGAACCATGCATCTATAGTAGATTTGTAGCGAGAACTGTAGTATTCCTCGTTTTATACGTGGATGACATTCTCTTAATAGGAAATGACATTCCTATGCTACAATCTGTCAAGGGATTCTTGTCACACAGGTTCTCCATGAAAGACCTGGGTGATGCCTCTTACATCCTGGGGATCCGGATCCATCGTGATAGATCCAAGAGGATATTAGGACTTTCACAGTCCAGGTACATCGACACTATACTGAAGAGATTTAGTATGGAAGATTCCAAGCGCGGTAATCTACCGGCTTGTCACGGGATCACCCTCTCTAAAGAGATGTCCCCCAAGACTGATTTAGAGAGGGATCGCATGTCTATTATACCCTACGCTTCTGCGGTAGGCTCTATAATGTATGCGATGTTGTGTACCAGACCGGATGTAGCTTATGCACTGAGTGTAGTAAGCAGGTATCAGTCAAACCCTGGGGAGAAACACTGGATAGCGGTAAAGAACATTCTCAAGTACCTGAGAAGGACTAAGGAGATGTTCTTGGTGTATGGCGGAAAAGACCTTCAGATCGAGGCCTTTGCTGACTCCAGCTTCCAGAGTGACAAGGATGATTCCAAGTCCATGTCGGGTTTTGTCTTTACCCTCAATGGAGGGGCGGTGTGTTGGAAGAGTTCCAAACAGGAAACCGTTGCAGTCTCAACGATGGAAGCGGAATACATCGCTGCATCTGATGCCGCAAAAGAAGCTGTCTGGATGAGGAAGTTCTTGAAAGAACTTCAGGTGGTTCCGTCCATTGTTGACCCAATACCTCTGTATTGCGACAACAACGGGGCTATAGCTTTAGCGAAGGAACCCAGGTCCCATCAGAGATCCAGGCACATCTTGAGGCGGTATCACCTGATCAGGGAGATCGTGGATCGCAAGGAGATCGAGGTTCGGAGGGTTGCTTCAGAAGAAAACACTGCAGATCCATTCACCAAGGCCCTACCCCAGACTCAGTTCGAGCTGCTTATCGAGATGATAGGTCTTCGATACGCCAGTACATGGCCTTAGTGCAAGTGGGAGATTGTTAGTGTATATGCCCTAGAGGCCATTACTGTATCATACTAGTTTGTATATTACTTAATGGAAGCTTGGGATATTCACCTTGTATAAACAAACTTGCTCAATATAGTAGTATGCTACTTGGTTTGTTTCTACTTCAATGTGTACATGTGTTTATTTTTGTATATCACCTATACACATTAGTGGAGCCCTTAGGATCTTTGCTTGATTACCAGCGTTGTGATGGCAGTCACACTAGTGGGGGCTGGGTAATCTATAAGCACATCCTTATACAGGTCCCTAGTCGCAGGACTATCGAGACAGGGCATCGATACTCCGGAGTAGACTATGCGTTTCTCATCCCAGTGTGGGAGATGGTCTGTCCCACAGCCATCAGTACGTCGTACTGGAGATAGTATACGGGTGCTCGTTAGGTTACGAGTACACTGGACAGGACTCGTCGGGAACTGACCAGTTGGTATTATACCTATCGTCAGTTATCAGTTCCCAGGTGACATGAGTACAGTTTAGTCCGCTGACTTGACACTGGCACTTCACCTCGAGTGTGTTCCCACTGCACTTTGATCACTACCCTACCACGGCTCAAAGGAGTCGTGCAAACAGGTAGTAGTTGGGTGCAGTCCCGAAGCACTTGGAGGCAGTGACGGTTAGATAGGATTCGTCTCTCCCGGTATTGGGGGTTGACATCGCGCTGTGTCTAGGAGAGCCATTACACGAGTAGTCCCTGGCCAGGGCAAGCGAGATATACTGGTAGGCTTCCAGTGTTATCTCAGGGTGTTTTGGGCTTCACTCCGACACGATTTGTACCGCTATTAGGGGACTGACGTTTACCGCCCCCTAGGCCCGCCATGCGATGTATCAGACGAACAGACCGGACTGTACGGAGAATGTCACATTCAGACTCAGTAGGAGTTCAGATGGGTTTTACCTCGTCAGTCTTCTTATCGGCATCTACCTGGGGACCGTTACGCACAGCTAGTGCCGCTTGCAGTCTGTGGTTAAACCCACTGCCAGCGTATTGTCGAGTCTTTAGAGTCCCACACAGAGGGCTATTCGCCTCTGGGCAAAACTGAGTAGAGGTCGCATGGTTTTGCGGCAGGGTTCATTCTCATCCGCGCACTTGTGCACGTTTGGAGTCCGGACGGTTTATACTAGCAGGCTCTGGTTTGAGCCAGATACTGGTATATGTTTTGGGGTTGCTTTTATCTCTCAGTATTCATGTTCCTCGGAACGAGAATGCAGGTGTGTATGCACAGTTGTTTGAGGCGGAGGAAGAGGACTTTCATTAGGGTTTCGGAACGGGTGTGTATGCACAGTTGACAGTCGTCTTTTTCCAAACCCTAATGGATTTATGAAATATCAATTAATAATAGTAATTAAATGAAATTGTGTCATGGTTGATTTTGTTGACTTGTTGACCATGGTTGACTTGTTGACCATGGTTGAATGTTTGACCATCATCATTGCTTTGCAAGGATACTCCTTGATTCTAGCTTACATTCATTTAATGAAGTGATGATAGTGGTCATTCCAAATACAACCATCAACTATTTCATTTGAATTATTATTATTAATTAGATAATTCTTTTTCTTTTGTTATGGTTGCAAAAGGAAAAGATGGCTCATTCTATCATATTCATTCTCTCTCCTCACTTCATCTTCTTCTTCCTCAAGCTCAAGGAGAATCCTTCTCATGTGTTGAGAATCCCTCTCCTTGAAAAGAAAACACCCCATAGATACTCTCTACTCTCTCTAGGGTTCAAGGTTTAGCAAGCCGGAGATCCTAGTTCACTCTAAGTTCGAGAAAGAGCCCGAAGGTTGAACCCTCAGGTGGATCCATCTTTGACGGAAGAAGGCTACGAGGAAAGAACCATCAACCTCTACTAGGTTTCAAGAAGAAGGAGTTCAAGTTAGGTATAACCACTTTGCCGAGTAGTTAACTCTCCTTTGCATGTTTGCTAGTTTAGTTTAGAAAAGATCCCGACCTTGTTTAGTCCATGTTGCCCCATGTGCCAAAAATTTGATTTTTATACCGTTTCCGCCTCCCCGTAAGAACCGGGGGTCGCAACGTGGACTTACAGTGGCACCACGTCAAGGAATCTTTTTACGGGCTCCCGCTTCAAAACTGAAGCAACTCGGACATGAAATTTGCTAGCCGACATGTCCAAGGTGAAGTAGAGAATGTGTGTGATTACTTTGTCTCATGACATCCATTGATTCTCAACACATGAGATGGTATGGATGGAGGTTGAAGAAGAAGCAATTAATGGAAGTTGTGAGCACAAGAAGAAAACTAGTGAAGAAGAAGAAGAGCTTGCTTGTTGTGTGGGATAAATTGTGAGAGCTCTCTCTCCAAATCAAGAGCCAAGCCCCACCTCTAGTGGCTTCCCTCTCTCTCCACATATCAATTCCACACAATAATCAATCAAGAAAATTGACATGGCATAAAAAATAACACCATGAGTCACCAAACATGCACATGCCACATTTAATGCTCTTCATCATGACTAGCACTCACAATTTCCACTTAATAAACATTAACCCAAATGTTTAGAAAAATAAATAGAATGACATCTTCTAAAGTAAACTCGTGACGGATTACAAGGATACCCCTCATCTGTATATACATACCTGCATCCGCATTCCGACTGAATGCGAATACTACGAGAAGAAAATAATCCAACAAATCTAATACTAGGATCCGGTTTAAACCAAAGCCCACTAGTATGATCCGTCCGATCATGATCCGTGCACAAGTGCACGTATATGATCGAACCCTCCAATAAAACCATACGGCCTCTACAACGTTTCGCCCGAACTAGGGAAACTTTCTGTGGAAGACTCTAAAAACTCGTCAATACACTGGCAGTGGGTTTAACCACAAGCACGTCAGTGGCACTAGCTGTACGTAACGGCTGCCCATGTATTGAGTGAAAGGGAAGCTGACGAGTGAACTTATCCTAAAACTCTACTGAGCCTATCTGTGACAATCTCTGTACAGTCCGGTCTGTTCGTCTATGAGTATCGCATATCGGGCCTGAGGGGTGGTAAACGTCAGACCCCAATAGCGGTATAAGTCGTGTCGGAGTGTAGCCCAGAACACCTTGAGAAACTACTGGAATACCTACCAGTAAATCTCACTTGCCTTGGCCAAGGACTTTGTGTAATGGCTCTCCAGACACAGCGCGATATCAACCCCCAATACTGGGAGAGACGAATCCTGTCTAACCGCCACTGCCTCCAAGTGCTTTGAGAATGCACCCAACTACTACCTGTTTGCATGACTTCCTTGAGCCGTAGTAGGGTGGAAATCAAAGAACAGTGGGAACACACTTGAGACAATATAGCAGTGTCAAGTCAATGGACTAAGCTGTACTCGTATCACCTAGGAACTGCTCCTGACGATAGGTATAGTACCAATCAGCAGTGCCCCTGCGAGTCCGTCCAGTGTACTCATAACCTAATGAGCTCCTTTATACTATCTTAGGTTAACCAACTGACACCAATGGATTGTGAGACCAGCCACTGCCCCTCTTCGGGGTCTCAATCCGTATACACTAGTCTACTATCGGAGTATCGATGCCCAGTCTCGAAACTCCCACGACTAGGGACACTTTAAGGATGTGCTTATAGACCACCCAACTCTCACGTATATGATCACCATCATACTGCTGGTAGTCAAGCAAGAATCCTATAAGCTCTATCAACGTGTAATAGTGATCTGTAATGTCACCTAAAGCATGTACACGATGATAGAGACAAACCAGATAGCATACTATCATCTCGAGTAAGACTGTTCTACCGGTACAGGTCCTCCCTCAATCATTGCAATCACGTACCTGCGATCCAATAATTGATTTGAGGGTACTATAGCCAACAATCTCCCATTTGCACTTAAGGCTAATTATTACGATGTCGCATACTCACAGCCCGTGTGATACCGAACACCCAACTCCTCTACTAATCAGTTTCACAAAACTCGTTTGTAAAACTATTGCTTTTGAGAAATAGCCTCAGTGAGTGGATCTGCTCTGATATTTCTTTCTATGCCTCTCTTTATCTCAAGTTCGCGGAGAAAGCAATCTCCCGAAATGAGCAATACCTATCTTAGAATATATCTGGATATCTGATGGAACCCAGTTCACATATGAACTCCAAATCCAGCAAACTTCTTAGACTGTATCATCAACTGAATTTAATCAGTATCCTGCGCCATACCTCTCTCAGTATCCGCTTGGACCACCTGTCCAAACTACTTCCCCTCACAGAGGAAAGTCTATAACTCTGACAGTCACTCTGTCAACCAGGTCACCTTGAAAGTCTGGAATGATAACCGTCTCCCGAAGGAGGCTGCCGTTATCAAATCTCTAGAACATCCACTTATGTTCTAAAACTGCTTCCGAACGTTTCTCCAGGATTGGATTAACATCTCAACTTATTGCATCTAGTGCAAAAACAACATCTGGTGTGGTACTTGGCATCTGATGATTAACTCAATTGCCTAAGCAAGTGATATGCCAATCATGTACATCCCTCTCCCCTTTAGTCTGTAAGACACCTTTAGAGAGGGTGACTCCATCACCTATAGGTACACTACCATGCCAGGAGTCGTCCATTCTAAAACACCTTTAGAATACTGTCTGAGTACCCAAATTGGGAAACTACCCAAATCTAGATCTAAAACCATATATCTAGTAACCAAAATGCCTGATATAATATCTATATCCTTTGTAGAGAAACCACAGTATAACCAATCGTAGTATAGGAATGTCACTTCCTACAACGTGTATATCATCAAATACCAGGACATCACGCCCTACTACCTTCTCAACAGATCCATCCCCTATTCTGATGAAGTCAAAGCCTATGACTGTCACATCAAAAATAGATGATATATCTCCGCTATATCTGCTTTAGTCTATAAACAGACATAAACTACTTGTCCACTATGCATCCGCTGCTCCCACTGACTACAACAACCCTCTGGCAGAGTCGTGTACACGTGCACTTCTAAAGCTAGTTTAGAACGACACTATACACATCCTCCTGCCGAGTCTCATAGTCTAGAACAGCAGCAATGACAAGTCTGGGTAAACAAGAACCTCCCTGTCACCGTCCTTGAGGGTACCGGAGTACCTCTCGGGTGCCTGAGTTTACCCACCATATCTGCGGAGTGTCTAATTGAATGTCAAACCTGATTGAATCTTTAGGTCCTATTAAATTTTCAGTAATCGTTTACGGTTCTGGAATCACTTCCAGTTCTACCATACTTCCACTACTGTTTTATGAAAATGTCAATTTTCCTAAAACTGTGGCGAGTCAAGAACAATATCACTATTGATCTTCCAGATGGTAGAAAGTTAACCCTCGTCATAACCCGGGTTAACCCATAAACAACCATTACAGAAACGTGCCTTGAGTTATCCAGAGTCTGGTTTTAAGCATAAGCCGGACAACTCCATATACCTTAACATCGTTAAGATATGATCCATTCTATATACAATATAGAAACAGATGCACTAATTTAATTGGAACCAGATTCAAATTATGCAGCTGTCTCCATTGAATGCCAACTAAATAGAGAGAGGCCAATCAACATTACTCAACTTAGGAGTGCATCCAATTATGAGTAACCTGAAAAAAAGAAGCAAGTTCTCAAAATCATTACTATCGACTGAATACCAAACACAAGTATCTACATCTCCGATTACCTTGAAGAATCCTGATACTTGCAACACGTGGTTCTCTACTTTACTCTTATACCTGTAACTTATCAAAACTTAGACCTTGTATTTCTACGAAACACTTGTTTAAAAATTAGAGAAGTCACAAGTAAATAGAATATAGTACGAGGACCAACCCCTCTGTCCTAATGGACATTGGACAATATACAATGCTTTGTATAAGTCCCCTGAGTTGAATAACTCAAACCCTGTGCGTCGCAGATTGAAAACTGTACTATGGTTATGAAGAATTACACCGCTGTCGAATGCTCCTTACATAACCATCAACTGATATAGGTAAATGTCATGGACATAATTTCAAAAAGTTATATCTCACTTTATAAAATAAACGTACAGATATATCAGCTTGAAATTGGTGCATAACAACGGATATTCAAAACCAAATATTTGCCGTCAGGCAAAAACCCGGGCGATTTCCTCAAATATCACCAATTACAACGAATCCCAATATAATGAGGATGATCACCTAATTCCCAATAACTTACTCCCACTCATCATCTGTAAAACCATACAGATGTGAGAATCATACCTGGTAAATATATACACCGGAGTAAGGATCTAATTGGGAAATCGGTTTTCAATTAACAACGCATAGTGAAACTGACACATGAATATGTTTTGAAGGGGTATCCGGGTATTCCTAGTAATGCCTCTTTCATTATCCAGATTCATGATTGTAACCGTATATTTCCTTGCCATCTCTCCAAATCCGTTTATTTGTCTTTACTCATTACCTTCTATACATCATCGTTAGGCTAAATGGTTTTCTTCTTTCCCTACCGTTCGGCACCAGCCTATGGTTTAGAAGAAGACTATCCAATAAGCGTAATAGGTGTACTGTCCAAATCCTAGGAGCACTCGCAACCTGAGAGAAGGTAAAGATAAAAGACAACTGAATAAATCTTATACCTATTTCTCCTGAACCAGAATCCATCCTCGAACTGGAAAAATTTCCTTCGAGTTCGTATATAACCATACGATAGATTTATCCAATGGAAGTGGATGTTCGTAGTAATACGGGGTGTTCTGGAGAAATACAAAGGTGAAGTAGGAGTGGCGATGAAATATGTGGTTTGGTCGTGAATGATAGCAGTCGCAATTTACTTTGCCATCTTTCTAATCCCTTTATTTGTCTTTACTTATTACCTTCTATACACCACACTTAGGCTAATTGGTTTTCTTCATTCCCTACCTTTCGTCACCTGCCTATAGTTTGGAAGAAGATTATCCAATAAGCGTAATAGGTGTACCCTCTCCTAATCCTAGGAGCCCTCATAACTTGAGAGAAGGTAAAGGGAAAAGACAACTGAATAGTCCTATTCGTTCTCTCCAGAACCAGAATCCATCCTCGAAAAATTTCCTTCGAGTTCGTATGTAATTATACAATGGATTTATCTAATGGAAATGGATCTACGTAGTGATACGGAATGTTCCGGAGAAAAGAAAAGGGCAAAAGAAGTAGTGGCAATGTTGTATGCAAACCAGACAATCCAAAAGCTAGTGTTTTAAGAAAGTTCGGTTAACTTGGTTACTGAGTTATAGTCCAGGATCGGGCCATGGTCACTGTCAAAGAGAGAGAGAAAGAAACACTCAGCGTGCACTCTAACCTAGATTAGAATGGTTAATCACTTTATCTAATCAGGATGTCTCCCACTGTATCCTCAAATTCTCCTTCAAACCTGAAAAAAGAATTAGTCGGGATCACTCGAGGAGTAAACCAACTCATCAGTGGGAATCGGGATCCAACTATCATCGCATGATAACGTGATGGAATCCACTCACGTTATCACACTCCAGAAGGTATGCGCATGCCTGACAAGTTTCAGTTTCTTTAGAAACTCCCGATTTGATTTTTACCCCATGCTCTTATGACCTTGACGAAGGCCAACATATCATAAGTCACATGTCAAGTTCTACCCGTCATTATCTAGGTTAATCTGAACCCACCCGTACATAACCTTGACGAAGGCCAAAATAGTAGTATGACTGTCCCAAACCAACGCATTTATTTATGCAACAGAAAAGTAACAAATAGCTACCATACACTATGCCTTGACGAAGGCCAACATATATAGCATGAATACTAAGTGCTACCCGTCTGAAATGACGGAGGGCTACGAATGGTTTTTGGCGAAAAACCTTTAACGTAATGAACTTGATATCGTTGAAGGAACCAGATAGCTTTTTACAAATATATAGTTGCGAAAACCTTTGCTAAAGAGGTCACTCCCGGTGAAGGGATCTCGGCTCTTTTCCCGTAGAATGAGGTGGAGGATATTCCAACTGAATACCGCGATGCAAAGCAAAAATTAATCGACTACAATGAAGTTTTTACCCTGACGCAAACTTCTGCCCAAGGGGTCACTCCCGATGAAGGGATCTCGGCCCTTGCCTTGTCAAATGAGGTGCTGGATATTCATAACCAAATACCTCTGTGCAAAACAAAAGAGAACGTCCTTATAATAACAGCTTTTTGAAAATTGTTCCAACAACATCGAATAGGTTTGTTTTCCTTGCATTGATCTGAATCAATGCAGTCCCATCTTTTAATCACACCACAATATGATGTACGTATATGCCATCCGCATTCGCTACTGGGTCCCGTCATCACCCGTTAGGTTACTTAACTAACGACAGAGAGGGGACTGGATTACCGCGGGTGTAAAACATATACAACATCTACTAGTATATATATCAATATATAATAATCGCTCCAGGCGTGATAAATGCAACATCACAGAAAAGTAATAAGCATCACAGAACAATACAGATAATCTGGAAGCCTCGGGTTTCCTTTGAGCCATAAGTGAAACCCGACGTTCCCCTGGTCGTGTGGATAGCCTGTGCAATGAAAACCTAGACCCCTACCAGTGTGGTAAGTTACCCGCCAAAACCAGAAGTGAGGCAGCCCCCATCAGCAAAGTGAATGGACCACCCAACATTTCACGGAATCCGGAAACTTGAGCATCCCTCATTAGGTCAACCTGTACCCCTACGAGTGCGGCGAATAGCCCGCCAATTCTAGAGTGAAGCCCTTTCCGTCTCAAAGCCATGAGATATGGGCCCGTTTCCCTCCAGAACTCGGCTATCCGTGCACTCCACCGCGGGGTAATCCTAGTACAGAAAAGAAAATATGTACAACGGTTACATCGACCTCAACCTGGTCATGCCCCAAAAGAATAATATACAAACAGGCAGTGACGGAAGTCAACATGTCGGACGCTCGCCCCGCAATATCAAATGTACAAATGAAACTAAACTGTACTAACATTGCAACCAAGATATCCACCACGACAAATCCGCAACAACACAGAACATCAAGGTGAATGGCACGTTCGCAAACCCGTCTAAAAAAAGCTATAGCAATCAGACAAGATTTACCGCTCGAATGACATTCATGGAAAAAATACAATTAAATTTTCGATCGACTAAACTTTTCCAAATAGACCCCAAATTCAAATCCAGCACTCAAACAAATCTGGGCCAAAACTATATATCACAAAAATCATATTTTCATGAACTAGAGCCCCAGAAAATTTTTGGGGTACTGTAGCCCAAAAAGCGCCACGGAAGGGCCGCAAAATGCGACATTTTACTCCCTTTCCGCGGCGGAAATTTGGAGTTAGGTCCCCAAATTTTTTCTTTAGCTATAGTTTCGCCTGCACATAATTCTAAGATACCCAGAAAAATTTTAGAACAACTTTGAAATTCGACAGCAATCACATGAATATAGATTCATGATTCGGAAAAATTTGTCAATCGAGATTTTAACCTTGTGCAAACTAGTTAGTAGGGTTAATGGGTTGTCTCTGATACCATGTAAATCTACGGTAACGCCCTGGCCGTTAATCCGAGGCTCAACGCGGAACAAAAAAACTTTTCTAAACCGGTGCTAACGCAAACTTTTACCCGGATCGTTCCATTAACCCTATATTAGCAACTACAAAGAAGTTAGAATGGCTATACCGATCGATCCGTGTCCTTCGGTCTTTAGCCACCATCTTTAGCTCCTCGCGGCATCTCCGATCTCGCTCGATCTCCGGTCTCCTCATCGAAGTGGCACCACGTCAAGGAATCCTTTTACGGGCTCCCGCTTCAAAACCGAAGCAATTCAGACATGAAGTTTGCTAGCCGACATGTCCAAGGTGAAGTATAGAATGTGTGTGATAAGTTTGTCTTATGACATCCATTGATTCTCAACACATGAGATGGTATGGATGGAGGTTGAAGAAGAAGCAATTAATGGAAGTTGTGAGCACAAGAAGAAAACTAGTGAAGAAGAAGAAGAGCTTGCTTATTGTATGGGATAAATTGTGAGAGCTCTCTCTCCAAATCAAGAGCCAAGCCCCACCTCTAGTGGCTGCCCTCTCTCTCTCCACATATCAATTCCACACAATAATCAATCAAGAAAATTGACATGACACAAAAAATAACACCATGAGTCACCAAATATGCACATGCCACATTTAATGCTCTTCATCATGACTAGCACTCACAATTTCCACTTAATAAACATTAACCCAAATGTTTAGAACAATAAATAGAATGGCATCTTCTAAAGTAAACTCGTGACGGATCACAAGGATACCCCTCATCTGTATATACATACCTGCATCCACATTCCGACTGAATGCGAATACTACGAGACGAAAATAATCCAACAAATCTAATATTAGAATCCAGCTTAAACCAAAGCCCACTAGTATGATCCGTCCGATCATGATCCGTGCACAAGTGCACGTATATGATCGAACCCTGCCATAAAACCATACGGCCTCTACAACGTTTCGTCCGAACTAGGGAAACTTTCTGTGGGGACTCTAAAGACTCGTCAATACGCTGGCAGTGAGTTTAACCACAAGCACGTCAGTGGCACTAGCTGTACGTAACAGCTGCCCATGTATTGAGTGAAAGGGAAGCTGACGAGCGAACTCATCCTAAAACCCTATTGAGCCTATCTGTGACAATCTCCGTACAGTCCGGTCTGTTCATCTATCAGTATCGCATATCAGGCTTAGAGGGATGGTAAACGTCAGACCCCCAATAGCGGTATAAGTCGTGTCAGAGTGTAGCCCAGAATACCTTGAGAAACTACTGGAATACCTACCTGTAAATCTCACTTGCCTTGGCCAAGGACATTGTGTAATGGCTTTCCAGACACAGCGCGATATCAACCCCCAATACCGGGAGAGACGAATCCTGTCTAACCGCCACTGCCTCCAAGTGCTTCGGGACTGCACCCAACCACTACCTGTTTGCACGACTCCTTTGAGCCGTGGTTGGGTAGCAATCAAAGAACAGTGGGAACACACTTGAGAAAATGTTGCAATGTCAAGTCAATGGACTAAGCTGTACTCATGTCACCTGGGAACTGCTCCTAACGATAGGTATAGTACCAATCAACAGTGCCCCTGTGAGTCCGTCTGGTGTACTCATAACCCAATGAGCACCTGTATACAATCTTAGGTGAACCAACTGACACCAATGGCTTGTGAGACCAGCCACCGCCCCTCGTCGGGGTCTCGATCCGTATACACTAGTCTACTATTGGAGTATCGATGCCCAGTCTCGAAACTCCCATGACTAGGGACACTTTAAGGATGTGCTTATAGACCACCCAACTCTCACGTATATGATCGCCATCATACTGCTGGTAGTCAAGAAAAATCCTATGGGCTCTATCAATGTGTAATAGTGATCTGTAATGTCACCTAAAGCATGTACACGATGATAGAGACAAACCAGATAGCATACTATCATCTCGAGTAAGACTATTCTACCGGTACAGGTCCTCCCTCAATCATTGCAATCACGTACCTGCGATCCAATAATTGACTTGAGGGCGCTATAGCCAACATTGACTACCAGAACTATGATGCAGATCATACTACCAGGGCCTGGGTAGTCCATAAGCACATCCTTCAATTGTTCCTAGTCGAGGGAATATCGAGACAGGGCATCGATATTCCAGAGTAGACTAGTGTATACGTTTCTTGACTCTGTATGGGGCGATGGTTGATCCCATATCCATTGGTGTTTGACATCAAATATTGTACACAGGTGCTCATTAGAGAATGGGTACACTGAACAGGACTCACCGAGAACTTCTAGATGGTACTATACCTATCGTCAGATAGCAGTTCTCTGGTGACACTGGTACAGGTTAGTCTGTAAACCCAAGATCGTCATAGAGTCTTGTGTGGTTCCCACTGTGCTTTGATTTTCTCCCTACCATGGCTCAAAGGAGTCATGAAAACAGGTGGATTTTGGGTACAATCCCGAGTCATATGGAGGCAATGAGCGATAGGAGGGGTTTCGTCTCTCCCGGTATAGCGAGTTGATGTTGCGCTATACTCAATTGGCTATAACAGGAAATCCCTGGCAAGGGCTGTTGATGAGATTTACTGGTAAGTGTTATCAGTAGTTTCTCACACCGTTATAGGCCTTACATCGCAATGACTTATCAAGTTATTGGGGTCTGACGATTCCACCCCCAGACTCGATATGCGACATATCAGACGAAGTGACTGGATTGTACGGTAAGTGTTACCTATATGCTTCATGGGAGTTTGGACAAGCTTGCTTACTGATCTTCTATTCGCTCAATACCTGGGCAGCCGTTACGTCCAGCTAGTACCGCTGATGGCTTGTGGGTGACTGATGTGATCATCACCTACTGCTGGTATATTGACGAGTTTTTAGAGTCCCACATAGAAGTTTCCTGGTTCAAGCGAAACGAAGTAGGGCACATATGTTGATATGTGCGGGGGGACTGATTAAATACGAGTATGAGATACCGTATTGTAATCTGGCAGTTATTTGTTATCGGTTAGGTTATATGTGATATAAGCGGATTATTGAATCAAGTGTTGATTTGATAATGTGATATACAGATAAATGATATTAGTTGGTTATATGTGACATAACCGGATTATTAAATCAAGTGTTGATTTAATAATATGATATATATTTATATTTGATATAATTATATATTAACTAATATTATTAGCTCACTAATTATTCTTCATAATATATATATATTAATGTGTGTGTGTGTGTATTATATGAAGCATGGTATGGATTTTCTATTTTTCGAAAATAGAAAATGAGGTAGAAAATGGGGATACTTTTTGTGTATGGTGTAAAGCATGGGCTTTAACATTTGTTTATTAGTCTTGACTCACTATTCAAGCATGGTTACAATTTATTATTGCAAATAATTCCATGTTTGAATAGGTGAGGTCAAGAAAGAGCCATGATTCACTTCATTCCACAGTTAGCCATTTTTTTGGACTTCATTTTGAGAGCTCATGTGATGAGTTGCTCTCTAGCTATCTCTATCTTCTTCACCTCCACCTCCAAGCTCAATCCCTAACATGAGTTGTGAAACCTTGAGCTTGTGAGAACTCTAGTGAGCAAACAACACCCCTACTTCACCATCCTACACTAGATTAGCTCTTTGGTGTAGTGTGTTTCCTTCACTAAAGAGTTTAGTGAAGAGGTAGCTTGTATTAGCGGACTTCGGATGGATCATCTTCGGCACGAAGGTCATCGAAGGAAGTTCGTTCAACCTTCAAGTGGAGCCTAGTGGAGTCGTGTGGACTACAACCAGGAGCTTTAGAAGAGAAGGACACGGTCTACAAAGGTTGTAGCCATCCATCTCTTAGTATAGTTTATGATATCATAGTTAAAACCCTAATAATATAGTTTGATCCTTGGTTAGTGTTGATTAGCACCAAGAAAATTTAAAATTGCATGTGTGATGTCCATTTAAACCCTATCGTGGTCATAGTAAACACTTTCAGCTGGTTGGTATTATACCTATCGTCAGGTAGCAGTTCCTGGGTGGCATGAATACATATTAGTCCATTGACTTAACATCACTATTCATCTCGAGTGTGTTCCCACTGTACATAGATTACTACCCTACCACGGCTTAAAGGAGTCATGCAAACAGGTAGTAGTTGGGTGTAGTCCCGAAGCACTTGGAGGTAGTAACGGTTAGATAGGATTCGTCTTTCCCGGTATTGGGGGTTGATATCGCGCTGTGTTAAAAAATACATTACACAAAGTCCCTGGCCAGAGCAAGCAAGATTTACTGGTAGGTACTCTAGTAGTTTCTTAGGGTGTATTGGGCTCTACCTCGGCACGACTTATTGTGCTATTAGGGGTCTGACGGTTACCATCCCCCTAGGTCCGATATGCGAATATCTTAGACGAACAGACCGGACTGTACGGAGATTGTCACAGATAGGCTCAGTAGAAATTTGGATGAGTTTTCTCATCGGCCTTCTTATCGACAGATACCTGGGTAGCCGTTACGCACAGTTAGTGCCGCTGACGGACTTATGGTTAAACCTACTACCAGCGTACTGTCGAGTGTTTAGAGTCCCACACAGAGGGTTTCCCTGCTTCGGGCGAAACAATATAGAGGCCGTATGGTTTTACGGCAGGGTTCCAATCATATACGTGTACTGGCTGCACGGATGTTGTTCGAACGGATAATACTAGTAGGCTTTGGTTTAAACCGGATCCTAGTATTATATTATTGGATTATTATTATCTCATTGTATTCGTATTTTTCGGAATACAAATACGGGTATGTATATACGGTGAGGGCATTCTTGTAATTTCACAAGACATGCATCTAGAAGGTGACATCTCATTAATCTATATTTAGAAATAGATTAATGAGGTGGAAAATGGAGATATTTGTAGCATGGAGTGAAGCATGGCTCATGGTTTATTTTATTGGTTTAGACACACTATTCAAGCATGGTTGATATTTTCAATTGGAAAATATTGCATGCTTGAGTGAGATGAGTGTAGGAGCCATTCTTTACTTGCCTTTACCCTAGCTCATTTGTAGTTTTACTTTCTCTCTCCATTTTTCTCTCCTTCTTCCTCAAGATCTTAATCCCTCACATGAGTTGTGAACCATAGGGTCAAGTGAGATTAAATACTCCATTAGATACTCTACATTTTCTAAGCTAACTAGCTTAGCGAACTAGGTACCTTAGTTACCTTGGTTTAGAGATTGAAGCTTGAAGTATAGACTCTCGGGTGGATCATCTTCGACACGAGGAGGCTGACGATCAAGCGCGATCCGGATCTTCGAGGAGCTCAAGGAGAGGAGGAGAAGAAGACCCGAAGGACTAGAATCAAGGAGGTATAATACTATCATAGTAGTTAGAACCTCCTAATAGAATAGCTAGTTAAGGTTTCTGTTAAAATCCTAGAGTTAAAGTCGGTGTTGCATAGTATACAAAAATCGTTTTTGTAAATTCCGCTTCCCTACAAGTGTGTGGGGTGTGCGACATCGACTTATATACTTATATCGTTATATCTTGGTTATCACTGTTATTTGGTATTATGACGCACTAACGTTTAGGTTTTGTATGGCCCAGTTCCTTTACCTTTAGCGCAGGCAGATCGAGAGTACTTTAACCACCAAGCCGAGCGATGAGGAATTGTTCGTGTATTTAGAGATGTATAGTTTAGTTTATTTCCGCAGTTTTATTTCCTTGAGTGTGCCCATATTGGGACAAGTTTCGGATGTTGTTTATTAGATTTGATCCGTTTCCGCTTATGCATTTTTCTTGACTCTATTTACTATGGAAAATGGGTATGCACTAGATAGATTTTATATTTTACTGTTCTTGATATCCTATAGACAGATGTAATGTGAATGTGGAGGGATGATTCCTAGCCACAGGTAGCATGGTTGGCTTTGTCACATACCGTAGTCTGCGCATCTTGGGAAGCGGGACGTGACAGATTTGAACTAATCCGCGCCCTACGGACGACGACATAAATTAGTCTCCGTATACAATCTATGGGCAATCATAATAAACAAAACATAACACGACACGAAGTGACCTACTGGAGCAGGAGAAAGTTCTTATCGCAACACGTTAACGTAATTAACTGCAGGGGCTTGCGCCTGCAGGGAAGAGCGTCCCCACAATAAAAAATACCTCATAAACCAGGAGGAATCTGATAAAGTCTGCTATATCGGTCACATCTATCCAAACCTCCGATATACGGTGCCATAAATCAACTTGATATTTTCAGAGAAGTGGATAGATATGTCCAAATAGCATCCGCCCATAAATTCATGCTAGACGTATCAATGTCTAAGCCTAGTCTGCGGCGGTAAACAAGATGTCTGTGCTGTTGATATTCCATTGCTATATGCGTACGTAGACTTTATATTTGTACCAGTTATACTATGTGTTAGAGTACGTAGATTTGATATCCGTATCGATCATTATTATGATATGGGATAATGAAATATTTGATGGATATCGTACGAGGTGAGATTCCGTACGGGATGATATGGTGAGGATAGATGATGATGATTCTCCGGATATAACCCCATTTTACTTGACTCGTGGAGTTTTATTATTTTACCCATTTGGGAGATTTTACTGATGTTCCCCTCCGAATGACGGCGCGACAGGAGACGTCTTGCCTGAGATTCGGGGCAGATGCTATTTGGTTTTATCTGTCCACCTCTCCGAAAATGCCAAGTTGATTTATGACACCATGTATCGAAGGTTTAAACGGATGCGGTCGATGTAGCAGACTTCGTTAGATTCCCCCTCGTTCGAGGGGTTTTTGATTGTGGGGACGCTCTTCCCTGCAGGCGCAAGCCCCTGCAGTTAATTACGCTACCGCGTCGCGGTAACGACTTTCTCCTTCTCCAGATGTTCACTTCGTGTCGTGGGTGTTTGTTTTGTTTGTGGTTGCCCGTGGATTGTATACGGAGACTAATTTATTTCGTCACCCATAGGACGTGGATTAGTCCAAATCCGTATTTTCTTAGATTTGGGTTTGGGGTTTTGGTTTAAGGATACGTTAGCCATATTTGAGGCTAAGATCAACTTAAACGTTTGTTAAGGATACGTTAGTCTAATTTGAGACTAAGATCAACTTAACGGGATCGTTTAGATCCAACAAAAGAGCATTTGGGGGCTCGATTGTTCTAGTTTAGGGACATAGTGGTCCATTGTCAGTTTAGGGACATGGTGGTCCATTGCCAGTTTAGGGACATGGTGGTCCAACATTCCCATTTTGGGGACGAATATTGGTTTAAGGACCTCATAGTCCATGGGTTTAAGGACCCCACAGTCCATATTACCAGTTTAGGGACATGGTGGTCCAACATTCCCATTTTGGGGACGAATATTGGTTTAAGGACGCATTAGTCCATGAGTTTAAGGACCCAACAGTCCATATTACCAGTTTAGGGACATGGTCGTCCAACATTCCCATTTTGGGGACGAATATTGGTTTAAGGACGCATTAGTCCATGAGTTTAAGGACCTCACAGTCCGTATTACCAGTTTAGGGACATGGTGGTCCAACATTCCCATTTTGGGGACGAATATTGGTTTAAGGACGCATCAGTCCATGAGTTTAAGGACCCCACAGTCCGTATTACCAGTTTAGGGATATGGTGGTCCAACATTCCCATTTTGGGGACGAATATTGGTTTAAGGACGCATTAGTCCATGAGTTTAAGGACCCCGCCGTCCATATTACCAGTTTAGGGACATGGTGGTCCAACATTCCCATTTTGGGGACGAATATTGGTTTAAGGACGCATTAGTCCATGAGTTTAAGGACCCCACAGTCCGTATTACCAGGTTAGGGACATGGTGGTCCAACATTCCCATTTTGGGGACGAATATTGGTTTAAGGACCTCATAGTCCATGAGTTTAAGGACCCCACAGTCCGTATTACCAGTTTAGGGATATGGTGGTCCAACATTCCCATTTTGGGGACGAATATTGGTTTAAGGACCTCATAGTCCATGAGTTTAAGGACCCCATAGTCCATACCAATGTATGGTCGTCGGGACCCGTTACCTCTCTGACGACGTTGAAGGATTACAACGACAAATATCAGAGGAGTTCAGAGATGTACCCTTGAACCAGGTGTAAATTGATTTGAGAGAGCAGTTGTGCTCAGTTCAATTTAATTTGAGGACTTACGGCCAGAATTGGGTTAAGTCCATTTGAAAATGTTTAACATTTTGTTCATGATTGGCCTGTTTAGGCCTTTGATTGGGCTCTGCCTTTTTTTAATAATGCAGAGCATTTGTTTTGGTCTGTTGGACCTTTTAATCGGGCTCTACCCTTTTTCAATAATGCACTGCATTTAATAGTCTGACAGCGCGCCACGTGGCCTGTCAGGCGCTTTGCGCCGATTGAGGAGCGCAAGGCGCAAATTGATGTGGAGGTGACACGTGTCACGCTCTGGTGAGTGCAAGTCTGTTAGCGCAGTGCGCTGCGCCAGTGCGCTACGCAAGTGCGCTGCGCCAGTGCGCTGCGCAAGTGCGCTGTTGACACGTGTCGCGCTCTGCTGAGCGCAAGTCTGTTAGCGCAGTGCGCTGCGCCAGTGTGCTGCTCTAGTGCGCTGCTGACACGTGGCGCGCTCTGGTGACTTGCGCCAATCCAAGAGCGCAACAGCGCAAATCAAGAGTGCAAGGCACTGTTCAGTAGCGCAGAATGCATCTTAATCAAATTTAGATCAAGGAAACAAGTTTTTTTCTTGTTCCAAAAAGGTTCTACCTCAAATTTCAAGAACCAGTGGTTCATCAAAAGGCAATGCCTTTATATAGATCAAAAGATCTAATCAAGAAGTAAATTACTTCTGTTTTATGATTGGATCTTTTTTGATCTTTTTTCTTTTTTTATTGAAGATCTTGATCTTGTTCTTAGATCATTGATCTTTTTAGAAGAAATTCTTCTTTCTTTTCCAAAGATTTACCTTTTTTTCTCTCTCTGAGTTTCTTCTCAAAGTTTTTAGAGGAGTTCTCTGTATCTCTATCTCTGTATCTTTTAGACTTGGAGTCTAGGGGCCTTTATATAGGGCCAATTAGTTTGTTAGGTTAGTTACAGAGATCTTTCTCTGATTGATTTGGGGATATTTCCCCACCGTTGGATCTTTGATCCTAAGGCCTCTGTTTTACAGAAGACAATCTTCTTTTAACAAGATTAAAAAGATCTTTCTAGAATTTTAATTCTGATTAAATAATTTATTATTTAAGTTTTAGTGTTGGCACAGTTGGCGCAAGTGCACCTGCGCTTGACACGTGTCGCGCAGCGCAACTGCGCTGACACGTGTCGTGCAGCGCAGAGCGCAGCGCAACTGCGCTAGCGCAACTGCGCTGACACGTGTCGTGCAGCGCAGAGCGCAAATCATCTGAAGCGTTGCTTCCTTTATTTTAAAATTTAAATTTTAAAACAGAGTCTTGCTCTGATTGGGGGAAACGGAAGCGTTGCTTCATTTCCCGCCTTGGAATTTGAACAGAGCTTTGCTCTGATTGGGAGAAACAACCGATATGTCGGTATTACCCACTTTCTAAAAACAACAATTCATTTAATATTTTTTTTAAAAGTGAAAATGAAAGGATGTGCTACTTGGATTTTAAAAGGGTATATATGTGTGTTTTTAGAAAATATCATAACCTCCTTATTTTCAAACAACGTTTCGTTCTACTTTAAAAATATATAAGTGAGAATATTAGAATGAATTACCTATTTACTGTTCTTTTACGCATGCTTACTTTACATGTCATTCGCCCGCGCTTTATTTAGCTTATTCGTTATACTACGCTTTATGATTTCCGCTATGCTTTATATATTGTTGATGTTACACCTCAGTGGTATGAGACACTGATATATGTATGTGTGTGTGTGTGTGTGTGTGTATGTATGATATATCGCTACACTTATATTACTGGCTTACGGTATGATATGTTACTCGTCTGTGTTATACCTAGTTCACACAGACTAAAAGGGTACGAGTTTGACGAGATTTATATTACTATGGATATGATATAATATGATATCAATCCTAAAAGATTGAATATATATAAAGGAATAAAATAAATTAAAGATGATTCGGAAACGGTGGATATAGCCAGGGATCCATAAGATGTGTGTGTGTGTGTGTGTGTGTGCGTGATCAATCCATGAGGGATTGAGGCAGGAAGAGACACGATATCGCCATGTGATATATGTGTGATCAATTCATGAGTGATTGAGGGTAGTTGACACGTGATATCTCTACAGATATTATATATATGTGTGGGATCGATATAGATGCCCGGTACTGATGAGATATATTATGCTCTATATAGTAGCCGGACAGAACTGGTTCACGACACAATACCTGAATATTATTTTCATACATCGATATAGTCTAAAGAGATTTTCAAAGGAGCTATAGTCTCACTATTTTCTACGTGTCTAGGATCGACACAAACTTTTACAAAAGAAAACTCCTTTTTAAATAAATCATTTCCAAAAGGCGGGACATATACTTTAAACGAGATGCATATCTTTCTTCACAAAACAACGCCCGCTACATGTACCGCTATATATATCACACCGCTATTTTGAAAGGATTTCATATACATATATTTTTCGGCTACTTTATATGATTGCATATGGATGGGTGTTACATATACATATTATAGCCTTGATTGTGTTTTGGTTGGTCGTGTGCTGTAGATATTGCACTACGGCTACGGTGATCATGATTTGACACCGTTATATATATATACTATAGATATTGCACTACGGCTACGGTGATCATGATTTGACACCGTTATATATATATATATATATATATATATATATATATATATGTATGTATGTATGTATGTATGTATGTATGTATATGTGTATGTATGTATGTATATATATATGTATGTATGTATGTATGTATATATGTATGTATATGTATGTATGTATATATATATGTATATGTATGTATGTATATGTATATGTATATGTATATATATGTATATGTAGATGTATATATATATATATGTATATGTGTATATGTATATATATATATATGTATATGTGTATATATATATGTGTGTGTGTGTGTGTGTGTGTGTGTGTGTGTATGCAGTGAGTTATCGACGATTGTTGATTATTAGCATTTCATTTCGCAGTATTGTATTTACTTCCTGGACTCACATGTTGTCAGATGTTTGAGGTTACATTGCGCCCATACCGGGCCAGATACCGATTACTTGATGTTGAAACGATAACCACACAAAAATTCATATTTTACATGTTAGGATAGAGATACACGGGTTGTACATGAGAGCTTACTATCATTGTTATTTCATCGCTCAAACTCTAGTTTCGACGTGTGCTTATTTACCCTCCTTGATGTACACATTTATCATGATTATTTGTTTCACCGCTTATCCATGCGACTTCTAACTTGTTATATATTTCTACTCACGAGTTGGCAACTCACTCCCGTTGTGCCATAATTCTTTGCAGGTTTGACCGCTTGGATCCGTAGCAGCTGTTTGGGCACGTTCTATCTTTTGGATGTGGTCGCGCATATTGAGTTGGTGGGTTTCTTTTTGTATAGTTTTTTGCGTTGTACCTATTTGTATATAGATGTACTCCATTAAAGACCAAGTCTAGTTTTTTCGAGACCTTAGAGTTGTGTATTTTGTTGTTATCAGGCTCATGTGGAGTCGACTTGATATATTTTTATGTTGTTTACTTTTCGCTTATTGATCCTTCGCTGTTTGGCGTCGTATATTACTGTGTGGTTGTGATTCTGCCGTTTGGGCGTTGATTTAGCTCCCGTATGTGGGGAAGCATGTTATATACTTATCATTGTATCGGTTTTGTTCAAAATTTACAAAGGAGGCGCTGTCCGTTTTCCAAAAAATCTTTCGAAACAAGCTTTACTTTTTATAAAAACTTTTCTAAATCTTCATCTCTACCTATTATTATCTATTTTCTTATTTATATGGATTAGATTTCTGGTTTTGGATTACATAGGTTACGATGGGGTCCACTTAACTTCATGTAATTCTTATGCCGGTCATGTGCCCTTTTTTAGGTCATGACAGACTAGCTTGAGATGTCGGTGAATAGATTTATATCTACGGGGTAAGTTGGTTGGATGGCGTATAGCACCCCTGCAACCAATTAACTAGAATATTTATACTATATACCTAAGCTATAGTGTTATGTTAGAAAACTTAATCTATAACTAAGTTAGTATATAGTTTGTATCTAGTAGACTATATGTATGTATGAATATATATATTTATATATGATTATTGTTATATGCGTATGCGACTATCGGTCCGTACGATATTGATTGGATATTTTATGGATATAGAGGATAGTTTGCCGAATACGGACGAGATTTATTTAGACTCGCAGAGTCATGCATTTATCCCAATTGGGACATTGTGATTGCTTGAGCTATACTCTTTTAAAAACCAACGATTCGTTTTCCACTTTTAAATGATAATTGTAAGGATGCACTGCTAATTTTAAACGAGTATCTATTTTAAATATACTGCAGCTTCTTTATTTGCAAAACAACGTTTCGTTCTATTTTAAACCATAACGGTATAGCTCATAATAGTTAGCTATATTTAATGATTGTTCACGTTACAATTAGGTTACTCTTTATACGCTCGTGATTCGATTACCTATTATATATGCTAGTTGCGTTGCTATTCTCGTATGAATACACTGATAGAACACTGCACAACTACCAATGATTTCTTTGTTGCACAAATCACAAACGCGCATGTTACATTACACCTCATTGGTACTGCCATGACACTGTAGGATTGCCACGCTTGATAGCACCGATGTTATTATATGAATTCGATGATTGACATATCCGTGTGATTAATCATCAACTAACGTAAATGCATGACGCATTGTTGATGATTGTGATAGCGATATTCGAACACTTTTGATAGAACACTTGTACAATTACTAATAATTGCCATGTGACATAAGCACAGACGTATATGCTACACTACACATCATTAGTATCGCTATGATACAGTAGAAACTGCCATGCTTACTCGTATTCTAGATATCCATGATAGATGCGATGATACCTATCATGATTTTGATATATGAATACCATCGTTATGGATATTCGTATATGATTGTTGCCAATATGTCAAAGATGATATATGTGTTATGTTTTTATGAACTTGAGATGAATTATATATGTATTTTTCAGAACATGATATTTTCCATGCATTTGAGAAGCCGCGGTGTGATTATAAAACTTGTGAATGTTTTAAAATGTGGTTTTCTCTTGATATGGTAATTTGGTATCCACCATGAGTTTCTTGTTTTGATGATATAAGTATTATCCGAATCGAGAGAAGGGTTAACCGATTATGGATACATGGTGGACCCAGTACGACACCGAGGGGTAGGAAGTCCGTAGGGAGGTACGGAGAGCCCAGCGAGGTGAATCGATACTGGAGATAATATTGGGCACGGCGGATATCCGGAGGATTCCGATCGGTGCGAGATCATGGACACAGTGGATTTGGTCAGGGATTCCATTGATAGAGAGGACTGATCTAAGAAACAGTACCTAAGAAAACACCTGAGATTTACGTGTTGATGATTGGCACGGTTTTCTGATAATTTTATTGGTGATGTGTTTCCTTTTTGCACGATCTGATTATGATGCGCTTTATTGATGTGATGTATTATATGTGAGAGATCGATATGGATACCTTGCACAGATTGAGATGGTTGAAGCTATATTGTAACCGAACATGACTGATCCTAGAGACAGTACCTGAAATACTAATTTCATATATCGATGTATATTAAGAGGTTTTCAAAGGAGCTATAGTCTCCCTATTTCCATGTGTCAAGGACGACACAAGAAACCTTCAAACAAAAACCCTCTTTAAATCATTTTCAAAAATCGAGACGTATACTTTAAACAAATTGCATACATCGCTTATAAAATCAACGTCCGTCTTTTGTGCCTGATATACAAATCTTATAGCTATTTTGAAACAATTTACATACATACATCTTCAGGTACTTTATAGGCTTATACATGGATGCATGATATATATATATATATATATATATATATATATATATATATATATCCATAATTACGCGATCCATATAATTACGTGATCCATTGGTATGTGCTTATAGTACTTGTGCATTATACATACATTGGTACATGATATGATAGTACAATATTTTATGACTGTTGGCACCCCCGCTAGGTTTTGGCAAGTATCAAGTATGGAATTTTGAAAAATCTAGGGTGCCGAGTGAGTTCGACTAAGGATCTAATTAGAGAATTAGGGTTTTAAAGCATGTAAACAACTTTACACTAAGTGAAATAGGAATACAACCTTTGTAGACCGATCCTTCACTTCTAAAGCTCCGTGTAGTAGTCCCTTAGCTTCACGTAGTAGTCTCCCGGACTCTCCTTAGGCTCCACTAGGCGAAAGAAACGAGCTTGCTCAAAGATCGAGACCGAAAATGATCTACCTTGAGAAATCTCTAACTCAAGTTACCTCTTCACTAATTGAGGAATTGGTGAAGTAAATAATCTGTACTAAATAGCTAGTTTGGTATAAATTGGTGAAATAGGAATTTTGCTCACTTTAGAATTATTTTTCTTTCTTTCTTTTCTTCACTCAAGAAAACCTAGTGAGCTCAAATGAGATGAATAAGAAGACGAAGTGATCAACCATGGGTGAAAAAATATCTCCAAGATATTTGTAGAGACTTAACCATGGCTAAACATAATGGTTGGGTTAATAAATATCTAGTGTTAAACAAAATTAGTGGACTAAGTCAAGGATTACACATGCTTCTACAGGCATCCAAACCAAGCGATTTTCCACCTAATTTTGTTTATCCCTAAATAAATAATCACCTTAATTATCTTAAGTATGGTATGAGTCTCATACACCCATGAGCAATGTATCATCAAGCATGACACATATATAAATACATTAATATATATCACATATATATTTAAATGTATTTATAGAAAACAATTTCTTAAGTGAGCTAATATTAGTTAATATATATTAATATATCAAATATATAATTATATATTAAATTATTAAATCAACACTTGATTTAATAATCCGGCTATATCACATACAACCGACTAATATCATATAATAAATTATTGAATCAACACTTGACTCAATAATCCGGTTATATCACATATAACTTATATCGCGAGATTAGAATACTGTATCACATACACGTATCAATCTCGGTCCCGCACATATCACATATGTGCCCTACTTAGTTTCTCTTGAGCCATGAAACCTCTGTGTAGGACTCTAAAATCTCGTCAATACGCCAGCAGTAGGTGATGATCATATCAGTCACCCACAAGCCGTCAGCGGTACTAGCTGGACGTAACGGCTACCCGGGTATTAAGAAATCAGAAGATTAACAAGCAATCTTGTTCATACTCCCGTGAATCCAATAAGTAACACTACCATACAGTCCGGTCTCTTCGTCCGATATATCGCATATCGAGTCTTGAGGTGGTAAACGTCAGACCCTAATAACTTGATAAGTCATACCAATGTGAGGCTCATAACGGGTCAAGAAACTACTGATAACACTTACTAGTAAATCTCATTATTAGCCCTGGCCAGGGACTTCCTGTTATGGCCAATCAAGCACAACGCAACATCAACCATAAATACCGAGAGAGACGAAACCCTTCCTGTCGCTCATTGCCTCCATGTGACTCGGGACTGTACCCAAAAACCACCTGTTTGCATGCTATCTTGAACGTGGTAGGGTGGAAATCAAAGCACAGTGGGAATCACACAAGACTCTATGACGATCTCGGGTCTACAGACTAACATGTACCAATGTCACCAGAGAACTGCTATCTGACATTAGGTATAATACCATCTAGGAGTTCTTGGCGAGTCCTCTTCAGTGTACCCAGTCTCTACCGAGCACCCATATACAATTTTTGATGTCAAACACCAACGGATGTGGGATCATCCATCGTCCATCATATGGGTCAAGAAACGTATACGCTAGTCTACTATGGAATATCGATACCCTGTCTCGATACACCCACGATTAGGAACAATTAAAGGTTGAACTTGTGAACTATCCTGGCCCTACTAGTATGATCTGCATCATAATCCTGGTAGTCAAGTACATATCCTAAGGGCTTTACCAACATGTGATAGCAAGACAGTATAACAATACTAGTTTACATGTTAAGATAAAGAGTAACCAGATAGCATACTATCATATCGAGCAAGAAAGTCCTCCCTATATATGTCCAAGCATCCATTATAATATACAATCATGTACAATAATGGCCTCTAGGGCATACATACAACTAACAATCTCCCACTTGCACTAAGGCCAGTTGTTATAGTATCTCATACCCAACATCCCAAAATCTCTCAAATTGTATATGAGATATGGCCTTCATGAGTGGATCCGCCGTGTTATTCTTCGTCTCAACTCTCCCGATCTCGATCGCCCGAAGATCAACCATCTCCCTGATCAGGTGATACTACCTAAGAATATGTCTGGATCATTTATGGGACCGGAGTTCCTAGGAGAAAACCACAGTTCTATTGTCATCACAATAGTAGGAACCTCATCAAGTTCATCTTATGAACATCTTCATCCAGACAGCCTCTTTGATAGTATCGTTGGTAGAGATGTATTCAGCTATTATCGTCGAGTCTGCTACGGTATCTAGCTTAGAACTCTTCCAACATACCGTCCCTCCACTGAGGGTAAAGACAAAACTAGAGACTGTCTGACAGTCGACCTTTGTCACGACCCGAAGGTACGAAACGCGACTGGCACTTAAATTACGAAACGTCGAGAGGCATAACGTAATCTAAGTAAGCCAAAACCCAGAAATCTAAACCATTTTTAATAAAAAGAATGAAGAAAAACTTGTTTTAAAGCAAGTGGTTTTAACAAAATAAGTGGAATTAAACATTTAAAAGCAACACCATATTTTCCCGAAAATTTTGGCAGAGTCTCCTTTGTAAATACTGGCCTCAAATGGGTACAAACATGCATATACATAAGTGATGAATAAAGGCATCCCCAAGAGGAAGCTAGCTCTTTGCCAATTGGCAGAAACAACCATACAAGCAATATAATATACAACGCCGAAGAGCGAGGATCAAAACTCTGAAAGAGAACCAACATCCTCAAGAAAATCAGAGAAGAACCATAATAATACAAGCGTGCGACTCTAAGGTCGAAAGAATATATAACTGGTCTTCTAAGTCTATCAAATACACAAGTCTGGTTGATGGAGTTTACTAGTTACAACTGAAATAAATAAAGTACGACGGTGGTCACGATGCGAGTGAACCCATCCACCAAAACAATCACCCGGAAGAAAGCAGTGCCAGCAAGTCGCAATGAAACCTTTACGGCAAAACCTGCAAGAAACTGTGGCACAACGGGGGTGAGTTGCCAACTCGTGAGTAGAAAATATCACCGAGAAAAAATCGCATGTATGACTCTCTCCTAGGTCATACAATAAAACTATGCAATACTACAACAAGGGTAACAGTATATCATAAGAGTGATATCAAAATACTCGTGTTCGTGTCAAGATTAATAATATATATCGATGCGTGACATGTAATAATGCACCATCCAACGTGTGTCCAGCAACGACACATAAATCATGATAAAACCCGAGTGCCCAGTATCGACACTCAAAACATCACGAAGTCTGTGTCCAACAGCGACACATAATCCTCAAATCTCGGGCTCCGTCAGTCCGGATCGGCCCATGAGCTCCGTCAGTCCGGATCGGCCCATATATCCATCCCTCTCATAACTCCGAACGTATCCTCCGGATATCCGTCGAGTTTCCATACAATCACCAGTAGGTAGTGCTCACCTGCCAGGCTCATCGTCATCCCCACAAAATCACTCTCGCCCTGGGGTACCTCACCGGGTCCATCATGTACCTGCAGACGGTTCATCCTCCTCCTCGAATCGGGTTTCGAAAACCAACTCAGAACCGAAAAAACATCATGGTGGACACTACTCATCATATCAAGGAAAACTGCATCTTTCTCTTTTAAAATAATCATAGGTTTATAAAAATTCACATGCGGTTTCCCGAATCCAAAAGTCTCATGAAAGATCCAAAATCTCAAAATTATGAGTCAGTGAACAGTGAATATCGACATAAAGCCCCACGATATTGTATATCAGAATGAATGTATAAATGCATGAAAATATCTCAGTAAGAAATGCAATATCTAAACTAGCATATGGAAGCAAGCGTACTAGTACTATATTGAAACTACCAGCTAGCAATTTATACAAATGAAGTAATGTTTTCTAATGTGTACGTGACATGGAAATTACCGATAATGATGTGTGTGAGCCGACAAATAAGTGTACGTGGAGCATACGCATCATCGGTAATGGTGCTGGTGTCCTGACAATAGGGGTTCATAATAACTAAAGAAACACATTTATAAGCATGCAATGCGATGAGAACAACATGAATATATAGAAAGATATAGTAACCGCAACATTTAAGAATATACCTTTCCAAAATACTATTCATACAGTTCTTGGTGTTTGAAATAGCACGAATCGTGGTTTTAGAAAAATAGGGCCTACGGGGTCTTTAAGAAAAGATACCTTTTTTAAAAAAACCGTAGTATCCCTCGGCCTGTCTTTAAAAATAATCATGATTCGTTAGTTTTGAAAATAAGTATGACTCGAGCCCAATTGAAAGGGTAAGGAAAACTACATAAAGTCCGAGTCGTTATCTCTAGTAGTCGGCGATCCCGCCTCAATAGCGTCACGTACGGTAAAATATATAGTACGACATCCTCGAGTCAAGAGTGGGGATAAATCATCATATCTATATCTCGTACGGTAAAATCCATCATACGCATCCCAAAATCGGGGTACGGGTCAAATATCACATATACCTCATTATCTATATAGTATCATTATCGATAAATCAAGAATTAGGGGTACCGTTCTAAAATCTAGTACATTCCCATATCATAAAACATATATCCTCGTGTGTATGAAACACATCGTCCAACGATCCGCTATAATATCATGTCGTATATCACAATCTCACGGCATCATGCCTGATCATATCGTAAACAGAATCGTGTACAAAAACCAAAACGGCATACGCACCGCACATAAGTTAAAACCTATGGTCTACGCATGCAAGAATACCCAAACAACTCCCGATATCGATGTACAAACGTTAAGTGACCGAGACAAGACACAATATCCAAAGTTCAATTCATTTAAAAGTCACAAATAAAAATAGCAACACAAGAAAAAGGTTCCAGATTTTTGGTTGGGTGAAATTAGGATAAACAAGCAATACAGTACGTCATTCTACTTAAGTCACCCACTCCATCAACCAAGGTCAATCTACGCGACGAAAGCTCGGGTCTAATACCCCCCTTGACTAAGTCTAAGTTCCGTAAGATCAAGCCTAGGTTCCGAATATATATATATATATACGCACTAGACTCCGCATAGTCAAACCTAGACTCGAACCAAGGTTAAACATAGCGCTCTGATACCAACTTTGTCACGACCCGAAGGTACAGAACGCGACTGGCACTTAAATTATGAAACGTCGAGAGGCGTAACATAATCTAAGTAAGCCAAAGCCCAGAAATCTAAACCATTTTTAATAAAAAGAGTGAAGGAAAACTTGTTTTAAAACAAGTAGTTTTAACAAAATAAGTGGAATTAAATATTTAAAAGCAACATCATATTTTCCTGAAAATTTCGACAGAGTCTCCTTTGTAAATACTGGTCCCAAACGGGTACAAACATGCATATACATAAGTGATGAATAAAGGCATCCCCAAGCGGGAGCTAGATCTTCGCCAATTGGCGGAAACAACCACGCAAGCAATATAATATTCAACGCCGAAGGGCAAGGATCAAAACACTGAAAGAGAACCAACATCCTCAAGAAAATCAGAGAAAAACCATAATAATACAAGCGCGCGACTCTAAGGTCGAAAGAATATACAACTGGTCTTCTAAGTCTATCAAATACACAAGTCTGATTGATGGAGTTTACTAGATACAACTGAAATAAATAAAGTACGACGGTGGTCACGATGAGAGTGAACCCACCTACCAAAGAAATCATCCAGAAGAAAGCAGTGCCAGCAAGCTGTAATGAAACCTGTACGGTCAAACCTGCAAGAAACTGTGCCACAATGGGGGTGAGTTGCCAACTCGTGAGTAGAAAACATCACTGAGAAGAAATTGCAAGTATGACTCTCTCCTAGGTCATACAATAAAACTATACAGTACTACAACAAGGGTAACAGTATATCATAAGTGTGATATCAAAGTACTCGTGTCCGTGTCAAGAGTAATAATATATATCGATGCGTGACATGTAATAATGCACCATCCAACGTGTGTCCAGCAACGACACACAAATCATGATAAAACCCGAGTGCTCAGTATCAACACTCAAAACATCACGAAGTTCGTGTCCAACGGCGACACATAATCCTCAAATCTCGGGCTCCGTCAGTCCGGATCGGCCCATGGGCTCTCCAGCGCGGCACGAAGCCGCTGACGCTGAGTAGGCTCCTATGCCGCCCATATATCCATCTCTCTCATAACTCCGAACGGTATCCTTCGGATATCCGTCGAGTTTCCATACAATCACCGGTAGGTAGTACTCCCCTGCCAGGCTCATCGTCATCCCCACAAAATCACTCTCGCTCCGGGGTACCTCACCGGGTTCACCATGTACCCGCAGATGGTTCATCCTCCTCCTCGAATCGGGTCTCGATAACCAACTCAGAACTAAGAAAACATCATGGTGGACGCTACCCATCATATCAAAGAAAACCACATCTTTCACTTTTAAAATAATCATAGGTTTATAAAAATTCACATGCAGTTTCCCGAATCCAAAAATCTCATGAAAGATCCGAAATCTCGAAATCACGAGTCAGTGAACAGTGAATATCGGCATAAAGCCCCACGATATTGCATATCAGAATGAATGTATAAATGCATGAAAATATCTCAGTAAGAAATGCAATATCTAAACTAGCATATGAAAGCAAGCATACTAATACTATGTTGAAACTACCAGCTAGCAATTTATACAAATGAAGTAATGTTTTCTAATGTGTACGTGACATGTAAATTACCGATAATGATGTGTGTGAGCCGGCAAGCAAGTGTATGTGGAGCATACACATCATCGGTAATGGTGTTGTTGTCATGACAACAGGGGTTCATAATAACTAAAGAAACACATTTATAAACATGCAATGCGATGAGAACAGCATGAATATACAGAAAGATGTAGTAACCGCAACATTTAAGAATATACCTTTCCAAAATACGAGTCATACAGTTCTTGGTGTTTGAAATAGCACGAATCGTAGTTTTAGAAAAATAGGGGCTACGGGGTCTTTAAGAAAAGATACGTCCTTTGAAAAATCCGTAGTATCTCTCGGCCTTTCTTTAAAAATAATCACGATTCGTTAGTTTTGAAAATAAGTATTGACTCGAGCCCAGTCGAAAGGGTATGGAAAACTACCTAAAGTCTGAGTCGATATCTCTAGTAGTCGGCGATCCCGCCTCAATAGCGTCACGTACGGTAAAATACATAGTACGACATCCTCGAATCAAGAGTGCAGATCAATCATCATATCTATATCTCGTACGGTAAAATCCATCGTACGGCATCCCAAAATCGGGGTACGGGTCAAATATCACATATACCTCATTATCCATATAGTATCATTATCGATAAATCAAGAATTAGGGGTACCGTTCTAAAATATAGTGCATTCCCATATCATCAACATTTATTCTCGTGTGTATGAAAACACATCGCCCAACGATCCGCTATAATATCATGTCATATATCATATCACGACCCAATCACATATCACAATCTCACGGCATCATGCCTGATCATATCGGCTGATTTCCAAGTATCATATACTGGGCTCATCATCCGTGTATACGTATACACACACACACACACACCCCAACACACACACACACACACACACACACACACACACACACATAACATATACACGCAATATCATATCACGTGTATGTGTGTCGACCTTTACTTTAGGGTTTCGCGACTAAGAAACTAAACCAAAAACACTTTCCTCCAATTACCCTAAATCCAACATGTGGTCTCCTAAAGCCTTTCTTGCTAAGTATACACGTCTCACAATAACATATATGTATATTTATCATAACGCATCATATCCTACGAAATTGCGGGGGTGCTATACGCCATCCACCCGACTTCCCCAGTAGATATATATTTACTCACCTTGATTCTTGCTTGCCGAAATCGATTACGCCACGCTCTTCCTTGTTGTTCAAAATCCATATGAAGGTGCCTATACATATAAACACATAGTATCGTAAACAGAATCGCGTACGAAAACCGAAATGGCATACGCACCGCACATAGGTTAAAACTTATGGTCTACGCATGCAAGAATACCCAAACAACTCCCGATATCGACATACAAACGTCAAGTGACCGAGACAAGACACAATATCCAAAGTTCAAGTCATTTAAAAGTCATAAATCAAAACAGCAACACATGAAAAAGGTTCCAGATTTTTGGTCAGGTGAAATTAGGCTAAACAAGCAATACAGCGGGGTAGTATATGAGGTATGTAAGCTACAGAACCAATTCCAACACCAAATACCACAGATGACCCGGCGACATTACCTGAATTTCTGGCCTGGCCGGCCTGGGTTGCATAGATTAGGTTCGTATTTCCAGGGTGGTCTTCTAGTGTTAGATCTAGGTCATTAGGGTTGCTAGTTTTTCCTGTAAAGATTCCAGGTCATTACAGATTCCCTGTAGGCACACAATGTTCACAAACCGACACGAAAAGTCTCTAAAGTCCAAGTCTTGGGGTTTTATTCTTAGTTTTGTTCTATAAGATTAACACTACCGGGGTTTAGGGTCACTACTAAATCTCAATTGTACTACTTCAATTCAAATCAAACCCTAACCTCAACTTGGAATTTTCAAAGGTCACTAAACCTCACTTAATCACTTCTAAACTAAAATAGAAGTTAAAGTAAATCAGTTACTACACTAATGGTGAAAGAAATACCTTATTTGGCAACTCAAGAATTTTCTTGAGTTGCCCCAAGTGCTCAAAATCCTAACTTGCTTAGTCCACCATGTTTGTAGTGAGCTTGTGCTTAATTTTAATGAAAGGGATACATGGTTTTGATGTGGATTTGGAGTTGATGTGAGGAGGTAGAGCAGGTGGAGGGAGAGGGCAGCCATGGTGAGGGAAAGGAGAAGAAAAATGATGAAGTAGTGAACAATGAAGTGGAGGCTAAGGTCAAAGACAACCCCCCTCACTCTCTCTCTTGCCTATACCTCCTTTCTTTATTCTTTTCTTTTAAATTTCAAATTCAAAAACAATAAAAACCCAAGTAATAAAAGAATGAAGCATGGTTTTCAAACAATTAATAAAATGTAACAAGTATTATGCAACATATCATGTTGCATGTCATTCACATATCATACTTAAAGAAAAATTAGTAAACACTAATCGAGTTTAGTAATAACCCATACACAATTAATTGTATACTAAATTGTAAATTCCCCAATCTTCATACATTCTTTTAAAATCAATAATTAATATAAATTTCCTATTTCCCAATTTATCAGTATATCATTATACCATATCATTAAACTAATCTCCATATTTTAAATATTCATAATATTTATTACATAAATTGTTTATCTTCTCAAAAATAATATTTTATTTTTCTGAAATGTTACAACCTTATCACTCTGGAAGCTCGAATCAGTAAAGGACTCCATCTGGAGTTCACCGTTACCATACACCAAGAACATTTCTTTAGTCCTTCTCAAGTACTTAAGAATGTTTTTCACAGCTGTCCAGTGATTCTTCCAGGATGTAAGAGGAATCACCCAAATCCTTCATGGAGAACCTTTATGGTAAGAAGAGCTTGACCGAGTGTAGCATAGGAACATCATTTCCTATTAAGAGTATGCCATCCACGTACAATATGAGGAAGACAATCTTACTCTCTATAACCTTTTTGTATATACAAGGTTCATCTACGTTTTTGATGAAGTCAAACTCTTTGACTGCCACATCAAAATAGATGTTCCAACTCTGCGATGCCTGCTTTAATCCGTAGATTGATTTAAGCAGCTTGCACATCTTTCCGCTGCTCCCACCATCTATGAAGACCTCTGGCAGTGTCATGTACTCGCTCTCTTCTAAATCACCATTTAGAAAAGCGGTCTTGACGTCCAATTGCCAGATTTCATAGTCATGGTATGCAGCAATGGCAAGTAGGATCCTGATGGACTTAAGCATAGCCACTGGAGAAAAGGTTTCATCATAATCCACACCTGGTCGTTGACGAAAACCTTTTGCTACAAGTCTATGTTTGAAAGTCTCAAATTTTCCATCTACACCGAGAATCTTCTCAAGATCAACTTTCTCCCAATGGGTTTTACCCCTTCAGGAGCAACTTCCAAAGTCTATACTTTGTTGGTGTACTTGGATTCCATCTCAGATCGCATTGCATCCAGCCATTTCACAGAGTCCCTACTTGTGATGGCCTGCTCGAAACTAGTTGGGTCATCATCTTCCATGATACAATCCTCGCTCCCACCGTCAATGAAAAAACCGTAGTATCTCTCAGATGGATGAGAAACCCTACTAGATCAGCGGAGAGGCTGAGGTTCGTTGGAGACCATCGAATACTCCGGTTCTACCAAATCATCAGCTGTAGTTTGTGTAGCAGGAACTTCTTCCAGTTCTACCTCATGACCACTAATTTCTTTCACAAAAAAATCTTTTTCTAAAAAGGTGGCATTCCGAGAAATAAAACACCTTTTGTTTCTCAGTGTGGTAGAAGATATAACCTCGCGAATATTTGGGATATCCAATAAACTTACACAAAACTGACCTTGCCTCGAGCTTGTCCGGATTTTGCTTTTTGAAATGGGCCGGACAATCCCATATCTTAACTCGTTTAAGAGATTTTCTCTTCCCATTCCATATCTCATATGGAGTGGTAGGCACTGATTTGGTCGGGACTTGATTCAATAGGTATGCTGCTGTCTCAAGCGCATAACCCCAAAAGGAAATAAGTAACTCAGCGATACTCATCATAGAGTGTACCATATCTAATAGGGTGCGATTCCTCCGCTCTGATACACCGTTGTGCTATGGTGTATACGGAGGAATAAGCTGAGAGAGAATTCCATTCTCTTTTAAATAATCCAGGAATTCTGTGCTTAAGTATTCTCCTCCTCAATCAGATCGAAGGATTTTAATACTTTTACCCGTCTGGTTCTCAACTTCATAGTTATATTCTTTGAATTTCTCAAAAGCTTCAAACTTGTGTTTCAACAGGAACACATGTCCGAATCTTGAGAGATCGTCAGTGAATGTAATGAAGTACGAGGAACCATTCCTGGCATGTGTAGACATAGGACTGCATACATCACTATGTATTAGTCCCAAAAATTCTGTAGCTCTTTCTCCGTGTCCAGTAAACGGAGTTTTAGTCATTTTACCTTTGAGATATGACTGGAAAATTTCATATGATGTAAATTCAAACTGATTCAAATATCTATTTTTATGCAACTTAGCTAGTCGTGTTGCATTGATATGACCTAGTCTACAATGCCACAAGAAAGATTCGTTCATTTCTGAACTTTTCCTCTTATGTGTGTTCTGTACGTTAAGAACTGTGTTTTGATTCAGAACGTATAAACCGTTACATAATGTACCAAACCCAATCAACACTTGATTTAGGAAAATGTTCATAACATTATTCTCTACTACAAAATTATATTATTCTTTATCTAATAAAGAAACTGATATTAAATTGCATATAATAGAGGGTATATAATAGCAGTCGTTCAAGATCAATGTATTCCCATTTAGTAATACAAGGTGATATTCACCAACTGCTTTGGCTGCAACACTTGCACCATTCCCTACTTTTAGAGAATGATCACATTTTCCCAGTTCTCTACCTTTCTTTAGCCCATGTAACATATTACATATGTTGGATCCCAATCCGGTATCTAATACCCAGGACGTAGAGTGCGCTGAGAAACAGTTCTCGGTGACAAATACACCCGAAGAAGATGCATCAACATACTCATTCCTCATTTGGGTCGCGTGGGAATCCAGATATTCCCTTATTTCTTGCTCAGACTTATAACAATTATAAGATAGAGCGGAACAACGTTCCCCAGCTCAGTATAACAAGCGGGTTCGGTCAATACATCAATATTATTATCTTGATTAAGGCGTGGCATGGTCGCTACCTAGAGAGAGAGAAGAAAATGCTTAGCGTATGCTCTTGCAAGATTAGATTGGTTATTATATTATCCAATCAGGATAGCTCCCACTGTTTTTATCAAATCTTCCTTCAAACTCTAAAAGGTAAGACTAGCCGGAATTAATTACACCCTACAAGTTTGCCAATCTTTCGGCCAGACCAGTGTCGGTACTTTGAGGGTGGTTCCCCGTACTTTCGTATGGACCTAATTAAAATAAATCTCGTTTTCCCAGAGGCATAACCCCGTTGACACCTTTCTAATCACCTACTTGATCGGCTAATTATAAAGTGCAAAACTCTTTCAGGAGCAACTCTTACTCGCAGTGGGTATCGGGATCCAACTATCTCATAGAAGGTATGCAATCTCATTGCAAATTTCAACACTTAAAATTCCCGATAATGTTTTGCCCCTAGCGTCCTATGACCTTGACACAGGCCAACAAACCATAGTTCGCTAGTCAAGTTCAACCCGTACATTTCATGATTGAATTAAACCCACCCGCACGACCCTTGATGCAGGACAAAAAAGTCGCACGACTGCCCTAATCCAATCGCATCATATGCAACAGATAAGCATTAATTAGCTATCGCATACTCCGCCTTGATGCAGGCTAACAAACGTAGCACGAATACTAAATAGTATTTATCTGAAATGAAGGAGGGCTACGATAAGTTTTTAAGAAAACCTTTTGCGTAATGAACTTGATATCGTTGTAGAATCGAGTGATTTGTAAAGGAGTGGTTTAAGCTCCGCTTTTAAAATCGAGTTTTTCAAAAATAAACCGAGTGGGTGAAGCATATGCTAGCTTTTGCTAAAGAGGTCATTCCCGGTGAAGGGATCTCGGCTTTTTCCTCATCGAATGAGGTGAGGGATATTCATAAAGGAATACCGCTATGCAAAGCAAGAACTAGAGCTACCAGTTTTGAAAATTTGATTCCACAACATCATTGGGTTTCTTTCATTTTCATTAATCTCATTAATGAAGTCCCATCATTTATGCTTCCTAAGCATCACAGATAAAGAAACGAAAATATAACGAACGCTTATACCATCCGCATTCGCCACGGGGTCTTATCATGCACCGTTAGGTTAGTTAACTAACAGCAGAGCGGGGGCAGGACTAGCGCGGATGCAAAACATAAGCAACATTTATTATATATCATATATATAATATAAAGCATTCGTCTCACGCAGTTATATGATCTCATCACAGAACGTTGAAGCAGAAGTTAACATATGAAATATTGGATAAACTAGGAGGTCCGTGTTTTATATCAGGCCTGTAAAAAAACACGGATTCCATGGTCATGATGAATAGCCAAACCCACATCCCTAGACCCCTATGAGAGCGGCAAGAAACCCTACCAATTTTAGAGTTAGGAGATCTGGACTCGACTCCTCGAGATGGTCTCCCACTGGACTCTAGAACCCGGTTACTTGTGCTTTCCGCCTTGGATCTATCCTAATGCGGAAAAGTAAATAATATACATCAATGGTGACATCATCCTCAACCTGGAAATGTCCCAATAAAAGAATATTACATACAAGTTTTTACATGAATGAAAATAAAAAAACTCTCATCTCACGCAAAAACCTCCGGCTATTCAAACACGACGATCTAATATAACATATCACAGCAACACATATTATCACAAGTTATCAACGTAAGTAAATATGTGTATCCCAATTGTCGTTAACGTATAGCAATGAAACCAGCGATACACCACATATTACACTTACGGTCACAGAAAAGAAAGTGAAAACTACAACAATTGTAATCCGCAAATTCTTAGACATCATAAACCCGAAATATCACATACTTCGGATTTCATGCCTAACCGTATAAATTCCTTAGACATCATAAACCCGGAATATCACATATTCTTAATTTCATGCCTAACGTTATAAACCCGGCATTTTAGTCTCAAATTGAAAACACTTTTCAATTTCTAGTCGGGCAATTCAACAAGATTCCCGACTGTTGATCGAATGCTCGTCGGAAATATTAGTAGACGGACGCACCCTCAATGCCGTCGACGAAGTGCACTTAGGCGGAACACCGCGGCCGCGAGCACCCGAACGGATGCTTTTGGTTATGGGGTTCTCCTACAGTCACTTGGTCGGGGCTATGGGACGTGGCTATCGAGTAGTATTACCCGACGAGCGTTCACGTACAATACGAGATTGCGACAGAGTTTGATCTGAATCAAAACTCCACGGCAACCGATCAAAAGAGACTAAATTGCTAGATTTACAAAATACTAATTAGTTTTCACAAAACTAATTATTGTGGATTCCAAATATTGTATCACAAATCACAGATATCTAGACGATGTTAACCATTTCAATCGATTTATCAAACACCCAAAATTCTCAGAGACCTCAACACTTGAGTCACGGCTAAAAATATCCAGACAGTGTCCCAAGCACCTATGGACCTACACAAGAAGGCACGCTTCCTGCCTCACCATCGGCGTCGCGGAACCGTCGCCAAAGGCATGCTTTGGCCGTGCTTCCATGGTCGTTTGGTCGAGTTGGGCCGTCATTTTTCTTGTGGGTCCATAGAAAACCCTGCACAATTTTCTAAATATTTTTAATTAAAAAAATTCCAACTTTTGAAAATTTTTCCAGAGGGTGGGAAAAACGGGTTTTGAAAAGCCGATCGAACAATTTAACTTCGTCTAGGCTACTCCTAATTCTCTAGCATGGCTCTGATACTACTGCTGGTCTCGCTTAGCACCCCCGCTAGGTTTTGGCAAGCATCAATTATGCAATTTTAAAAATTCTAGGGTGCCGAGCGAGCCCGACCAAGGATCTAACTAGAGAATTAGGGTTTTAAAGCATGTAAAAAACTTTACACTAAGTGAAATAGGAATACAACCTTTGTAGACCAGTCCTTCACTTCTAAAGCTCTATGTAGTAATCCCTTAGCTCCACGTAGTGGTCTCCCGGACTCTCCTTAAGCTCCACTAGGCGAAAGGAACGAGCTTGCTCAAAGATCTTCGAGGCCGAAGGTGATCTACCTTGAGAAATCTCTAACTCAAACTACCTCTTCACTAATTGAGGAATTAGTGAAGTAAATGACCTATACTAAATGACTAGTTTGGTATAGATTGGTGAAGTAGAAATTTTGCTCACTTTAGAATTATTTTTCTCTCTTTTTTTTCTTCACTCAAGAAAACCTAGTGAGCTCAAATAAGATGATGAAGAAGAAGAAGTGATCAACCATGGGTGAAAAAATATCTCCAAGATATTGTAGAGACTTAACCATGGCTAAAAATAATGGTTGGGTTAATAAATATCTAGTATAAAACAAAATTAGTGTACTAAGTCAAGAATTCCACATGCTTCTACAAGCAACCAAACCAAACCATTTTCCACCTAATTTTGTTTATTCCCTTAAATAAATAATTACCATAATTATCTTAAGTATGGTATGAGTCTCATACACCCATGAGCAATGTATCATCAAGCATGACACATATATAAATACATTAATATATATCGCATATATATTTAAATGTATTTAGAGAAAACAATTTCTTAAGTGAGCTAATATTAGTTAATATATATTAATATATCAAATATATATTTATATATTAAATTATTAAATCAACGCTTGATTTAATAATCCGGCTATATCACATACAACCGACTAATATCATATAATAAATTATTGAATCAACACTTGACTCAATAATCCAGTTATATTACATATAATCTATATCGTGAGATTAGAATACTGTATCACATACATGTATCAATCTCGGTCCCTCACATATCACATATGTGCCTTACTTCGTTTCGCTTGAGCCAGGAAACCTCTGTGTAGGACTCTAAAGACTCGTCAATACGCCAGCAGTAGGTGATGATCATATCAGTCACCCATAAGCCGTCAGCGGTACTAGCTGGATGTAACGGCTACCCAGGTATTGAGCGATCAGAAGATAAGCAAGCAAGCTTGTTCATACTCCCGTGAATCTAATAAGTAACACTACTGTTACGCCCCGCTTCCCAAAATACGGAATACGAGGGGTTGACAAGGCCAGCCATGCTCCTACGGTCAAGGAAATGTTCTGCCGTAGTCACACTTCGGCTTCTAGTTTTACATGGTAATCAGTAAATAATGCGCAAGAAATGAGAAATGCAGTAACTGAAACGAAACAATATAAAGAACTGACCTGATGGGAAACAAAAGGGTATAACTCTGGATAGCAAATCAAGATGTCCGTAATGCACATCTAATTCCGGTCCAGGCTAAATCTTCTCCTCACACTGAGCATGCATACTCAGGTCGTCAGAGCGACACAATAGCAATATAATATATAAATTCATGTGACAATTCTAACAGTGATAATAGATATATATATCAGTAAATCAATGACGGTATAGTTATGAGCATACAGTAATCAATGCAGCGGAACAGTAAAAGCACTAGAATGATATGCCACGTATGTCAACACAGTAAGTATGTATGTCGATGCTATCATCCCTATCGGTCTCTAAGTCTCAATGTACAGGTCACTAAGCCTATCGTCAGTCCAAGTGTAAGAGTCAACCACTCGCGAGTGTCCTCCACCCAAGGGTAGAACCCAAGGGCAAGGGACCACGGGCCCAACATTTAAATCACGGTAATAATCATGTACCCTGTAAATCTCCATATAACTCCCTAAATATATAAGCCGGCAAGGGACTCCCGAGATTCTGTTGAACTCACACTCAAACTACCCCACACCCCGTGGTCTGCATCAAACGCTAACCATAACCTTAAGTACCAATCGGTCTGTGACAAGTCTGTGCGAGAACTGGAGGCAGGGCCTCCATCAAGCACATCCCGACTAATACCTAAGATAAATGGCAGTGTCTGGTGCCTTATCTGTGACACCCATGCAAGAGCTTCCATAAGTGTCCCATACCACTTATAGTCACACGTACACACGTCCCACAGACGTCGACAATGCAATAGAATCATAAGGTTCACTGATTGTGTACAAGTACGTATCACTTTCACTTATTCACTGGTACACGAACACTAACGTACTTACCACAATCATCACTAATACCTAACACTGGGTAAATGCACGTTATCACTAGGTTATCAATGCAATGACATGTGTATGATATGATGCGTAAACAGTATATAAAGCATGATTAGGTTGTCATGAATCTACAATCTACCACTTGCATAATTTATCATAAATAATATATGCCAAAATTTAGCGAAACAATGAACAGGAGACAAGTAGTATGTGTGATTATCTATCCAGCAAATTTTGTTTCACGTCAATCGGGTTTCAGGATCACTAGATATGGCCATTTCATTTTAAGCGTTCACTGCTGGAAATCCGGTTTCTGAATCGGAAGTCCGTTTCGCAACGCATTTTAATCCCAGTTGGGATCAGATTTTAGCGATACTACAGTTGAATGAAATCTAGGGTTTTTAGTAAGGTTTTCAATACAATAGACAGTTTCTCAATCGCGTCTATACGTTAGGAGTTATACACTGTTCAATACCAATATGTCAGTTCTGATTCTACTGAGACTGTTATACGTCCCCATCTTTTAAATTACAGATTAATTAACAAACGATAACGAAATAGGATGAAACCACTTGCTTTGTCTAGCTAACAGATTCACCTATAATAAACAGTGGAGTTCCGCAATCTAAGAGTTAAGAAAACCAAGTGGTACCCGTTACGGAACAGCAACCAACAACTGGGGTCGCTCTGGACTGCAGTCCAGAGTCGCACTCCGATTCAAATATTGTCATAGTTTAAGTACAGGAATATCTGGAAACTAGTATAGAGTTAAAGTTCGTCGAGTTGGCTTCGATTTGAGCCCTCGAACGCGTCATTCCAGTGTGTATATAATTTATGGTGATTTTAACGGTTTTCAGGTACAAGAAAATTCCAGTTTTACGGTTAAACTTGGGGGTAGTCGTTTTAGTCATTAACGGTCATGTTTTCCAACGAAATTCACACACTAGATTCATAGACATACGGGCCAGATTATACAATTGAATTCCGCCAATTTAAATGATGATTTCCATTGAGAACATGCATCGAACAGTTGCGACATAATATTTAACAAAAAAGTAAAACATGGAATATATATCCGGTTATAATTTGCAATTAACATAAAGTAGCATGTAGCAAGTAGGGACTTGCCTGGACACGTGTCGACGATGGTATGGCAACTGCAACGGCACGATCGCGACAAACGCGCGGCACGGCAACTTGACTTGGCTCGAACTCGAGTCTCGGCAGCGGCGGCTTGGTTGCTGGGGTCTTGGAGATGGTCGGAGACAATGGTCACAGGGACAGTGGGGGTTGTGAGTGAAGGAGTCGAGTTCAAGAGGGGAGGAAGTTGGATCAAGAGAAAAGAACAGAGAAAGAGAGGGGGAGAGATCAGAAAGAGAGTGAAATAGAGAGATTTGAGAAGGAGAGAGAGGGTGATATAGATGGAGAGAGAGAGAGAGAGTGAGGAGGAGAGAGTGTCAGAGGGAGGTGGAAAGAGAGATCAGAGGGATAGAGAGTAGAGGAAGAGAGAGAGAGAGAGGGAGGTCGGGATTTAGAGAGAGAGAGTTTATACAGAGAGAGAGAGAGAAGGAGGAAACCGAGGGTGAGAGAGAGAGAAACAGAGTGAGAGAGATAGAGAGATTGAGAGAGAGAGAGAGAGGGAGGGCTTGGTGGTGGCGAGGTGGTGGTGCTCGGGTCGACGAGGCGGCTCGGGGCAGTGGGCAGCTCGTCGACGTCGTCGGTTGCAGGCGAGATTGGGTGTGCAGGGGTCGTCGAGATGGGTGCAGGGGAGTCGATCGGGATCTGATGGTGTGGTGGGGAGAGCGAGAGAGGGGGTGAGGTGATGAAGGAAGAGCGATCGGTAGTCGTCGTTGACGGCGAAGGAAGATGTCTGCAGTGGGTTCCTCAGGTTGGTAGGGTGCTCAAGTTCTTTGTGTTCGGAGTTCTGCAGAGAGGTGAAGGTTGCTGGCGAGGCAAGGTGGTCGAAGTTGGTCTCAATTGAGAAGAGGGGGTGATGCCGGCGATGGTGGCGGAGAGTATGGGTCGAGTGAGAAACGGGAAGGGAAGGAAAGAGAGAGAGAGAAGACGTGGGGAAGAGAGGGAGAGAATTATGAGAGGAGGGAGAGAGGCGCGCGTCGCGGGTAACGCTCGCGAGCGTTGGCGCGACGGGTGGCGACGATGGTGGATCTGGGAACAGTGAAGCGGGAAAATGGGAGTGTAGCCGTTGGAGGAAGAAAGGGTTGGGTAGCGGGCCGGGTCGGGTAGGAGAAGCAGGCGCTGGGGTGAGAGAGTGGGCCGGGCCGAGGAAAATAAAAAGAAAAGAATTAATTGGGGGGAAACGGAGCGGGCCGGGCCAACGAAAAGAATTTCCTTTTGGGCTGCAGTAAACTTAATAGGAAAATGGTGAGAAAAGAGTGGGCCGGGCTGAGGTTTAAAGAAAAAAGTTTTAAGTTATTTAAAGGAATGGGCTTGGGATTTTATTAAAAGAGAATGGTGTTGGCTGAGAGAATTAGTTGGAAAAATGTAATAGGGTTTGAGTTTTATAGGATTTTGAAAATACAATAAATAATTATAATTAAATTAAAATCTTATAAGTTAACGAGAAACACGAATGTTGGTATAAAAAGGGCTGGGTGTTACAACTACCGTACAGTCCGGTCTCTTCGTCTGATATGTCGCATATCGAGTCTGGGGTGGTAAACGTCAAACCCCAATAACTTGATAAGTCATGCCGATATGAGACTCATAACGGGTCGAGAAACTACTGATAACACTTACCAGTAAATCTCAGTATCAGCCCTGGCCAGGGACTTCCTGTTATGGCCAATCGAGCACAGCGCAACATCAACCCCAAATACCGGGAGTGACGAAACCCCTCCTCCCGCTCATTGCCTCCATGTAACTTGGGACTGTACCCAAAAACCACCTGTTTGCACGCTCTCTTGAACGTGGTAGGGCGGAAATCAAAGCACGGTGGGAATCACACAAGACTCTATGACGATATTGGATCTAAAGACTAACCTGTACCAGTGTCACCAGAGAACTGCTATCTGACATTAAGTATAATACCATCTAGGAGTTCTCGGGGAGTCCTGTTCAGTGTACCCAGTCTCCACTGAGCATCCTGTTGGGGTAAAAATCTACACCCCGGTTGACCAAGTCAAAATCAAAGTCAACCCCAAGCCAAGTGGGCCCAAGCCCAGATCCAGTAGGCCTATGCTCGGGTCGAGCCAGAACATGAAGCGGCCGGCCTCCCCCCATGCCAAGATAAAAATTTTGTAATAAATGATTTTGTTGCATTTCTTTTATTTTAGTTTATGGATAAATGTAAGAAAATAGGTATAAAGCCAAATTTTTGTAAAGCCCATGGCTTATGTGCAAAAAGAAATGGCACATGAGCCATGAAATAGGCAAAATGCCATTTTGTGAAGCCCAAGGGGCTATATGTAAAATGTATAGCCTATAAAGGCAAAAGATAATGAAAATATCTCATAACTTTTTCTCTCTAAAAAAAAAAGTTTCAGAGCTGAGCTCCTGCTTCCATCTTCAAGGTTCCAAAACCTTCTTTTTTGAATTAAATCAAGAATGTTACTCTACCTTTTTCAAAACTAAATAGTTTTCCACCACAAAACCCATTAAGGGGAACTCAGATCTGCCATCAGATCTCAAAAAGGAGAGATTTTGATATCTCACATCCCTTGATCTTCAAGAGCCGGCCAAACAACAGGAGGAAGAAGAGAACATCTTTCACTAAATCCCCAAAAAAAAAAAGGAAGAAAAACACACTCAGGGGTCCAACTCCTCTCTGATTTCTCTTCAGAGAAATCTTTTAGGCCAAAAGCCTCTTTTTCTTGCCGGCGCTCAAGCGCAGAGCGCCCACGTGCCGACACGTGGCGCGCTTGCGCTCGAGCGCAAGTCGCCCCCGTGCCGACACGTGGCGCTCTTGCGCTCCAGCGCAAGCGCTCGAGCGCAAGTCGCCCCCGTGCCGACACGTGGCGCACTTGCGCTCGAGCGCAAGCGCTCGAGCGCAAGTCACCCCCGTGCCGACACGTGGCGTGCTTGCGCCCAAGCGCTCAGCGTCCGAGCGTAAAGTGCCCACGTGCCGACACGTAGCGCGTTGCGCTCCAGCACTCTGCGCTCGAGCGCAAAGCGCCCACGTGCCGACACGTGGCGCGCTTGCGCTCAAGCGCCTAGGCGCTGGCCCCACGCATCCTTTGGATGTCTTTTTCCCCTTTATTTATATATACATGTATATATATACATATGTATACAAATGTACGCATACACATACTCCGCCACACTTTCCCCCTCAAAAAAAATTTTGGGCCGGGGCGCTGCCCCGAACCCCGCAAGGGGGCTGCTAGCCCCCTTGACCCCCAGCCCGCTATCCGGGTAGCGGGACCCCCGTAAAAACTCTGCGTGGCTCCCGATATATCCAAAACCCTTTTTTTTTAAAACAAAACACACGCACACCGCACATTGAGTTCGTATGACCAGTTTAACCCGTTAATCGGAGGTTCCCTCGCCCCAAAGGCGAGGGGTAATTAACGGCAGCTTAGTCCGCGGCTGCCGGAGATTCGGATCCCCACAATCATTAAACCCCGGCCTACCCTAGGCAGGGGGAATCTGTAGTACGCCTGACAAGCATGCGCGTATTCCCATCTTAATGGGGTGACGAAAAACACCCTACAAGCTCTGGCACGCCCGGTGGGACCAATCTCTCCTCCCATATTTCGGGTTAAACGTTCATGCGAACTCAATCAATATACATATCGATTGCCTATACTGAAATGATGTTCTTTTTCTATGCAGCAATCAACTTTCGACGACAATGTCTCCCCAGACGAATTCAGCTTCCAACGTGACCCCGATTCCGTACGTGGTCAAGATCAACGCTCGTGTGGTTCTCCCCGCAAGCCTCAGTTGACAGTGGGAGGAACCGCCCCGCCAGTTCGGCTCCATCATCATCTACCCTGCCGGAAGCGCTCATCTGGCGGAGATCCCGGCGGAACAGGTGGCCAAGCCGGTCTCAAGGGAAAAGAGGCCGAATGTCGTGATCGCCAAGGCACAACAACCGAAACTCAAGACGCTATCTGAACGACTCCCTGGCGCTCTAGCTGGGGGCAAGACTTCCGATGCAAGGGGCAACATCAAATGTTGCGGACGAGCTCAGGCGATAACTCCAACAAATGCACAATCGAGCGTATCTCTAAGGCCCTCCATCGCCCGGTCTGCGGCGTCTTCCCAAAAAGCCGAAGTCTGCCAGGTGCTTAGAACAGAAAAGTTAAGGCAGAAGCGGCTCAGGTATCGAGCCAACAAGAGGGCCAGGGCTTCGGCCAAATGGAATCGTGTGAAGTTCCAAGTGCAGGGTTGCCCTGCGACGACGGCTGAGTCGGACGTAAGAATCAGCAATTCCTTCGAGCCTCTGAAGTGGGTTCAGAAAAATTCCATGACCGCCAGAATCAAGAAGACAGCGGTCCGAACAGTGCTGCAAAGAGACGTGTCCCGGACCCAACATAAAAAGTATGACACTGTCTCTTCAAGAGTCTATCAAGCACTCTGTGCCGCACGAAAGCAGAGGGGCAAACCCAGAAAAGAAGCGCCAGCACCATTCAAGAACCTGGTTAGGACAGCCGCCTTCAATCGACTACCAGCTACCGAAACAAGGGGGTCAAGACAGCAATCCGTGAAATCAGCTGCCAATGATAGAAAGAAGGCCGGATATATTATCCATACGGTCTATATGGCGGGCGGGCGCCCCAGCGACAACCTTCGCAGCAAAAGCAAGGATGGGGCCACCACATCCCAAGCCCAATCTAGCCTGAATGTGGTTGCCGCTGCCCAAGAACAGCCGCCCCCGCTGGATGAAGAAAACCCTTTCGATGTGGATGATAGGCAGAAAGACCCCTCGATCCATGCAGAGTCAAGCTCGGACAGCGAGGAAGAGCCGACTTTCCGCCCTAGGACTGCGGAGCAAGAGCTGCTTCAAGAGCTTCGAAAACAGCTCAGGAGCAAAGATAAAGAGATGGCCAAGCTCTATTCGAAGATTGACGACTTAACAAACGTGGTGATGCAGCTTACGGCTCAAATTGCTCGAGCGCCTCCCAATCAGGCACAAGCCGCTACTAATCAGCCGGGTGATGACAATCCGAGGCAGCCAATGCCTATTCCTTTGGGACCAAGACTGGTCGAGCCGAATGAAAACCGGCCACATTTCGCTTCTGGGGACGCCTTGGCCCCAGATAGCACTATCCCGCTAACACAGGATCGGATAATGGATTTGGTCACCAGCAAGGTTAAAACATTGGTGGCCAAAGCTGAAGCTCAGAAAGAAATCGGCAGTAGTGGGCGGCCATATCCCGCGCAGTACGATCTGATTGAGTTCCCAAGCGGCTACGTCATTCCTAAGTTCGGAAGATTTGATGGAACGGGGAATGCAAACCAGCACGTCGCCCACTTCAAAGCGTCGTGCGGAAATACAGGGGGCAATGACGCGCTCCTTCTTCGTCAGTTTGTCAACAGCCTGACCGGCGTCGCCTTCGACTGGTATGCAAGTATACCGGACGGGTCCGTCATTACCTTTGCCCAAATGGAGTCTCTGTTTCGGCAAAGGTTCATGAGTGTCAGTGATAAAATCTCCATTGCCGACCTTGTGAGGACCAAGCCGGGGAAGAATGAAAGTAACACCGACTTTATCGCCCGATGGCGTAATCTCACAGTCAAGTGCGAACCGCCGCTGGAGCAGGACCAGTCCGTCAGCCTTCTCATTGGGAACCTCAGCAATTGGATGGTCCCATTCTTGTGTACAGCAGGCCTCAAGACATTTCAGGAGCTAACCAAGAAAGTTCAAATGCTGGAACGCTCGAAGCAAGAGTCCCCGCCGGACTCTCAGAGAGACAAAACCTGGAAAAGCAAGCGGGACGAAAACCGTAGAAGTGGGAGTTCCAGCAGTACCAATGTCTTCAATGCCTCCGACAATGAAGAAAAGCGAAGGGCGGGTGAATCCAAAACCAACCGGTCTCGAAAGCCATTGCTGGGAGGAGACGGGCCTTCCCTAGAGGAGAAGAAGAACAAGGTTTACTCTTTCAGAAGGGACAAGGTCCGCAAGATATTTAAAGATGCCTTGAACAACGGCCTACAATTGCCGGAGTCGAAAAGACCCCAAGAAGCAAAAATGACCGACAACCCTCTGTATTGCCCGTACCACCGAGTAGTGAGCCATGCGATCGAGGATTGCTATATCTTCAAAGACTGGGTCGAGAAGTAGTACAAGGCTGGAGAAATCGAGCTGTCCAAAAGTGTGTTGGTGAACAATCAAGTTGCAACCACCAATTTTATACAGACAGAAGTTGAAGCCTTTTGGGAGCAGACAGCCGAACCCACTGCCCCGAGAAATGAAACGGAATCATCACGGCCTCCGTGGAGTACGCACATATCTAATAAGACGAAGAAGATGATAAAGCTACTTCGGAAAGAACCCAGGATGGAATGGGAAGGACAGAAGAAGCCTACCAGCCCAGCTGCCAATGCGGCTCCATCAGGCTCAAAATCCAAGAAGCTCAAGAAGAAGAAAAGTGCAGCTCGGCGCGAAAAAGAGTCTGCAGGGAGATCGACCATTCAAAAATATATCGATTCCCTCGAAGAATATGAACAAAAGGAAAGAACATTGATTCAATTAAAGGAGTTCTTCCCTGTACAAGCGGCTGAAATTCTGGAGGAGTTAGAAGAAGACTCCAATAAAGAGATCCCAGTAGTGACCTGCTACGCCATCCATCTTGGCAGCGACTCTGAGGATGAGCTCTGTTTTCCCGAAGAAGACGAGGAGCTCACCACAAAGGCCAATCAAATCCAGCTCAGAAGCGGCAGGGCTCTACCGCCAAATCAGGGCAACGCCCCAAAAGGGAAGGAAAAACAAGTCGCTAATGAAGAGGATGGCAGAGAACCGGCTGATGAAAACATAAGTCCTTCCTCGGTGGACTATAATGTCTTGGCACATCTCCGGAAGCTTCCGTCTCTCCTGAGCATCTACGACGCCTTGGTCCTATCTAAGGAGCTTAGAGATGTTCTCATTCACGCTCTGCAAAACCCTGAGCGGTATCAGGCTCACTTTGCGGAAATTAATATGAAAGAAGCCCAGCACGCTTTGCATGCCGCCGCAGTTACATTTAAGGATGAAGACTTGCTACTGGGAACGGCTGAGCATAATCGGCCGCTTTACGTGACTGGGTATAGCGACGGAGATCGAATTAATCGCATATTGATTGATCCGGGGTCCTCAGTGAACATCATGAACTTGCGAACTCTGAAGAGTTTGTCAATGGACGTCCGACACCTGTCAAGGGAAAGGATTGTCATTCAAGGCTTCAACCAAAATTGCCAGCAAGTTCTGGGGTCTATAGCGTTGCCAATCAAATTTGGGGATCTGCAAACTGAAGCTAAGATATACGTGATCGACGCCGACACGTCTTATAAGATTCTTCTGGGACGGCCGTAGCTCCACGATTATGGCATCGTCCCATCAACTCTCCATCAATGCATGAAGTATACTAAAAATGGCGAAGAAAGACGCATTGACGGAGACATCCAGCCGTTCGGTGTGCATGAAGTCCGATATGAAGATTCTCGGTACTTTATGAACCACCAAAATGATAAGCCACAACTGACTGAGGATAGACCGGCCCCAAGACTCAAAAGCAAATCTGCGCCGCCTGTCACTTTCAAAAGCAAAAATACCCAAGTGCGTCCACATTTCGGCAGCGACACTGATGAGTCCGACGCTGGAAGCCCGTCCTTCCGTAAAACTCACCCTCATTTCGGCAGCGATACGGACGAATCTGTTACTGAAGGCCTATCTAGCAGCAAAGTCCGCCCTCATCTTGGCAGTGACACTGAAGAGTCAGAAGAAGAGGACCTGCCGTGCAACAGCTGTGCAGATTGGCCCCCCATACAGCAAGCGAAACTACGAGAGACCTTCGAAGTCGCAGAAGGGTCCCTGGCCATCACAAGGGTGCCGGAACGGATGTGCAAAGAGCTCGACGTATTGTCAGTCTCTACCGTGGACCAGCTGAAAACTTTCTACGTGCCCGGGAGGAAAAATGGACAGAAGGGCATCCTGTTTTACAGGTCAAACCCCGTTGTGCACCCGGACGATCTTTCTGTCGCGTGCCTTCCCTATGAGAGAGGCATAAGAGCCGTCCTCAATCCCAGATACTATGCGCCCGAGATGCGGGAATACTTTAAGAAGTGCGGATGCCGGTTATATCAAACGGAGTCTGAAGCAAAGTTTTACGAAGGGCTATGGTATCCGCCCCAGGTCCGAGCACTCATCGATGGAAGAATTCCAGATAGACGGGGCATAGGCTACATTCAACCTGATTCCAAACCGTGCTACATGATCCATGTTGGTGAGGCCAGCGAAAGATCAAATGATGATGACGAGATAGCCGAGCCAGCAGAAGCTCCTCAAGAGCTCGAAGATGGCGGACAAGCAACCTTTGATGAGCTAACTGAGATTGACTTAGGAACGCCCGATAAGCCAAGGCCGACCTACATCAGCTCACTCTTGTCGGAGGAAATGAAAGCGCGGATAATTGCCCTGCTGCATGAGTTCGTCGACTGCTTCGCATGGACATACAAAGAAATGCCTGGCCTTTCTCCTGAAGTGGTCGTACATAAGTTGGCTATATCTCCTGACGCTAAGCCAGTTAAACAAGCTTCTCGAAGAATGAGAAGGGAGTTGGAAGAAAAGATCATCGAGGAAACCAAGAAACTCATCGATGCCGGCTTCATCAGGGAAGAGAAATATGCAGACTGGATCGCATGCATAGTCCCAGTGAAGAAGAAAAATGGGCAGATCCGAGTTTGTGTCGATTTCAGGGACCTCAACAAGGCATGTCCTAAAGACGACTTCCCGCTACCGGTCATGGAAATGATGGTCGATGACACCTCAAATTATGAACTGTTCACCTTTATGGATGGCTCGTCTGGATATAATCAGATCAAGATGTCGCCTGAGGATGAGAAGCACACATCATTTCGAACCCCGATCGGAATATATTGCTACAAGGTAATGCCATTCGGACTGAAGAACGCAGGTGCTACATATCAAAGGGCAATGACTAATATCTTTGATGACCTAATCCATAAAGTCGTCGAATGCTATGTTGATGATCTGGTCGTCAAGACTAAAGCCAAGGCCGATCATATCCAAGATCTCAGGACCGTTCTCACCAAACTGAGGGAATACGATCTGAAGATGAATCCTCTGAAGTGCGCTTTTGGCATGTCATCAGGAAGATTCCTGGGCTTCATAGTCCGACATCGAGAGATCGAAGTTGACCCATCAAAGATAAAGGCCATCATGGAGATGCCCCCTCCGAAGAGTCTGACGCAGCTAAGATCTTTTCAAGGCAAGCTTGCTTACATACGGAGGTTTATCTCAAATTTATCGGGGAGATGTAGGCCCTTCTCAAAGCTCATGAAGAAAGGAGCTCCTTTTATTTGGGATGCCGAATGTCAAGCAGCGTTCGAAAGCATCAAACAATACTTGTTGCACCCTCCAGTGCTGGCCGCTCCCATTCCAAATAAACCGCTGATTCTCTACACTGCCGCGCTGGACGAGTCACTCGGTGCGCTCCTTGCCCAGAATAATGAGGAGGGAAAAGAAAATGCCCTCTACTACCTCAGCCGAACTCTAATCGGGGCGAAACACAACTACTCCCCGATCGAAAAGCAATGCCTGGCTCTGATATTTGCTGTGAAGAAGCTGAGGCACTATCTGCTCGCTCATCGGGTTATGCTGATCTCCAAGATCGACCCGCTCAAACACTTGATGACCAAAGCAAGCCTAGCCGGCAGAATGGAAAGATGGGCTGTCATGCTACTTGAGTTTGACATAGTTTATACCCCTCAGAAAGCAGTAAAAGGACAAGCTCTTGCAGACTTTCTCGCTGCTCACCCCATACCAGAAGGGTCGCCGCTAAATTGTGAGTTACCCGATGAACAAGTGCTGCACCTCGAGGAAGGTGAGCCATGTTGGGAGCTCTACTTCGATGGGGCCTCATCAATAAGGAGCTCCGGCAGATCAAGCGTCCCGGAGGTAAAAGCGGGGATAGGATTGGTGTTCATCACGCTATCAATGGGAACCCTACGGCGTTCTTTTGCTCTCACCGAGCCTCGGATAAACAATGAAGCTGAGTATGAAGCTCTGATAGCTGGTTTGGAACTCGCCATAGAAATGGAAATCCGTCGGCTACGAGTTTACGGTGACTCCCAGCTCGTCGTCAACCAAGTAAGCGGCGATTATAAGATATACAAACCCGAATTAGCTCGGTACAGAGGCCGAGTCGTGGAACTCATGAAACGGTTCACTCATATTGAACTAACGAGAGTCCCTAGAGCGTTGAACGGAAAAGCCGACATACTCGCTCGCCTAGCCAAGGAGCTGGCTGATCCTGACATGGACGAAATTCTGATCATAGTCAGGAGCCGACAAATTCTACCCCCAGTCTCTCTACGAGAAGAGGAAAGCGCGGAACAGAAGAGCAGTCCTGCCGAAGAAGCTTCGATCATCCAAGACGAGCCCGATTGGAGAGAACCCTTCATAGAGTACCTCCGATATGACAAGCTTCCCGAAGAAAAATCTGCGAGGATTCAGCTGAAGAAAAGAGCTCTCCGATACGTGTTTGTAAATGACACGCTATACCGCAGGTCATATGACCAACTCTGGCTCAGGTGTCTGTCATTGGCTGAAGCCCAAAAGGTCATGAAAGATGTTCACTCGGGCGTCTGCGGTGCTCACCAATCTGGCCCCAAGATGCGACTTCAAATCAAACGGCTTGGGTATTACTGGCCTACCATGATACGGGATTGCGGAGAGCATGCAAAGAAATGTTATATCTGCCAAATTCACGGTGATTTTATTCACAAGCATCCCAATCCATTGCATCCTACGGTGGCGTCGTGGCCCTTCGAAGTCTGGGGCACGACATTGTTGGCCCAATTGATCCTCCGTCATCTAAAGGCCACCGGTTTATACTGGCCGCAACAGACTACTTCTCCATATGGGCTGAAGCTGTCCCGCTAAAAGAAGTCAAGACAAAAGATATTCTGACATTCTTCCAGCATAATATTCTATACCGCTTCGGTACACCAAGAAGAATCATTTCTGACAACGGGCCTTCTTTCAAGAGCTTCAATGTCTCAAGGTTCGCTGCTCAACATAAGATAGATTGGAGATATTCCTCCATCTATAATCCAAGAGCCAATGGGCTAGCCGAAGCTTTCAATAAGACTCTATGCAAGCTCCTGAGGAAAAATGCTTCAGCCAACAAGAGAGACTGGAATCTCAAGCTTCACGAGGCATTGTGGGCATATCGTACCACGCACCGTACTCCGACTCAGTCCACTCCATACTCATTGCTCTTCGGAGTGGAGGCGGTCCTCCCCCTCGAAGTCGAAGTTCCAAGCTTAAGAATGGCCGTTCAGCATGAGTTGACGGAGGAGGAAAACGTGCTCCTTCGACTTGAAAAGCTCGATGCCCTCGAAGAAAAGAGGCTCGCGGTGCAGCAAAGTCTGGAGCTATACCGAGCCCAAATGTCACGGGCCTATGACAAGATAACCCATCTCCGCGCTTTCAAGAAGGGTGAATTGGTGTTGGTCCTCAAAAGACCGATCATCCCCAATCGATATGCCAAGGGAAAATTCGAGCCAAACTGGGAAGGACCATACGTCATCGAGAAAGTGTTTGACGGGGGATCTTACCAACTAATAAGTGCCGAGGGAGAAAGGCACATGCCACCCATCAATGGCCGATATCTCAAGAAATACTACACGTGAATGCTCCAAGTCGCAGGCGAATTGAGCACATCAGCCCTACGGTCTGGATCATACATCCTGCAAAACCGTATACAATCCACGGGCGTAAATGACCCCTATCTCTCCCAAATCCTGCCGGTGAGACTACTTTCAAAGTCCCACCAGCGGCAAAAAAAAGAGGAAATAAAAAAGAAATAAAAAATAATAATAATAAAAGGTATGTCCACAAGCAAAACGGGCACGGATGAAAACCCGAAAGGGCTCCGTGAGTAAAAACAGCAGGACTACCGGCGAGTCTGTGAAAACCCGAAAGGGCGCAAACTCGTGAAAAGAGATGAAATACACTCGCAAAGTCCTCTCGACCTTGTGAGGAGAAAACCCCTGCGTGAGATCCTTACGACTCACAAAGGAGCAACACACTTAGGAATCCTCACGATTCCTAAGGAGAAAATACGCCTGCTGGATCCTTACGACTCGTAGGGAGAAAATGCTTTTATGGGACCCTCACGGCCCATAAAATTGAAAAGCCTTAGGTGATAGGGACCCAAACCTGTCTCCTGAGCCATCGTTCCCCAACGGGCAACGGCAAATGATGAGTCGCTCCTGGCATTTCGCTTCAGTGTTAGCGGTGCTGATGCGGACCAAAAACCCAAAATCCTAAGTCCTCCCAAGGCAAATGATGAGTTGCTCCTGGCATTATTCCAGTGCAGCAATGCTGATGCCAAACAAGATCCAAATTCCAAGTCCCCAAGTGGCGAATGATGAGTCGCTCCTGGTACCATATTCCAGTGTAGCAATGCAGACGCCAACCAAATTCCAAATCCCATACCCCAACGGCGAATGATGAGTCGCTCCTGGTACCATATTCCAGTGTAGCGATGCAGACGCCAACCAAATTCCAAATCCCATACCCCAACGGCGAATGATGAGTCACTCCTGGTACCACATTCCAGTGCAGCGATGCAGACGCAAACAAATCCCTGAAATCTTTCCGGCCCTACGGTCTGGATCATACATCCTGCAAAACCGTATACAATCCACGGGCGTAAAACAATCCCGATCTCTCCAAAAAAAAAAGAGAGAAAAAAAAAGGGAAGAAGGAAAAAATAAAAATAACGGTATGTCTACAAGCAAAATGGGCACGGATGAAAACCCGAAAGGGCTCCGTGAGTAAAAACAGCGGGACTGCCGGCGAGTATGTGAAAACCTGAAAGGGCGCAAACTCGTAAAAAAGAAAAGAAATGAAATGCACTCGTAAAGTCCCCTCGACTTTGTGAGGAGAACATTCCCGCGTGAGATCCCTATGACTCACCAAGGAACAACACACTTAGGAGTCCCCACGACTCTTAAGGAGAAAACACACCTACGAGATCCTTTCGACTCGTAGGGAGAAAATACTTCTATGGGACCCTTATGGCCCATAAAATCGAAAAGTCTTAGGTGATAAGGATCTAAACCTGCCTCCTAAGCCATCCATTCCCAAATCCTCTCGAGGAAAATGATGAGTTGCTCCTGGCATTATTCCAGTGCAGCAATGCAGATGCCAAACAAAAACCAATTCCCAAACTCTGTCATGACAAATGATGATTCGCTCCTGGTACCATATTCCAGCGTAGCGATATTGATGTCAACCCAAATCAAAATCAACAAGTCAACTTCCACTCTGACACCGCAGAAAGCGGAGCAAGTCAGAATCCAATCTCGACACCGCAAGAAGCGGAGCAAGTCAAGTCTACCCCCGACACTGCAAGAAGCAGAGCAAGTCAAATCAAGCATCGACCGTCCACGTCGCTAAAATGGCAGCACCGACCGTCCATGTCGCAAAAAGGGCAGAACGGACCGTCCATGTCGCTAAAATGGCAGCACCGACCGTCCACGTCGCTAAAAGGGCAGCATCGACCGTCCAAGTCGCTAAAAGGGCAGCATCGACCGTCCAAGTCGCAAAAAGGGCAGAACCGACCGTCCACGTCGCTAAAAGGGCAGCATCGACCGTCCAAGTCGTTAAAATGGCAGCACCGACCGTCCAAGTCGCTAAAATGGCAGCACCGACCGTCCACGTCGCTAAAATGGCAGCACCGACCGTCCAAGTCGCTAAAATGGCAGCACCGACCGTCCACGTCGCTAAAATGGCAGCATCGACCGTCCAAGTCACAAAAAGGGCAGAATCGACCGTCCAAGTCGCTAAAATGGCAGCACCGACCGTCCACGTCGCTAAAATGGCAGCACCGACCGTCCAAGTCGCTAAAATGGCAGCACCGACCGTCCACGTCGCTAAAATGGCAGCATCGACCATCCAAGTCACAAAAAGGGCAGAATCGACCGTCCAAGTCGTTAAAATGGCAGCATTGACCGTCCAAGTCGCAAAAATGGCAGCATCGACCGTCCAAGTCGCTAAAAGGGCAGTATCGACCGTCCAAGTCGCAAAAAGGGCAGAACCGATCGTCCAAGTCGCAAAAAGGGTAGCATCGACCGTCCAAGTCGTTAAAATGGCAGCACCGACCGTCCAAGTCGCTAAAATGGCAGCACCGACCGTCCAAGTCGCTAAAATGGCAGCACCGACCGTCCAAGTCGCAAAAAGGGCAGCACCGACCGTCCAAATCGCGAAAAGGGCAGCGCAGGATTCCTACAAAGCGGGAACCAGATCACTCCGGGCCAGAGAAAACGTCTATCACGGACACTCCGTCTCAGAGACATGTCAAGCAACAACCGTCCATGTCGTAAAAAGGGCAGTGCCAGCTTCCCAAGAAGCGGGAACCAAATCAAGTCGCCTCCATGTGAAAGAAGATCCATCAATTTCATGCACACGACCCACATATGTGGTGTGCATTTATTGATGGGGGGCAATTTGTTGGGGTAAAAATCTACACCCCGGTTGACCAAGTCAAAATCAAAGTCAACCCCAAGCCAAGTGGGCCCAAGCCCAGATCCAGTAGGCCTATGCTCGGGTCGAGCCAGAACATGAAGCGGCCGGCCTCCCCCCATGCCAAGATAAAAATTTTGTAATAAATGATTTTGTTGCATTTCTTTTATTTTAGTTTATGGATAAATGTAAGAAAATAGGCATAAAGCCAAATTTTTGTAAAGCCCATGGCTTATGTGCAAAAAGAAATGGCACATGAGCCATGAAATAGGCAAAATGCCATTTTGTGAAGCCCAAGGGGCTATGTGTAAAATGTATAGCCTATAAAGGCAAAAGATAATGAAAATATCTCATAACTTTTTCTCTCTCAAAAAAAAAAGTTTCAGAGCTGAGCTCCTGCTTCCATCTTCAAGATTCCAAAACCTTCTTTTTTGAATTAAATCAAGAGTGTTACTCTACCTTTTTCAAAACTAAATAGTTTTCCACCACAAAACCCATTAAGGGGAACTCAGATCTGCCATCAGATCTCAAAAATGAGAGATTTTGATATCTCACATCCCTTGATCTTCAAGAGCCGGCCAAACAACAGGAGGAAGAAGAGAACATCTTTCACTAAATCCCCCCCAAAAAAAAGGAAGAAAAACACACTCAGGAGTCCAACTCCTCTCTGATTTCTCTTCAGAGAAATCTTTTAGGCCAAAAGCCTCTTTTTCTTGCCGGCGCTCAAGCGCAGAGCGCCCACGTGCCGACACGTGGCGCGCTTGCGCTCCAGCGCAAGCGCTCGAGCGCAAGTCGCCCCCGTGCCGACACGTGGCGCTCTTGCGCTTAAGCGCAAGCGCTCGAGCGCAAGTCGCCCCCGTACCGACACGTGGCGCACTTGCGCTCTAGCGCACTTGCGCTCTAGCGCAAGTCGTCCCCGTGCCGACACGTGGCGTGCTTGCGCCCAAGCGCTCAGCGTCCGAGCGTAAAGTGCCCACGTGCCGACACATGGCGCGTTGCGCTCCAGCACTCTGCGCTCGAGCGCAAAGCTCCCACGTGCCGACACGTGGCGCGCTTGCGCTCAAGCGCCTAGGCGCTGGCCCCACGCATCCTTTGGATGTCTTTTTCCCCTTTATTTATATATACATGTATATATATACATATGTATACAAATGTACGCATACACATACTCCGCCACACTTTCCCCCTCAAAAAAATTTTTGGGCCGGGGCGCTGCCCCGAACCCCGCAAGGGGGCTGCTAGCCCCCTTGACCCCCAGCCCGCTATCCGGGTAGCGGGCCCCCCGTAAAAACTCTGCGTGGCTCCCGATATATCCAAAACCCTTTTTTTTAAAACAAAACACACGCACACCGCACATTGAGTTCGCATGACCAGTTTAACCCGTTAATCGGAGGTTCCCTCGCCCCAAAGGCGAGGGGTAATTAACGGCAGCTTAGTCCGCGGCTGCCGGAGATTCGGATCCCCACAATCATTAAACCCCGGCCTACCCTAGGCAGGGGGAATCTGTAGTACGCCTGACAAGCGTGCGCGTATTCCCATCTCAATGGGGTGATGAAAAACACCCTACACACCCGTATACAATCTTTGATGTCAAACACCAATGGATGTGGGATCATCCATCGCCCATCATATGGGTCAAGAAACGTATACGCTAGTCTACTCTGGAATATTGATGCCCCGTCTCGATACACCCACGACTAGGAACAATTAAAGGATGTACTTGTGGAATACCCTGGCCCCACTAGTATGATCTGCATCATAATCCTGCTAGTCAAGTACATATCCTAAGGGCTTTACCAACATGTGAGAGCAAGACAGTATCACAATACTAGTCTACATGTTAAGATAAAGAGTAACCAGATAACATATTATCATGTCGAGCAAGAAAGTCCTCCCTATATATGTCCAAGCATCCATTATAATATACAATCATGTACAATAATGGCCTCTAGGACATACATACAACTAACAATGACCTAGCTAGATCGTTATGTATTTCAATTTCTACCTTGCGATATATTTTTATTCACTGAGTTGGCAACTCACTCCCGTTGTGACCCAGTTTCTTGCAAGATTGACCACTCGGATCAGTAGTGGCTTGCCGACACACTTTTATCTTCGGTGATTGTTTTGGTAGATGAGTTATATGTTGGATCGTGACCGCCCCATTGTATTTATATATTCTTTTGGATTTAGTTAAAAACTCTATTGATCAAAACTTGTATATTTATGGACTTAGAAGTGAGACTTAGTTGTTTATGTGTTTTTGGGTGTCGCACTCATTTGGAGTCGACTTTATATTGTATTTGTTTATATTTCGCTTTCTATTATTCGCCTTAGGCGTCATATATTAACTGTATGGTTGCTATGTCGTTTGGGCGTGGAAGTTAGCTCCTGTTGGGGATGCTTATTATATATTATGTTGTGTATATGGTTTTATTCAAAATTTACAAAGGAGGTGTTGCCCAATTTTTACACATCGAAATTTTTTTCAAGTAAACTTTACTTATACTTTCAAAATAAACTTGATTCTATTTATGAAACCGTTTCAAGGTTACACCTCCACTATTTTTCTTGATAAAAAAGGTTTAGATTCTTGATTTTGACTTACTTGGCTTACTTGGATTACGAAGTGGTCCTATAATTTTTACGTGATTCAAGTGCCGATCACATGTCTTTTTCGGGTCGTGACACAAGGTAAAGCGCATGATTTTCAAACCATTCAGAAAATAAGCGATTTCCTGCAAACTAAACCTATAATATATTTAGCAATTCATAAACTCACCGCCTCGTTTCCCCACATCAAATTATTCACTTCCTGTGAAGTCAATATTCAAAGGACAATTTTTCAATTTAGGCTTCTTTTTAATAATATTTTTAAATTTAGACCACTTTCAAAAATATTTACAAATTTAGGCCACTTTTGGTCACGTTTGAGCCAGCTCAATGCTTGCGTTTTATTTTTAATTTTTTTTTCTATAGGGCGCACTTGCCAAGTGCGCCCCATACAAAACACTGAGGCGATGATAATGACGACGAAGACAGGCTAGATCAGACGAGGGATAGGGGTGTCGGAGCAGGGGAAGGGAACAGGGGAGGGGCCCGGGGGAAGTGCGGAAGAAGAAGATGACGATGACGGCGGGGCCCGAGGGAAGTGGGGAAGAAGAAGATGACGATGACGGGAAAGGAGTGGGGAGTCTTTGGAGGAGGGGGAAGGGGGCGGGGTCGGAGGAGGGGGCCGCAGGGGTGAGGGTTGGGGTGGGGGAATGAAGAAAAAGAAGAAATTGAAGATGATGACGACGACGACGATGGACGCTGTCAGGAGAAGGAGAGGGCTGTACCGATGGAGGTGGTGGAGGAAGAGAAAGAAGTGGAGGAAGATGATGATAATGATGATGATCTTGGCTGTGATGATGATGGGGGCTCTAGAGGGAAGAGAAAGTGGAGGAAGATGATGATAATGATGATGATCTTGGCTGTGATGGGGGTGGTGCCGGGTATGGGACGTACTTGGCAAGTTTCTCTGAATTGCATGGGATGCGCTTGCCAAGTGCGTCCAATAGAAGAAATTTTTTTTAAAATGCAGCGACAACGTTGAGCTGGTGCTAACGTGACAAAAAATGGTCTAAATTTGTAAATATTTTTCAAAGTAACCAACATTTAAGAATATTATTTAAAAGAAGCCTAAATTAAAAAATTGTCCATATTCAAATGGAAGAATAAGAAGACATTCCGAACAAACTCCTCAAATTTCTTTCCACTTCTACCCTCCCCATTCCCGAGAATCCCCATCACGACCTCTCCGTCTCCAACACTCAAATCCAAGACCTCTCACGCCGCGGCCAAACCGAAAAGGCCCGCTACATATTCGACCAAATACCCCACAGAACCACCATCACATACAACTCCATGATCTTTGGATACGCTCAAAATGGCCTCATAGAACAAGCCCATTCTCTCCTCGACTCCTTTTTAGGCCGCAATATCCGATCCTGGACCGTTTTAGTCTCGGGCTATGCGAAGTTTGGCCGCATCCATGAAGCTCGTGAGCTCTTCGATTCGATGCCCGAACACAATGTGGTATCTTGGAATGCAATGATTAGTGAGTATATTCAAAATGGTGAGATTAGAACGGCACGTGAGCTGTTTGATTGAATGCCTGAAAGAGATTGCAGTTCTTGCAACGCGATGATCACCAGGATTGCCATTTTCATATGATGAGCGAAGCGAGGAAGCTGTTTGAGGAAATGGGAGAGAGGAATTTGGTTTGTTGGACTGTTAGATAACTGGGTATGTGCAGATTGGGGAATTGTTCGAAGGGTGGGGTATTTTTAGGAGAATGATTGGACACGGGCAGAGCCTGGACCAATCGAATCTCACTGCGGCGGTTAATTCAGTTAATGGGATTGGTGATCTTTTGTTGCTTGAGAATTTGAGGACTTTCGCAGTTAAGACTGGGTTTGAAGGCGATGTGGTGATTGGGACCGCAATATTGAATGTTTATACTAGGGTTTGTAAAGGCTTGGACTTGGCGAAAAAGTTCTTTAGGGGAATGCCTAAGGTGAATGAGTATACGATTTCGTTGATGATTTCTGCATTTTCACATGTTGGATTGGTTGATGATGCGATATCAGTGTTTGAGAGCGATCCAGAGAAGTCTGTTGCGTCTACGACCGTGATGATGACAGGTTTTGCACTGAACGGGAGAATCGAAGAGGCTAGGGTTTTATTTGACCAGATACCAAACCCTAATCTTGTTTCTTGGAACACGATGATCGCTGGGTATTCACAAAATGGAATGTTGGATGAAGCTGAAGAGTTGTTTGATAGAATCATAGAATGCCTACTAGAAATTCAATCTCGTGGTCAGCCATGATATCTGGTTATGCTCAAAATGGGAAAAAACGTCGATGCTTTGGAACTATTAGTAGAGCTTCATAGGTTCAGAACGTTGCCTAGCCCTTCGTTTTTCACAAGTGGGTTCTTTGCTTGTGCTAGCATTGGAGATATCGAAATTGGTAAACAATTACATTCTCTTGCTATTAAAGCAGGTTCACAATTCAATTCATTTGTCAACAATGGCTTGATCACAATGTATGCCAAATGCAAGAACATGCAAGATGTGAACCAAGTTTTTAAATGGATGAGGACTAAAGATGGTGTCTCATGGAACTCTATGATAGCTGCACTAGCTCAAAATAACATGTTAGATGATGCTCGAATTGCTTTCAAGCGAAACCCTAGACGACAAGTTGTCTCTTGGACCGCAATTATATCTGCGTACGTGCAAGCTGATCAGTTAAACGAAGCTTTTAATCTTTTCCTTAGAATGTCGAGAGAAAGAATATTGCCCAGTTCATTAACAATTACTAGCCTTTTGAGTGCTTCCGGGAGTTTAGGCATCACGAAGCTAGGACGACAAATCCATTGCTTCGCTTGCAAACTATGGTTTGATCTTGATCTATTTGTTGCAAATTCATTGATCACAATGTACTTCAAATATGGAGGTATTGATTCTTTTTCGGTCTTCGATGAGATGATGGAACGAGATGTTATCACATGGAACGTGATGCTCACAGGATGCAGCAAGCATGGGTTTGGGAAGGAAGCTATTTCTATTTTTGAGCAGATGATGTCTGAAAATATTGAGCCAAATCATATCACGTTTGTAAATTTGCTGTGTGCATGCCGTCATTCTGGCTTAGTTGATGAAGGGTGGAAATATTTCAAGTCGATGAGTAAAGATTTCGGTTTAATGCCATTAGAGGGTCACTGTGCTTGTATAGTCGATCTTTTAGGTCGAACTGGTCATTCGTATGAAGCCGAAGCATTTATTGAAAATATGCCTATTTTGCCAGATTCAGTAGTGCATGCTGCACTTCTCGGTGCTGTAGTATTCATAAAGATGCTGAGCTTGGCAGAAGAGTTGCCCAAGAGACTATTCAAAATGGAGCCACAAAACTCGGGTAATTACGTTTTGTTATCAAACATATACGCATCTCATGAGATGTGGGATGAAGTTGCAAATATAAGAAAGTTGATGAGAGCTCGAGGCGTGAGGAAAGAGCCAGGCTGTAGCTGGATGCAGATAAAGAACAAGATGCACTCTTTCACTACCCACGACAAGCAACACGAAGAGATTGAAGCAATTTACGCAAATCTGAAACTGGTTTATATGATATTAAGAAACTCAGGTTATGTACCCGACACTAGATTTGTTATGCATGATGTCGAAGAAGTACAGAAGGAAAATGCACTATTGTTTCATGGCGAGAAGCTCGCTGTTGCTTATGATATGATGGTTATGCCTAAAGGAACGCCGATAGAAATTATGAAGAACCTTAGGATTTGTGGAGACTGTCACAACTTCTTTAGTTTCGTCTCTAAGGTTTTTGATAGAGAGATCGATATAAGAGATGGGAGTAGATTTCATCATTTTAGAGATGGGGTTTGTTTATGTGGGAATTATTGGTGATATTTTTTCAACATCTGTAGAGAATATTGAATGTACAAGTATGTTGTCGACAGAGGAAATGCAGATAAGTTGGGACAATATGAAGAAGAATTCAAAGCATAATTTATTGTGAAGTAATGTATACAAGTATCTGAAGCATATCAAGATAACAATCACTTTGATTCCTTAAGTGATGATGTACATTTTCTGCTCAAGTTTCGAGTTTATTTATGACTTATTCCAAAGTGGCTCTTTATCTTTAATCTTTTGTTGATGATTTAGTTATGGTATTTCTCATCATATTTGTTTATTATGATTTTGTATCCTGTTGATTTCGATAATTTTTTTATGACTGATTGTTGATGACATGTTATCGACCTACCATCCAAAAAGAATTTTACAAGAGAGACGGGTTTTGATCTTAATGCACAGTTGGTGTCCATCAAACTCTTCTAGTTTGTCGATAAAATTCTAAGATAAATGTAAAAAAATTATTGCAGCAATATCATATATCTTAAATACAGTTATGTAGAGTTGTGCTCGAGTGCAGGACAATACCCATGTGCTAAAAGGGTAAAACAGAAAGGGTGAGGTCCTTAGGTTTAAAACCTTCTAGAGCTGGGTCACGCAAGCATAGCGCTGGCTTGACCCCAACATCATTTTTCATTTTAAAATAAATGCTCAATAAATCACATTCAATTGACTACTTAAGAATCCCTACTTTAACTTCTAGGATCCTTGGAGAGTGTCATCAGCCTCCTGCATGTCAATCCAAAAAGAGACTATAAAGTTGGTGGTAGTTTTTTTTTAACAAAGATTGAAACAGTCATTTAAATGACTATATTATATTATTACATGAAGTATCACTTGTCCTTTTATGTTATATGAGAATTTATTACTTAGAGCAACTCTCAACAAAAATCAACTAATCAAATATTATCACCCCATCTGGATCTTTTTCCATACCAAAGGGAGAAATAAACAAAGAAAAAATAAGGAAAAATAAAAACAATACGAAGAAAACAAACCTTTGCAAACTTGCGATTGTTTTATATTGTCCATGTCGTAACTCTGTCTTCTTGATGCTTTCTCTTCTACCGTAGATATAAATGCTTTTATCTAGCTATATTTTATATAATGATTCCATATTGCTTGTTTGAATTTATTTGGAGCCATGTAGCAAGGATAAGTGAATCTTATGAGCTTAAAGGGTGAATAACAAAGAACAATCTTATGAGAAATGAGAGTGATTTTTCTCGTTTTAGACACAATATTGATATGTAAAGGATTAAAGAGAAATCTTGAAGGTAGATTTAAATTTGACCCTCCTTTGATTTTGAATCTTTGAAGTTGAATGTGTTGCGTCTTCTTTTCACTTACTGTCATTGGATTTTTGGAGGAGGTTTCATGAACATTGATCATGAGACTAGAATTACTCCAACAATAATTTATTCCATAGTAAAACTCAAGTACATTGTCATAATCTTTTCACAAAAGCATTACACACTAACCTCAAGCTTTTACAAATTCACTTACATTACTGTGCATGAATTGTTGGTTAGTTGTGCTCACTCTACATCGAAGTAGAGAGACGGAATGCACAAAAATTAAACTTTTAAGCAAGCACAACCAACATAACCTAAGTGATCAAACCATAACCCTAAACCAGCAACAACTAGGAGTTTTATCTATTATGAAAGAAGGGTTATACCGAATGATCCGTATCCTTCGGTCTTCTACCCTCTTCCTTAGCTCCTTGTGGTCTCTATGATCGAGCTTGACTGCCGGTCTTCCAACGTCGTAGATGATCCATCCAAGAGATATGGTTAATGGCTCTTGCTCCACACTAAAAATTAATGGAGCAACTAAAAACTCTAGGATGCTAGTCTAAAGTGCTTAGAGATATAATAATGTTGTTCTAGTGGTTTTCTATCTCATTTCAACCCTTGATTCTCAACTCATGAGAGTGTAAGTTGAAGAGGAAGGAGGAGCTCAAGAAAGAAGAGAGAATGAGAATGATGAAAATGAAAAATCTCATACCATCACAATAATGCAAGCTTGGATTTGTTAAAGATATTTTCCAATATTAAAAACCAACCATACTTGAATAGTGTAGACAGATAAATTATAAATTCATTTGTCAACCATATTCAACCATACTTCACACCATTCTCATGCCACCTCACCCCTCCACATCATTTCTAATTTCTTAGAAAAGAAAAGCTAAGGGAATGAGGTGTCCTCATGTAAGTGTGTCTTAACACCTCTACTAGGGTTTTAACAAAAGCATGTGAGCAATTTTAAAATTCTAGAGAGCTAAGTTTACTAAACAAGAATCGACCTAGAGATTAGGGTTTTCAAACAAAGCAAATAAGGATTAACTCTAAGTGAATGGAAGCTACAAATTTTGTAGACCGGTCCTTCACTTCAATTGCTCTGTGTAGTAGTCCTAGAGCTCTTCTACAACTCCACTTAAAAGTTGGAACGAGTTTGTTCGAAGTCTTCGTCGTCTATGATGATTCATCTCGAAATCTCTCACTCTCAAACTCACACACTAATCTATGAATTAGTGAAGACAACAACCTTTACTAATTTGCTATTTTAGTGTAGGTTGATGAAGTGGGGATCTTTCTCATTAAAATTCTCTCTTTTTCTTTTCTTTTTCAACCTAGAAAAATATCTAGTGAAGAAAGATGAAGAAGATGAACTTGGAAATATCTTAATCAACCTTGGAGATGAGATTGAGATAGATAGATAAGTATGGATGAATAAAATAAGTAAAAAGAATGAGTCATGGTTGAATGTTTTCCGTATAAATACGAAATACACTCTAGCATATATACACATACATATTCGTATCAAAATACGAATACCCAAAGAGATAGAATAACACAATGAACATAATACTATAATATGCAAATCGAAATATATATATATGTAAATTATTAAATCAATACCTGATTTAATAATCCGGCTTAATCCTAAGCCGGCTAGTATTATCAACCGTCCGATCGAAAACCCGGATAACACTAGAATATACATATCAAAATATGTATATGTAAATCATTAAATCAATACCTGATTAAAAAATCCGGCTTAATCCTAAGACGGCCAGTATTATCATTCGATCGGAACCCTGCACGTATCAAAATACGGCCACTACATCATTTCTCCTGAACAAGAGAACCCTCTGTGTGGGACTTTAAAAACTCGACAATACGCTGGCAGTGGGTTTAACCACAAGCACGTCAGCGGCACTAGTTATACGTAACGGCTACCTAAGTACCTGTCGAAAATGAAGGCCGACGAGCAAGCTCGTCCGAACCCCTACTGAACCTATCCGTGACAATCTCCGTACAGTCCGGTCTCTTTGTCTAAGAGTATCACCCGAGTCTAGGGGGTGGTAAACGTCAAACCCCTAATAACCTAATAAGTCGTGTCGATTTGGCTCAGAACCGATCCAAGAAACTACTGATCTAACCATCAGTAAATCTCAACTGTCTTGCCCAAGGTCTTATAGTTCTGGCCAATCGGATACAGTGCGATATCAACTCCCAATACCGGGAGAGGCAAATCCCTGACAGTCACTCACTGCCTCCATGCGGCTCAGGACTGTACCCAACCAAAATCTGTTTGCACGACTCAGTAGAGCTATGGTAGGGTAGTGATCAAAGTATAGTGGGAACTCACATGAGACAAATGATGATCTCAGATTTAAAGACTAACATGTACTCATGTCACTAGAGAACCGTTATCTGACGATAGGTATAATACCATTTAGAGGTTCTCGGCGAGTCAGTCCAGTGTACTCACCCCCAGTGAGTACATGTATACAATCTTAGGTGATCACACCAATGGCTGTAGGACCAACCACCGTCTCTTGTCGGGGTCTAGAAACGTATACACAAGTCTACTCTGGAATATCGATGCCCGGTCTCGATACTCCTGCGACTTGGGACCTTTAAGGATGTGCTTATAGACCACCCAGCTCCCACAAGTATGATCGCTATCTTAACACTGGTAATCAAGCAAAATCCTATGGGCTTTATCAACATGTATCTGCCATATGTGATATCGAGTATAACATATGCACATGTTAAGATAAAGAGAAACCAACATAGTATACTACTGCGACGAGTCTTTATCAACATGTATAACAATACAAAACAATAAGAAAAACAAATATACATGTTCAGTTAAAGAAAACTCAAATAGTATACTATATAACTGAGCAAGATTATCCTGTACATATATATCTCCAGCATCCTAAATGATACAGGCCTCTAGGACATACATATCCAATATATACATATCCCTAGCATGCTATACAATACAGGTCTCTAGGGCATACATATCCAACAATCTCCCACATGCACTAAGGCATGTAATTGACGTACCGAATACCCAACATATGCTCTAGGACCAGTTGTTGGCGTATCGCATACCCAACATCTCAAAAATTCACTCGAACTGCGCTTGAGGGATGGCCTTGGTAAATGGATCCGCCGTGTTGTCTTTCGTATCTACTCTCCGGACCTCAATCTCCCGGTGATCTACGATCTTCCTGATCAGGTGATACCACCTCAAGATGTGTTTGAATTTCTGATGGGACCGTGGTTCCTTCGCTAAAACCATAGCCCCATTGTTATCGCAATACAAAGGTATCGGATCAACAATGTACGGAACCACCTCAAGTTCAGTAATGAACTTCTTCATCCAGCCTGCTTCTTTTGCGGCATCGTTGGCAACAATGTATTCAGCCTCCATCGTCGAGTCTGCGACGGTGTCCTATTTGGAGCTCTTCCAACAAACCGCCCCTCCGTTGAGGGTAAACACAAAACCCGAGACAGACTTGTTGTCATCCTTGTCATTCTGGAAGCTTGAGTCGATAATGGAATCGATCTGAAGTTCTCCATTACCGTAACCCAAGAACATCTCCATAGTCATTCTCAGGTACTTAAGGATGTTCTTCACAGCTGTCCAATAATTCTCACCAGGGTTCGACTGATACAGGCTCACCACGCTAAGAGCGTAAATTACATCTGGTATGGTACACAACATTGCATATATTATAGATCCTACCGCTGAAGCGTAGGGTATAGTGCTCATGCGAACCATCTCCTCATCAGTCTTTGGAAATATCTCTTTGGAGAGGGTAATTCTGTGCAAAGCGGGTATATTACCACACTTGGAATCTTTCATACTAAATCTCTTTAGTATGGTCTCTATGTATCTAGACTGTGAAAGTCCCAACAATCTCTTGGATCTATCTCTGTAGATCTTAATCCCCAGAATGTAGGAGGCATTACTCAGGTCTTTCATGGAGAACTTTTGTGACAAGAACAACTTTACCGACTACAGCATAAAAATGTCATTTCATATCAAGAGAATGTCATTGATGTACAAGACGAGGAATACGACAGTTCTCCTTATAATTTTCTTGTAGATACATGGCTCATCCTCATTTTTGACGAAGTCAAATTCCTTGACTGTTTCATCAAAATAGATGTTCCAGCTCCATGATGCCTGTTTTAATCCATAAATGGATTTAAGGAACTTGCACACCTTCCCGCTGCTCCAACTGTTTACAAATCCCTTCGGCTGATCCATATAAACGCACTCTTCTAAACTTCCATTTAAAAAAGCTGTTTTTACGTCCATCTGTCAAATATCATAGTCATGGAAGGCAGCAATGACAAATAGGATCTGAATGGATTTCAGCATAGCCACTGGAGAAAAGGTTTCGTCATAGTCCACTCCTGGTCTTTGACGAAAATCTTTTGCAACAAGTCTAACCTTATAGGTTTCCACATGTCCATCTACACCAATCTTCATTTTGAAGATCCACTTGCATCCAACGGGTTTTACCCTAGGAGGAGCAATATCCAAAGTCCAAAATTTGTTGCTGTACATGGACTCTATTTCGGATTGCATAGCATCCAGCCATTTTACAGAGTTCCTACTGGTAATGGCTTGCTTAAAATTAGTAGGATCATTTTCTTCGAAGATACAATCCTCTCGATCCCCATCTATGAGAAAACCGTAGTGTCTCTTGGGCAGATGAGAAATCCTACTAGATCTGCGGAGTGGCTGAGGTTTGTCCGGGATTATTGAATGCTGAGGTTCCACCAAGTCTTCAGTTTCAGTCTATGCTTCCAGAATTTCTTTCAGTTCTACCATTCTCCCACTAATTTCTTTTGCAAGAAATTCTCTTTCCAAAAAGATGGCATGGCGAGACACAAACACCTTCTGTTCATCGGTGTGGTAGAACAGATATCCTGGTGAATTATTAGGATATCCCACAAACTTACAAAGAACAGATCATGCCTCCAGTTTGTCCGGATTATACTTTTTAATATAAGCCGGACAACCCCATATCTTAACAAATTTAAGACATGGTTTCTTTCCATTCCATATTTCATATGGAGTCTTAGGCATAGATATGGATGGAACCTGAGTCAATAAGTATGCCGCTGTCTGAAGCTCATGTCCCCAAAATGAAAGAGGCGGATCAGTACTACTCATCATAGAGCGGATCATATCTAATAGGGTACGGTTCCTCCATTCCGATACACCGTTGTGTTGTGGTGTATACGGAGGAGTAAGCTGAGAGAGAATACCATTCTCTTTCAGGTATTCTAGGAATTCCGTACTCAAGTACTCTCCTTCTCGATCAGATCGAAGGATCTTAATACTTTTTCCAGTCTGTTCTCTACTTCGTTTCTGAATTCTTTGAATTTCTCAAAAGTTTCATATTTGTATTTCAAAAGATACACATATCCGAATCTAGAGAGATCGTCAGTGAATGTAATGAAGTACGAGAACCCACCCCTCGCATGTATAAATATCGGACCGCATACATCACTATGTATGAGTCCCAAGAACTCTGTAGCTCTTTCTCCATATTAGGTGAACGGAGATTTGGTCATCTTTCTTTTGAGACAAGACCGACAAGTTTCATAGGATGAGAATTAGAACGGATTCGGATATCCATCTTTATGCAACTTACTTAGTCTTTTCTCACCGATATGACCAAGTCTACAATACCACAAGTAAGTTTCGTTCGTATCTGAATTCTTCCTCTTGCGTGTGTTTTGTATATTGAAGACTGTGTTTTGATTAAGAATATAGATACCATTACACAGTGTACCTTCTGCAACCAATACCTGATTAAGGTAAATGTTCATGATATTTCTATCTAGAATAAAGTTATATCCATCTTTATCGGGTAAAGAAACTGATATGAAGTTGTAGAGTATGGAAGGTACATAGTAGCAATTTTTCAAAATCATAGTGTTGTCAATTGGCAGAACAATATGATATTCGCCGATGGCGGCAACATTAACTTGTGCTCTGTTCCCTACTCTGAGGGGCATATCATCCGGTCCAACCATTCTACTTTTTCTTCGTCTTTGTAATAAATTACAGATATGAGATTCTAATCCGGTATCTAGTACCCAGGAGGTAGGGTTTACCAAAAAACAATTTTCAATAACAAATACACCCGAAGAAAATGCATTAGAATACTTCTCCTTCATTAGGGTCATATGGAATCCCTGATAGTCCTTTTCCCCTTGCTCATACTCGTGACGGTTGTCATAAATTTAAACCGAACTGATGTTTCCCAGCCCAGTGTAATAAACTGGTTCGGTCAAATCATACAATTTATTATCTTGATTAGGGCGTGGCATGGTTGCTACCTGGAGAGAGAGAAAAGAAACACTCAGCGTGCGCTCTTGCAAGATCAGAGTGGTTATTATTTTATTTAATCAGGATGACTCCTATTATTTCCTCGAAATTTTCGTTCAAACCTTAAAGGGAAAACTAGTCGGGATCATTCGCACCTTATAAGTTCGCTAACCGTTCAGCCAGGTGTGTGTTGGTTCTCCAAGGGAGGTTCCCTGTGCTCTCGCACGGACCTAATTAAAATAAACCCCATTTCCAGCGTAGCCCTGTTAACAACTTTCTAGACACCTAATAGATTAGATAATTGTGAAATGAAAAATATTTCCCAAGAGTAATCCTACTTATCAGTGGGATCGGGATCCAACTATCATCGCGTGATAACCTATATGGAAGCCACTCTAGTTACGACACTCCAGAAGATATGCAACACTAGCAAATTTCCTGTATATTTGAAACTCCCGACGTGGTTTTTGCCCCTATGACCCAAGTGACCTTGACGAATAATCTACAAATCAAAAGATCTTAGTCAAGTTCAACCCATCATTATCCAAGATTGCATTAGAACCACCTGCATGACCCTTGATGAATAATCAACAAAGGCACATGACTATCCTAACCAATCACATTATCTATGCTACTGTAATGACTCTAAAATCTTGTACGGAAATTTTACTGTTAATATACAAGAAATGAGTTTTACAGATTGAGTTTGAGTTATAAGTCAATTTTGTGAAATAACAACAAGAAGCCACTTGTAGCTCACTGCTAAAACCTTTGCACTACTATGGCGTAGCCTGTGTGTTCGATTCTCATCAGACACAATATTTTTTTATGAATTTTTCTTTTAACTTTTTGGAAGCCCAAAAGATTGCACGTACAATACACAGGGAAATAAAAAGTTCAGAAAAATCAAACATGTGGAAAATGGTTTAAACAGAGAATTTATCATGTGGCACAAATCTCGATGCCAGATGGCACAAATCGACCGGCCAAATTCTCAGTATAGCCGGCGCCAATGGCAAAGATAAGGCCTTTGAGTCCTGGGCTTTGCACACATGCCTCTTCACCTACCCCTAACTCCTCTGCACTATTTGATTTCCCTGCAATCAAATAGAGACCCTTCATTTCACAATTAAACATCATTTTGATGCATTTTAATCCACCATTTTAATTCCAAAACCCTAATTCCGCACTATAAATACCATCCCTATTTTGGCTCAGCACCATTCTGAAAATTATAGCAACATTCTCTCAAAAAGTTCCTAAGTACAAGTGGAGTAAAGAGGAGTTAGCGAGCAAGCAACTTCCGGCGAAGATCGAAGCAACATTCGGAGCTCCCGCAACCCCACGACGACACTTTTCCTTTCCTAACCCTCTCCTTGAAACTCCTAAACCGTAAGTCCCTTCTAAATCTCTTTTTTTCTATTGAAATTCCTTTTCAAAGTTTTATTGGTAAAAGTGGAGTTAATACCGACATCTTCTTTCTAAAACCCATAACTCATTTTTCCTTTACAATTTAGTCAATCTAATTTTACTACATCATTTGTAACCTTAAACCCTAATATTTAGAATCAAATTTCATCAAAACTCTCATATGAAACAACAATAGTAGAATTTTTTCATTAAAATACCTTGAACTTTATAAAAACCTCTTTTAGTATTTATTAAAACAATACCCTTAGGAAAACTTCAAGGGGTAACAACCTACCCCATACGCACACTTGGTTTCATAGCACGATACTCATTGAATGTATTTTTGTTGCGAAGTATAATATAACGATAAAATACCACATAACTTTAAAAACCGGATTTCTTTTAAAGAGGTATTTTCTATCTTTGCGATTACGCATCTACAACTCTCTTTAGGGGACCCACTAATGGATGGTACGGATTATCGCACATTCTTAGGCTAGTAGAGCGAGATGTAGATCTCCTCATGGAGCATTCGGTCTCGAAAGAATTTAAATACGGTTTTTAAATAAATACGAATTTTCTAAATAAAATAAAATTATTTTTTTAAAATTAAAATTATATAAAATTATAAATCCATATTTTCAAAATATAATAAACCTATGTTTTTAAAAAATAAAAAGATTAACAAATGTCAATAAAATACCCCCAAGATACCAAAAAGGCAAGTTTTACAATAAAATACCATGAACTTTCCAAGCTAAGTACTTATCACTAAAATATCCCAAATACTTAAAATCCATGCTAATGAAAATCTCAAATAATACTAATCACCCTCGAGGTTTACTTTTTTACTATATTAAAATGTTTTTCATAAAACCCTTCGAGTTATATAAAAACACTATTTAAGGACTTTAGTAAACATAGGTTTAAGCGGGACCAATTCTCTTGAGCCCCAGAGAGCCGGAGAAAATAAGTGCTTGCCTATTTAAGATAGACAACTTAACGGAGTTGTCAATAGTACTTGTCTTGGAGAAAGACACAAATTCTGCCGTCCATGTGTAGCAGTTACTGATGATTCCCGAACCTAATTCGGGAGTTGTCAATAGTAATTGTGCTTGCCTATTTAAGATAAACAACTTAACGGAGTTGTCAATAGTAATTATCTTGGAAAAAGACACAAATTCTACCATCCATGTACAGCAGTTACCGATGACTCCCGAACCTAATTCAAGAGCTAAATCAGTTTACAAGTGTCCGACTCAGTCTGAGTCCAATTCAAATCTGAATCCAATATCAATGAATACTTGATCATGAACATGAATACTTGAAATCAAACATCAATATCAAACATGTATACTTGATCTGACTTGATCGATCCATGGTTATAACTTGATTACTTGAATACTTGATTACATCCTGAACATGAATACTTGAACAACTTGTATCCATGGTTTCGGCAAGTCTGATAATTATAATCTATACAGCACATTACGCAGGGATAAAGGGGTAGATTGGTACGGAACGTATATCGTGGCACGAGAGGTCACTTAAAAAACACCTACATGAATTCTCGTGCCGTTGTCCCGTGGGTTATGACGGGGCCTTATACTACATGTTACCATTGTCCACAGGGTAAGATGGACTCCTCTCGTATACATGAATACCTTCTGTATCAAGCTACAAACAACCACGTTATAATAATTATCATATCCCAGCAATCAATCAGACACAACTTACCCGTTCTTTTCACATTACTTCTTATACTATCTTTCTTCTTTTCGGACTTACCGAGCGTTAGCTCGCTGACGACATTCCTTTCTATTTTCTTTCTTTGGAATGTTCGTCAGGTGTCACGCCCCGCTTCCCGGTGTACGGCAAAGAGGACGCGACTGGTCCGCTATGTATATACTCAGAAGTACATACGCTAAGTGTATCTAAGCAATATAAAAATAAATACACAAGAGACAAGATATAATAAAAACAACAAATTTTATTTATTAACATTCTTTTGTACAATGCATGAAAATGAAATACAACTGAAATAAAACGATGCCTAAACAATGGCATAACAGGAAATGAAAAGTACTGAATGGAAAATATACGATGAAACTAGAGCTCTGGTTCTTCAGCAAACTGCTCCAAGTCTTCTGCAGATGGCTCGATCTCTGCCGGGTCCAAACCACCTGACGACATTCAAAGAAGAAAGAAATAGAATGTTGTCAGCGAACAGGTGGCTCGGTAAGTCCCAAAGATAAGAAGAAAGTAGAATAGACAGAATAAGAGGGTATCTTTTAAAGTTGTATTATCTTGTTGTATTGTTGTGTTACCTCTATTGTTTGTAGCTTGGTACATAAGGATGCCAGTGTATACGAGAGGGGTCTCTATATGCTAGAGACCAGGGCAAACGGAATGTACAAGGAACCGTTAATCCACGGTACAACAGCAACGGAATATAGGTTAGGTGTCTTAATCTTACCGCCTCGTGCCACTTTTAACACCTTCCGTACCAATCTACCCCTTAAACCCCGTAGTGTTTTGATTGTATTGTTTGTCTTGTAAATTGTATTGATTGTATAATTGATTGACTGACCGAAACCATGATATCGGTAAACGGATGTAACCGTAGAATCATGTAAATGGAATAACTGGAGAACCATATAAATGGAATGTATATCCATGGTTCTGTTCAGTCAAGTTGTATAGATTGATAATTGGATTCATGGATTCAGGTTGAATTGTAATATTGAAAATTGTAGATTGTAGATTGTACTTGAATCATATTCAAGTCAGATTAATCAGACTAAAACCAGAGTCAGACAATTAGAAATGTAAATCAAAGTCTTGATTATTTCTTAAACCTATAATTGCTAGGGTCCTTAGGGTAATTTATAAAACTTGAGGGGGTTTTATGTAAAAAATACTATTATATACTTTTCAAAATACACTTCAAGTGTTTATTATTCGTCTTTAGAGTTGTAATGAAAGTGGATTTTATATTGTGATATTTCTAGTGAAAATATCCTAGTTTCAGAAATAAAGGTATTTTATTTGTAATATTGATTTATGTGGAATTTATGGTATTTTAGTGTAAAATTGATTCTTGTGATTTTTTAGAAAAAGTGGAATATTTATATCATAACAAAATAGATATTTTAATGATAAATATACACATATTTATACAAAAATAATTTTAATAAATATTTTATATTCTAGAAAATCTCATTTTCTTAAGATGTCGTATTTTAAATCTTTCGAGACCGAATGCTCCTTGCGGAGGTCTGAATCTCGCACTACTAAGCCCGAGGGTGTGCGATAAACCGCACCATCCTAAACGGGTTCCCCAAAGTGGGTTGTAGCGGCGCTTTGCAAAGATTGTAAAATACTAAACCCTTTAGAAAACGGTTTTATGAAATAAATGGTATTTATTTGTAAAGGTGTATATTTTCCATATTGTATGTTCTAGATTCTCCTAAGTCAACTAGTCTATTCCTAACTGGTCCAGACGACAAGTTGTGAGATGCCTCAAATCGCCTCTTCACCGCCAATTGTGGCCAGGTAAGTACAAGTGAGGAAAGGAGGGATCCGCTCACGAATCACCGTGAGACGGGCCTTTTAAAGTTACCTTTCTCACTTGCCTAGCCTAGACACCACAAAGTCAGGTTTAGATAAACGATCGATGTCCACAACTTATCATATTTTAATAATAAATGGTACTTCTTTAAAAGTGTATCAAACCTAATATTTTAGAAATGGTTTTATTAAGTATATGGTATTTAAATGAAAATGTTTGTTTTCTCGTATTCTAGGTTCTCGGGGGTGTTGCATATGAGTGTGTGAGGAGGAAGGTCGTTACCTCGTGATCTACTTTAAATGTATAGCAAGTTTGATGGAGTTAAATGAAGGATTGAAACAATGTGGTATTTAAGCGAAAAATACGATAAATTGAAATAGCTATCATTTCATGTGATGAAACTTATTCAAATTGTTTGATTAGTGTTTAATAGTCAACATGAGGAAGTTTAAGTATGGTTGTATTAGTGAGAAGTGGAATTTTATAGAAAACCGAATCGGAAATCGGATTTGTTCCGATTCCGTCGGGTTTTGTAAATCCGTATTTTGAGAATGGAAAAGAGAGATAGAAGGGGACTTACGGGTTTTAGATTACACGAGAGAGTGAGGGGGAATTAGAGGGATCGCCGATGTATTGCGTCGTCGCCGGTAGTTCCTTAAAATGATCGCCGGAAATTCCGCCGGGAATTCGTCGGAGCTTCGCCTCGAGCTTGTTTTCAAAGTACACGATTCTTGGAAATTTTTGAGAGAGTGGGCTCAGGATTTTGGGGGTGAGATGGTAGTGTGTAGGGTTGGTATTTATAGGGTTAGGCTAGGGTTAGGGTAGATGAAAAGTTTAAAATAAAAATGTGATAAAATGTAATAAAAATGTATTAAAAGTGGAGTAATTGAGGTTTTTAAAGAGCTTTGGAAATGGTCTGAGGCTGAAATTTTGCAGGTGCATAGGGAATATGAAAAGACACAACTTTCATGTTGGGGTCGTCGCCGGAATCGGCCGACTCGGCCGTGACTCGGTCTGAGGACCGAGTCAGACCGAGTCAAGACTGATTTGGCCGATTCCCGGCCGAGTCAGGCGGCCGGGATCCCCCCGACGGTTCATCTAACTCCTGGAAATATACATCTTTGGGTGTAGTGGGGTTTTTGTGAGATATGCACGTGTAAACCCTTGGTATTCTAAAGGTTTTAAAAAAATCAATATTAAAAATAATGTGGGGTATGGGATTTGAACTCTGGTGGCTTGGTTCAGTAGTGCAAGGTATTACCAATGAGCTACAACCTCCTTCTTGTAATTATTGTGTGAAATAAATACTTAAAGTGGTAACAACAACAATAAATACCCCAAGTATACTTCAAATTTAAATCAATTTTATATATACTAAAATTGGAGTGGTTACATCAGGAAGACCGGACTCTCAGGAGATCGGGCCTAGCCAGGATGACTTGGATCAGCTAGCGGCACAGTCTGACTTCTAGTTCCTTGTACTTGTTTTCCTGTATACCATTGTTTAGGCACTGCTTATTATCATTGTATCTTTTCATTTTCAAACAGTTGAATGTAAAAATGAATGTAAATAAAGTTGCTGTTATTTTATATCACTTGCCATTCTTATACATTTTATATATTGCTTAATTACGCTTAACGTATTTATTTCTTAGTAAATACTTTGCGGCCTGCCACATCACCGTATACGTCTACTGGGAAGCGGGGCGTGATAGGTTTCCTTGGCGGCCTATGCAAGTCAGTTCTGCATGAAATCTTAAGCAATATATCACAAGAATTATAAGAATCAGCAACTATACATTCCTTACATTTCAAATTTCTTGAATCTATTCTAACCATTCCTTTTCAATCAAGGTCATGGATTCTCCCAACAACACCAGCACGAACGTCAATGGCAACACTCCACCGCCTACTCTACCACTACCACCTACCGTTGCAGCTCCTATCAATGAGCAAACGGTACTGCTTGAGGCGATCAAAAGCCTCTTGGAGGGTCAGCAGCAACAGACTGCCATCCTCATGCACCACCCAGAATTCGAGGCACCCGGGGTCAAACAATTCTGGGCACTGCATCCAAAGCACTTCTCAGGAAAAAAAGAGCCCACTGGAGGAGGAAAAATGGGCTCAATCGATAGAAGATGATCTGGCAGCATCTCAAGTGCCAAATATTGCCTGGGTGAGAGTTGCGAAGCTGCAACTGACTGACAACGCCAGAGTCTTGTGGAAGGCTGAAGAAAGCCGTCTCACCCAACCAATCGAGTGGAAGACGTTTCGCGATCTGTTCGATGCGAAATACTTCCCTGAGACTGCCCGTTTTGAGATGGAGCAGCAATTCATCCATCTACAATAAGGCTCGATGTGGGTCAAGGCTGTGGATGAATACGATGCTGAGTTTACCATACTTAGCAGGTAAGATATTGTCTCAAATTCAAATTCCTGATTTCACTTATTACACTACTAACACAACGTCGTAACAGGTTTGCTGCACAATTGATTCCTACTGCTGAGATCGGGCACGACGATTTCAGCAAGGGTTGGACCCAGAAATCTAAGCTGCACTAGCTACAGGCGATTTGCTAACCCATGAACTTACTTTGAAGGCTGCCCGACGCTATTAGACAGTTGTGAAGAATAAGGGCAGACCGCAGACTGCCGGTATGAAACGCTCTGCCACACAGATGACAGGTGGAGCCTCTTCTAGGCCGACATTTGCACCCAGGAGACCAGGAGGAACCTTTAACCGGCCCAGTCCAGACTTTTGGTTTTACTGCAAAAGGAAGGGACACCTGGCGAAAGACTGCAGGCGTGCAAATGGCCTGTATTTGGTTTGTGGCGCATCCACTCACACCATAGGAGCATGTTCATATCACTTCAACACAGCTCCAGCCCCCAGAACAACAATCACAGTTCCGCAGCGGCCAGCCATTCAGGCTCCTGCACCCCGATTAGCTCTCCCTGCACCCTCTCCACGTGGACCTCCTGCACAGCCTCAACGTCACTTCTATCAGGCACAGAGAAACATGCCTCAAGGGCAAAGAATTATGCCATAAGAACTGAGGAATGTGCCTCCAGCAAGGAGGAATGTACCCCGACGTCAAGCTTTCATAATGACGGTCGAGGAGGCCGAAGCCACAGGCCAAGTCATCACTGGTAATTCCAAATCCTTTCAATTTTCAATCCTTGTATATCTCTATAAATTTTCCTATATCTAAACCTAGCCTCACACAACTTTGGTACTATACTAGTAGCCTCCCTATCTGCTCTAGCACTCTTCGACACTGGAACATCACATTGCTTTATGTCGCAACGGTTCGTTCGAACTCACGCGATTCCAGTTAAACCGCTCGTATCCAGCTGGAATGTCAGTACAGGGAACGACATTCTAAAAGCAATTTTAGGATACGATCTGTGTCCAGTGTTCGTCTACAGTAGAGAATTTTATGCGGACTTCAAGGTGCTGGACATACCGAACTTCGATGCACTCTTGGGAATGGACTGGCTGGGAAATTTCTTCACCACCATCGACTGTCGTCAAAGGAGGGTAGTGTTCGAAATACCAGATCATCCGATGTTCTATTTCAAGAGTGGAGAACGCACCCTAGAACATAGCGTCTACAAAGCAAAACCAAAGAAGGCAGTGGTTGCAGCATTACAAGCGGAAGAGTCGAAGCCAGAGTTAGTTCGAGAGTTCAAGGATGTATTCCCTGAAGATATATCAGGTTTGCCTCCCGATCGAGCTCTTGAATTCAGCATTGATTTACTACCTGGTGCACAACCGGTAATCAAAGCTCCGTACCGGCTAAGTCCAGAAGGATTGAAGGAGATCCGCATTCAGTTGGACGAACTCCTGAAGAAAGGTTGGATTCGTCCCAGTATTTCAGCTGGGGATCTCCAGTGTTACTTGTGAAAAAGAAAGAAGGTTCATACAGGAGGTGTGTAGATTATCGAGCTCTAAATGAAGTGATGATTAAGAACAAGTATCCACTACCGCGTATCGATAATATTTTCGATCAACTAAATGAGTCTTGTGTATTTTCGAAGCTAGATTTTCGTTCGGGTTATCATCAGGTGAAGGTCAAAGAGTCCGATATTCCGAAGACAACATTCAGGACTCGATATGGTCATTATGAGTATCTCGTAATGCCATTTGGAGTGACCAATGCAAATGCCATTTTTATGAACCTGATGAACCAATTTTTCTGAGAGTACTTAGACAGGTTCGTTGTCATCTTCATCGACGATATTCTGGTGTATTCCATGAATCGGAAAGAACACGCCGAGCATTTACGGATTGTCTTGGAGACATTACGACAACATCAGCTCTATATCAAGTACAGTAAGTGTGAATTTTGGCTAGATCAAGTCGAATTTCTCGGGCATATCGTTTTAGGCGAAGGAATCTCAGTAGATCTAGTTAAAGTGTCAGCTGTCAGTGAATGGCCGACACCAAAAACGGTGAAGGATATATAAAGTTTCTTGAGATTAGCCAGATACTACCGACGATTCATTGAAGGATTTTCGAAGATTGCAGCACCCCTGACCAAGCTCACACATAAAGATGAAGCATTCATGTGGTCAGAAGCATGTGAAAACGCTTTTGTAGAACTCAAGACAAGATTAACTTCTGCTCCTATTCTTGTAATACCGGATCAATCTGGAGGATTTGTTGTGCATTGCGACGTGTTTGGTAAGGGATTAGGATTTGTTCTACACCAGCATGGAAAGGTTGTGGTTTTTGTATCAAGACAGCTGAAGGTTCATGAGCGCAACTATCCAACACATGATCTGGAGTTGGCAGACGTCATATTTGCACTTAAGATTTGGCGCCGCTATCTCTTGGGAGAACGAGTGGATATATACACTGACCACAAGAGTCTGAAGTATATATTTACTCAGAAGGAATTAAACATGCGGCGGAGAAGATGGCTAGAACTCATGGCGGACTTCGATATCAACCTACAGTATCATCCTGGGAAAGTGAATGTAGTTCCTAATGCACTTAGCCGCCAGCCATTAGCAATGAATCTCACCGCTCAGTGGAAACTACAACAGGAATTGCACGGATTGGCGATCGAAGTAGTTATGCCAGGTAACGCTTCGTATTTGATGAACATACAAGTCCAGTCTACCCTTGTCAATCAGATCAAGGCAGCTCAAGCAAATGATGCCAAGCTACAAAAGATCCGAGAACGGGTAGAAAGTGGACTTCGAACTGACTTCATCATCTACGAAAACAGGTCCTTGCAATATGAAAGTCGATTATGTGTACCAAACAGCCCAATTCGAGAAGAGTTGATGAAAGAAGCTCACATATCTATTTATTCTGTACATCCCGGTGGTACAAAGATATACGAGGATTTACAACAACACTACTAGTGGTATAGAATGAAGCGCGAAGTAGCTAGAAGTGTAGCCAAGTGTTTGGTGTGTCAGCAAGTGAATGTTGAACATCACAGAACTACTGGTCTACTTTAGCCATTACCAATCCCAGAATGAAAATGGCAGCACATTACCATGGACTTTATGACTGCCTTTCCTCACAGCACGAAAGGTAACGACGCAGTTAGGGTTATTGTGGATCGACTCACCAAGTTGGCTCACTTTATTCCATTTCAAGTTGGCCAATCTACCGAAACGTTAGTAAAAAAGTACATGGAGGTAAGCATAAATCTAAAATAAGATTTAAACCTTCAAGATATACTATTTTTGATACCCATGAACTTATGCAGGAGATCGTTAGATTACATGGAGTGCCTGTTTGCATCGTCTCCGATCGTGATATCAGATTCCGATCATAATTCTGGCAGATTCTGCAAGCTAGCCTGGGAACGAGTCTGAATTTCAGCATAGCTTATCATCCACAAACAGACGGACGGTCCGACCGAACAATTCAGATTCTGAAAGACATGCTAAGAGCTTGTATGTTAGACTTCGGAGGTTCGTGGAAAGATCATCTACACCTTATGGAGTTTTCATACAACAATAGCTATCAGGCAAGTATTGAAATGACACCATTTGCAGCACTCTATGGACAGAAGTCCACTGCTAAGTTGGGACGACATCAGAGATTGTGAACTCCTTGGACCAGAGATGATCGTGGCAACTATGGATATAGTTCGCACGATCATGGAAAGAATACGCATAGCCCAAGACAGACAGAAGTATTGGGCAGATGCAAAGCGGCAACATATGGAGACCATTTATTCCTGAAGATCTCTCCAAACAGAGGAGTGATCCGCTTTGACAAGAGGGGTAAGCTAAGTCCAAGATACATATGATCGTTCGACATACTCGAACGAGTTGGAGAAGTGGCATACCGTTTGGCACTACCATCCTTATTAGAAGGAGTGCATAACGTGTTCCACATATCCCAGCTACGACGATATGTGAGCGACCCCAGCCACATACTTGATCACTCAAAACTCACAGTACAAACGGACCTAACTTGCGAGCAACAAGCCGTTGAGATCCTGGACCGAAAAGTGAAGACATTACGGAACAAGGAAGTAAATTTGGTCCGAGTGATATGGAGAAGGGATTCGCTAGGAGAATCAACATGGGAATGAGAAGAAGACATGTGTACAAGATACCCTTACCTCTTTGAAAGTTAGTCCATATGTAATTATAAATTTTGAGGATGAAATTTTTATAAGGAAGGTAGAATGTAACGACTCTAAAATCTTGTACAGAAATTTTATTGCTAATATACAATAAATAAGTTTTACAGCTTGAGTTTGAGTTATAAGTCATAAGTCAATTTTGTGAAATAACAGCAAGAAGCCACTTGTAGCTCACTAGTAAAACCCTTGCACTGCTGTGACGTAACATGTGTGTTCGATTCCCATCGGACACAATATTTTTTCTGAATTTTTCTTTTAACTTTTTGGAAGCCCAAAAGATTGCACGTGCAATAAACAGAGAAATGAAAAGTTCAGAAAAACAAACATGTGGAAAATGGTTTAAGCAGAGAATTTATCTTGTGGCACGAATCTCGATGCCAAATGGCACAAATTGACCGACCAAATGCTCAGTATAGCCGGCACCGACGGCTAAGATAAGGCCTTTGAGCCCCGGGCTTTGCACACACACCTCTTCACCTACCCCTAACTCCCCTGCACTGTTTGATTTCCCTGCAATCAAACAGAGACCCTTCATTTCACAATTAAACATCATTTTAATGCTTTTTAATCCACCATTTTAATTCCAAAACCCCAATTCCCCACTATAAATACCATCCCCTGCTTTGGCTCAGCACCATTCTGAAAATTATAGCAAAATTCTCTCAAAAATTTCCTAAGTACAAGTGGAGTAAAGAGAAGTTAGCGAGCAAGCAACTTTCGACGAATATTGAAGCAACATCCGGAGCTCCCACGACGCCACGATGACCCTCTTCCTTTCCTAACCCTTGTTTACCGTCGGAAACGGAGACGAACTTGGGATGGATCGTCTTGCCTGAGTCCTGGGGGCAGATGCTATTTGGATCTATCCGTCCACCTCTCCGAAGATGCCAAGTTGGTTTATGGCACCGTGTATCAGAGGTTTGGACGGATGCGGCCGTTGTAGCGGACTTCGTCAGATTCCCCCTCATTTGCGAGGGGTTTTGATTGTGGGGACGCTCTTCCCTGCAGGTGCAAGCCCCTACAGTTAATTATGTTACCGCATCGCAATAACCACTTTCTCCTGCTCCGGAAGTTCACTTCGTGTCGTGTGTATGTTTGTTTTATTTTGGTTGCTCATGGATTGTATACGGAGACTAATTTATGTCGTCGCCCGTAAGGCGTGGATTAGTCCAAATCCGTATATTCTTAGATTTAGGTTTGGTTTGATTTAAGGATCGTTAATCTATTTTGAGATTAAGATCAACTTAAATGTATAAGCATTTGGGCTCGATTATTTTAGTTTAAGGACATCGCGGTCCATTATCACCGTGTTTGAGGCGAAATGTTAGTTTTAAGGATGTTTCGGTCTTTTATCGCCATTTTAGAGGAGAATATTAGTTTAGGGACATTTCGGTCCATCATTCACTCTATGCGTACGTGTATTTGTTATGTAGCAGAGTGAACAATGGAGATATGGAATGTGCCTAATTTCAGGAACAATCCAATTTGAGGCATGCACGTCAATGCATGAAGAAGTTATTGGTCGTCGGGACCCGCCACCTCTCTGAAGACGTTGGAGAATTACAACGACATGTATCAGAAGTGTGAAAAGATGTAACCTTGAACCAAATCCCGTATTTGAGGGAAAAGGGTTTGTTGTGGGCTTAGTATTTTTTTTTCATATTTGAGACCTTGGAAATCGAGAGCATATAGGCTCAATTGATTTCTTTGTTAAGGATATGTTAGTCCAATTTGAGACTAAGATCCACTTAACAACATTTTAGGATCTTCTTTATTTAAGACCCAGCAACAGAGCATTTGGACTCAGTTTGCAAGGCTTTAACAACCTAGTCAATTTGGGCTTTAGTCTGCTTAGTCTCTCTCTTTTTTTGAAAAAAGTGCTAAGCACTTGTTTGGGATCTATTTAATTAGTCCCCCCCTTTTTTTATGCAAGTGCTGAGCACTTATATGAGTTCTGACGCCCACATATGATCATGTGGAGTTTTCAATCATGGGGATTGCCCAATAAGTGTTGAACACTTTACTCCTTTTATTTTAATATGGTGTGCTAGGCACTCTTTATGGCGTCCACGTGGGGAGCGCGTGAGGCGCTGGGCGCCTCCCAATGAGTGTTGAACACTCAGCCGTTTTGGGCTGCTAGGGGAGTGCTAAGAACTCTTTTCTGCTCTTTTACGGCGTGCACGTGGGGAGCACGTAAGGCGCTGGGCGCTGCCTAGTGAGTGCTAAGCACTCTTCCCTTCTCAGGCATCTATGTGAGGAACACGTGCGGCATTAGGCACTGCTTAGTGAGTGCTAAGCACTCTTCTGTGGCGCCCACGTGAGGAACACGTGCGGCGCTGGGCGCTGGACGCTTTTCTCCTCTGCTAATAGTATTTTTCCCCCATTAATGATCAATAGGATCTTTGTTTTGAAGATCTAGGATCAAGCTTCATTTTTAATAACTAAGTTCTTTTGTAAGAACTAGGTTTCTCTTGTATGCCTTTGTTTTTTAGGAACTCAATTTCTGGTTCTTTTCTGAATCTTTGACTCTTAAGAACAAGTTCTTCCCGATGAGAATTAAATTCTCAACTTGTAGGAGACTTTCCTCACGGATCTCAGATCCAGAGAAGAAACTAAGTTCTTTTAAAAGGTTTAAATCCTTCAATAAATAAATGAGATATTTTGATCTCTATTTTTTATTTACCTAGAGTTTTTGGGGAGGGAGATCTTCTTCTATGAGAATTTAATTCTCTATTCCTTTTGAAGAATTCCGTCTCTTTTTTTAGAAGCTTATAGGGGGTTTCTCTATATCAGACTTGAAGTCTTCGGTCCTTTATATAGTGGATGCAAGTTTGTTAATTAGTTTTGAAGAAATCTCTCATTAAGAGATCCCAATTGATTTGGAGAATTTTACCACCATTAGATTTTTGATCCAAGGGTTTCTGTTTTACAGAACATATTTTCTTGTTTTTAACAAGATTGGGGAAATATTTTTCATATGCAGGGTTTTATTCTGTGAAATGGTGATCTTTAATCACCATTGGATTTTTAATCCAAGGGTTCTCTATTTTACAGAGGGCAATATTTCTTGTTTAGAAAAATTGAGGGAATATATCCCAAAATAGAATTTTATTCTATGATTCAATTTGGGGAATGTTTTCTCCTAACAGAATTTAATTCTGTATCTTGATGATTTATCATCTTCGTTGGATCAAAGATCCAACGGCTCTGCTTAACAGAGAGTAGAATTTAATTCTACTTGGGCGCCGGTGCTCACGTGTTGTGCATGTGGGCGCCATTTGAGAGTTTTAACTCTTGTTTAATTTAATAGATTCTTTTTTGCTTTGCACGCTGGCGCCCGCGTGAGGAGCACGTGTGGCGCTATATGAGAGTTTTAACTCTTATTTAATTTAATAGATTCTTTTTTTCTTTGCACACTGGCGCCCGCGTGTGGAGCACGTGCGGCGCTATATGAGAGTTTTAACTCTTATTTAATTTAATAGATTCTTTTGTACTTTGCACACTGGCGTCCGCGTGAGGAGCACGTACGGCGCTATATGAGAGTTTTAACTCTTATTAATTTAATAGATCCTTTTGTGCTTTGCACATTTGCGCCCGCGTGAGGAGCACGTGAGGCGCCACCATAGGATTTAATCTTATAAGATTAGCTCTGGTGCTGGCGCCCTTATGGAGGGAACGTAGGACGCTGCCTCATTAATTTTGAACAGAGCTTTGCTCTTTTATTGGGGGAAAAAATTGCCCCCCCACCGTTGCGCTCACGTGGCTCATACGTAAGTGCAGCGGTGGAACCTTTTCCACCGTTTGATCTTCTGGAGAGTTGAACCACATTCTTATGTTTTATAAATAGGGCCTTTGCCCCTTGAGATGACTGTTGTTTCCCTCATCTTCTTGAGTCTTCTTTCTTCCTTGAGAATTTAATTCTCTTTTCAGAGCTCAGATCTCTGTCCAAAGAAACTCCCCTTAGAGTTAAAACTCTGTCAAAATTGGTAAGAATCATGACCATAATTTAACCCTTGAAAGAATATTTTCATGTTCTAGGGTTTTTTAACCCATTAACAGAGTTTTGCTCTTCTCTTATAATGATTTCTTAGAAATCTATAACTTTTACTTGTGTAGACCATAGGTTTTAAAGTTCTTTTAGGGTTTTACCCTATTACTAACTTTGATTTTTGAAGGCTATTTGGAATTTAATTCCATGTCCCGAGCGGATTTCTAGGATTTTATCTCATTGTTCTATAGAGCTTGGCTCTGAGAAAGATTTCTTTTAAAGAAATTCTTTTGGGAATTTTATTCCCTTTCTTATTTTCCTTGCAGATTTGAAATCTGTTTGCAGAACAAATTTCTCGAGGGAGTTTAACTCCGTAGTTCGATGAGATTTTCTCATTAAATGAGAATCATTTTGGATTCTTTCAATGAGTGACTGCATCATCATTGATGGGGTGTTACCTTGATTTTGTGGGGCCCATGTCCCTTTCTCTTTAAACTGTAGTGCAGTACAATTTTAGGTGTAATAGAATGTTAAAGTCTTGAACATTGTGTCGATAATTAATCCCCCCTTATTTTTAGGTACTATGGCTTCCGATTCCTCATTCCCCTTCGTTCTCTCGAAGAGTGCTTTCTCCGACGCATCCACAAATTGGGAAGTCTTCGCACTTATTCGGGACTATGACCCAGAGCAAAAGTCACTTCATCTGTGGGGGTCATGGTGTTAGTGATATATGCCCTAGAGGCCATTATTGTATCATACTGGTTTGTATATTACTTAATGGAAGCTTGAGATATTAACAGTTGTATTGACAGTCTTGCTCAAAATGGTAGTATGCTACTTGGTTTGTTTCTATCTCAATATATGCATGTGTTTCTTTTAGCATATCGCTTATACATATTGGTAGAGCCCTTGGGATCTTTGCTTGATTACCAGCGTTGTGATGGCAGTTGATTGAGAATCGTTTCCGTACGTGCGTTTTAAAATCAAAGTTAAGAATATACCGCAATCAATAACAGTGTCGCTTGGTAGCTAACCGGTTGAGTACGGGTCGGTCCACAGGGAAAACGTGTTCTTTTCTTTAAGTTCTAACGAGTTAAGTCCTATTTTTGGTAGGTTTTGATTTTTATAAAAACTAAGATTGAATTTAATTTAATTTAAAACCAAGATTGAATTTAATTTAATTTAAAACCTTGCTAGGGTTAGGATTAGGTTGGTTTGGAAAGAAAATTCTACTTACTGCTTCCTTTGCCCTAATTAAGAACATAGGTGTTAGGGTAATAATTAACAAAGGGGATTAGCACGACTAGGAAGAAACATAGTTTCTTCCTTTTGGTCCTTGTCCGTCCTTTCTTAACTCTTAGCCCTAACCTCTATGTAAATCAACCACAACCGGTCTAACTAGGGAATCGCCGCTATCTCATAGGATAGGGTGCCGTAGTGAGCGGTGTGTGTTTGATTAACATAGAGTCCTAATTTAAAGTATTATACGGGAAAGAAAGGAGTGAGAGATTTCCATCTCTCAAACCTACCCAAACCTAACCCTAACAAGTGAGGAATTACTCACTCATTAGGGATGTTACGATGAAATTCATTTTTATAATTTTCTTTTTAATTAACTAATGAACTTGCAGATAAATAAAGACAGATAAAAAAATTGCAGAAAAATAAATTTCAATTAAGAAGAACACAAGATTAAAAAATGAGAAAAAACTTACTTTTATTGATGACCTCTTGACGATTACAATGAAACTAAAATTTAATCTAGAAATTAAAAGAGGCATGCTCTCAAAAGAGGCTGTAGGCTTTCCTATTTATAGATAGGAGAAACCCTAGGATTTACATCTGATTCACATTTGAAATTACAAGACTACCCTAAGAAAGCCGGGTTAAAGCACCGACACCCACCGACACGTGCACTGCACGGCCGCGGATCTGCGGCGGAATGCCATGTTTGGCCGTGGATCCGCGACCATCTTGAGGGATCTCTGGCTCAACTTCTCAGGGTTACTTCATGTTGCTATTTCCTTCTGTTTTCTTCTCTTGGTTCTTCAGAATCTTTTCTACTTTCTTCCAGATTTCCAACAGTGCAGAATTTGTGGACTTTTACCGTAAGCTTTGCGTTGAAGTCTTGAATCTTGTGCTGCCCTCTTACTTTGTGCATTGAACTGTTCATTGATCGTTGTTTGTTCCTTAAACTGGTAGGCGACATCATACAGATTCATCTACTTGTTGGTCGTAGTCTCACATTTGTAGTGTCTTTTCCTGAATTTCACTGTATTGTTCTGAGAACCTGTAATCTGCAACTATTTAGCAGACATGGATCAAAATCACCTATTTATTTGCAATATGATTAAGAATGGGGAATATAATAATGCAAAATTCTGATATGAACAAATACCCCCAAACTTATCTTTTGCTCGTCCCGAGCAAAACTATTTTTATTCTCGAAATAACCTAACCTCACTTTCGCAGGGAATCGCGATTGCACTGAGCTCATGCAATAAGCCGTTAAATTTCTAGGTGTCCCTAGTAGGAGGAGTATTGTCTCCTAAGGGTTTTAAGCGGATACTACCCACAAAATCCGATCAATTTGGCCTATTGACTTTCATTTTTGAATTCGGTGTTCTAGCAAGAAATTCTATTATCTTTTAACTTAGAAATTATCAACCCGTATTTTTCACACTCACTTATCATTTAACTTAAGATCGTATATGTTCTGTAAATTTATTTAGCCTTCAGCATCTCTTGAATTTTCCTTCTAAGGTCCCATCTCAACTTAGGAATTTTTATCATCTCTACTGAAGGTATAAGCCTTATCTTTCATTCCTATCTCTCATCCAAACCCCAATCATATACCCCTACGTGTGTGTATGTATCACCCCTACACTTGGAAATTCAATTCAAACTATCATACTCTTGTCCATCGTCCAAAGTACTTTTAGTTGGTGAATTTTAGATGAAATTGCTCACACATTCTTCATGCGACCGTTAATACTTCTTGAGGTACTAACGACCGATTACAAAATGTGTTTGCGCATTTAAGAGCAATTCCTCGTCTTGTAACACCTAAGGTTTTAGCAGTGACTCCCAAACCAGTTGGTCTAAGGCACTAGGTGATAAAGCACCCTCGCTATATATTTTTTATTTTACGCAGCCTTAAGTAATTACAAAACCAGTGTTCATTTTTTTTATATCTCTTTATTCACACTTATACTTTTATTTAATTTTTTCCATACTAAGGATTTTAGACAAGAGCATTTCAAGGTATCCTCTACTATCCCAAGTTTCAAGGTGCGTGTATGTGCGAGTTGTAGGGTATATATTTTCAGAATTTAAACTAAAGGTTCGGAATTATTTTTCAGACTTACACTTCAATAGAAATTTCAATACCCTTCCCTTATTTTGACTTAGCCCAAGAACTGAACTCAAAATTTACCTATTTCTAAATAAACTATAAGGACATATATTTTCTACCGTTAAACTTTAAAAAAGGTTATTTTTAGGGTTTTTAATTTACTAAGTTTAGGATCTAGTTTTTCCTAACTAGTTAACCGTCTTGTCAAACTTAAGTCAAATATGGTCAAGTTGAAATTTTTTTAATCTTTTTAGTTTTTCTTAATTTTTTATTTGATTTTTCTTTTAAAATTTTTTTATTTTCACTTTTTTAATTTTTTTAATTTTTTTTTTATAAAGATGCAATGCAGAATTAAACATGCAAAGAAAGAAAAAGAAAAAATATGTACAAAAATTAAAATATGCAATGCAATGATAACTATTTACAAACAACCTCCTCCCCCAAACTTACCAAAAGCAGTGCCCTCACTGCTCATGTCCTCACCGTCCCCTTGAACGTGAACGGGAACGCTCCTCTCGCGCCAGCAGCGTAGATACGCCATGTTCAATCTCTGTCACCCGGTGATCCAAGTTGGTCACCATCCCCACCAACCTATCAATCCCCCTAGTGGCTCTTCTAAGCAGACGTGCATGTTCTGCTAGGGTAAGCTCTTTCTCGCTCGCGGTCGAGCTGGAGCTGGGTGTTCTGGCGGGTACATGTTCGGCCGGTTCTGTTCGTGACCATACATCAGTTAAGCGGGTATAGGACGTGGATACGCCCTCAATAAGAGGCCTAATGGGTATACCTCCATGCATGTAAAACTCAAATTCCTCCACAGGGAGGAAATAGCGACACAGTTGTGTCACCAACATAGGGCATGGGTAATTTACAGCCCTTTTGCCAACACCAATTGAATTAAGTAAAACCGTGCACATGTCAAATCTAGAGTTCCTAGTCATTAAGGTGTGCACGATATGAAGAGATGGGGTGAAAAATGTTGTATTATGTGAACTGCCAAAAATGTTGTTTTGTGCCCAACGGCACACGGTTAATACATTGGCGAAGAGGGTTCTAGCCTGTATGCCCTTTCTAGGTTCCCTCGAACAGTCATTACCCATTAAGGGTAAGTAGTCTTCAAATTGAAGGGGTTGGTCGTGAACAGGTAATTTAGGAATTAAGGTGACTTCATGGATGAAGTCCCTATCAATTATTATTTCCCTATCGTCCCAAAGTAATTTAATAAAACCGTATTGTGATAGGCAACCTTCCTCCATGCACTCGTAAAAACGAATGAATAGACCTGGAAGAGCGTAGGCATTGGGATGATTGAAAATTAAAAAGTTCCACCCTCGCCGTGTGATTTCGTCACCAAAATAACTTCCGTAAATTGTGTGGGCAAAGATTTGTGAAAAATCCCGTTCTAATTGCATGGTTGGTGCCATTCAGAGAGTTCACAGATTTATAAAAATAAATTAATAGAGAGGGAGAGATGATGCAAACCTCCTCCGAAAAAATTCAGAGGGAGAAGACACAGAGAAGCGGCGGTTGCGCGGCCAAAAGCGGCGTTGGGCAGCGGTTCCGCGGTAGAAAGAAGCGATCTCTCTGAACTTGCTGCTGCGGCGGCTAGGGTTTGAGGAAATGAAAATTCAGGGTTATGAAAAAGACAGAGAGGGGTCGGGTTTTATTTATAGGGGAATGTGTTGGTTATTTGCAAAAATCCCCTCTTAAAAAGAGGAAATTATTTGTAAATAAAAATTTTATTTTTTTATTAAAACTGGAAATTTACAAAAATACCCAAAAAAATTTATTTTCAAATTTTTTTTATTTTTATTTTGTTTTTATATAATTACAAGTGATACATACCCCCAAACTTATTTGAAATAGTGTTTTGGCTAGATAATCGAAATTTAGGGGTAGATGGAGGAAGATCAGTCAATGTAAATCGGCTCCTGCAAAAACAGAAGCTCCTCTAAAGGGTCCGCAGTGAGGAACGGTTTAAGTCTATGTCCGTTCACTTTAAATAGTGAACCGTCCTCCGGATTTTCTAAATCGACCGCACCGTGCGGATATACGCTGCGTATCAAAAATAGCCCTTTCCATCGAGATCTGAGCTTGCCGGGATGGAAATGTTACCGAGTGTCGTAAAGTAAAACCTGTTGACCAGGTTTGAAAGTCTTGCGCATAAGGTGTTTATCGTGGAACACCTTCGTTCGGTTTTTGACGATTATTGCGTTCTCGTAAGCTTCATCCCGAAGCTCGTTCAATTCATTCAACTGCAGCTTTCTATTGCTGCCCGCATCTCCTAGAGATAGATTCAACTCTTTTATTGCCCAAAATGCTCTATACTCTATTTCAACTGAAAGGTGGCAAGCCTTTCCATAAACAAGCCTATATGGAGACATGCCAAGATCGGTCTTATAGGCAGTACGGAATGCCCAAAGGGTATCAATAAGTTTTGACAACCAATCTTTACGGTTTTTGGCAACCGTTTTCTCCAATATCTGTTTAATTTGCCGGTTTGAAATCTTGGGTTGCCCATATGTTTGGGGATGATAGGGCGTTGACAGCTTGTGAGTAATGGAGTATTTCCGCATTAAGGAATCGAAAGTCCTATTACAAAAATGAGTTCCATTATCGCTGATAATTGCGCGAGGGTGCCCAAACCGAGAAAAAATATTTTCTTTGAGAAATCTAACAACAACCTTGTTGTCATTAGTTCGGCTGGGCACAGTCTCGACCCACTTAGAAACATAGTCAAGAGCGAGTAGAATATACATGTTCCCAAAAGAGTTGGGAAATGGTCACATAAAGTCTATCCCCCAAGTATCAAAAATTTCAACAAACAATATTGGTTGGAGCGGCATTTCATTTCTCCTAGATATCCGGCCCAAGTGTTGGCACCGGGAGCATATCTTGCAGTACTCATGTGCGTCTTTAAAAAGTTGTGGCTAGTAGAAGCCGCGCTGCAAGATCTTCTCTGCTGTCTTTTTAGGGCCAAAATGCCCGCCACACGCTTGATCGTGGCAAAATGACAGCACACTCTTAAACTCATTGTCGGGGACACACTGATGAATAATTTGGTCGGGACAGTATTTGAATAGATATGGTTCATCCCAGTAAAAATGTTTTACCTGGGATAAAAATCTGAGTCTGTCCTGATTCGACCATTCGTTTGGTATCAGTCCAGTGGCCAAATAATTTACAATATCTGCGAACCAAGGTTCACATGACACAGTCAAGAGCTGCTCATCTGAAGAAACGCCTTTAATAGGAATTTGAAGTGTAGGCGAAGAAGGGGGGCGTGAAAGGTGGTCGGCGACTACGTTTTCGCATCCTCTCTTGTCGCTGATGACAAGGTCAAACTCTTGTAGTAAGAGGATCTAACGTATCAGCCAACATTTATCATCCTTCTTCGCGAAAAGATGGCGAAGAGCTGAGTGGTCAGTATAAACGATGACTGGAGAGCCGATTAAATAGGGCCTGAACTTTTCCAGTACAAACACAACAGCTAAGAATTATTTTTCAGTTGTTGTGTAATTTAATTGGGCCTTGTTCAAGGTTCGGCTAGCGTAATAAATTACATGCGGCATCTTATTAATGTGCTATCCAAGGACAGCACCAATGGCGAAATCAGATGCATCGCACATAATTTCAAATGGATGCGTCCAGTCAGGAGATGAATGAATGGGAGCGGAAGTAAGTGAGTTTTTCAATGACTCGAACGCCTTCATACAGATTGAGTCAAAATCAAATGTTGTGTCCTTGGCCAACAAAAGTGTCAAGGGTTTAGCTATCTTACTAAAATCCTTGATGAACCGTCTATAGAAACCGGCATGGCCAAGGAAGGCTCGAATGTCTCGGACGCATTTGGGAGGAGGAAGATTGGAAATGACTTCAATCTTAGCTTTATCTACCTAAATGCCATTTTGCGAGATAATATGTCCTAAGACAATACCTTCTCGTACCATAAAGTGGCATTTCTCCCAATTTAAAATAAGGTTCTTATCCCTACACCGGGTAAGAACTGCGTCTAAATATAGCAAACACTCATCAAAGGAGTCGCCAAAAATGGAGAAATCATCCATAAAAATCTCCAAGAATTTTTCCACCATGTCTGAAAAAATGCCCATCATACACCGCTGGAAAGTAGCGGGTGCATTTCATAACCCAAAGGGCATGCGACGGTAAGGAAACGTACCGAAAGGACAAGTGAATGTGGTCTTGTCTTGGTCCTTTTCGGCGATGGGAACTTGATTATAGCCGGAGTAGCCATCCAAAAAGCAGTAAAATTCGTGCCCAGCCAATCGTTCTAGTATTTGGTCAATAAAAGGTAATGGAAAGCGGTCTTTCCGTGTCGTGGCGTTGAGTTTTCTATAATCGATGCAAACTCGCCACCCAGTTTGGGTGCGAGTAGGTATTAACTCATTCGCCTCATTAGTTATGACCGTTATGCCCGATTTCTTTGGGACAACGTGAATGAGGCTAACCCACTGGCTATCAGAGATAGGGTAAATGATACCACTATCTAGACATTTTACAATCTCCTTTTTAACAGCCTCCTTCATGATAGGGTTTAGTCGTCTCTGTGGATCCCTTGCTGGCTTGGCATCATCCATCATATGAATATGATGTTCAACTATTAGGGGACTAATCCCCTTGATGTCCGCTATAGTCCAGCCAAAATCTTGCCGATTGTTTTATAAGACCGTTAAAAGGGCTTTCTCTTGCTCGGAGGCTAGAGAGGCCGAGATGATAGCAGGAAGGGTCTCATTCTCACCTAAATAAGAGTATTTAAGGTGAGACGGCAATAGCTTGAGTTCGAGTTTTGGAGGCGAAACAAGTGAAGGTAAAATTGGTGAAACTGTCTCGAACTTGAAGGATTCCAACAGAGGTTCAAAGCGAGTGTAAGCAACCGAGTCGGATGGTTCAGCAAACTCATCCGAAAATTCAAAGGACTCAAACTCGGGTGGTGATTCTTCAAAATCGTTCGAAAAAGTGAAACACTCGTAATCATTATCGGGTGTGAAAGCAGTATCAGAATCAAGGAGGAACACACTATTGGCGTCAAAATTGTTGTGATCGAACAGAAATTTTTCGAACTAACAGTCCTCCTGAGTGATCTCTTGGATCGAGCAAACATCAATTATATTCGCATTAGGTTCGGAGGGCTGATTCCCCAACTTAAAAATGTTGAGTTCAATTGTCATGTTTCCAAAAGATAGGTTCATCGAACCATTTCGACAATTGATCACCGCATTAGAAGTTGTAAGGAATGGTCGACCGAGTATCACCGGAATTTGACTTCGGGGGTTAGCTACAGGCCGTGTGTCCATAACAATGAAATAAACGGGGAAAATGAAGTCCCCTACTTTAATCAACACATCCTCTAACTCACCCCTAGGATGGGTGATGGATCGGTCGGCCATTTGGAGAGTACAATGTGTGGGTTTCAGCTTTCCAACGTCTAATTGTTCATATACTGAATAAGGAAGCAAATTAACACTGGCACCAAGATCTAAAAGTGCGCGGTTGATGTTCTTATCCCCAATAGTTATTGAAATTGTAGGACAGCCAGGGTCCTTGCGTTTTTGGGGTAAAGGTTGGGTAAGAGCATCACTTACTGCACTAGCCAAGAAAACTTTCTTAGGTACCTGCGATTTCCTCTTCTTGGTGCATAAGTCCTTCAAGATTTTAGCGTAAGAAGGGACTTGTTGGATTGCATCCAAGAGAGCTATGTTAATGCTAACCTGTTTAAATAACTCCACAATCTTCTCCATTTGCGGAGTTCGTTTATTGGATCTCAACCTGTTTAGAATGGAATATTTTGAAAATTTGTTGAGTCCAATATTTGTGGAGTAGATTGTGGAGTTGGAACGGATCCCAGTGTTGGTGTTTTCGTAGAGTGAGATGTGGGTCCATTCGGAGCAGTAGAAGACGTAGAGCCTTGTGAAGAATGAAGAACAGGCTCTGAAGAAGATGAAGAAGATGAAGAATAAGCGGCGGCCGGGGTGTCATTATTAGTGCCAACGTTGTTGTGCAATACCTTTCCAGATCTCAATGTAGTCACTGCACTCACATTATGATTTTGTTGTTCATGAGCAACATGTGCATTTTGTGTGTGACCAGGATTTGGCAGTGGTTGAGATGGAAGTTTCCCCTTCTCTCGCTCGCTTAGAGCGGCATTCGGTTGTGCAATTTGGGCTTCAATGGTTTTGATGCTTTGCTCATGTGATGCAGTGTGTTGCACCAAATACTGAATGGAAGACTGGATGTTGGCTGAGGATTGCGTAGATTGTTTTAAAAACGCATCCAGATTTCGTTCTAGCGAGAAAACCTTATCGGTATTTGGTTGAACAAAATTATTTTGAGAAAAAAGTTGTTTGGTGCAAAAATTTTCATTTGATTTTGGAAATGTTGGAATTGGAAAGGCTGCTGATATTGAATTTGTTGAGGGACTTGTTGTTGTGGAGGAGGCCTCTGAAAATTGTTATTGCCTTGGAATTGTTGTTGATTTTGATTCCAAGCAAAATTGGGGTGGTTCCTCCAACCAGGATTATAAGTTGAAGAGTATGGATCATTTCTTTGTCTCTGCTGAAAGGCAGCATTGACTTGATCCTGTCCTTGAGCAGGTGGGTTGTAAGGTCACTTTCTTACAAAATCTGACGAGGAAGCTTGGCAATTTCTCGACGATCTTGCTGAACAAACGCTTCAGTGGAAAAGCACTAGACAGACCGCTTCATCCGCTTCATCTACTTCATCCGGTTCGTCTAGGGCAGGTGTTCATCAACTTGATATGTCAATTGCAATGAAAGCCGAAATTGCCGCAATTACACGTAAAATAGAAGCAATTGAGAGCAAATACCATTTGATTGAGAATCGTTTGCGTACGTGGGTTTTAAAATCAAAGTTAAGAATATACCGCAATCAATAACGGTGTCGCTTGGTAGCTAACCGGTTGAGTACGGGTCGGTCCACAGGGAAAACATGTTCTTTTCTTTAAGTTCTAACGAGTTAAGTCCTATTTTTGGTAGGTTTTGATTTTTATAAAAACTAAGATTGAATTTAATTTGATTTAAAACCTTGCTAGGGTTAAGATTATGTTGGTTTGGAAAGAAAATTCTACTCACTGCTTCCTTTGCCCTAATTAAGAACATAGGTGTTAGGGTAATAGTCAACAAAGGGGATTAACACGATTAGGAAGAAACGTAGTTTCTTCCTTTTGGTCCTTGTCCGTCCTTTCTTAACTCTTAGCCCTAACCTCTATACAAATCAACCACAACCGGTCTAACTAGGGAATCACCGCTATATCATAGGATAGGGTGCCATAGTGAGCGGTGTGTGTTTGATTAACATAGAGTCATAATTTAAAGTATTATACGGGCAAGAAAGGAGTGAGAGATTTCCATCTCTCAAACCTACCCAAACCTAACCCTAACAAGTGAGGAATTACTCACTCATTAGGGATGTTACGATGAAATTCATTTTATAATTTTCTTTTTAATTAACTAATGAACTTGCAGATAAATAAAGACAGAAAAAAAATTTGCAGAGAAATAAATTTCAATTAAGAAGAACACAAGATAAAAAAAATGAGAAAAAACTTACTTTTATTGATGACCTCTTGACAATTACAATGAAACTAAAATTTAATCTAGAAATTAAAATAGGCATGCTCTCAAAAGAGGCTGTAAGCTTTCCTATTTATAGATAGGAGAAACCCTAGGATTTACATCTGATCCACATTTGAAATTACAAGACTACCCTAAGAAAGCCGGGTCAAAGCACCGACACCCACCGACACGTACACCGACACATACACTGCACGGCCGCGGATCCGCGGCGGAATGCCATGTTTGACCGCGGATCCGCGGCCATCTTGAGGGATCTCTGGCTCAACTTCTCAGGGTTGCTTCATGTTGCTATTTCCTTCTGTTTTCTTCTCTTGGTTCTTCAGAATCTTTTCTACTTTCTTCCAGATTTCCAACGGTGCAGAATTTGTGGACTTTTACCGTATGCTTTGTGTTGAAGTCTTGAATCTTGTCCTGCCCTCTTACTTTGTGCATTGAACTATTCATTGATCGTTGTTTGTTCCTTAAACTGGTAGGCGGCATCGTACAAATTCATCTACTTGTTGGTCGTAGTCTCACATTTGTAGCGTGTTTTCCTGAATTTCACTGTATTGTTCTGAGAACCTGTAACCTGCAACTATTAAGCAGACATGGATCAAAAGCATATATTTATTTGCAATATGATTAAGAATGGGGAATATAATAATGCAAAATTCTGATATGAACAGTAGTCACACTAGTGGGGGCTCGGTAGTCCATAAGCACATCCTTATACAGGTCCCTAGTCGTAGGATTATCGAGACAGGGCATCGATACTCCGGACTAGACTAGTGTATACGCTTTTCATCCCAGCAGGGGAGTTGGTATGTCCCACAGCCATTAGTACGTCGTAATGAAGATAGTATGAAAGTGCTCATTAGGTTATGAGTACACTGGACATGACTCATCGGGACTACTGGTGGGTATTATACCTATCGTCGGGTAGCAGTTCCCAGGTGACATGAGTACAGCTTAGTCCGTCGACTTGACACTGCTACTTCGCCTCGAGTGTTTTCATACCGTACTTTGATTACTACCCTACCATGGCTCAAAAGAGTCGTGCAAACAGGTAGTAGTTGGGTGCAGTCCCGAAGCACTTGGAGGCAGTGGCGGTTAAAAAGGATTCGTCTCTCCCGGTATTAGGGGTTAATATCGCGCTGTGTTTGGAGAGCCATTACACAAAGTCCCTGGCCAGGGCAAGAGAGATTTACTGGTAGTTATTCCAGTAGTTTCTCAGGGTGTTTTGGGATACACTCCGGCACGACTTATTGTACTATTAAGGATCTGACGATTACCACCCCTAGGCCCGATATGCGATGCTCTCAGACGAACAGACCGGACTGCACGAAGATTGTCACATTCAGGCTCAGTAGGAGTTCGGATGGGTTTGCTCATCGGCCTTCTTATCGACAGATACCTGGGTAGCCATTACGTGCAGCTAGTACCGCTTGCGTCTTGTGGTTAAACCCATTGCCAGCGTACTGTCGAGTCCTTAGAGTCCCACATAGAGAGTTTCCCTGCATCGGGCGAAAGATGTAGAGGTCGTATGGTTTTACATCAGGGCTTCGATCACTTACATATACTTGTGCACGTATGATGATCGGGCGGATAATACTAGTGGACTTTGGTTTAAGCCCGATCCTAATATTATATTGATGGATCAGTTTCGTCTCATTGTATTCGTGTTTCTCGAAACACAGATACAGGTATGTATATACGGATGAGATGGGCATTATTTTAATTACTCAAGATTGTTTTTTAGAAGGAGACACCTCATTAGGGTTTTGACCATTGTCTTGATTAAAACAATTATGAGGTGGAGGAAATTGTTTGTTATTTTTATAAATGATAATTGTGCTATGGCTACTTAGTTTGACTATTTGACTTAGATATTTTGTGAGATATTTTATGGCACTAGATATTTTAGGTGAGATATTTTTCTTACCATGCTTGTAGTCATATCAAGGGAGCCATCTCAATTATCATTATGAAAAACATTTTCTCTTTCCTCAAGCTATCTCCTTCTTCTTCCTCTCAACCCTTAAGTCTCATGAGTTGAGAAACCTAGGGTTCTAAGAGACAAACTAACTCATCTTCAATCTCTACATCACCTAGGCTATCTAGTTTAGCAAGCAAGTTGTCCTAGTTATCTCGGATTTGAGGTTGGAGCTCGGACTATAGACTCTCAGGTGGATCGTCTTTGACTCAAGGAAACCGACGAGAAAGTTTCGATCCATTTTGATCCTCGAAGCCTACAATGACGAGGAGGACAGTGAGAAGACCCGAAGGACACGATACTACGAGGTATAACATTCATCCGAGTAGTTAAACCTCAAGTCGTTTGCTAGCTAGGGTTTATGATCGATCCTTGGTTCTAGTCTGTGTTGCGAAGCTCGTAAAAATCATTTTTTGCAATTTACGCCTCTCCGCGAACACGTGGGGTGTGCGACATCGACTTACAGTGGTGTCAGAGTCTCCCATAAACCTTAGATAGTTTGTAGCGACGTTAGATTCGCGTAAAAACTGCCGATAAAAACAGTTTCCAAAAATGATATTTCGAGATATTTGCACACCCTACGGGCTCACGGTTTGAACTGAGAAGCCGTGGGGGTGGTGCATGGGAACCCCCGAAGGGGACCGAATGGCTGTACCCACTCCCCAAGACCACCATAAGGTGGTCTTGGCGGTGGGGACCCGAAACTGCCCCACCTTAGGCAGTTTCGGGTCTGCCTCACCCCCTGGCCACCTCGTGGTGGCCTCGGGGGTGGGGTATGCCCTTTAAGCCCCCAACTCGAAGTTAATTTCTTGATCTAACTCTCCACAAAGGTTCGGGCACGTTTCGTTTTGATTCTGACTTCCGAATTGGCTTAAAATAATTGTTTTTGGAACTTTAGCTCACTGGATTTTTCAAATTTTGGAAAAATTGGTTTAGTTTGCTAATTGCGTGCGGAATTCTAATGTTGTGGTTACTTTACAAGTTTTGTGATGTGTATATGTGTTTGGAAACGTCTACTAATTGCTATACGTCGATTAGTCGGGGTTGCATATATCTGTGATGATGTTATGTTGGTTTGTGTATATGAACTTGTTGGATTGTCGTGGAAGAATAGCCGAGGATGTGAGATGAGAATTTTCATTCTTTCATTCAATGTAAATTTGTAAAGTGATGTAATATTATTTTTGCGGGGCACATCCGGGTTGAGGTTGTACCCACCGTTGTATTATTTCATTTATTATTTTTGCTCGTAGGATAGACCCAAGGTGGGGTGCACAAACTACCGGGTACTTTGAAGTGCCGAGTGGCCTACTCACTTTGATGAGGGAGGTTGCTTCACTTCGGGTATTTTGCGGGTAGTTTGCCGCACCCGTAGGGGTCTAGGGTGGGGTTTGTCTATTCATCATGACCGTAGAATCCGTCTTTCGTTACAGGATTAAACGAAACGCGGAATTCCTAATATATCTAATATGTTCATATGTGATCTGGAATGCCTATTATTGCGTGAGATGAATGTATATATCTATATATGATATCTAATAGGCGTTTCTTATGTTTTGCATCCATGCTAGTCCAGCCCCCGCTCTGTCATTAGTTAAGTAACCTAACGGGTGATGACGAGGCCCCGTGGCGAATGCGGATGGCATAAGTGTACATCATATTTTCATTTCTTTCTGTGATGATAGTTGTAAATGATGGGACTGCATTACATTCATGCAAAGCAAACAAACCAAAGTTGAATCGTTGGAACAAATTTTAAAACCACTCGGTTTTTTCAAAACAGCAGATTTTTAAAATGCGGAGCCTAAACCACTTCTTTTAAAAACTATCAGGTTTCTTCGATTATATCAAGTTCACTACGTTCACGGTTTCGCCAAAACCATTCGTAGCCCTCCGTCATTTCATATGAATATTCAATATTATTCAAGCTATGTTTGTTGGCCTTCGTCAAGGCATAGTGATTGGTAACTGCTGGGTGTTCATATGCAGCATAGATATATGCGTTGGTTTGGGATAGTCGTATTACTTTGTTGGCCTTCGTCAAGGGTATATACTGGTGGGTTCAAATTAACCTGGACAATGATTGGTAGAACTTGATATGTGACTTATGATTTGTTGGCCTTCGTCAAGCTCATAAAAGCATGGGCCAAAAATCCACATCGGGAATTTCTAAAGAAACTGAAACTTTCTAGTGCTGCATACCATTTGGAGTGTGATAATATTGGTAGGATTTCTTCAGGATTATCAAACAATGATATTTGGATCCCGATCTTACTGTGAGTATATGCTACTCCTCGGAAGATTCTTCACTTAACGATCAATGCTATAAACCAAGTAGGTATCTAGAACAGTGTTAGCGGGGATACGGCTCCAGGAAAAAGAGGTTATTTAATTAAGGAACTTCGCGAAAGCGTCGTAAAACTTCCCTCGAAGTACCGACACTAGCCTGGCTGAACGGCTAAGCAAGTATTGTACGGTGAGATTAATCCTGACTAATTCTTCTTTTTTGGTTTGAGGAAGGATTCGAGAGACAGTGGGAGCCATCCTGTTTAGATAAATTAAAAACCAATCTAAACTTGCAAGAGCATCATGCTAAAGTGTTTCTTCTCTTTCTCCTAATTGCAGCGACCAGTTGACCGCGCCTAGGTTACATTTAGCTAATAAATTGACTGGGCCAGACTATATTGACTGGCAAGGGTTTGTCCAGATGTCCATTGCCCGTGACAAGCTGGACCACCTCATTACTACTCAAGCCCCCGCCATCCCAAGTCCAGTTTCTACTGTCATGGATATTGATATCCGTAAGACAAGGGAAAAGGATAGTGTGAATGCCATGTGCCTCGTGTTGGCCTCAGTAGATGGTGATAACCAGAGGCAGCACGGGAAAATGGACTTAGCTTCCATCTTTCTCTATAACAAAGTTTTATATGGAGAGCAATCTCATATCGCAAGATATGAGACCTCGAAGGAATTGCTTCAAGCAGGGTTGGCTATCAGGTCATCTGTAGGGGACAATGTCCTTACAATGACTAGCTATATTCATGAGCTCATGGACCTAAAGACCACATTGGAGAACCAGTCAGATGCTGACTTGATTCTACAGTTCCTACCTTCTACTTACACCCTGAAAGAAACCAGGGAGACACCCGCTCTGCTTAATGGGGAATCATCCTCTTCTGCATCTAAGGAGAAAGCAAAGGGTGAGAAGAAGAAGACCTCCACAAAGCCGACATGCGGTGTCAGTAAGGTAGAGGGAAAGGGAAAGGGCAAAAGTTTCGGGGCTAATAGTAGGGAAGGAGGGATATTCCTATTGTCACGGCAGAGGGATTGCAGGGCTTTGAAAGCCAGAATCCAAGATCCGAAGCATGTTGTGGCTTCGAATTCGGTTGTGTTTAAAATTGAAAACTGCATGTCAATTAACTCTACTTCCTGGGTACTAGATACTGGATCTGGATCTCATATCTATAATTCATTACAGGGTCATTACAGGCTTTGAAAAACCGTAGACTTATCAGGGTAGGTGATATGACTCTCAGAGTTGTGAATGGAATGAGCGTGGACGCTGAATCCGTGGGGAAATATCATCTAGAATTGACAAGTGGGCAAATATTGATTCTACATAACTGTTTGTATTTACCTAGTCTAGCTAGTAATATCATATCTGTATCCTTACTTTCTAAGGAAGGATATGATTTTACATTTGTAAGCGATGTGGTCCACATCCACCTAAATCAGCTTTGATTGGGTCAGATACATTAGATAACGGAATATACGTATTAAATTATGCTCAGGTTTTCAGTGTCCAGAACACACTTAAAAGAAAGTCTCAGGAATTAAATCAGGCTTTCTTATGGTATTGTAGACTGTGTCACATAAATGAAACACGGTTGACGAAGTTACATAGAGATGGATATTTTGATCCGTTTGAATATCAGTCTTATGCAACTTGTCAATCTTGTCTCATAGGAAAGATGACACAGACTCCGTTTACTGGACACAGAGTAAGAGCGAGCGAGCTCTTGGGACTCATACACAGCGATGTGTGTGGTCCAATTTCTATACATGCGCGAAGTGGTTATTCCTACTTCATTACTTTTACGGATGATTTCTCTAAGTATGAACATGTCTTCTTGATGAAGCATAAATCCGAGGCCTTTGATAAATTTCGGGAATATAAGAATGAAGAGGAAAAATAAACAGGCAAAAGTATCAAGACACGGAGATCTGATCTAAGTGGTGAATACTTGAGTGCCGAGTTCGAGGATTATCTAAAAGAGAATGATACTCTCTCTCAACTTACTCCTCCATACACACCACAACACAACGGTGTATCGGAAAGACGGAATCGAACCCTATTGGATATGGTTCGTTCTATGATGAGTAGCGCTGAGTTGCCGCGATCCTTTTGAGGTTATGCACTAGAATCAGCTGCATATATTCTGAATAAGGTTCCTACCAAGATTGTGCCTACCACACCATATCAGATGTGGAGTGGGAAGAAATCATATCTTAAGTACCTTAAGACATGGGGATATCCAGGTTTTATTAAAAAGCAGCATGCAAACAAGTTTAGGGCACGCTCAGTACTGTGTAAGTTTGTGGGATACCTAAAGAACTCCAGGGGGTATTATTTCTATTGCGCAGAGGAACAAAGGTCTTTGTTTCTCGTCATGCCCACTTCTTGGAATCTGAATTTTTAGAAAATCAGAAAAGTGGGAGCGCAATAGAACTGGAAGAAAATTCCAAAACCACAAGCTATTACTGAAAACTTGGTAGAACCAGAGGTTTCAGAAGAACCGGACATCCCCGCGCCACTCCGCAGAACTAGTAGGCTGTCTCATCCGCCCGAGAGATACTACAGTTTTCTCATAGACGGGGATCGAGAGGATTGCATCATCGACGATGATGAGCCAACTAGCTTCCAGCAAGCTATTCAGAGCAGACACTCGGTAAAATGGCTGGATGCAATGCGGCCCGAGATGGAGTCCATGTACACCAACAAAGTATGGAATTTAGACATTGCTCCAGAAGGGGTAAAACCCGTAGGCTGCAAATGGATCTTCAGAAAGAAGATTGGTGTAGATGGACAGGTAGAAACCTATAAGTCTTGATTTGTTGCAAAAGGTTTTCATCAAAGACCTGGTTTGGACTATGACGAAACCTTCTCTCTGGTGGCTATGCTCAAATCCATTCAGATCCTTCTTGTCATTGCTGCCTTCCACGATTATGAGATCTGGCAGATGGACGTAAAGACGGTTTTTCTAAATGGAAATTTGGAATTGTGCTTCTATATGGACCAGCCAGAGGGTTTCATTCAAAGTGGGAGCAGCGGGAAAGTGTGCAAGTTGCTTAAGTCCATTTATGGACTAAAGCAGGCATCACGGAGTTGGAACATCTGTTTTGGTGATACAGTCAAAGAATTCGATTTTATCAAAAATCCAGATGAATCATGCATATATAGTAAGATTGTAGCGGGAGTTGTGGTATTCCTCGTCTTGTACGTGGATGACATTCTCTTATTAGGAAATGACATTTCTATTCTACAATCAGTCAAAGGATTCTTGTCACAGAGGTTCTTCATGAAAGACCTGGGTGATGCCACCTACATTCTGGGGATCCAAATCTATCGTGATTGTTCTAAGAGGATGTTGGGACTTTCGCAGTACAGGTACATCGACACCATACTGAAAAGATTTAGTATGGAAGATTCAAAGCGCGGTAATCTACTGGCTTGTCATGGAATCACCCTCTCCAAAGAGATGTCTCCCAAAACTGATTTGGAAAGGGTTCGCATAACATCTATACCCCACGCTTCTGCGGTAGGCTCTATAATGTATGTGATATTGTATACCAGACCAGATGTAGCTTACGCACTGAGTGTGGTAAGTCGGTATCAGTCAAACCCAGGGGAGAAGCACTGGATAGCAGTAAAGAATATTTTCAAGTACCTGAGAAGGACTAAGGAGATGTTCTTGGTGTATGGCAGAAAAGACCTCCAGATCGAGGCCTTTGCTGACTCCATCTTCCAGAGTGATAAGGATGACTCCAAGTCCATGTCGGGTTATGTCTTTACCCTCAATGGAGGGATGGTCTATTGGAAGAGCTCCAAACAGGACACCGTTGCTGACTCGACCATAGAAGCGGAGTACATAGCTGCTTGTGACGCCGCGAAGAAAGCAGTCTAGATGAGGAAGTTCCTGCAAGAACTTCAGGTGGTTCCATCCATTGTAGATCCAATACCTCTGTATTGTGATAACAACGGCGCTATAGCCTTAGCGAAGGAACCCAGGTCCCATCAAAAGTCCAGACACATTTTGAGGCGTTACCACCTAATCAGGGAGATCGTTGATCGCCGGGAGATCGAAGTGAGGAGAGTAGATACGGAGAATAACACTGCAGATCCACTCACGAAGGCCATCCCTAAGACACAGTTCGAGAGGCTAATCGAGATGATAGGTTTGCGATATGCCAATACATAGCCTTAGTGCAAGTGGGAGATTGTTAGTGATATGTGCCTTAGAGGACATTATTATATAATATTGGTATGTATATTACTTAATGGAAACTTGGGATATTCACAGTTGTATTGATGGTCTTGCTCAAAATGGTAGTATGCTACTTGGTTTTTTTCTACCTCAATATGTGCATGTGTTTCTTTTAGCACATCGCTTATACATATTGGTAGAGCCCTTGAGATCTTTGCTTGATTACCAACGTTGTGATGGCAGTCATACTAGTGGGGGCTGGGTAGTCCATAAGCACATCCTTATACAGGTCCCTAGTCGTAGGATTATCGAGACAGGGCATTGATACTCCGTAGTAGACAACTGTATACGCTTCTCATCCCAGCAGGGGAGATGGTATGTCCCATAGCCATTAGTACGTCGTACTGGAGATAGTATGCAGGTGCTCATTAGGTTATAAGTACACTTGACTGGACTCGTCGGGGACTGCTGGTGGGTATTATACCTATCGTCGAGTAGCAGTTCCTAGGTGACATGAGTACAACTTAGTCTTTCAACATGACACTGCTACTTCGTATCGAGTGTGTTCTCACTATACTTTGATTACTACCCTACCACGGCTCAAAGGAGCCGTGCAAATAGGTAGTAGTTGGGTGCAGTCTCGAAGCACTTGGAAGTAGTGGCGGTTAGAAAGGATTCGTCTCTTCCGGTATTGGGGGTTGATATCGCGCTGTGTTTGGAGAGCCGTTACACAAAGTCCCTGTTCCCTTATAAAAAATAATAATGATAAATAAATACTGAACCAAAAAGCGATGGAAGAATTCCCCAAAAGGAGCATCACGTGCCCACACGTGATGCGCCTTGGAGCAAAAATTGTAGGCGGTACGCTTAACAGATAAGGCTGAAATTGAGCCTCATGTGCAGACATGTGAGCATCTATACAAGGTATATAGGCGCCTTCTTAAAACAAATAACAGGCCAGAAGGCACATCATGTGCCAACACGTGATGCTTTTCTCTGGGACTTTTGCATATAAGCAAACCGTCCTAGTGCTATGGGTCACGTGCTACACGTGAGGATTACTAAATAGAATTAAATTCTAAATAAGAGGGGTCAGAACCCTATTTGGAAAATATTTTTTTCAATCTTTCTAAACAAGAAAGATTATGCTCTGTAAATCAGAGTACCGTTGGATTAAAGAGCCAATGGTGATTAAAAATCACCAAAATAGAGAATAAGCTCTGTATGGAAAAATATTTTCCCAATCTTTCTAAATAAGAAAGATTGTGCTCTGTAAATCAGAGCACCGTTGGATTAAAGATCCAATGGTGATTAAAAATCACCAAGATACAGAATAAGCTCTGTATGGGAAAATATTTTCCCAATCTTTCTAAACAAGAAAGATTGTGCTCTGTAAATCAGAGCACCGTTGGATTAAAGATGCAATGGTGATTAAAAAACACCAATATACAGAATAAGCTCCGTATGGGAAAATATTTTTTCAATCTTGTTAAAAACAAGAAAAATGTCTTTTTTAAAACAGAAGTTCCTGGATCAAAGATCCAACGATGGATAAAATCCCGAATTAATCAAAAATCTCTCGATGAGAGATTTCCTTAACAAAAATCAACAAACTTGCCTCCGCTATATAAAGGACTCGAGACTGAAGAGAGAAGAGAGGAGACCACCCCATAAGATTTGAGAAAACAAAAAAAGAGAAGAGGAGTTCCCTTTAAAGAAAAAGAAACCCTAGGTGAGGAAAAGACTTAGAGATCATTTTATCTCCTTTTACAAGAGTTTAACTCTTCCAAAAAAGAACTTAGTTCTTCCTCTGGTTGAGGTCTGCAGAAGCAGATCTCCCCACAAGTTGAAAATTTAATTCTCATCCTGGAGATTCTGTTACGCAGTCCCAAAACTTAGAGGAAAGAACTAGGTTTAAAGAATTTAATTCTTCCAAAGATATAGGAATTTAATTCCTCTGATAGAACTAGGGTTTAACCCTGCATAAGAATTAAATTCTTATAAAACAAAGGACTTGAAGTTCTCAAGACCTAGATCAAGATCCCTATGCATATTATCGTTTAACGCTATAACAACAGATCACATGTCCCACGTGAGCACCTCTGAGGAACAAAAAGGAACAATTGAGATCGAGTCACGTGATCCTACGTGACCTCCAATAGTGTTTAGCACTTAGAAAAGAATAGGAAGATAAATTGGAAGGAGGCAGTGCCCAACTTAGTGGAGCCTCACGTGTCTACACTTGATGGTTACAAGAATTAACTGTTTAACACTTACATGTATAGAACGAGGGAATAAACCCAAAGAAACAGTGTCCAATATTCAGGTGCCTCACGTGAGCTCTCCGAATTTCAATGTTTAACACTGCTTAAGAGCCTCACGTGGGAGCACGTGAGCGCCAAACATTTGGCAGTGTTTAACACTGTGAGAGCGAACCTTAGCCCAAATCAGACAAGTCTCTCAAGGCCAAAAAACTTTTGACCATCAATCAACCGAGCCATCATATACTCAGGTCCCCTCCAAATCGATCTTGGTCCCAGAGATGGCCAATGATCTCCTGACACGTGGCATCTAAAATAATGTTCGTTACACCATGATCTCTCCCTTCAATCTGGAGTTCGGTTCAAGGGTACATCTCTCCACACCTCTTATATATGTCGTTGTAATTCTTCAACGATGTCAGAGAGGTGGAGGGTCCCGACAATCAACAGCTCTTGGAAGCACTCTCAAACCCATGAGCATAGCCTATGGACCGTAATGTCCTTAAACTAGCCAATGGACCGTAATGTCCTTAAACTAGCCATGGACCGCAATGTCCTTAAACCATGACCTCATCGCCAAATGGTGATCAGTGGACCGTAATGTCCTTAAACTAGCCCATGGACCATAATGTCCTTAAACTAGCTATGGACCGCAATGTCCTTAAACCACGACCTCACCGCCAAACGGTGATCAGTGGACCATAATGTCCTTAAACTAGCCCATGGACCGTAATGTCCTTAAACTAGCTATGGACCACAATGTCCTTAAACTACGACCTCACCGCTAAATGGTGATCAGTGGACCGTAATGCCCTTAAACTAGCCCTTGGACCGTAATGTCTTTAAACTAGCCACAGACCGTAACGTCCTGAAACTACGACCTCGCCGCCAGATGGTGATCTATGAACCATAATGTCTTCAAACTATCCCATGGACCGTAATGTCCTTAAACTAGCTGTGAATGTAACGTCCTTAAACTAAAATGATAGAGCCTAAATGCTCTTTCGTTGGATCCAAAATGATCCCGATCTAATATCAGATTAACGTATCCTTAACAAATATTTAAGTTGATCTTAATCTCAAACAAGGTTAACGATCCTTAAATCAAACCAAACCCAAATCTAAGAAAATACGGATTTGGACTAATCCACGCCCTACGGGCGACAACACAAATTAGTCTCCGTATACAATCCACGGGCAACCAAAAATAAAACAAACACACATGACACGAAGTGACCTTTTGGAGCAGGAGAAAGTGGTTATCGCTACGCGATAACGTAATTAACTGCAGGGGCATGCGCCTGCAGGGAAGAGCGTCCCCACAATCAAAACCCCCTCACAACGAGGGGGAATCTAACGAAGTCTGCTACAACGGCCGCATCTATTTAAACCTTCGATATATGATGCCATAAATTAATTTGGCATTTTTGGAGAGGTGGACAGATCAAACCAAATAGCATCTGCCCCCAAAATTCAGGTCAGACGTCCTAACGTCCCGGTGCGTTTTTCGGCGGTGAACAGATTCTGGCACGCCCGGTGGGACCTCTTCCTCTGTCCACTCCACACTTCGTTTGTTGTGTTCGCGAATGAATCACGGTTTAATATGGTTGCCCCTGGATTCGAGGTACTAAGATTTGGTGTCTTGTTCCATGCAGAAAAGAAGTTGACATCGATGGCTTCCAACTGCACCAATTGCAACAGCAACTACCACTCCGCCCCTGTTGAAGGAGTGACTTATGGACCCCAAGAGGCCTCCATCTTTGTGATACCAGTGGAACAGGTGACTCAGGCCACCACTGGATTGTTCTTCACGACCATGCTCCCGCCAATGAGCTTCAATGCTTCAGTAACATTACATGAGGCTCCAAAGAAGTCGGTCTTCAATTAGCTTGCAACTACCACGACCCCTCTCAACGGGTCGTCCAAGTTCGCCGCCTCAGTCTTTGATAGGCTGAGCCAAAGCTCAAGTGGGCCCGCAAAGAGGCATGCAATACCTGAAGAGGTTATCCCGAAGCGTATAGCCATCCCAGCAACGGTAAACGAAGTCATCAAAGGGGCTTCTCCTGCTACAGGATCGGTCTTCGCAAGACTGGCCATTCCAACTCCTGCTACGGGTGAGGTCGTTACTAGTGCTTCCCCTATTCAAAAGTCAGTCTTCGACAGGTTAAACGTTCTTTCTCAACGAACGTCAGTCTTCGATAGGTTGGCACCAACAGTAGCCTCTCATCAAAGCAAGGGGCATGATGAGGTCGCTTCTATGAATGAGGTAATCCCATCCGCACGACATGCTCGACGTCACCACTGGCACTGAATAAAGAAGGTTGGGGGCAGTTCCCCCTCTGGACTTACCCCACCAGCTCTAATGGTGGAAGTTGACACTGCAGTTCCAACTGGGAACAGCTTTGAGCCGCTCAGGAGGGTGCGCAAGAACTCTCCAACTGCTGTGTTAAAAAGGTCTCCTCCACCTGCGGAGAACATTACAAAGGCGAAGCCGGAGCAACCTCCTCAATGGTTGTCCTCCAAAATCCACAGGGTCTGGCGGAAAGTCCAGGACTCTGTAATTGACAAAGATTACTCTTGCCGACGGAAGAAGATGAAGGCTCGGCAAGAGGAGGACCATCTCTCTGCCATGTCACGAAAGGTATCGTCTGCATGGGTGCCTGCCGCAACGGCCCCTTCATCTTCGACCTCCCATAAGAGGAGAAGGCTGGAGAAGATCCCCCTGCCCGCGGCAAATTTCAAAGGCAGTGGATCCAAACGCCCCAAGTCTGGGAGCGTGGTAGTGCATACCATCTACATGGCTTTCGGAAAAGAGGAAAGCCGTGCTTCTGGAGGTCATCGACCACTTACCCGATCACTAACAAAAGCTCAAGAGCAACAACAAAAGCTCCAACATATGCTGACAAAGATGGCCACACTCACCGGGCAGAAAGAAAGCCCGGAAGCATCGTCAGAACAATGCCAAGAGCAGGAAACTGACGCCGAGTTCCTCCGAAGAATGCTCGAAAAGAAGGATAAAGAAGCCGCGGAACAAGTGACTAACATAAAACAAATGGTGCTCTTATTTCAAGATATGGTAGGGATGATGATCCAGCTGGACCCTCACGCCGAAGGTCCCCCAATAGTCATTGAAGACGACATAGGAGAAACATCAAACCCTCTTCGGCTCTATCAGCAGCCAGGGAGGATATGATCTTGAAAGTTGCGCTTGATGACTATATAGCTCAACAAATACGAGCTTATCAGGCAAGCGAAGCCGCAGGCCAAGTCGTCAGAACTGGGCGGCCATATCCAGGCTGGTACGATCAAATTAAGTACCCGCCGAGATATACGTCCCTAAATTCCACGTGTATAAGGGGACAGCCAACCCCCATCAGCACGTCGCTCAGTTCAGGGCTCTGTGTGGCAATACAGGAGGCAATGACAAATTGCTACTTCGCCAGTTCGTCGGCAGTTTAGCAGAGACAAATTTTGAATGGTACTCGAAGCTTCCGATCAACTCCATCAAAACGTTTACAGAAATGGAGCTGCTATTTACCCAGCATTTCGCAAGCACTAGCGAACGCACCCCAATCACGGCGTTGATCAATGCCAGAATGAAGCCAGGAGAGACATGGGTTCAGTGTGCAATTCGGTGGTGGAACCTACGGTCGAAATGCGAACAACGCATAGAAGAAGCCCCTGCTATGGGCATGTTCGTAGGGACACTTGATTCGCAAGCAACTATATCTTAATTCATGATGTTTTTCAAGCCGACCACCTTCCAGGCCCTGATCGACAAGCAGGCCCAAATGGACCAGATGGGCCATAGACCGTCCTCCTTAAAAACGGAGCCTCGGAATGAAAAGGGCAAAGGGAAAGCGACCTTCGTCGCCAACGCTCAACAACAGCCGAGTGATACGAAACCAGCTGCTCGCCAAAACGATAAATCACGATCACTCGGAGAAAATATGGGACGTCATTACTCATTCCCTCGGGATAAAACGAGAAGACTATTCGAACTGGCGATGCACAACAGTCTCGTCACTCTGCCAGATCCGAGACGCCCATCGCAGCCTGGTGACGTCAACCATCCCTACTACTGTCCCTACCATAGAATAGTGGACCACCCAATCGAAGATTGCTACGTCTTCAAAAACTGGGTAGAAGACCAGTACCAACAGGGCAAGTTGACGTTGTCTGAAAACTGGAAGGTAAACCCACTACAGCCGCATGCTTCTAAAAAGGTGGATACGCCAGGGGCATCATGCTCATTCATAGAGGAAGCTCTGTGGGAAGTTTTCCTTTCAACTAAGACCAAAAGAATGCTGAAAGATCTTCAAGCATGTCCGGCGATTAGGTGGAAAAGCCCACTGGAACTCGGTATAATTGAGGGAATGCTGGAACCGCGCCCAACACTGAAAGTTGGTAACGATGGACAAAACCTCCAGGCCAAGCCTCCGAAGTTTTCTATCATGCCCCACCCCCAATACAGAGAGTATTGCCCGCTCTGGTCAAAGACGCACGGTTTTGTCCTTCGGGGCGAACCGGACCCGACCAGGGGCCACTTCCCAGGAGGTCACCTATCCAAGAACTTCCCTGGCTCGAGCACGCTTAACTACGGAGTTTTCAAGCTCCTGTAGTGTCGGTTCACTTAAAAGGCGCCTCTATATTGAAGAGCGGTATCAGTCCATTTATAGTACAGATCTGCCCTCTTTCAGAATGTATTCCGAAGATTCCCCATTGTTCTACAGTGGATCCCACGGACTCAAGAGGTGGCTCCCACGGATTCAAGAGGTGACCCCTGCCCACTTAACATGACACTTGGCATGGCACTTTGTTCCGTGTGGCACTTTGCTCCGTAAGCAAGAACCGGGTCCCGACATTCTCCCCACCTTTGAACAATGGTTCGTCCTTGAACCACAGACCTACTATTGAAGGACCAGCTCTGATACCATTCTATCACGCCCCACCACTAATACAGAGAGTATTGTCCGCTCTAGTCAAAGTCGCACGGTTTTGTCCTTCGGGACGAACCGTACCCGACCAGGGACCACTTCTCAGGAGGTCACCCATCCCAGAACTTTCCTGGCTCGAGCATGCTTAACTACGGGGTTCTCAAGCTCATGTAGTGCCGGTTCACATAAAAGGCGGCTCTGTATTGAAGAGTTGTATCATTCCATTTATAGTACAGGTCTGCCCTCTTTCGGAATGTATTCCGAAGATTCCCCATTGTTCTACAGTGGGTCCCACAGACTCAAGAGGTGGCCCCCACGGATTCAAGAGGTGGCCCCCGCCCACTTAACATGACACTTGGCGTGGCACTTTGTTCCGTGTGGCACTTTTCTTCGTGAGCAAGAACCGGGTCTCGACATTTTCAAAGAAAAAAAAGAAGGATAAGAAGCCCATGCAGCTCGACGGCAATCGTACGGGTCTGCAAAAGTATATCGACGCGCTGGAGGAATATAACCAAAAAACACGGACCCCAGTCATACTAGAAGAGTTCTTCAAGCATGTTCTTGAGAACGGAGACAGTGATATTGATGAAGGAGAAAATTCTTCGGAAGAACCCGAGAATCATGTAGCGAGTTGCCACATGATCTCTCACTCATCGATAAATAGCAAAGAAGCTCCTAACGTAGAGGAGCTGGGGGCGGAATCTATGCCAAAATTCTTGGAACCGTCAGACGAGATGATTGACACGCTGCTAAACGAAGCCCATCAGAAGAACAAAGCTGATCGCGAGCGTGAAGCGGCTATATACGAAAGGGCCAAGCATCGGTGACAGGATGAAGAGGCTGCAGCGCTCCGTCCAGATCTAAGCACACCCGCGACAGACGAAAGCAGGCTTAAGACAAGGAAACGGTTCGCTAAAACCCTGTCAATGGGAACGAAACTGCCACCTTTCAAAGAAAATACTTCTGGTGGTATGCATCTTGACAAAGCGGATGTACATCCTAACTACTGCCTATACCATCAGAGGATTGCACACCCTACTGAAGAATGTAAGGCCTTCAAGAAATGGTGGCAAGGATATGTGGTGCACCGACAACATTTCAAGTGAATGAAGCGTAAAACTTGTCGGGAGCAGAGAAACATGACAGATGAGCATAAAGGAACTGCCAGCAACTATCACATGGTTGATACCAGGAGATCTTAAGTTTTCACCTTCGGAAGCGATTCTGACGAAGAAATAGCCATCGGCCCTCTCTTTAAGGAATCCACCTCAGGAAAAGAGGGAGAGATAAAAAACTGTGAGAATATTCAGCTTCGTAACCGCACGTTGCCCGAAAAGAATCTCGGGCCGACAAACAAGGGATCGAACAAAAAAGATAAGGGGAAAGAAAAAGTCCTTGAGGATATCACCCTCGATGATCGAGTCGTCGAAGAGCTTGCAGCCAAGGACCCGCCTAAGAAAAGCAAAGTGGATTACAATGTCCTGGAACACCTGAAGAAGATACCCTCACAGTTAAGCATTGTGGATGCCTTCTCCTGTCTAAAGAAGCACGAGATTCTCTGATCAGGGCATTACAAGTGCCCGAGCAGTTTCAATCTTTCCTTGCCGAAGAAAAGATGAAAGACGAGCTGGACGAAGTTAACATAACTGACATTACCTTCAGCGATGAAGACCTCCTCCTCGGAACGTGCGAGCACAACCGTCCCCTGTATGTCACCGGGTACTGCCATGACATCAAGATAAGAAAGATCCTTGTTGACAACGGGTCCTCTGTTAACCTGCTAAATGTGAGGATGCTAAAAGAAATTTGCATGAGCGTTCAGCACCTGGCTCCCAGTCATCACGAACACTCGGGTCTGTAATACTAACATTACGCTTCGGGTTGCTCGTCACTGACATCAAATTTCATGTCATTGACGCCAAGACTTGCTACAACGCTTTGCTCGGCAGGCCTTGGTTACACGAGTACAACATCATCCCTTCTACACAATATCAGTGTATGAAGTATTTCAAAGACGGTCTCGAGTACAACGTGACAGGGGAACTAAACCCATTCTCTGTAAATGAAGTCCGCAAATATGAAGAAGCCAAATACTTCCTACCAGATTTCGAAGACACGGAAAGATGCCATAAATCGGAGAATAAACAAAAAGCTATCACCACTATTCCGGTCTTCGGGAGTGATACTAAGGAGGAGGAGGAGATAATCTATTCGGGGCATCCCCAATGCAACAAGCCTGGACCGTCTACCCCTATTTTGGTCTTCGGCAGCGACTCTGAAGACGAGGTCAATGCAGTATTCTCTGTTCGTCCATCAACACAAACCTTCACTGGAGCTAATCAAAGTTTGCAAATCGCCATAGTTCCGCAGCAACATTATAGGGAGCTTGATGCACTCGATACATATAGTGTGCAAGAGCAGCAGATTTTCTACGTCCCTCCAAGGCGAAGAGGTGAAAAGGCGATCCTCTTCTATCGATCCGCGGAAACCAAAGTGGAGAAAGAAATCTAGCACGGTGCCGATTTTGCACTGGACAGGATTCAACCAATCCGTCTGCCCAGATATTACACAGAGGGATTAAAAAGGCTGTTAAAATGCCAAGGCATACCTTTCAAACAGACTGCTCGACAAGCTCAGTTCTACAACAGGATCTGGAATGCCCCCGGAACTCAGCGAAAATTGCGCACTGGGAAAATGGAAACGATCGGGCTTGGATATGTCCAATCCAATAAACGGGATCGATTCCATGGCTGCCATGTCATAAATGACTTCGATGAAGAACGAGATGCTCTTTTAGAAGACGCTAAAGTTGAACCAGAATGAGGTCCTGCCATAAAAATGCCAATCTCGTCGTTTGAAGAACAGATGGACAAGCTAATAAGGGAAGCGGGTCAAAAGGTTCGAGACGACCACAGCCGCGAAATGGCCATTTACGAGAAAACTAGGACGCAACGCCTACTTCAGCAGGCTACGGATGATGACGATACCCTTCACCGTCAACCCGCCGTGCATTCCCTAGACAAGAAAAAGGCCCGACGTGGAGGCAAAAACAAATTAAAGAACGGAAAAAACGTTCGACAGCGGCAAAGCGAATCCAAGAAGCCACGCGATCGAGTAAAGGTCAACCGGAATCCATCGCTAATGAAGAAGATGGGTCGGGAATATTCTTTCCCCCAAGACAAGACAAGGAAGATATCCGACCTTGTTATGAGACATCAAATTATTACGCTCCCGGAGTCCAGGCACCCCGAACAAGCAAACGAGGTCCATCACCTGGATTATTGCTCCTACCACCGTGCAATAGGACATCCTCATGATGACTACTTCACCTTCAAAAACTGGATTGAAGACCAATATCAGCAAGGCAGGTTTGCTCTATCCAACATGGAGGGTAGCCCCACCACAAAAGCATGTGCCAAAAGCAACATGTATAGCGAGTGTGGAACCAGATCAACATCGGTCTTGGAAAGGATCTCATACCTGCCACGTGATAACGCTGTCCAAAGAAGGAAAACATAAGATTATGGATGACCTCTCCTGGTGCTTCGAAAATGAGGATGAGAACGAGGTGATCTCGGAATTTCCACCGGCGCCAAAAGAATTGAAAGATGGGATACACACCACGGTGGATAACCTGAGAAAAATTGACTCGGGGACGGCAAACGACCTGCGACCAACGTTCGTCAGTGAGCTGTTGTCTAAAGAGCAGGTGGCTACGCTAAAAGATGTGCTCATGCAGTATAAAGACTGCCTTGCATGGAACTATTCTGAGATGCCGGGATTAGACCCAGAGATAGCTGTGCATAAACTAGCGATATCGCCGGACGTCAAGCCAGTCAAACAGGCGCCAAGAAGAATGCGGCTCGAACGTGAGATGAGTATCAATGCTGAAGTCAAGAAGCTAAACGACTCTGGCTTCATCCAAGAAGTTCAATATCCTGACTGGATCGCCAATATCGTTTCGGTAATGAAGAAAAATGGGACAGTACGCATCTGCGTAGATTTTCGGGATCTCAACCAAGCCTGTCCTAAAGATGACTTCCCAGTGCCTGTCACCGAGTTGATGATCGATAACATATCCATCCATGAAGTCTTCTTCTTCATGGACGGACCCTTAGGGTACAACCAAATCAAGATGCATCCTGAAGACCAAAAGCACACTGCTTTCCGGACTCCGCTGGGCATATTATGCTACAAAGTGATGTCATTCGGTCTGAAGAACACTAGCGCCACCTACCAAAGGGCCATGACAAAGATCTTTGATGACCTTGTACATGAGATTGTTGAATGTTATATTGACGACCTCGTGTGAAAAGCAAATCGTACGAAGAGCATTGGGAGCATCTGAAGATAGTGTTCCAGCGTCTTCGGAAGTACAACCTGAAGATGAACCCTCTGAAATACGCATTTGGAGTTTCCTCGGGCAAATTATGGAAATAGACCCGTCAAAGATCAAGGCGATTATGGAAATGCCCGTGTCAAGAACTCTGAAACAATTGCGGTCTCTACAAGGAAAGCTCGCGTATATCCGACGGTTCATAGCCAATATCTCCGAAAAATGTCGTCCCTACAGTCACCTAATGAAGAAGGGAACCCCGTTCCTTTGGGCTCGTAAATTCCAGTGTGCACTGGACGAAATCAAGCAATACATGCAGAATCCACCGGTATTGACCGCTCCGGTCAAGGGAAAGCCCCTCATCCTGTACACAACCGCCCTTGAAGGTTATTTGGGCGCGCTATGGGCACAGGAGATCAACCAAGGGAAAGAGAAAGCCCTCTACTATTTGAGTCGAGTTCTCCTGGGGGTAGAAAACAACTACTCCCCTATCGAAAAATACCGCCTGGCGTTAATTTTCACGATAACGAAGTTTCGGCATTATGCTTTGGCGCATGAGGTCCATCTCATATCAAAAGTGGATCCTCTCAAATATTTGATGTCAAGAGCCATACTAACAGGAAGGCCCGCTAAATGGGCCCTCCTTTTAATGAAGTTCTCGATAACATATCGACCTCTCAAGGCAGTGAAAGGCCAAGCCATCGCCGACTTCCTCGCTGAGCATCCGATACCTGGCGAATCACCCCTAAATTGCGAATTGCCAGACGAGCACGCGTTCAACACGATCGATGGGGAGAAAAGAGAGAGTAATACCCGATGGGAACTCTATTTCGACGGGGAATCTTCCGTGAAGAAACGAAAGCACAGCACCCCCATAATCAAATCTGAGGTAGGCCTTATCTTCGTGACTCCATAAGAAGGGATAATGCACTTTTCCTTTTCCTTAACAGAGCCGAAGACAAACAATGAAGCGGAATATGAAACTTTGATAGCAGGTCTCGAGATCGCTATCGACATGGCGATCGAAAACCTCTTCATATATGGAGACTCCCAGCTAATTGTTAGTCAAGTAAACGGCGACTATCAAACGTGCAAGCCAGAGTTGGTAAGTACGGCGAAAGAGTACAACAATTGCTGACTCAAATTCCTTCCTACACCCTGAAAAGCATACCGCGTGCAAAAAATAGCAAGGCGGATGCATTAGCTAAGCTCGCTAAAGAACTTGCCGACGAAAATCTCGATGATGTAAGGATCACTGTACAAAGCCGTCGGGTTCTTGCACCAGAAGAAATATCTCCGGAGTTGTCCAAAGAAAAAAAAGTAACCAAGCGAACAGCCCTACAAATAGAGGACCAAGAAAGGGCTAAGGATTGGAGAGAAGTATTCATAGACTACTTCAAATCCCGTCGAACACCTGAAAATGCATCCTCAAGACATGTCACGCCCCGCTTCCAAGAGTGCACTAAGATCGGCACGTGACAGAGACAACCATGCTACCTGTGGCTAGGAAGCATCCCTCCACGGTCATATTACGGCTGTCTAGAAGATATCAAGAACAGGAAAATAAAATAAACTATCTAGTACATGTCCATAAGCCAGAATAAACGAGTCAAGAAATAATATGTGGAAGCAATAGATCCAAGTAACAATAACAATCTGGAAAGTACGTCCCAAATACGGGCTCACATCAAGAAATGAAAAGTGCTGAAAGGAAACTAAACTAGAATACTAACAGGGTCCTCACTGCTCGGCCTGTCGGCTGAAGTACTCCTGCTCGGCCTGTGACAGAGATAGAGGATCTGGGCCATGCAAAATCCAGACGTAAGTGCGTCATAATATCAACAATAATACAATCAGGGGGTAACAAGATACGCAGGCATGAGTATAAACAGTAATAAAAGTATAACGGTAACACGAATAAGAAACAGTGAAGGGTATAAGCACATGTGACGCGCGGTGAGTAATATGAACTAAACTACTGGGTGAACTACTCTCAAGTCTATGAAATCAATTTAATGAATCATCGATGTAACTCAATAGTATCTCGTGCATGCCCGGGACCACGGTCAAGACTCTCGGGCTGAATCCGAGACGTGCCGCTAGGCAGTAAACAGGTATCATGTACAGACGAATGATGTCAGCAGCATCATCCCGGGGCTGGCCTAGCCCGTAAAAATGATCAGTATAAGCATCGAACTGTCCAGTTAGAAGTCAGGTTTCATCATTGATTTCCCCATACCCCCAGGTTATGTGTTCAAGTCAGGTATTGATAAATCTGAAGCTAATGCCAACATAGGATCAAGCACGAACATGTTTGTCTATACAAACTGCATTATTGCCCTTTGGACTCCGCGGTAAAGCTGTCATGAAATCCATGGTTATATGTTCCCACTTCCATTGAGGAATCGGAAGTGGTTGCAATAAACCAGCTACCTTTTGATGTTCAGTCTTAACTTGCTAACACACCAAGCACTTCGCTACAAAGCGAGCAATCTCCCTTTTCATACCTTTCCACGAGAAATGTTGTCGTAGATCGCGGTACATCTTCGTGCCTCCTGGATATACGGAATATGCGGAACTGTGCGCCTCTTTCATAACTTCTTCGCGAATGTCTCCCTTCGGCACACACAAACGGCTACCATATCGCAACGAACCATTTTCATGAATCAACAAATCTGTTCGAAGTCCATCTTCAACCTGTTCTCGAAACTTCTGCAATATTGGGTCCTGTGACTGCGCTGCTTTAATACTCTCGATCAATGATGACTGTACTTGCAGCTGCATCAACTATCCCGAAGAATGCGGTAGCACGATTTCCAACTCGAATCTCCGAAAATCTTCGATAAGCTCCTTCTTTGCAGTCAACAGCCGAATTGATGGCAACCGACTAAGCGCATCCGGCACTACATTAACTTTTCCCGGATGATACTTGAGATCAAGATCATAGTCAGCCATCAGCTCCAACCATCTACGCTGTCTCATATTAAGCTCTTTCTGTGTGAACACGTACTTTAGGCTTTTGTGATCAGTGAATACTTCGACCCTTTCGTCCAATAAATAGTGTCTCCAAATATTCAAAGCGAAAATCACTGCAGCAAGCTCCAAATCATGAGTTGAGTAATTCTTCTCATGGGTCTTCAACTGTCTCGATGCGTAAGGTATAACCTTCCCATGCTGCATCAAAACACATCCCAAACCTTTCCCAGATGCGTCGCTGTGAATCACCAATATCCGGAACCATCTGGTACGGTCAAAATAGGAGCGGTTATCAATCTCTGCTTCAACGCCTCAAAAGCTGACGCACATTTATCCGTCCATACAAACGGTACTTCCTTACGCGTAAGCTTGGTCAAAGGCTCAGCCAAACGAGCAAAATTCTCCACGAACCTTCTGTAATATCCGGCAAGTCCAAGAAAATTTCTGATCTCTGCTACGTTCTTCGAAATCGGCCAATCTTGAATTGCTACAATCTTCTCGGGATTAACGGCGATTCCATCTCCGGATACGACGTGCCCCAAAAATTAACTTCTTCAAGCCAAAACTCGCACTTGCTCATCTTTGCATATAATCTTTCTTGCCTCAATGTCTGCAGTGCGATCTTCAAGTGTTCTGCATGCTCTTTTATGCTCCTCGAGTAGACTAGAATATCATCAATGAACACCACTATAAAGTGGTCCAAGAACGGTGAAAAGATTCGGTTCATCAAGTCCATAAATATCGCCGGTGCATTCCTGACTCCGAATGGCACCACTAAATACTCGTAATGTCCATACCGAGTTTGGAACGCAGTCTTGCAAATATCCTCTGATTTAACTCGGACATGATGATATCCGGACCGCAAATCCAGTTTCGAGAATACCCTCGCGGCACTAAGCAGCTTGAACAATTCGCCAATGCGAGGGATTGGATACTTGTTCTTAATAGTCACCCTGTTTAATTCTCGATAATCGATGCACATCCTCCTTGTGCCGTCTTTCTTCTTGACTAGAAAAACTGGAGCTCCCCAAGGTGAATTGCTGCTGTGAATCCAACCCTTCTCTAACAATTCGGTAACGTGCTTCTTGACTTCTTCTAACTCCACTGGCGCCATCGGATAGTACGCCTTTGAGATTGGCGCTGCACCAGGAACAAGATCGATCGCGAACTCCACATCTCGTTTTGGCGGTAAACCTGAGATGTCCTCGAACACGTCCATGAACTCTCGAACTACAGCTGGCGCTTCCTCCTTATCAACCTCCATCGATGAAAGAACACTGTTTGTCGGTCTAGACCTAAACTCGACTGGCCCGACAGAACTGCTACCTCCAGCAAAAACAAACTCTGGATGTCCGGGAATCTGTAAAATCACTTTCTTTGCCCTACAATCAATGTGAGCGTGGAAAGTGCCAAGAAAATCCATTCCCATGACAACATCAAAACAAAGGGATGCACCAAAATCGAATAATACTAATGCAGGAAAACATGAACAAGTACGATACCGAAATGACTTCATCCGAAGCCAAGATACTGAAGAAGATAAGCATGATAAATAGGATTCAAGCTTGCGATAAAACATGAACTGGAAAGCAAGAGAAGCAAGGCAATATAACGACCATGAAACAAGGAAGTGAATCAAGACTAGGACTCCAAGTTACTTAAATAGAGTACCGCATTGTAAGCATACTGCAGTTCATAGTTACAATCAAATAACTCCGTTCAAGTCGCCCAAATCCTAAAGAAAGGGCTAAGGATTGGAGAGAAGTCTTTATAAACTACTTCAAATCCCGTCAAACACCTGAAGATGCATCCTCAACACATGTCACGCCCCGCTTCCCAGAGTACGCTAAGATCGGCACGTGACAGAGCCAACCATTCTACCTGTGGCTAGGAAACATCCCTCCACAGTCATATTACGGCTGTCTAGAAGATATCAAGAATAGGAAAATAAAATAAACTATCTAGTACATGTCCATAAGCCAGAATAAACGAGTCAAGAAATAATATGCGAAAGCAATAGATCCAAGTAACAATAACAATCTGGAAAGTACATCCCAAATACGGGCTCACATCAGGAAATGAAAAGTGCTGAAAGGAAACTAAACTAGAATACTAACAGGGTCCTCACTGCTCGGCCTGTCGGCTGAAGTACTCCTGCTAGGCCTGTGACAGAGATAGAGGATCTGGGCCATGCAAAACTCAGACGTCAGTGCGTCATAATATCAACATTAATACAATCAGGGGGTAACAAGATATGCAGGCATGAATATAAACAGTAATAAAAGTATAACAGTAACACGAATAAGAAACAGTGAAGGGTATAAGCACATGTGACGCGCGGTGAGTAATCTGAACTAAACTACTGGGTGAACTACTCTCAAGTCTGTGAAATCAATTTAATGAATCGTCGATGTAACTCAATAGTATCCCGTGCATGCCCGGGACCACGGTCAAGACTCTCGGGCTGAATCCGAGACGTGCTGCTAGGCAGTAAACATGTAACATTTACAGACGAATGATGTCAGCAGCATCATACCGGGGCTGGCCTAGCCCGTAAAACTGATCAGTATAAGTATCGAACCGTCGAGTTACAACTCAGGTTTCATCATTGATTTCCCCATACCCCCAGGTTATGTGTTCAAGTCAGGTATTGATAAATCTGAAGCTAATGCCAACACAGGATCAAGCAGGAACAGGTTTGTCTATACAAACAACATGATATGTCCATCGGGACAACATGTCAGGATTGTTTGCATTAGAAACAGGATCAGGTAATCATGTTAAGTAGTGATATATCAGGTCATGTCAGGTAGTGTACATGTATCAAGTGGGTGCCCAACAGTAAAATGTAACAGTATTGAATCGGGATAGAATACGGATGTACGAAAAAGCATGGGTGCACAAATATCTACCAGGGGTTACACCATGACTAAGCAGGATGCACAATATCAAGCATGGGGTACTAATGTATTAATACTATGAGTTAATGTAATATGGCATGCAACTAGGTATGCAGAATTAATGGTATGGATACACAATAAAACATGGATGCTCAAATAACTATTAGGGGTTACAACTACAGTTCCAAGACTATGTAGGATTCACATTATCAAGCATGGGGTGTTATTACAACAATAACATGAATTAATATGATCTATAGATACGGCTACATGTATTTTAAATGATATGGATGCATACGGGTATCCGAAAAACAGTAAAACATTAGTATGGATGTATAATGCAATGAACATGTAGTATTTGTAGTCATATGGATGCAAGATAAGTATTATAGTATGTAGCAAGATGAATTAGCATGTGACTAAATATGTAAATAGTGATATGGATGCACATGGATGTCTGAAACCAGTAAAATAGTAAAAATGGTAATGTGGGATGCATAACTAATCAATATGTAATGTTATAATTCACATGTGTGCATTATATAGTAGTATAGCATATAGCAAGATCAACTTGCCTTGATGGATCACGCGACGGATACGTACGGCACGTCCGACGTCGGTAAATCATCGCAACGCACACACGGTACGCGGAACGGGTCTAGGCAAGGCAAAAGGGTAAACACGCGAGCAAGGTGCGTTCACTGGATCGTCTGGATCGGCAGCGGCGACACGACTCCGACGACGGCTGTAAAATCAAGAATCAAGAAACAAGGAAAAGAAAAAGAAGAAGAGGAAGAAGAAGAGGAGAGGGTTGTTCTGGGTTTGGGACAGAGGAGGTGGAGGCTAGGGAAAAGACGACGACGACGGGCCGTCGACGGCAAGGTTCAGGCGATGGTTTCCGGCAAGGGTGGTGGGTTCTTGAAGTTAGGATTGGGTTCGATTTTGTGCAAGGATCTTGGGTGTGCAGGCTCGGGGTTGGAGAAGATGGAGATGGAGGAGAGAAGAAGGTGATGGCGATGACGAGGTGGTTGGCGACGAGATGGGTTGAGGAGCTAGGGTTTGGGTGTGCGGGGTTCTTGGTGTGCAGGCTCGGGAAAGAAAGAAGAAGAAGATGATGATGACGAGGAGGAGGAGGACAAGAGGATGGAGATGAGGGTTGAGTTTTGAGGAGGCAGAGGAGGCTAGGCTTAGGGTTAGGGTTAATTTTGTATTGGCTCTGATGGGGGCGCTCGGGGGGTTTTAAAGAGGAAGAAGAAGAAAAGAAGAGAGAATGAAGGAGGGAGGTGGGAGGATCGCGGAGGCGGTGACCAGAGTCGAGAAGCGAATAGTGTTCGCGAGAGGAGAGAGAGAGAGTGCTCGAGAGGAGAGAGAAAAAGAAGAGAGTGGGACAGATGCGCTGAGGGAGAGAGAGAGAGAAAGAAAGGAAGAGAGAGTGAGTGGGGAGAGAGAGAGAGTCAGCGAGAGGAGAGAGGGGAGAGAGAAGTTGTCAGAGAGAGAGAAAGAGGTTGTTAAGATTTAAATTTAAAAATCTTTTAGTTAACAGAAAACTTAAACTGTTAATAATATTTTAAATGTCGTATTAATAAAATTTTATAATCTGGTAAATCCAAACTTACCCCAAAGTATGCCCAGGTCGGGTCTAAAAATCCAGTTTTAAAATATGAAAAAATATACATGTCAACCAAAATTAAAATTGGATATCCGGGTAACGGAAAAGCATACCCCCAAGAACGGATGCACGCACGTGCGCTTAGCCATCCAAACAGGTCCGTTACACTGAACGGGACAAGAACAAGATGCGCAGATACTACGACAGGGTTAGCGGTATCAAGCAGGCCATGCAATATATTTTAAAATATTTTTCTTGACTTTAAATGTTATATTAAAAAAATGCGGATGCCAGATATAATGCCAGTATGTAGTATAAAATAATGAAAGTGCACAAATCCATATAACAAGCCGAGATAAACCATAAACAAGAATCAAGACGGATTTCCAGCAAGCTGGTCGGGTCGGATGCAAATACAGATGCCAAATACACTATTCACACCCAAAACACAATAAATTAGGAAAATACCATAATTAAAGAAATACTCGAAATAGAATTGGTATAAATGGACTAGGGTGTTACAAGACATCAGCTCATGAAACGAGCTCTGTCTTTCGCCTTCGTCAATGATATTCTATATAAGAGATCGTTCGACTCTCTATGGTTGAGATGTCTGGGACCAGAAGAAGCAAGGAGAGTCGTCCAAGAAACTCACGACGGGCTCTGCGGTTCTCATCAAGCTGGGCCAAAGATGAAGCTGAAGATCAAAAGGATGGGCTACTATTGGCCCACAATGATTCAGGACTGTCTCGAATACGCGAAACAGTGCCACTCGTGCCAAATTCACGGTGACTTCATCCACCAGCACCTAAATCCATTACATCCAACAGTGGCCAGCTCGCCGTTCAAAATGTGGGGAACCGACATAATTGGGCCCATCGAACCAGCATCGTCCAAAGGATTTCGGTTCATATTGGCGACAACTGATTACTTCTCTAAGTAGGCAGAATCAGTACCGCTAAGAGAAGTGAAGACGGAGAATATTCTTTATTTCTTCAAGGCGCACGTCATCTATCGGTTTGGCACTCCGCGACAGATTATCTCTGATAACGGGCCGGCCTACAGAAGTCACAAAATCAGCCGCTTCGTACAGCAGCATAATATAGATTGGAGATACTCTTAGGTCTATAATCCCCGAGCTAACGGTCTAACTGAGACTTTCAACAAGACCTTGACGAAGATCATAAAGAAGACGGTGTCCAAAAATAAAAAATACTGGCATGAGAGACTGTATGAAGCTCTCTAGGCGTATCGAACCACGTTCAAAACGTCTACGAATACAACGCTGTATGCATTGGTATTCGGCACAGAAGCAGTATTCCCCTTGGAAATAGAGCTACCCTCTCTACGAGTGGCGGTTCATTATGAGCTCACGAATGAAGAGAATGCTCATCTCCGGCTTGAGGAGCTCGACGCCCTTGATGAAACTCGTCTCATGGCGCAGCAAAATCTAGAAGCTTACAAAGCAAGGATGACGCGCTCATAGGCCGAGAACATTCCGCCAAGACGAACCCATGCTAGTTGTAAAAATACCTATGATCCCCAACCGTGCCAAACGAGGGAAATTCAAGCCGAACTATGAGGGCCCGTACATCATTGACAAAGTCTATCAAGATAGTGCTTACTTGCTCATGGATATGCATGGCGAAAGACCCTTTCGGCCAATAAACGGTCGATTCCTGAAAAAATACTACGCCTGACGAGTCACAGCCCAGGTCAATGATAGATGACGACGCATATGTCCGCTCGCTATCTTCTTGAGTCAAAACTCTAAAAGTAGTATCCAACGGTACTCCGTACCATACATGGAGAACAGCACATCCTTAAACTATTACGGACCGCAACGTCCTTAAACTAGCATAAAAAAACGATACGTCCATAAGCAAAATGGGCACGGATGAAAACCCGAAAGGGCTTCGTGAGTAAAAACAGCAAGGCTACCGGCGAATTTGTGAAAACCCGAAAGGGCACAGATTCGTAAAAAAAAAAAAATTCATGTGCACTTGCAGGGTCCTCTCAATCTTGTAAGAAGAAAATACCCGCGTGAGATCCTTACGACTCACAAGAGAGCAAGACACTTAGGAATCCTCACGATTCCTAAGGAGAAATTACACTTATGAGATCCTCATGACTTATAAGGAGAATTTTCCCCCTATGAGACCCTCACGGCTCACAGGATTCAAAAGTCTTGAGATACAGGGACCTGAACCTATTTCTTAAGCCATCATATCCCCCAATTTGCCCTACAGGCGGTCAATATCGGCCCTTGTATACAATCCACGGGCATAAATAAGCGTTCCCTCACCGAATCATATCGATGGTACAAATTCCCCCATTTGGTGAACAACACTTGTAGGTCCTCTCGACTTGCAAAGAGAAAATTTCTCTTGTGAGATCCTTACTACTTACAAGAGAAGATATCACATAGGAATCCTCATGATTCTTTAGGAGAAAATACACCTATGAGATCCTCACGACTCGTAGGGAGAAAACCCTTTGTGAGACCCTTATGGCTCATGAAGTCGAAAGCCTTAGCCAACATGATCCTAACCCTATTTGCTAAGCCGCCTTTGTTCGAACCGACAAAGGCAAATGATGATTCGCTCCTGGCAATGTCCCAGTGGTAGCGATGTTGATGCCTAAATCGATATCAAATTCCGAGTCCTTTCACGGCAAATGATGATTCGCTCCTGGCAATATTCCAATCGCAACGGTGCTGATGCTAAGATTGGTATCAGATCTTGAGTTCCATACTCGCAGCAAAAATTTAGCGAGCCATAAATGCATATGAAATAGTCGAAATGATAGGGCAACTTGCAACAAAAATCAGCAAGTAAAATATATGCATACAAAAATAACCGAAATGATTGGGCAACTCGCAATAAAAAGCAACGAGTAAAGAGAAAGAAAAATAGCCGAAATGATTGGGCACCGTGAAAAAATGGCCGAAATGATTGGGCAATCATGACTTTCGTGATATAAAAAGCTGAAATGATAGAGCATCGCGGAAAGAAATAAAATAAAATGAAACTTTTGCCCTGCAGGTGAGATCACATTGACCCATGTATACAATCCATGGGCACAAACAGAAAGGGAACCATATCGTCCCACCAGGCTTCGCCAAAAGGAAGCCACATCTCGATGGCTACACCTAGAGCCTAGAAATCAATAACGGCGTTCCTTCTCGTCCCAACTAGAAGCAGATGCGACGTTAGCAAAACGGAACCACGACAAAGCCCCACAGTTCCAAATCTCGACGGTTCACAGACAACCTAGAGATTACCTTGGAGCCATGGCAGAGTCCCTAGTTTGAAGTCTCGACGGCAACATCTGCATCCCAGAAGATCAACACGGCGTTCCTTCTCAACTCCAGCAGGATGCAGACGCAACGTCAACAACCGACTCCCAGGGAAATCAATGTCCTTGGCAAAAACCTCTCGATTCAGGGAAATCAGCGTCCTTGGCGGAACCTCTCGATTCATTTCGACCTGCAAAGAAATCAGTGTCTTTGCAGGAATCTCTCGATTCGTCTCGACCCCAGGGAAATCAGTGTCCTTGGAAAAAATCTCTCGATTCAACGTCCTTGGCGAGAACCTCTCAATTCGTTTCGACCCGCAAGGAAATCAGTGTCTTTGCAGGAATCTCTCGTTTCGTCTCGACCCCAGGAAAATCAGTGTCCTTGGAAAAAACCTCTCGATTCAGGGAGATCAGCGTCCTTGGTGAGAACCTCTCAATTTGTTTCGACCCGCAAGGAAATCAATGTCTTTGCAGGAATCTCTCGATTCGTCTCGACCCCAGGGAAATCAGTGTCCTTAGCAAAAACCTCTCGATTCAGGGAAATCAGCGTCCTTGGCGAGAACCTCTTAATTCGTTTCGATCCGCAAGGAAATCAGTGTCTTTGCAGGAATCTCTCGATTCGTCTCGACCCCAGGGAAATCAGTGTCCTTGGCAAAAACCTCTCAATTCAGGGAAATCGGCGTCCTTGGAGAGAACCTCTCGATTTGTTTCGACCCGCAAGGAAATCAGTGTCTTTGCAGGAATCTCTCAATTCGTCTCGACCCCAGGGAAATCAGTGTTCTTGGCAAAATCCTCTCGATTCAGGGAAATCAGCGTCCTTGGAGAGAACCTCTCGATTCGTTTCGACCCGCAAGGAAATCAGTGTCTTTGCAGGAATCTCTCGATTCGTCTCGACCCCAGGGAAATCAGTGTCCTTGGCAAAAACCTCTTGATTCAGGGAAATCAGCGTCCTTGGCGAGAACCTCTCGATTTGTTTCGACCCGCAAAGAAATCAGTGTCTTTGCAGGAATCTCTCGATTCATCTCGACCCCAGGGAAATCAGTGTCCTTGGCAAAAATCTCTCGATTTAGGGAAATCAGCGTCCTTGGTGAGAACCTCTCGATTCGTGTCATCCCCGCAAGGAAATCGGTGTCTTTGCAGGAATCTCTCGATTCGTCTCGACCCCAGGGAAATTAGTGTCCTTAGCAAAAACCTCTCGATTCAGGGAAATCAGCGTCCTTAGCGAGAACCCCTCGATTCGTTTCGGTTCGCAAGGAAATCAGTGTCTTTGCAAGAACCTCTCGACCCGTCTCGACTCGCAGGGAAATTAGTGTTCTTATGCATAAAAAAAATTCTCTTGTGATATCCTTACGACCCTCAAGAGAAAACACACACTTAGGAATCCTCACGATTCCTAAGGAGAAAATACACCTACGGGATTCTCTCAACTCGTAGGGAGAAAAGTCTTTATTAGACCCTCATGGATCATAAAGTTGAAAAGTCTTAGGCGGCAGATCTGAACCTATTTCCTAAGCCATCGCTGTCCTGTAAGGAGATCAAGATAGACTATCTACAAGACGCATTTGCTAAAGAGACACGACAGTACGACTGCGTATGTGCTTAAATGGAAATGGTGTCCAAAACGTGCTGATTTATGTACGACGCTACGATAGCGCTCGCACTTAAAAGAAAAGTCCTAAGGGTAAAGTATAAAAGCTCATGTACAGAGGTGCAATACACGTACGAATATACGATGAATAGAAAGCGTTCAACGGAAAACATTCAACAGTCGATAATAAGAAAAATACATCGATATAAATATACTACCCTACAGGGAAAAGATCACCAAATATGGGATCAGAGATACAGGGGTTAACAAAACATAATACAAAGTTCTCCAATTCCCTCTCTGCCCTCTCCACCATGTCGAAGCGACGGTCTTCGCGAAGGGTTGCTCCCCACCGATTAACGCCATGCTCGTCAGCGAAAGCAGACATGATAGCCCATTGGGCTCTTATCTGACTCGGTAAATAAACCGAGCGGTCCTTCAGAGCCTGGGTAATTAAGCGTGCCTCATAGAAACACTCAATTTTTTCCTCCGCCGTATCAAGAATCGCCAGGGTCATCTCTGCCGGATGAGGAGGAATATCAGCAAGCACGGACAAGAAAATCATCCTGAGCCAAATGGAACCCATGGAAAGAGGAGAGCCCCTACGGGTCAGGAGTTCATACAGGGCCGCGTCACATTGGCTATCAGTGAGAAGAGGATCCGCTAACCGCGCGGCAAAACGAGGAATGATCTCCTCGATAGGCACCTCCCAGGGCTGCCGACGAGCGTGAGGACAATTGCAAGCCATAACCTTTGGTTTGTTTCTCAAGATGATCACCCTAAAGTCTAAATGGTTTTCTCTCTATGAAGAAAGAGGAAGATGTAGTCTCGGGTTATAAAGAGACGCATTCAAAGCTATGCATAAAAAACGTCGTGCATGGTGGAGCTATTCCCAAGGATGGAAAAAGGGGGGCATGGGAAAAGAAAAGGGTAACTCGTTGGAATTAGAATAGGGAGGCGAAACGACCTCATCAGCGGAGTCTTACGTGCATGTCACGTGAGCACCCACATTGATCCCTTTTGAAAACTAAAACGGCACCGCACGTACATAACCCGTAAGCGCCGGCACTGGTTCAAGATTTACTCCCCAGCAGCGCCTCATGCGCAAAACACGTGAACACCAATAACAGTATAACGACACTTCATGCAGAATATACGTGAGCATAAAAAAAGGGGAAAGTGGAAGTTTTGTCATTCATACTCCAAGAACTTATACATGGTATAAAAACAAAAGAAAATGTTCACAATGGTAAAACACTTGATCCTGGACATGGATTGAGGAATTGAGAAGCAAGGCCGAGTAAAATGCTTCTGGCTTCTCTGACCATTTTTGTGTGCGTCTTCTCACAAGCGCAAGCGTCAGGATTCTCGCTAATGGCATCCGTCCTCTGATAGACAGAGATTATCGTCGTCTGTTGGAAAATTTGATACAAGATATCAACAAGACCATCTCACCGCCTCTTCGAGATCAAGCCCATCAGATAAACTGAGTACACCTTGTCTTCGGCATCATCAAGCGCCTCAAGCGGCATGACTTCATAAATCCAGGAAGGGCTTCCCAAATTGCTCACACGATGATCATTAATAGAGCGGAATGACGGGGAAGCAGTAAACCGTTGTATTCATTAAAGCGACGCATAACCTCAGCGCATTGAGCATCCGTAAACTCCTGGTTTTGACAGCGGCCTTGTACGCGAATGTCTTCATAGGAGATAATTTCGTCAAGATCATACAAATAAACGGCCATAGTATCTGAAAAGGAAAATCAGTGAGAGTTTAATAATCAAAATGATCAAGAAAATGCTTATTATGAGAATCTAAAAAGATTCTCATTAAACGGATACGGGAGTTTAAAAAACTCTTGACATCCTTATAGAGAAAGCAAGTTCTGTTAAAATACCTAACAAATTTGAATTTGTGCAAGCAAGGAAAAAAACCCTGTGAAAAATGTTCTCGAGACCACCAGGGAATGAAATTCCTGAGGGGGCCCTTTTGATCTTCAGAACAGAGCTCTTTGGTGAGGAATTAAATTCCTTTTATGCAATGGAATTAAATTCCAGAAACCCCCATGAAGAGAAAATGAAAAATCAAATGCCATGAGTCCTTAAAGGTCAGAGGGGGATGCCCAAGGCATTGAGGGTTACTACTCAAAGATCATGTCTTTGGATCTCTGAGAGATGGGTTTCAGAGGAGAGAAAAGCTCTCATGATGGATTTAAAATCCAGAGGTATTATTTAAGAAAAGGGTTCTCTGATGTTCCAGATCTTTACCTAGAAAAGGTTTCTTTTTCTAACAGAGTTTAACTCTGGAAATTGCAATGGACAGAGAACTAAGCTCTGAAAAGGAGAATTAAATTCTCGAAGAAAACAAGAAAGGAAGAAGATGAAAGAACAGTGGCTTCCCAAAGGCCAAACCCTTGCATTTATAAGAGTGACCTCCCCGTTCCCCTAGACAATCCAACGGCTGTAAAGGTGACAGCGTTGCACTCACGTGCAAACCACGTGAGAACAACACTGTGGGGGCATTTGTTCCCTTATAAAATAATTAATAATAATAAATAAATACTGAACCAAAAGGCGATGGAAGAATTCCCCAAAAGGAGCATCACGTGCCCACACGTGATGCGCCTTGGAGCAAAAATTGTAGGCAGTACGCTTAACAGATAAGGCTGTAATTGAGCCTCACGTACAGGCACGTGAGCATCTATATACAAAGTATATATGCGCCTTCTTAAAACAAATAACAGTCCATAAGGCACATCACATGCCAACACGTGATGCTTTTCTCTGGGACCTCTGCATATAAGCAAACCAGCCTAGTGCTATGGGTCACGTGCTACACGTGAGGGTTCCTAAATAGAATTAAATTCTAAATAAGAGGGTCAGAACCCTATTTGGAAAATATTTTTTCCAATCTTTATAAACAAGAAGGATTGTGCTTTGTAAATCAGAGCACTGTTGGATTAAAGATCACATGGTGATTAAAAATCACCAAGATACAGAATAAGCTCTGTATGGGAAAATATTTTTTCCAATCATTCTAAACAAGAAAGATTGTGCTCTATAAATCATAGCACCGTTGGATTAAAGATCCAAAGGTGATTAAAAATCACCAAGATACAGAATAAGCTCTGTATGGGGAAAACATTTTTCCAATCCTTCTAAACAAGAAAGATTGTGCTCTGTAAATCAGAGCACCGTTGGATTAAAGATCCAATGGTGATTAAAAATCACCAAGATACAAAATAATGTATGGGAAAATATTTTCCCAATCTTTTTAAAAACAAGAAAAATATCTTCTGTAAAACAAAAGTCCCTGAAACAAAGATCCAACGGTGAATAAAATTCCAGAATTAATCAAAAATCTCTCAATGAGAGATTTCCTTAACAAAAATCAACACTTGCCTCCGCTATATAAAGGACTCGAGACTGAAGAGAGAGGAGAGGAGACCACCCCATAAGATTTGAGAAAACATAAAAAAAGAGAAGAGGGGTTCCCTTTATAAAAAAAAGAAAAAGAAACCCTAGGTGAGGAAAAGACTTAGAGATCATTTTATCTCCTTTTACAAGAGTTTAACTCTTCCAAAAAAGAACTTAGTTCTTCATCAGGTTGAAGTCTGCAGAAGCGGATCTCCCCACAAGTTGAGAATTTAATTCTCAATGGGGAGATTCTGTTACGCATTCCCAAAACTTAGAGGAAAGAACTAGGTTTGAAGAATTTAATTCCTCCAAAAATATAGGAATTTAATTCCTCTGATAGAACTAGGGTTTAACCCTGCATAAGAATTTAATTCTTATAAAACAATGGACTTGAAGTTCTCAAGACGTAGATCAAGAGCCTCATGCATATTAGCATTTAACGCTATAACAACAGATCACATGTCCCACGTGAGCACCTCTGAGGAACAAAAAGGAACAATTGAGATCGAGTCACGTGATCCCACGTGACCTCCAATAGTGTTTAGCACTTAGAAAAGAATAAAGATAAATTGGAAGGAGGCAGTGCCCAACTTAGTGGAGCCTCACGTGTCTACACGTGATGGTTACAAGACTTAAGTGTTTAACACTTACATGTATAGAACGAGGGAATAAGCCTAAAGAAACAGTGCCCAATATTCAGGTGCCTCACGTGAGCTCTCCGAATTTTAGTGTTAAACACTGCTTAAGAGCCTCACGTGGGAGCACGTGAGCGCCAAACATTTGGCAGTGTTTAACACTGTGAGAGGCCAACCTTAGCCCAAATCAGACAAGTCTCTTAAGGCCAAAAACCTTTTGACCATCAATCAACCGAGCCTTCCTATACTCATGTCCCCTCCAAATCGATCTTAGTCCCAGAGATGGCCAATGATCTCCTGACACATGGCATCTAAAATAATGTTCGTTACACCATGATCTCTCCCTTCAATCTGGAGTTCGGTTCAAGGGTACATCTCTCCACACCTCTTATATATGTCGTTGTAATTCTTCAACGATGTCAGAGAGGTGGAGGGTCCCGACAACCAACAGCTCTTGGATGCATTCTCAAACCCATGAGCATAGCCTATGGACCGTAATGTCCTTAAACTAGCCTATGGACCGTAATGTCCTTAAACTAGCTATGGACCGCAATGTCCTTAAACCATGACCTCACCGCCAAATGGTGATCAGTGGACTGTAATGTCCTTAAACTAGCCCATGGACCGTAATGTCCTTAAACTAGCTATGGACCGCAATGTCCTTAAACTACGACCTCACCGCCAAATGGTGATCAGTGGACCGTAATGTCCTTAAACTAGCCCATGGACCATAATGTATTTAAACTAGCTACGGACCGTAACGTCCTATAACTATGACCTCACCGCCAAATGGTGATCTATGGACCGTAATGTCCTTAAACTAGCCCATGGAACATAATGTCCATAAACTAGCTGTGGACCGTAACGTCCTTAAATTAAAACGATAGAGCCCAAATACTCTTTCATTGGATCAAAAATGATCCCGAACCCCCGTTAAGTAGATCTTAGTCTAATATCGGATTAACGTATTCTTAACAAATATTTAAGTTGATCTTAATCTCAAACAAGGTTAACGATCCTTAAATCAAACCAAACCCAAATTTAAGAAAATACGGATTTGGACTAATCCACGCCCTACGGACGACAACACAAATTAGTCTCCGTATACAATCCACGGGAAACCAAAAATAAAACAAACACATACACGACACGAAGTGACCTTCTGGAGCAGGAGAAAGTGGTTATCGCTACGCGATAACGTAATTAACTGCAGGGGCTTGCGCCTGCGGGGAAGAGCATCCCCACAATCAAAAACCCCTCACAACGAGGGGGAATCTAACGAAGTCTGCTCAACGGCCGCATCTATTTAAACCTTCGATACATGATGCCATAAATTAACTTAGCATTTTTGGAAAGGTAGACAGATAAAACCAAATAGAATCTGCCCCCAAAATTCATGCCAGACGTCGTAACGTCCCGATCGTGTCTTTCGGCGGTGAACAGTCCCTGGCCAGGGCAAGCGAGATTTACTGTTAAGTATTCCAGTAGTTTCTCAGGGTGTTTTGGGCTACACTCCGGCACGACTTATTGCGCTATTAGGGGTCTGACGATTACCGCCCCTAGGCCTGATGGGCGATACTCTTAGATGAACAGACCGGACTGTATGGATATTGTCACATTCAGGCTCTGTAGGAGTTCGGATGGGTTTTCTCATCGGCCTTCTTATCGACAGATATCTGGGTAGCCGTTACGTGCATCTAGTACCGCTTGCGGTTTGTGGTTAAACCCACTGCCAGCGTACTGTCGAGTTTTTAGAGTCCCACATAGAGAGTTTCCCTGCATCGGGAGAAAGATGTAGAGGCCGTATGGTTTTACGGCAAAACTTCGATCACTTACGTATACGTGTGCACGTATAATGATCGGGCGGATAATACTAGTGGGCTTTGGTTTAAGCCATATCCTAGTATTGTATTTATGGATCAGTTTTATCTCATTGTATTCGTGTTTCTCGAAACACGGATACGGGTATGTATATAGGGATGAGAGGGGCATTCTTGTAATTACTCAAGATTGTTTTTTAGAAGGTGGCACCTCATTAGGGTTTTGACCATTGACTTGATTAAATCAATTATGAGGTGGAGGAAATTGTTTGTTATTTTTATAAATGATAATTGTGCTATGGCTACTTGGTTTGACTATTTGACTAAGATATTTTGTGGCACTAGATATTTTGGATGAGATATTTTTCTTGCCATGCTTGTAGTCATATCAAGGGAGCCATCTCAATTATCATTATGAAAAAACATTTTCTCTTTCCTCAAGCTATCTCCTTCTTCTTCCTCTCAACCCTTAAGTCTCATGAGTTGAGTAACCTAGGGTTCCAAGAAACAAACTAACTCATCTTCATTCTCTACATCACCTAGGACATCTAGTTTAGCAAGCTAGTTGTCCTAGTTTAGCAAGCTAGTTGCCCTAGTTACCTCGGATTTGAGGTTGGAGCTTAGACTATAGACTCTCGGGTGGATCGTCTTTGACTTAAGGAAGCCGACGTGGAAGCTTCGATCCGTTTCGATCCTCGGAGCCTACGATGACAAGGAGGACAGCGAGAAGACCCGAAGGACATGATACTACGAGGTATAACATTCATCCGAGTATTTAAACCTTAAGTAGTTAGCTAGCTAGGGTTTATGATCGATCCTTGGTTCTAGTCAGTGTTACGAAGCCCGTAAAAATCATTTTTTGCAATTTCCACCTCCTCGCGAACACGTGTGGTTCGCGACATCGACTTACACATGGTACAGTCAAATTATCTAGGGTCGGCGTAGTTTTACAGCACCTTCGGAACCGATCCCGGCGATCCATTATGCTGACCCGCCGCTGGTAACTCACGCAGTAGAAGAGGTCAACTGGACCTCGGAAGGTCGTCTTCAGCCTTCCATGGCATCAATACCAGTGCAGTCGCCGATGGCCTTGTACATTTTAGGGCGACGCATATGCTAAGGAGAGTTGCGTCCTTGGGGCAAGTTTACATGATAGGAATGACTCCCCGTCATTCAGCTGCCTATCTACAGTGGGCCCAATATATCCTGTCGGCCAAGAAATCGCTGCTATTGAAGACCGAGTTGTATCCCGCAATCTATGCGTCCCCCTTTCACTACCACACTCCTTATGTGTGGTGGGTCAAGTCTTTTCTCGAACAATGGAACATCCCAACCCACATATTTCTCTTATCAGATCAGGAGGTTTCAATCTCATTGGAGGAATTTGCAGAGATATCCAGATTGCCCGTCAGAGGGGAACATTATGAGGAGGTACTTCCCCCCGACGAGTATATTTTTGCCACCAAAACAGTAGTAATGGGTCTTACTCCGGAGAATGCCATTCAATACCAGTTTCCGAGCTTGATCAAGGTGTTGAACGTGTACGAGAGCTTATTCCTGAAGTCTGGTGGACACGGGTTAGCTTCACAAATTTCATCGCCCGCTTTCTTCGTCCGGAGGCTCCGTCTAAACAAGCTGTGAAGTTCTCCAAACTCGACGACCCGTTCGGATTTGGTTCGGAAAACTTACCGACCGCAGAGGCAGATCTAAAGAACTTCTTTATTCCGGATACTCCAGTCGTCCCCTTTGCAGAGATTGCCGCTCCGGACATTGACGAGGAGACATTCTTCATTGGGTTTATCGGCTTATGGCTGAGTTGGTATGCGCTTCTGATGCACCCCCGCTATATGAGACCATCTGTCTTTTATCCAACTCATCGCATCGCCGCGAGGACGCGCATGGCCATTGGGGTTGCGGGACTGTGTCACGACCCAAATGTGGCACGTGACTGGCACTTAAATCACGTGACATCTAAAGACATCGACGTAATCTAAGTAAGCCGAAACCCGGAATCTAAACTCTTTTTGAAGATATTGGAGGTGAGGTTTAAATAATCATCCGATAAAATCAAGTTAAAATAACATCTAATTCTAACTAAGTATGTTGAAAAGCATTTATGACGTTTTGAAGCTTGTCATCACCTCCTTTTCATTTTTTTTTTATAAAACCCGATACAACATAATAAAATAGCATCCCAACGGAAGCTAGTCCCCACGTCCAAACAATGGAGCAACCAATTAATCTAAAGCAGTAGTCGATTCTAAAGAGTGCGACAATCAAAACACAACTCTAATCCTCGATTCTAAGTCTATAATATGCCATTTCTAAGTTGATGGAGTTTCCACTAGATACAAGAATATATGAATAATTAAGAGTGAGTAGGATATAATAAAAACTCACTTACTATCAATCCCCAAAAGAATGTGTGCCCAAACCGCTGATAATCCAAGCGGTAAAACCTGTTAGTTGTATGTATGCCCTAGAGGCCAGTATTGTACAGATGATGTATATTATATTGGATGCTTGGACATATATAGAGATGACTTTCTTGCTCGATATGATAGTATGCTATCTGGTTACTCTTTATCTTAACATGTACACTAGTCTCTTTAAACTGTCTTATAGTTACATGTTGGTAAAGCCCTTAGGATGTGTACTTGACTACCTGGACTATGATGCAGATCATACTAGTGGGGACATGGTAGTCCATAAGTACATCCTTCATGGTCCCTAGTCGTGGGTGTATCGAGACGGGGCATCGATATACCAGTGTAGACTAGCGTATACGCTTCTCGACCCATAAGATGGGCGATGGATGATCCCATATCCATTGGTGTTTGACATCAGAGATGGTGTACGGGTGCTCAGTGGTGACTGGGTACACTGGATGGACTCGCCGAGAACTCCCAGATGGTATTATACCCCACGTCAGATGGCAGTTCTCAGGTGACATTTGTGCAGGTTAGTCTGTAGACCCGAGATCGTCATAGAGTCTTGTGTGATTCCCACTGTGCTTTGATCTCCACCTTACCACGTCCATGAGGGCGTGCAAAACGGTGGTCTTTGGGTACAGTCCCGAGTCACATGGAGGCAATGAGCGATAGGAGGGGTTTCGTCTCTCCCGGTATTGGGGGTTGATGTTGCGCTGTGCTCGATTGGCCGTAACAGGGAAGTCCCTGGCCAGGGCTGATCAGAGATTTGCTGGTAAGTGTTACCAGTAGTTTCTCGACCCGTTATGAGCCTCATATCGGCACGACTTATCGGTTATTGGGGTCTGACATTTACCACCCCTAGACTTGATATGCGACATATCAGACGAATAGACCGGACTGTACGGTAAGTGTTACTGGTTGGATTCACAGGAGTGTGAGCGGACTAGCTCGTCGATCTTCTGATCGCTCAATACCTGGATGGCCGTTACGTTTAGCAGACCGCTTGCGGCTTGTGGGTGCTTGATATGATCATCATCTGCTACCGGCGTATTGACGAGTCTTTAGAGTCCTACACAGAGGTTTCCTGGTTCAAGCGAAACGAAATAGGAGCGCATATAAGACATGTGCAGGACCGAGAATAATGCGTGTATGTGATACCGCATTTCATTCTCGCGATATATGTTTCGATTGGTTATATTCGATATGACCTAGTTATCGAATCATTGATTCGATAAATCGATACATTGGATTCTAGTCGGTTATGTGCGACATGACCGGATCATTGAATCAAATGTTGATTTAATGATTTGATGCATAATTATATATTTGATATATTGCATTGCATTAACTAGTATTGGTTCACTTTAAATGGATTTTCTCACTTGATGTACATGTTGTATATGTGATATACTTTTGTGCACATCTTTGTATCATGTTTGATGATACTTGCTCATTAGGTTAAGTGTGAAGTATTAAACCATGGTTAAGAGTTGATTAGGGTTTTGCATATTCATTTATTTATTTATTTATTTATTTAAAAAGGATTATGATGAGAATGGTGGCTTTTTTTGTTTTAAGTTGAAGCTTCATGAAGCTTTGACTTTTGTAACCATCCTTATCTTCATGCTTAACCCTAACCCATCCAAGTGACCATGGTTTATTCTCTATACTTAACCTAGGTTAGAACATGATAAGTATTTGATTTTATTATTCTTTTTCACAATACTTATCATATTCTATTTGCTTCTTCATCTTCATCTTCAAGAGAAAAGCTTGATGCCATCAATGGCAACTTGAGTAAAAGTGAGTGAAATCCAATTCTAAAGTGAACCCACCTCCTATTTCTTCACCCTCTACCTCTTGCCAAGTTGTTTTGGGTGTTTTCTTCACAAGTTTCACAACTTGGTGAAGTTGGAGCTTGAACTTGCGCAACCTCGACGTAGATCGTCTTTGACACGAAGCCGACGACCTATTCCGCTCGTTTTCCCGATGAAGCCGACGAATGAGTCTAGGATTCGAAAAGGACAGCGAGAGGATGACTACGTGGAGCTAAGGAAGTGGATATCCGGATCTACAAAGGTTGTAGCATCTAACTTTTAGTTAAAGTGTTAACTAGTTTATAGTTTCGCCTAGAAATCTAGCCGACGATCCGTATTAGGGTTTCTCGGCACCCATAAAATTTTAAATTGGCATGTTCGATACCTTGTGAGACCTCTATAGTGTGTCTAGGAACCCTACAGTGGTATCAGAGCCTAGCTAGAGCCTTAGGCGAAGTCTAGACGCAATTTGAAACCCGATCGAATCCGAAAACCTAACTTTAAGATGCTCTCTGGACTTTTTCTAAATTCTGGGATTTTTCCAGATTAAAAATTGCTAAAAAATTCAGCAGGGAAATATATGAATTACGGTGCAAAAATTTCTTTATGAACAGTCTAAAGTGCGGCGGATCCGCGGCCTAAGCCTCCTTACGCGGCGGATCCGCGGCAGCTTTATTAAATTATTATATAATTTTTGCACAGTAACTTATATCTTCTGGTGTTGGATTTTCTGGGAATTTTTAAAATTTATTCAAGAGTTGAATTTTCTGGGGTTGCTTTGGGGATTCGGTGTTTCAATCGGGGTATCAAATTTCGTCTTTGTGCATTTCCGGATAATTTTTAGAATATGTTAAAAAGTTCGACCGGATATAAATACCCAATTTTTCCCCTGTCGGGAAATTTCCAAGTGTTGGATTTTTCCGTAGTTTAACGACGTTCTAAGTAGTGCAAGTAACGCGATGGACCCTCTAGAAGACAACAAACCTTAACTCGATTATGTGACCGTCTTGAACTGCCCTTTGAACCTTCGGGTTTGGGGCAGTACGGCGTGCCACATGTGAGGCGTTGGCTTGACCCTTCTACGGCTGGACCGTTGGTACTGAGGCACGAACTGAATGTTGCTAGACTTATTTCATGTGTTGGACTGTATCGGGAAAACTTGGGTGTTCGAATGTTCGATCGGAAAGTTTAACATTTTCTGTTTATCTGAAATGTGATACAATAATTGGAATTCACAAGTAGTTATGAGATAACTGAATGAATGTTATAAATCTAGCAATTTAGTCCCATATGATATTGAAAAGAGTTTTCGATAATGAGACTAAAATGCGGGATTTATATCTGTTAGGCATGCAATGTCTAAAGAGGTTGCGGATTCCAATTGTTGTAGTTTTACACTTTCTTTTCTGTGACCGTAAGTGTAGTATGTTCATATCGCCGGTTTCGTTGCTATACGTCAACGACAATTGGGGTATGCATACTTACTTACGTTGATGACATGTGATGTTATGTGTTGCTGGATATGTTATATTGGATCGTCGTGTTCGAATAGCCGGGGGTTTTTATGTGAGATGAGTGTTTTTCATTTTCATTCATGTAAAAACTTGTATGTAATATTCTTTTATTTGGGGCACTTCCAGGTAGCGGAAGTTGTCACCTTTTGTATATTATTTACTTTTCCGCATTAGGATAGACCCAAGGAGGGGAGCACAAGTAACCGGGTTCTGGGGTCCAGTGGGAGACCAACTCGAGGAGTCGAGTCCGGGTCTCCTAACCCTAGAATTGGCAGGGTTGCTTGCCGCTCTCGTAGGGGTCTAGGGGTGTGGGATTGGCTATTCATCACGACCGTGGAATCCGTGTTTTATACTGGCACGTATTGAAAACACGGACGTCCTAGTATATCCAATGTTTCATATGTTTCTTCTGCTGCGATATCTGTGATATGATCATGAGATGTTCTGTGATGGATATAGTATATAGTATATATGATATATTATATAGACGTTACTTATGTTTTACACCCGCGCTAGCCCTGCCCTGCTCTGTCGTTAGTTACCTAACCTAACGGTGCACGAGGGGACATCGAGGCGAATGCGGATGGCATAAGTGTACGTCATATCTATCTGTGATGTTTAGGTATTTAAATGATGGGACTTCATTAATGTGATTAATGAAAGAAAAGAAACCTAAGATGTTGTGGAATCAGATTTTAAACAAAACAGGTAGCTACAGTTCTTGCTTTGCATAGCGGTATATATGATATACCCTGCACCTTATTCGATGAGGAAAGGACCGAGATCCCTTCACCGGGAGTGACTCCTTTAGCAATAACTGGCAGATGCTACACACTCGGTTTGGCTTTGATTGCTTTTAAGAGTTTTTGCTTTGCACAGTGATATATATGATATATCCCGCACCTCATTCGACGAGGAAAGGGCCGACGATCCCTTCACCGGGAGTGACCCCTTTAGCAAAACTAGAAAAGCCTCAAAATCATTCCATTTTAAAACTTCATTTGATTCTACAACGATATCAAGTTCATTACGCAATAGGTTTTCAGAAAACCTGTCGTAGCCCTCCGTCATTTCAGATAAATTACATATAGTATTCGTGCTACATTTGTTAGCTTTCGTCAAGGTGTAGTGTGCGGTAGCTATGTGCTGTTTATCTGCTGCATATGATGCGACTGGATTAGGGTAGTCGTACGGCTTTGTTGGCTTTCGTCAAGGGTCGTGCGGGTGGGTTTAATTCAGTCAAGAAATGTATGGGTTGAACTTGACTAGCGGGCTGTGGTTTGTTGGCTTTCGTTAAGGTCATAGCACGCTAGGGGCAAAAGCATTATCGGGAATTTCAAGTGTTGAAATTTGCAATGAGATTGCATACCTTCTATGAGATAGTTGGATCCCGATACCCACTGCGAGTAAGAGTTACTTCTGGGAGAGTTTTACACATTACAATTAGCCGATCAAGTAGGTGTCTAGAAAGGTGTTAACGAGGTTACGCCTCTGGGAAAACGAGATTTACATTAATTAGGTTCGTGCGAAAGCACGGGGGACCTCCCTCAAAGTACCGACACTGGCCTGGCTGAAAAATTGGCGAACTTGTAGTGTGTAATTAATCCCGGCTAGTCTTTCCTTTTAGGGTTTGAAGGAAGATTTGATAAAAAGCAGTGGGAGCCATCCTGATTAGATAAGATAATAACCAATCTGATCTTGCACGAGCATACGCTAAAGTGTTTTCTTCTCTCTCTCTCCAGGTAGCGACCATTTCATGCCTTAATCAAGATAATAATATGGATGTATTGACCGAACCCGCATGTTATACTGTGCTGGGGAACGTTGGTTCCGTTCCTTCTTATAAGAGTTATAGGAATGAACAGGAAATAGGGGAATACCAGGATTCCCATGCCACCCGAATGAAGAAAGTACATGATGATGCATTTTCTTCGGGTGTGTTCGTTACAGAGAACTGTTTCTCCATTTGCCCTACGTCCTGGGTATTAGATACCGGGTCAGGATCCCATATATGTAATCAGTTACATGGGCTTAGGAAAGGTAGAGAACTTGGAGAAGGTGATAAAGACATTAGAGTTGGAAATGGTGCAATTGTTGCAGCTAAGACTGTCGGGGAATATCACCTTGTATTACCAACAGGTAATACATTGGTTCTGAACGAATGCTATTACATGCCGAACCTGATATGCAACATTATATCGGTTTCTTTGTTGAGTAAAGAGGGATATAATTTTGTATTACAGGACAATGTTATGAACATTTTCCGTAACCAAAAGTTGGTTGGATCAGGCACGTTGTGCAATGGCATTTATGTTCTAAACCAATCAACAGTTCTGAGCATAACAAACACACACAAGAGGAAGAGTTCTGAATTGAACGAATCCTTCTTGTGGCATTGTAGACTGGGTCACATCAATGCGACACGACTGGCTAAGTTGCATAAGGATGGGTATTTGAAACCATTCGAATTTTCATCTTATGACACTTGCCAGTCATGTCTCAAAGGCAAGATGACCAAAACTCCGTTTACGGGACACGGAGAAAGAGTTACTGAACTCTTAGGACTAGTACATAGTGATGTATGCGGTCCAATGTCTACACATGCCAGGGATGGTTCTTCGTACTTCATTACATTCACTGACGATCTCTCAAGATACGGACATGTGTACTTGATAAGACACAAGTCTGAAGCTTTTGAGAAATTTAGAGAATATAAACAAGAAGTCGAAAACCAAACCGGAAAAAGTATTAAAATCCTTCGATCTGATCGAGGAGGTGAATACTTGAGCAATGAATTCCTGGACTTCCTAAAAGAGAATGGGATTCTCTCTCAGCTGACTCCTCCATATACACCACAGCACAACGGTGTATCAGAACGGAGGAACCGCACCCTATTAGATATGGTGCGCTCTATGATGAGCATAGCTGAGTTACCTATTTCCTTCTAGGGGTATGCGCTTGAGACAGCCATACATCTATTGAATATGGTCCCCACCAAATCTGTGCCTACCACTCCATATGAGATATGGAAAGGGAAGAGACCATGTCTTAACTATGTTAAGATATGGGGTTGTCCAGCCTATGTCAAACGACAAAATCCGGACAAACTCGAGGCACGGTCTGTTCTATGCAAATTTGTAGGATATCCCAAGAATTCTCAAGGGTATATCTTCTACCACCCTGAGGAACAAAGAGTATTTGTTTCTCGGCATGCCACCTTTTTAGAAAAGGAATTTCTTGAAAAAGAGATTAGTGGTCATGAGGTAGAACTGGAAGAGGTTCCAGCTGCAGAAGCTACAACAGAAGATCTGGTGGAACCAGAGGATTCCGTAGTTCCCGATGAACCCCAGCCACTCCGCCGATCTAGTAGGGTTCCTCGCCAACCTGAGAGATACTACGGTTTTCTCATGGACGGTGGGAGCGATGATTGCATCATGGAGGATGATGACCCAACTAGCTTCGAGCAGGCCATCACGAGTAGGGACTCAGTGAAATGGCCGGATGCTATGCGGTCCGAGATGGAATCCATGTACACCAACAAAGTATGGACTTTGGAAGTTGCTCCTGAAGGGGTAAAACCCATTGGGAGCAAGTGGATCTTCAAGAAGAAATTTGGTGTAGATGGGAAAGTGGAGACTTTCAAAGCTAGACTTGTAGCAAAGGGTTTTCGTCAAAGACCAGGTGTGGACTATGACGAAACCTTTTCTCCAGTGGCTATACTTAAATCCATCCGAATCATGCTTGCCATTGCTGCCTTTCATGACTACGAAATCTGGCAAATGGATGTTAAGACCGCCTTTCTAAATGGTGATTTAGAAGAGTGCGTGTACATGACTCAGCCAGAGGGCTTCGTAGACAGTGGGAGCAGCGGGAAAGTGTGCAGGCTGCTTAAATCCATTTATGGATTAAAGCAAGCATCGCGGAGTTGGAACATCTGCTTTGACGTCGTTATCAAAGAGTTTGATTTCGTCAAAATCCAGATGAACCTTGTATCTACAAGAAGGTGGCAGAGAGTAAGGTTGTCTTCCTCGTATTGTACGTGGACGACATACTCTTGATAGGAAATGATATTCCTATGCTGCAATCGGTCAAGCTCTTCTTATCACAAAGATTCTCGATGAAAGATCTTAGTGATGCCTCCTGCATATTGGGAATCAGGATCTATAGAGATAGATCCAAAAGGATTTTGGGATTGTCCCAATCCAGGTACATTGACACCATACTAAAGAGGTTTAGTATGGAAGAGTCCAAGCGTGGGAACTTGCCCACGATCTCTGGAGTCACTCTCTCCAAAGAGATGTCTCCCAAGACTGATTTGGAGAGAGCTCGCATGCAAGGGATACCCTATGCTTCGGCAGTAGGCTCTATCATGTATGCGATGCTATGTACCAGACCCGATGTAGCATACTCACTAAGTGTAGTGAGCAAGTATCAAGCTGATCCTGGAGAGAGTCACTGGACAGCTGTGAAGAGCATTCTCAAGTACTTACGAAGGACTAGAGATATGTTCTTGGTGTATGGTAACGGGGAACTCCAAGTGGAGTCCTTTACCGATTCGAGCTTCCAGAGTGATAAGGACGACTCTAAGTCGCAGTCGGGTTTTGTCTTTACCCTTTACGGAGGGGCGGTTAGCTGGAAGAGTTCCAAGCAGGAAACCGTGGCAGACTCGACAATGGAGGCTGAATACATCGCTGCCAACGATGCTGCTAAAGAAGCTGTCTGGATCAAGAAGTTCATTACTGAACTTGGAGTGGTTCCATCCATTGAGCATCCAATACCTTTGTATTGCGATAACAATGGAGCGGTGGCTTTGGCCAAGGAACCCAGGTCCCATCAGCGATCCAGGCATATTCTGAGGCGGTATCACCTGATCCGGGAGATAGTTGATCGCCGGGAGATCGAGGTCAGGAGGGTTGACACGAAGAACAACACGGCGGATCCACTCACGAAGGCCATTCCCCAGATACAGTTTGAGAGACTCTTCGGGATGCTCGGTATGCGATACTACAGCAGCTGGCCCTAGTGCAAGTGGGAGATTGTTAGTTGTATGTATGCCCTAGAGGCCAGTATTGTACAGATGATGTATATTATATTGGATGCTTGGACATATATAGAGATGACTTTCTTGCTCGATATGATAGTATGCTATCTGGTTACTCTTTATCTTAACATGTACACTAGTCTCTTTAAACTGTCTTATAGTTACATGTTGGTAAAGCCCTTAGGATGTGTACTTGACTACCTGGACTATGATGCAGATCATACTAGTGGGGACATGGTAGTCCATAAGTACATCCTTCATGGTCCCTAGTCGTGGGTGTATCGAGACGGGGCATCGATATACCAGTGTAGACTAGCGTATACGCTTCTCGACCCATAAGATGGGCGATGGATGATCCCATATCCATTGGTGTTTGACATCAGAGATGGTGTACGGGTGCTCAGTGGTGACTGGGTACACTGGATGGACTCGTCGAGAACTCCCAGATGGTATTATACCTCACGTCAGATGGCAGTTCTCAGGTGACACTTGTGCAGGTTAGTCTGCAGACCCGAGATCGTCATAGAGTCTTGTGTGATTCCCACTGTGCTTTGATCTCCACCTTACCACGTCCATGAGGGCGTGCAAAACGGTGGTCTTTGGGTACAGTCCCGAGTCACATGGAGGCAATGAGCGATAGGAGGGGTTTCGTCTCTCCCGGTATTGGGGGTTGATGTTGCGCTGTGCTCGATTGGCCGTAACAGGAAAGTCCCTGGCCAGGGCTGATCAGAGATTTGCCGGTAAGTGTTACCAGTAGTTTCTCGACCCGTTATGAGCCTCACATCGGCACGACTTATTGGTTATTGGGGTCTGACGTTTACCACCCCTAGACTTGATATGCGACATATCAGACGAATAGACCGGACTGTACGGTTAGTGTTACTGGTTGGATTCACAGGAGTGTGAGCGGACTAGCTCATCGATCTTCTGATCGCTCAATACCCGGATGGCCGTTACGTTTAGCAGACCGCTTGCGGCTTGTGAGTGCTTGATATGATCATCATCTGCTACCGGCGTATTGACGAGTCTTTAGAGTCCTACACAGAGGTTTCCTGGTTCAAGCGAAACGAAATAGGAGCGCATATGAGATATGTGCAGGACCGAGAATAATGCGTGTATGTGATACCGCATTTCATTCTCGCGATATATGTTTCGATTGGTTATATTCGATATGACCTAGTTATCGAATCATTGATTCGATAAATCGATACATTGGATTCTAGTCGGTTATGTGCGACATGACCGGATCATTGAATCAAATGTTGATTTAATGATTTGATGCATAATTATATATTTGATATATTGCATTGCATTAACTAGTATTGGTTCACTTTAAATGGATTTTCTCACTTGATGTACATGTTGTATATGTGATATACTTTTGTGCACATCTTTGTATCATGTTTGATGATACTTGCTCATTAGGTTAAGTGTGAAGTATTAAACCATGGTTAAGAGTTGATTAGGGTTTTGCATATTCATTTATTTATTTATTTATTTATTTAAAAAGGATTATGATGAGAATGGTGGCTTTTTTTGTTTTAAGTTGAAGCTTCATGAAGCTTTGACTTTTGTAACCATCCTTATCTTCATGCTTAACCCTAACCCATCCAAGTGACCATGGTTTATTCTCTACACTTAACCTAGGTTAGAACATGATAAGTATTTGATTTTATTATTCTTTTTCACAATACTTATCATATTCTATTTGCTTCTTCATCTTCATCTTCAAGAGAAAAGCTTGATGCCATCAATGGCAACTTGAGTAAAAGTGAGTGAAATCCAATTCTAAAGTGAACCCACCTCCTATTTCTTCACCCTCTACCTCTTGCCAAGTTGTTTTGGGTGTTTTCTTCACAAGTTTCACAACTTGGTGAAGTTGGAGCTTGAACTTGCGCAACCTCGACGTAGATCGTCTTTGACACGAAGCCGACGACCTATTCCGCTCGTTTTCCCGATGAAGCCGACGAATGAGTCTAGGATTCGAAAAGGACAGCGAGAGGATGACTACGTGGAGCTAAGGAAGTGGATATCCGGATCTACAAAGGTTGTAGCATCTAACTTTTAGTTAAAGTGTTAACTAGTTTATAGTTTCGCCTAGAAATCTAGCCGACGATCCGTATTAGGGTTTCTCGGCACACATAAAATTTTAAATTGGTATGTTCGATGCCTTGTGAGACCTCTATAGTGTGCCTAGGAACCCTACAAAACCTGCAAGAAACTGTGGCACAACGGGGATGAGTTGCCAACTCAGTGAATAAAAGTGCATCTAAAGGTAGAAATCGAAATGCATGACAATTACCTAGGTCATAAGTATAGTACTATCATAATCTGTATCGATGTACTATATGATATGCAAAGGTACAACACTAGCTATCATGCAATCACAGGTATAATATTTCAATGTCATATGAATCAAAATCATGAATCTATTATCACTATTGGAATTCCCTTTTTTGTCTATGAACTTCTGTATAATTATATGCAGGTACTGTCCCCTGGATCAGTCCTGATGGAATCCAATAACTACATATCTAACGATGTACCTCATGATAATGATCGTATCAATATACAAATAGATGCCCAGCATCGACATCGAAATCCGAAATCTCTCGTGTCCAGTATCGACACGTAATTACAGATACTGTCGACACCATCTCAACAGATGATCGTCACCCGACATCCTAGCTACGATCAATATCCCCTGGCTATCTGCCGTACCTAATCGAACCCCGGTCAATATCCCCTGGATAGCTGCCGTGCTCATCTCAATCTCCGGTCAGTATCCCCTGGATATCTGCCCTGTTCAATTCTATCTCCGGTATCGAGTATCCTCGCTAGGCTCCCCGCCTCAATGCGGCTATCCTGCCCCTCGGTAACGACCGGGTCCACCATGTATCCAACTGTATATCTCCCTCACTCGGTCTGGATAACGTAAAAATCTGCGACCGTATATCTCCCCCACTCGGTCCAGAACAAAACCAGAAAACACAAAACTCATGGTGGACGTTTTACTCATCATCTCAAAATATCAAGTAAAGAATAAGAATAATTGCATAGTTTGTATTGATGATATACTATATATGTATATATATAACAGTGTCTCATACCACTGATATATATATCATCATGAGTAAAATACTCAGAAATCCCAAGAAAATCAAATACATCATCTATAGTACTACAACATGAATAGGAAACGACTACGTAATCATATCACATAACATAATGATTTCAGTTCTAATGTGTCATGGCACTACTAATGATGTGTAGTGTAGCATACAAGTCTGTGCTCGTGTAACATGGAAATCATTGGTATTTTTGCAAGTGTTCGACGGTGTAACAATCTATATATTTACACATATATATCAGAACGATTCTACAGTGACATGGCAGTACCAATGAGGTGTAGTGTAACATATATTTTACGTGCTGGTGCGGCATAATACTCATTGGTATTTGTGCAGTGTTCTATCAGAGTGTGCGTAACGCAGAAATATATATTATAGATAATATAATCTAAACGTACTTATTGTAATTACTTGTTATGAGCTATACCATTATCTTTAGAAATGATCGGAATGTTAAGTTTGAAATAAGGAAGCTGCCTTAGGTTTAAAATAGATGTTTATTTTAGAAACTGGCACGCATCCTGGTAGTTTATTTAAAAGACAACGATCCGCGGTTTTTAAAAGAATATAGCTCATACCAGTATTACAGCCTAAAACAGAACATAATCTATCTCTACGAGTCAAAGAATAAATTGGCCGTTATTCGGCATACAAAGTTCATCATTTCCGATACGTATAAACCCTTGTCTTATAGCTCATCATATCGCTATATCCATATCATATTAAGTACGGCATAATCTCTCGTACAAACTCATCAAATCATACCCATATCATACGGATCAAATATCACGTATATCTCATTTAAAAACTACATGTGAAACTTTATGCAAATGGTGGGTATACAAGATGCAATACCATATAAATACTTTGACGAATAGCTAATCTTAAGTAGATATCATAATAATAGTTATAAGGTTGCGGGGGTGCTATACGCCATCCACCCGACTTCCTCCGTAGATATAAATCTACTCACCAGAAATACATCGTATCCACTCAGGAATCGCCAATCCCTTTCCTTTCCTCGCGGCCTCCGAAGTCTCCGTATTTAAATCTAACATAGCAATAACTTGTATAAGAAAACGGCTATTCCGACACGAAGAATATGCAAACACACGTTCCTACATACTAATTATATGGTATACGACTATTTCAAGCTATCATACACTTAACCTTACTGGATTTTAACCCTACGCTGCATCGCAACTGAAAACAGAACGCGCTACGTTATAACCGTGTCGTATTTTAGATTTTAGATCCCTTTTTCCGATATTAGATTTCAGATTTTATATACAGTTAAACTATCTTAATTAAACAATACCAAAACTCCTATCTCACTACCATAAAAACCATACTACCCAACTCTCCCAAAAATCCGGCGACGCCGGAATTTCCCTTTGGGTCACCGACCATAATCCGAGCCCTCTGGTCCGTGTTCCTACGGTTTGTTCTAGGTTCAATATACATCATTTTGGAATTGTTTTGTTAAGTTAAAATTTATCTAAACTACAGCAGATTACTACAGGGTCCAATTTTGCTTAAAATACGATATTATGGATACTATGATTTCAAACTTTGAACTAGTTACAGAATTAAATCCCTACTGTGATTAAGGATTTACCTACAATTAACTTGCTGGAAGAACACCCTCCAAGATGCACAAGCTTCTTGTCCTAGCTTGATGGTGAGGAATCCCTAAACTTAGCTCTTTTCTTCTCCTTTCTCTTGTTCTTCAATGTTGCTATGGTTTTCTATTTATTTCTTTTTAAATTTTCAGAGTTTAATTTAGCTACTGAACTGAATATAAGCTATATATATGAAAGAAAGAAAGGATAAGGTGAAAGAGGAGGTGTCAAAGGCCAAGGGTGCCATCTTCATGCAAGGAGGAGGTGTGGAGAGGGTGTGTGCATGCAAGAATGATATGGAATTAGTTTTCTTTTTCCAAAATGAAATATCTCTTGGATAATATTCTGAACATAACCCTAATTTACCCCTTTTTCACTCACACTCATAACAATTTTCTAATTTGCACAATATCCTAAACTTTACATAAGAACCCTTCACAACTTATGTTATTATAAAATACTCTTTTTATTAAAATGAAGCTAAAATTCACATTTAAATCCTTATAATTTATTTATGTTCCATACTAAAACTAAAATTTAATTTGTTTTACATAAAACTTATGATATTGTCTTATTTGGTTTTAATAACTTTTTAATTTAACACTTTATTATTTAATTAAATAATTTTATTTATTTCCAAATTTTCAAAATGTTACAGACTGGCTCATTTATATCATGGCCTGAGCTTAGCAACCGACACTACTCAGCCGGGAGTAAAGCCCGTAAATCTCCCATTGCACTACTTCACCTCATGGATCGAAATGCACGTGCTGGGTGCTTTCGGTGTTCATAAACGACCCCGATTTTACGAAGGCTACAATTTTCCCCGGGTCATGCGCCTAGTCGACGCTTCTGCTCCAGACCCAACACAGCGGGAGGCTCAGCGATTGCTCCTTCGCCCACGCATGGTTGGGGACAGCATGACCTTTGTCGATAAAGTCATGACCATTGGCAAAGAATCTTCCAAGGCGATCCACCCGTTGCATGATGTTTTCAAGGACGGGCTTCCGTGTTGAGGGCTCGAGAGGTTGTGCACCTGTATTCTATCAGGCCAGGTTTTCTATTATTTAGACTGAACGCCTCGGTGCTGTTTATGAGGCATAACCCGCATCGCTTTGCCCAGCAATCGGGTTACAACCAAGGCATTCCTCTTGAGGCGTTCCTGATTGATCCGGTTGCTACGGAAGTGGGCGTTCACAGCACGACACATCATTTCATGCGATTAAATATGGAGTCCCATTTTCTCGTCAGCGAGCCGAGTTATATTCCAAAGGCTTCGAATGCTTACGTTACTTGGTATCAGCATGCGATGGGTGCTGTCATCAAGGAGGAGAGGCGGCTGCTGCTTGACCACAAGGATGTTGTCCCAGCCAGTAATCCAGCGGTCCCACTGAAGCGATGGGAAGCCGTGCTCCCTTCTTTGAGAGAGATCGCCATGGTTATAGCCCCACGCGTTTTTCCTAGTAAGCCTCGACCAGATGTTCCTGCGACGGCGGTAACCGTAGTGTCTCTGGAATCGGGCATTGGTTTGGAGATCGGGACCCGCCATTCGAAGAAGCCTATTAAGCGAAAGCTTTTATCATCGGCTGTTGGTGTCATTTTGCAGAAGAAAAAGAAATCATTATTTTCTGCTGACGTCGTATTCGGCCAGGAGCCCCATGCCCCCTATAGCGAAGGCCTGTGCGAGTATGGCACCAATGTCAGTCTGTTCGATGCGCCTGTGACTGATACCGATCTTCAGGCTGCCATTGAAGCTTCCAAACGAATGGCCCGTGAACAGGCGCGCTAGCCTCTATTACGGAGTCCGGTATACTTCATTTATACTCCCCTGTATATATCCCCTCCCTTTTTTTTGAATTTATTATGCTTTACTAACGCTCACTTCCTTAATAGGTATTTCTGCTGAAGAGTCTCTTTTGGCTTCCCTCAAGACGTTTGAGGAGGAGGAGAGGCCCCGCGCCTTCTTGGGCCTTGGTATGATTCGTTTCACTACATCTTTATATTTGTAATTCATGATCTGACCCTTTTCTTTATCCTATTACAGGAACCACCATAACCCAGGTTGTTCTGAATGTAATGCCAACCCTTGGTGGTGATGCAGAAAAGCCTTCAGAGCCACCGACTACGGCTGAGGCCTTCCCAAGGCCACCGCAGGAGGCGTTGCTGAAGAAGCCGATGATGGATGTAACAGCGGATTCAGAGGCCGGCCTCGATTTAGACGATGATGTCCCCCTATCAGAGGTTTTGAGGCGATCGGTTCATAAAACCCAGGCTGAGAGGAAGCGTAGAAAGCATGCTGCGAGGGAAAGTTAGGCTCTCTTGGCTGCAGGCGCGGGTTCGAGTAATGCTCAACCCTCTGGCATTCCTATGGTGGACGTTCCTTCTGCCTTGTCCATTGCCCATAGACAGGTTGCGCGTGCAGCCCGAGAAGAGATTGAACGACTACTTCAAAGTAGAACAACGCACGGTTCTTAGTAACAGCCTTGTTCTTGCATCATAACACACGCATTTTTTAACAGGGCCAAGTTTGGGTGATGGCGTGGCAGGTGAAGTGCCGACGACTAAAGAGCCTGAAGTGGCCAACCTTTCTCTGGAATCTGGGATAGTTCCGACCGCCGCTTCTTCCCTCTGTGGATCCCTGATATCGGCGAGTGATGCAAGCATTAAGAAGGCCCTTATCGAGTCAGAGGATGAACGTGTGGATGCTGAATCTACTTTCCCAATGGAAACCGAGGGAGCCGTCACAACTGGTGACTCTTCGGGCACTGTCTTGGTTCCTGCCCTGTCAAGTACTCCTTGGGTTATTATCTTTGAGTTTTTAATCCCGCTAGGCATCTCTAATGATATCTCTTTTATTTTGAGCATAGGCGTGGTAAACCCTGATGTTGTACTGACTAAAGAATTACCGCCGGTCATTGCCCTGACTGTCACGGTTCCACCCCTCTCTTCTGCGTCTCCCCGAACTCTGGAAAGTGAAGATCTCCCATTTCTTTGCTTTAGTGTAGATACTATTTTCTTGCATTAACCATATATTGTCGCAATCCTCCAGGAGTGCTCTTTGATCACTTACACCAGGCGTTAAGCTCGCATTTTGCCTTCCAATCGGAATTCTTTCCCCCTTCCGGCATTGGTTAGTATATTCTTCGCTTGGTGTTTTTCTTTCCATGAGTAAGCTTTCTATTGTTAAACCTTCCTCATATTGAACACAGTATCACGGCTCGAGGGAGGGAGAGAAGGAATAATCGAGCATGTGCTCCCTGTCTTGACACTTTCAACAGCTGGTACGGTAGATCTCGTCTGTCAGCTTTCTTTTTTTAAATTTGAAATATAGCCCTTATTCATGCATGATTTATTTTGCAGCAGCTACGCCGGCTTTGGCGCATTTTGAGTCTCGTATTCCCATGCCTATGGGGCCTTTTGTTAAGCGTCAATCTTCCAGGGGAGCGGTGACTAGCAGGAGAATGTTAGATGAATTTATCGAAGATCTTGATGCCGATGCTCTCACTTCTGCAGCGGATTTCGCTGATGAAGTCAACCCTATACTAGCGACGCTTGTGAATTTCCACAATGAAGATTTCGTCGGCCTTTGGGTTGATTATTGTAAGCGGATCGAGGCTTGTCTGCATAAGATCGAGCTCAAGCGTCTCTTTCCTGAAGTATTGACCTTGAAGGCTCAACGGGTCGCGTGGATCAAGCAAAGTGCCGATTTCATTCAATATTTTGAACAAAAGTTGACCCTGAAGCGAAAGGAGCATGAGACAGCTTCCGGCGATTCCATCCAATTGCGTGCCCAGATCGAAGCAAATGCCACGCAGCTGCAAGTTATTTTTGAAAACCTCCAACAATGTATTTCTAATGGGTTGTCGCTAAGGCAGAACCTCGATTTTATTGAGCGGGGCATGCAAGATTGCGAGGTTGCCAAGCAGAAAACCTCCGAGAAACATTCATCATGCTTACAACAGCGGGCTCAAATTGAAGCGGGGTTGGCCGCAGTAGTAGCATGCGAAGAAGAGCTGCATGGAGCGCGTGAGCGGGTTGCTAATTTGTTAAAGGCCCCGCCTTCTTAACAATTGCCATTGTATTCCCCTTTTTTGTTTTAATTGTATCTCTTAAACACTTTGATTCGTGAATACAGAATATACACTTTTTGCATGCGCTCATATGTGTTTTGTTGTCTTGATGTGGCGCTAATTAGTTTACTTACTCGTTTCAGAGTCCGTAGTTTATTCACTCGTTTCGGAGTCTCGTTTCAGAGTTTCTAGTTTATGTACTCATTTCGGAGTTTGTAGTTTATTCACTCGTTTCGGAGTCTCTAGCTTATGTACTCATTTCGGAGTTTGTAGTTTATTCACTCATTTCGGAGTCTCTAGTTTATGTACTCATTTCGGAGTTTGTAGTTTATTCACTCGTTTCAGAGTCTCTAGTTTATGTGCTCATTTCGAATTTATAGTTTATTCACTCGTTTCGGGGTCTCTAGTTTATGTACTCATTTCGGAGTTTATTTAGTTTACCTCCCTTAGGTTTACAGGCAAACTTGTCCTAACGTTATATATAGATAACCTCTATTCTTTACGACAGAGGTCTATTAGGTTTTGTGGTACTAGGGTTTTGGTCCGCGGTACCGTCGCGTTGGATCATGTATTCTTCAATATGCGGTCTTTAAGCCGTTGTTCGAGTATCCCCGCGACTGTCGTGTCTCTGATCCCTTCGGAGGCTGGACAAGACGTCTTCAAGTAATCTCCTTAGGCTATATGACCGTTGGAAGAGCAATCGTTCGGAATTTGCCATGTCGCTTTTTACTTGAAGTTAGGCTCAATTTGGAGCCCCGATTAGTCATAACCACTCCGCACTGGTGTGGGATGATCTTCGATAGTCTTTTAGGCTTTATATGAGTTGCCTTCAAGACCCGAAGCTAGAAACATGTCATTGCTTCATTTTTGTTTTGACGATGTCGCGCTAATTCTTTACTGAAGTAAGGTAGGCATCTGTAGGACCTCTATGCAGTATATATTGAAGTTGAAGTCCGGAGCTAAGAATATGCCTTTACTCCATTTTGATTTAACTCGTTGGAGCTTTGTTGACGTCACGTCTGCACTCTGATGGAATGAGAAGGTACGCCGGGGTATTCTCTGAGTTGTATATGAACTGTCAAGACTTGGAGCTAGTATTTTGCCATGGCTCCATTTTTGATTTGACCCTTGAGTCCTTGTTGACGTCGTGTCAGCATCTGTAGGGTTACTATGCACTCTCACATGGGTCTATAAGGCATCAACCATGCCCGATTTAAAATTTAGACATGCCGAACAACCTTAACCAAGATCTTTAAACTAGAGATTAGGCGAAAACAAGTATGTTAAACACTTTAATACTAAGTGAGAGGGATTACAACCTTTGTAGATCCAGTCCTTCACTTCTAAAGCTCCGTGTTGAGGTCCCTTCGCTGCGATCATCGTGTATCCAGACTCTAGAGAGGCTCCACGAAGAGAAAGATGCAAGCTTGCTTCCGATCTTCGATAACAAAGATGATCTACCTTGAAGTTTCTTTAACACAAGCTCTCACTCACTAATGAAGTGAACACCCTAATCTAAATGGCTAGGATAGATTAGGATGATGAAGTAGGATTTTAGCTCTCATTTATTTTCTATTTCTCACACTAAATTATCACATAAAGAAAACCTAGAAAGCTTTCTCAAAGCTCAACGAAGAAGAAGAAGAATAGTAATCCTTTTGTGATGAATAATGAAACTAATATCTAATGTTAGAAATGCAACCATAGTTAAGAATGAATCCTTAACTCATGTAGAGAAACAACCATGGTAAAGGGGTTTGGGTTTAGTTAAGGAAATATCTTCACAAAATATCTTTATGAAAACAAAAGCAAAAACTTCTAGAAGCTACTAGAAGGCTTAACCCTAATCCAAACCCTAACCATGTTTAATCTCCACAAAACATGTTGCATTAATAACCCTAACATGTTACAATATTATATATCACATATACAATATTTATTGTAACAAAATAAAATAATACATTTAACATATATCGCATATATATCAATGTATTACCCGAGTGAGAAAAAGAATCTTTTAGTGAGCTTATTTTAGTTAATGTAATTTAATATATCAAATATATAATTATATATTAAATTATCAAATCAACACTTGATCCGATAATCCGGCTATTTCATAAATAACCGACTAATATAATCTGTATCAGTTCATCGAATCAACACTTGATCCGATGACCCGGCTATATCACATATACCCGGCCGATATCTCATATCGTGAGAATCTAATACGGTATCTCATACACGTATTGTTCTCGGTCCCGCACATATCATATATGTGCTCCTACTCCGTTTTGCCTGAGTCAAGAAACCTCTGTGTAGGACTCTAAAGAATCATCAATACGCCGGCAGTAGGTGATGATCATATCAAACACCCACAAGCTGCAAGCGATCGGCTAAACGTAACAGCCACCTAGGTATTGAGCGATCAGAAAATCAACAAGCAAGCATGTACATTCTCCTGCGAATCCAATCAGTAACACTCACGTACAGTCCGGTCTCTTCGTCTGATATGTCGCATATCTCGCCTAGGGGTGGTAAACGTGAGACCCCAGTAGCTTGATAAGTCGTGTCGATATGAGGTCTATAACAGTTCGAGAAACTACTGATAGCACTTACCGGTAAATCTCAGCAACCCTGTCCAGGGATTTCCAGTTATAGCCAATCAAACACAGCACAACATCGACTCCCTATACCGGGAGAGACGAATCCCCTCCTATCGCTCATTGCCTCCATGTGATTTGGGACTGTACCCAAAAGCCACCTTTTTGCACGCCCTCTTGGATGTGGTATGATGGAAATCAAAGCACAATGGGAATCACACAAGACTCTATGACGATCTCGGGTCTACAGACTAACCTGTACCAGTGTCACCGGAGAACTGCCATCTGACTTGAGGTATAATACCATCTGGGGGTTCTCGGCGAGTCCGTCCAGTGTACCCAGTCTCCACTGAGCACCCGTACACCATCCTTGATGTCAAACACCGATGGATATGGGATCATCCATCGCCCATCATATGGGTCAAGATGCGTATACGCTAGTCTATTCTGGTGTATCGATGCCCTGTCTCGATACACCTTCGACTAGGAACAGATATAGGATGTACTCGTCGACTACCGTGGCCCCACTAGTATGATCTCATCATAGTCCCAGTAGTTGAGTACATATCCTAAGGGCTTTATCAACATGTAACATAGAGACAATCAGAGTACAAGTTAAGATAAAGTACAACCAGATAGCATACTATCATGTCGAGCAAGAAAGTCCTCCCTATATATGTCCAAGCATCCACTACAATATACATCGTATGTACAGTAATGGCCTCTAGGGCATACATATAACTAACAATCTCCCACTTGCACTAGGGCCATCTGTTGTGGTATCGCATAACCAACAATTAGCTGTGGTTGAAGTATCTCATATTCAACCATCCCATAAAAATCTCTACTGGGAAAAATGCCTTTGTGAGTGGATCCGCGCTGTTGCCCTCTGTGTCTACTCTCCTAACCTCGATCTCCCTGGAGATCAACCATCTCCATGATCAGGTGATACTGCCTAAGAATTATATCTGGATTTCTGATGGGACGGGCGTTCCTAGGCCAAATCCATAACTCTATTGTCACACAATGGTTGGAACGAAGTTCATCTCATGAAATTATATATATCCAGACTGGCTCTTTGGTAGCATCCTTGGTAACGATGTATCTTGCCTTTAATCGTCTAGTTTGTCACGATATCTAGCTTGGAACTCTTTCAACATACCGTCCCTCCTCTGAGGGTATAGACAATGCCTGCGACTGACATTCAGTCGTCCTTATCACCCTGGAACCTTTCCAGTGATTCTCCCCAGGATCGATTGATACCATCTCACTACAACTAGTGAGAATCCTAACATCCAATTAGATCTATCTCATAAATCCATAACCCAGGATTTAGGAGGTATCACCTTGATCCTATAAAGAATCTTTGTGATAAGAGGAGATTGACCGAGCGTAGTATAGGAAACTCCTTTCCTATCAAGAGTATGTCATCTACGTACTCTACATGGATCATCACCATACTATCTACTACCTTTTTGTATATACAAGATTCATCTACCATTTTGATGAAGTCAAACTCTTTGACTACCTCATCAAAACAGACGTTCCAACACCGCGATGCCTAATTATCACATAAAACATCTTACTCACGTTTCCGCTGCTCCCACTGTCTACGAAGCCCTCTGGCTGTGTACTTATAGACGCTCTCTTCCAAATCATCATTTAGAAAAGCAGTCATGACACCCAACCGCCAGATATCGTAGTCATGGTATGTAGCCGTGGCAAGTAGGATCTGGATGGACTTTAAGCATAGCTTTGAAAGTCTCAACTTTTCCATGTACACCAAGTAATCTTCTCAAGATATACTTGCTCCTGATGGGGATTTAACCCTTCAGATAAAGCAACCAAAGTCCATACTTTGTTGGTGTATAAGGATTCCATCTCAGATCGCTAAGCATCCAGCCATTCTTACAGAGTCCCACTCCTGATGGCCTGCTCGAAACTAGTTGGGTCATCATCTCATGATGCAATCCTTGCTCCCACTGTCATAGAGAAAACCGAAGTATCTCTCAGGTGGGTGAGGAACCCTACTAGATCGGCGGAGAGGCTGAGGTTCGTTAGAAACTATTGAATACTTTAGTTCTACCAAATCATCAGTTGCAGTTTGTATTGCTGGAACTCTTTCCAGTTCTACCTTATGACCACTAATTTCTTCACAAGAAATTCCCTTTCACAAAGGTGGCATGCTGAGAAACAAAACATCTTTTATTCCTCGGTTTGGTAGAAGATATTCCCTTGCGAATGCTTAGGATATCCAACAAACTTCCACAGAACTGACTTTGCCTCGAGCTTGTCCGGATTATGCTTTTAGACATAGGCTGGACAACCCCAAATCTTAACATACTTAAGATATGGGCTCTTCCCATTCCATATCACATATGAAGTGGTAGGCAACTGATTTGATTGGAACCCTATTCAATAGGTATGCAGCTTCTCAAGTGCATAACTCCCAAAAGGAAATAGTAAACTCAGTAGTACTCATCATAGAGCGCACCATATCGCATAGGGTGCAATTGCTCCGCCCCGATATACCATCGTGCTATGGTGTATACGGAGGAGTAATGCTGAGAGAGAATCTCATTCTCCTTTAGAATAGTCCAGGATCTCCGTGCTCAAGTATTCTCCTCCCTGATCTCATCAAAGAACATAATACTTATACCTGTTTTTTGTTCTCTACTTCTAACTTATATTCTGTGATTATCTCAAAAGTTTCGGACTTGTGTTTCAACAGGAACATATGTCTGAATCTTGAGAGATCGTGAGTGAATGTAATGAAGTACAAAGAACCGGTCCTGGCATGTGTAGACAGGGGACCTTCATACATCAGCATGTATCAATCCCAAGAGTTCACTAACTCTTTCTCTGTTTCCAATAAACGGAGTTGTGGTCATCTTATCTCTGTGACATGACCGGTGATCATATCATAATATTGCATTATTACATTCCCCATTCTTATTCATTTTACTAATAAACAGGTGCTTTTGACCCATGTCTGCTACATAGTTGCAGGTTACAGGTTCTTGGAACAAAAACAGTGAAAACAATGAAAAGACGATGCAAAAGTGAGATTTCGACCAACAAACAGAGAATCGTTATCTTGCCTACAGTTTGAAGACTAAACGGAGATCAATGGACAATTTCACAAAGCACAAAGGTAGAGCAAGGTGCAAGACTTCGACACGAAGCAAGCGGTAAAAGTCCACGACTTTATTCACTGTGGAGATCTGGAAGAGAACCAGAAGCCAATCTGAGAAAACAACTGAAGAAAAACCAAGAAAAATGCAACAGGAATCAGCCCAAAGAAAATAAGCCCACATGGCCCATATACGGCCGCGGAACCGTGGCCAAACGTGGGCTTTGGCCACGGAACCGCGGCTATGAAGAGCCCGTATTGATGGAAAAATTCCGAGGCGGCTGCGAGCGTTGACTAGGTCTTTTTCTTAGGGGGTATTTTTGTAATAGCAGATGTGCGAGGCGATTGTAACCCTAGGGTTTCTATCCTCTATAAATAGGAACCCTAAATCTTGTATTAGGTCATGCCTCTTCTTGCGCCTCATTTTAAATCTAAAAATTCAGATATGTAATTTTTGCAATGAATGAAGAGTGCATCAATTTGTAAGTAGTTCTTCTTATTTGCCCTAGTTAATTTTATTATCTGCCCTAGGTAATTTCTTATCTGCCCTAGTTTGATCTTTAATTCCTTGTCCTAGATAGATAGTTTAGATATGTTCTTCAATTCCCTAATGAGCGAGTAGTCTCCTCGCTTGTTAGGGTTAGCTTTGGGGAAGGCTTGAGAGATGAAGATCTCTTACCCCTTTCTTGCCCATCACATATAATTAATAGGACTCCATGCATACATGCACACAACGCTCCCTACGGCACCTTACCCCTCGAGGTAACGGTGATACCGTAGTATAAAGGCCCGGTTGAGCGTGTTTTCCATGGAGGTTAGGGTAAGGATTAAGAAAGGAAGGACAAGAACCTAGAGGGAGAAACACCGTTTCTTCCCGATGGTACTAATCCCCTTTATTAATAATTACCATAACACCTAAATAGATCTTAATTTGGGTATTGAAAGCGGTGGGAAATCTTTGCATTTCCAAACTTAACCTAAACCTAACCCTAACAAGATTTAGATCTAGATAAACTTAGTTTTTAGATTTAATAAATCCGACACCAATCGGAATTAACTCGTTAGAACAATTAGGAAATTCACAAAATCCCTGTGGACCGACCCGTACTCACCGGCTAGCTACCAAGCGACGCCGTTCTTGATTGCGGTTATAAAATATTTTTGATAAAATCAAATGGTGCCATTGCCGGGGATGGCGTTGTTATTTTTTTTTTAATTTCGGGTTAATATAAATTGAAAAATCATAAAAACCGAAAAATAAAAAAATTTATAATCTTTTTATTTTGTGGAGGGTATTTTTGTTTGAATGTTGCAGGATCTACAATCGAGTTCGGATCTGGAAAAATCCAGAGATCAAAACAGAAAACTGAAGATCTGAACAACAGGGGATTTCCACAACAGAACAACAGAAGAAAGTTGGAAGGCCAAGTCAACAGGGAGACCGCGGAACCGCCGCAAAAGCTTGCTCCCACCGCGGAAGCGCGGTGATTTGGTGACATCAGCAAAATTTGGAAGGCCAAGCAGCATCATCAACCGCGGAAACGCCGCAGGATTCCTGCTCAGGCCGCGGAAGCGCGGTGCCTTGGCCAGATTCAGCACGTGGAAAAATCTCGGTTTGTTTCCCTTTTCTTTCTCTGCAGTCCCAAATATCTCCACTGTCAAATCTCCTGCAGGATTCTTTGCGCTTAAAAATCTCTCCCCTTCCAATAATTGATCTTGTGCAGGATTCTTTGCGCCGCACTAAAAAGAAAAAAAAATTGTTTGCAAGTGTTTGATTGTGTTTACTGCTTTGCATATTTTAATTGGACTTTAAGGGGCTTGAAACCAATCCAGATTGGATGGGGATTTCATCACCCTTCCCAGGACCCCAGAAATCACATAAGGCATTTTGCATTGACCATTTTTAATTTAAAAAATACTAGACTCAGCCCTAAGAACTTCACGCTCAATAGGACAGAGGACTAGTTGTAGGCATCGGCCGTTGATCCTAACCTGACTTTGTGGTGTCTAGGCAAGTGTGTCTTAGGCGAGTGGTTACTTAATTAGGACCACTACTTTTATAGTGGAGAGCCTCCCACTCACCTGGCACTTACCTGGCCACAATTGGCGGTGAAGAGGCGGTTTGAGGTCCTATTTCTAGCCCTTTGGAACAGTTAGGAGCTGTCTAGCTGACCTAGGTGACCCTAGATCTAGGCCTGATTGTGCATTTGTGGTTGATTGAACGTGTGTCTAAGCCTTTTATTGAAAATCTTTTTGCAAAGAGCACCACATAAAAAAAATTTATAAAAACTTGCAACTTGTCGCTAAGAAATCCGTGCACCCCACATTCTTTTTCTTCTCCTTTCTTCCATCATGGGTACCCCACCTCACAAATCTCTTGCCGAACTTTTGTACCCTGAACCAAACTTTGCTTCGTACGCGAATTGTTTTGGTCGAATTATGGACGACCCCTCCATGCCTAAAATTTCTTTGAAAGATCGAATAGAAGCGTCTAGGAGAAACAGTTCGACTTTGCAATCCACTTTGTATCAACCATTTCAACCTTCACCACCTTCTTACGTTGATACTCCTTTTTCAAGTCCTATTGTAACTCCAAAACCCATGTCTATTGCTGAGCATATTGAACAATCTCGTAACCGATCTTTCACTCCTTTCAACACTTCCAGTTCTTGGGATCAACAAGTCCATTCACCTTTTTATCCAAATGTTGATCCTACTCCTGTCCAACCATCCAATTCCTACCAGTCCTACCCGACTTTCCCACCTTCACTAGACATTGCTTCGACACAACCATTTGGGAGTTTCACGTATCCAAACAATTTTGAATCTTTTATTGAAACCCCTTCACAACCCATGTCTAGTTTAGAACAGTCGTTGGAGGCTTATATGGTAGCGACAAACCAAATGATTAGGAATGTGGATGCGTCCATGGACGCCCTTATGCAATCTAGTGAACCAGTAGCTAGTTTCCAACAAGCTCCAAAACTTCCAATGTATGATGAGGCGGTTGGACAGAGTGAGAATTTGAGTGGTGAGAGTGAGCTGTGCAGCCTTCCAAATCAAACCTACCCATTACCAATTGAATTCCACAACTCCAGTTTTCAAACAAGTGTCCCAAATGATTCATCGGTTGAAAATAAAACATTTAATGAGTTGTGCGACTTTGTAGTGCTTGATTTGCCAGATTGTGAAGAGTCTCTTTCGAGTGAAACCACACCTAATCCTTTTGAACTTTACACCTCCAATCTAGAACCTGAATTGATAAATATCCATGCTTTTGATGAGGTGTCTGAAAAAATTGATTTTCACTTGATTAAGGATATTGACGCAGGGAGTATTTTGGATGATGAACCCGTAGATTTGACTGAAATTTTATCTCCAATTCATCATCCCGGGTCATTAAATGTTTCTCCCGAACTTCATATGCGTCTTGATTTTGATGATAATTGCATGGATGAGATAATTTTTGAGGAGAATTATGAGGATAGTATTGAGGAAAATTATGAGGATAGTACTGAGGATGAACCATTTTTGTTTGAAAAGTCGGATTTTCCAATTCATCCTCCTGAACCTTTAACTACTATACTTCCTAAATCAGACCCCCTCCTTTCCATCGTTCCGACCACGCAAAAGATCACGCGGGAGGACTGAGAGTTTGAAAAATTTATGTTTGATGACAACAGTCTCGACACCACTAGTGCGTACCCTTTTGAATCTGACACAGTTCTCATAGCTGATAACGATTACGAGTGCTTCACTTTTTCGGACGATGTTGAAAACTCACCTTCCGAGTTTGAGTCCTTCGAATTTTCAGATGAGTTAGTTGAACCATTAGACTCGGTTGCTTACAGTCATTTCGAACCATTGATGGAATCTTTCAAGTTCGAGACAGATTACTTAGGTGAGAATAAGACTATCCCTAAATCACTCCCTTTCGTCCTTCCTATCGTTTCGACCACGCAAGAATCCGTCACGCTTCCATTTTCAATATTTGGTTTACCAAGTTCGACGTACCCATGTTCTCTTGCGAATCTTGAGGGATTTGACCCCATTTCTCGACGGGTTGATAGATTAGCACAATCGCTTTTCGCACATCGGTCATCACAAATTGTGCTAACTTATTCACTCGATTTACACCCTCAAGTTCGCACTTCACTTCTTTCTCTTTTCCGCCATTCTTCTCCTCCACCGAGACCATATTCCACCCTTCTTTCCATACGGTCTCGTGTGTTTCTCAACTCCTTTCTCTACACTCCATTCTTTCACCAACCCTACCATTATCACGATAGAATTTTTGAATGGTTGGTGCTAACCTTTGGCCTGTGTAAGGGCTTGTTTAGTTTGGAGAGGACCTTGTTGTATATATGTATATATATATATATATTTTGTTTTCATTATCTATTAACAATAAAAATAAATAAATAAAAATAAATAAATAAATAAATAAAATAAATAAACAGGGGATTGCCGACATTTTTGACCCTATTGGTATAGCATGACAGTGAGGACACTGTCAAGTTTAAGTTTGGGGGTGTGCTCGGTAAGCCTTCTTCCTTCGCATTCATGTATATATTTTTGCATTTGCATACTTATTTTAAAATCCATAAAAATTTAAAAATTTAAAAATTATAAAAATTTAAAAATTATAAAAATTAAAGTATTCAATTTTGGCCATAATTGACTTGAGTTTGACAAATAGGTTAACTAGCTAGGAACAACTAGATCCTAGACTTAGTAAATTAAAAACCCTAAAAATAACCTTTCTTAAAATTTAACGGTAGAAAGTATATGTTTTTGTAGTTTATTTAGAAATAGACAAATTTCGAGTTCACTTCTTGGGCTAAGTTAAAACAAGGGAAGAGTATTGATATTTTTATTAAAGTATAAATTTGAAAAATAATTCCTAAGCTTAAGTCTAAATTCTGAAAATATATACCCTACAAATTACACAAACACGAACCTTGAAACATGGAATAGTAGAAGAGACCTTGAAATGATCTTGTCTAAAGTCCTTAGTACGAAGAAAAATAAAATAAAAGTGTGAATAAAGAGATTAAAAAAAATGAACACTGGATTTTGTGATTACTTAAAGATGCAAAAATAGAAAAAATATTTAGCAAGGGTGCTTCATCACCTAGTGCCTTAGACCAACTGGTTTGGGAGTCACTGCTAAAGCCTTAGGTGTTGCAAAACTAGGAATTACGCTTTAATGTGCAAACACATCTTGTAATCGGTTGTTGGTACCTCAAGAAGTATTAACGGTCGCATGAAGGATGTGTGAGCGAAATTCATCTAAAAATTCACCTATTAAGAAGTGCTTTGGACGACGGACAAGAGTATGATAGCTTGATTTGAATTTCCAAGTGTAGGGGTGATATATACACACACGTAGGGGTATGTGATTGGGATTTAGATAAGAGATAGGAATGAAGACTAGGACTTGTATCTTTAATAGAGATGATAAAAATTCCTAAGTTGAGATAGAACCATAGAAGAAAAACTTAAAAGATTCCGAAAGCTAAGTAAGTCTACATAACATATATAATCTTAAGTTAAATAATAAGGAAGCGTGAAGAATATGGGTGGATAATTTACGAGTCGAAGATAATAGAATTCCTTGTTAGAAAACATAATTGGAGAATAAAATTCAATGGGCCTAATTGATAGGATTTTGTGGGTAGTATCCGCTGAAAACCCTCAGGAGACAACACTCATCCTACTAGGGACACCTAGAGGTTTAACGGCTTGTTGCACGAGCTCAGTGCAATCGCGTTTCCCTGCGAAAGTGAGGTTAGGTTTTTGTTGAGAATAAAACTAGGTTTGCTCGAGGACGAGCAAAAGATAAGTTTGGGGGTATTTGATCATATCATAATATTGCATTATTACATTCCCCATTCTTATTCATTTTACAAATAAACAGGTGCTTTTGACCCATGTCTGCTACATAGTTGCAGGTTACAGGTTCTTAGAACAAAAACAGTGAAAACAATGAAAAGACGATGCAAAAGTGAGACTTCGACCAACAAACAGAGAATCTTTATCTTGCCTACAGTTTGAAGACTAAACGAAGATCAATGGACAATTTCACAAAGCACAAAGGCAGAGCAAGGTGCAAGACTTCGACACGAAGCAAGCAGTAAAAGTCCACGACTTTATTCACTGTGGAGATCTGGAAGAGAACCAGAAGACAATCTGAGAAAACAACTGAAGAAAAACCAAGAAAAATGCAACAGGAATCAGCCCAAAGAAAATAAGCCCACATGGCCCATATACTGCAGCAGAACCGCGGTCAAACGTGGGCTTTGGCCGCGGAACCGCGGCCATGAAGAGCCCGTATTGATGGAAAAATTCCGAGGCGGCTGCGAGCGTTGACTGGGTCTTTTTCTTAGGGGGTATTTTTGTAATAGCAGATGTGCGAGGCGATTGTAACCCTAGGGTTTCTATCCTCTATAAATAGGAACCCTAAATCTTGTATTAGGTCATGCATCTTCTTGCGCCTCATTTTAAATCTAAAAATTCAAATCTGTAATTTCTGCATTGAATGAAGAGTGCATCAATTTGTAAGTAGTTCTTTTTATTTGCCCTAGTTAATTTTATTATCTGCCCTAGGTAATTTCTTATCTGCCCTAGTTAGATCTTTAATTCCTTGCCCTAGATAGATAGTTTAGATATGTTCTTCAATTCCCTAATGAGCGAGTAGTCTCCTCGCTTGTTAGGGTTAGCTTTGGGGAAGGCTTGAGAGATGAAGATCTCTCACCCTTTTCTTTCCCAACACATATAATTAATAGGACTCCATGCATACATGCACACACCGCTCTCTACGGCACCTTAACCCTCGAGGTAACGGTGATACCGTAGTATAAAGGCCCGGTTGAGCGTGTTTTCCATGGAGGTTAGGGTAAGGATTAAGAAAGGAAGGACAAGAACCTAGAGGGAGAAACACCGTTTCTTCCCGATGGTACTAATCCCCTTTATTAATAATTACCATAACATCTAAATAGATCTTAATTTGGGTATTGAAAGCGGTAGGAAATCTTTGCATTTCCAAACTTAACCTAAACCTAACCCTAACAAGATTTAGATCTAGATAAACTTAGTTTTTAGATTTAATCAATCCGACACCAATCGGAATTAACTCGTTAGAACAATTAGGAAATTCACAAAATCCCTGTGGACCGACCCGTACTCACCGGCTAGCTACCAAGCGATGCCGTTCTTGATTGCGGTTATAAATTATTTTTGATAAAATCAACCGGCAAGTTTTACAAGATGTAAATTCAAACTAATTTAAATATGCATCTATATGTAACTTCAGCTAGTCGGGTCGCATTGATATGACCTAGTCTACAATGCCTCAAAAAGGATTCGTTCATTTCTGAACTCTTCCTCTTGTGTGTGTTCTGTATACTAAGAACTGTAGTTTGATTTAGAACGTCAATGCTTTTAGATAACGTGCCTGAACCGATCAACTCTTGATATAGGAAATGTTCAAAGTATTATCCAACAATACAAAATTATATCCTTCTTTACTAATAAAGAGACTGATATGATGTTGTATATCAGGTTCGGTATCTAATAACATTCGTTCAGAATCAGTGTATTCTGGTAATACAGGATGATAACTACCAACAGACTTGGCTGCAACACTTGCACCGTTTCTATCTCATGAAACTTATCACTCGTTCTCAGTTCTCTACCTATCCGTATCCCATGTAACAAATTACATATGTGAGATCCTAATCCGGTATCAAAAACCCAGGACGTAAAGGATATTTGAGAAACCGTTCAGTGTAATGAACACACCCGAAGAAGATACATCAACATGTACTTTCTTCGTTTGGGAGGCACGGGAATTCTGGTAATCCCCTATTTCCTGCTCTGTCTTATAACAATTATAAGTTGGAGCGGGACTAACGTTCCCCAGCTCAGTATAACAAGCGGGTTCGGTCAATACATCCGTATTATTATCTTGATTAAGGCGTGACATAGTCGCAACCAGGAGAGAGAGAGAAAAAAACACTCAGCGTGCACTTTTACAAGATTAGATTGGTTATCAATTTATCTAATCAGGATGTCTCCCACTGTTTTAGTCAAATCTTCCTTCAAACTCTAAAAGGAAAGACTAGCCGGGATTAATTACACCCTACAAGTTCGCCAATCTTTCAGCCAGGCCAGTGCCGGTACTTTGAGGGAGGTTCCCCGTGCTTTCGCACGGACCTAATTAAAGTAAATCTCGTTTTCCCAAGGGCGTAACCCCGTTAACACCTTTCTAGACACCTACTTGATCGGCATATTGTAATGTGTAAAACTCTCCCAGGAGTAACTCTTACTCGCAGCGGGTATCAGGATCCAACTATCTCATAGAAGGTATGCAATCTCATTGCAAATTTCAACTCTTGAAATTCCCAATAATATTTTACCCCTAACCTCCTATGACCTTGACAAAGGCCAACAAACCATAGGATGCTAGTCAAGTTCAACCCGTCATTTCCTGATTGAATTAAACCCACCCGCACGATCCTTGACAAAGGCCAACAAAGTCGCACGACTACCCTAACTCAATCACATCATATGCATATACAGATAAGCAGTAATCAGCTACCGCACACTACGCCTTGACAAAGGCCAACAAACGCAGCACGAATACTAAATACTACTTATCTGAAATGACGGAGGGCTACGACAGGTTTTTAAGAAAACCTTTGCGTAATGAACTTGATATCGTTTTAGAATCGAGTGATTTTAAATGGAATGTTTTTGAGGCCTTTTCTAGTTTTGCTAAAGAGGTCACTCCCGGTGAAGGGATCGTCGGCTCTTTCCTCATCGAATAAGGTGCAGGATATTTCACAAATATCACTATGCAAAGCAAAAACTATAGAAACAATCAAAAGACAAACCGTGTTTGTAGCATCTGCTAGTTTCGCTAAAGAGGTCACTCCCGGTGAAGAGATCTCGGCTCTTTCCTTATCGAATAAGGTGCTGGATGTTCTACAAGGAACACCGCTATGTAAAGCAAGAACTAGAGCTACCAGTTTTTAAACAAGTTTCTACAACATCTTTAGGTTTCTTTTAGTTTCATTAATCTCATTAATGAAGTCCCATTTTAATATGCTTCACAAGCATCACATTTGAAACGAAATCTGCAATATAACATATATCTCATATATATAATATAAACATTCGTCTCAGGCAGTAATATGATCTCATCACAGAACATTGCAGCAGAAGAAATATATATGAAATATTGGATATACTAGGACGTCCGTGTTTCAATACGATCCTGTATAAAACACGGATTCCACGGTCGCGATGAATAGCCAAACCCATATCCCTAGACCCCTACGAGAGCGGCAAGCAACACTGCCAATTCTAGGGTTAGGAGACCCGGTCTCGACTCCTCGAGATGGTCTTCCACTGGACCCTAGAACCCGGTTACTTATGCTCCCCGTCTTGGGTCTACCTAATGCGGAAAAGTAAATAATATACAATGGTGACATCATCCTCAGCCCGGAAGTGCCCCAATAAAAGAATATTACATACAAATGAATTTTACATGAATGAAAATAAAAACCCTCATCTCACATAAAACCCCCGGCTATTCAGAATACGACGATCCAATATAACATATCACAGCAACACATAATATCTCATATCATTAACGTAAGCAAGTATGCGTATCCCGATTGTCGTTGATGTATAGCAACGAAGCCGGCGATACACCACATACTACACTTACGGTCGCAGAAAAGAAAGTGTAAAACTATAACAGTTGGAATCCGCAACCTTTTTAGATATCGCATGCCTAACCAAATGAATTCCTTAGACATCGCATGCCTAACAATTACAAACCCCGCATTTTAGTCTCATTATCGAAAACACTTTTCAATATCAAGTCGGGCAATTCAACAAGATTCCCGACATCCTGATCGAATGCTCGTCACAAACTTTAGTAGACGGCCGCACCCCCAATGCCGTCGACGAAATACACTAAGGCGGAACACCGCTGCCGCGAGCACCCGAACGGATGCTTTTGGCGATGGGGTTCTCCTACAGTCACTTGGTCGGGGCTATGGGGCGTGGCTATCTATTAAGTTTACCCGGCGAGTATCCGCGTACGCTACGTGATTGCGACGGACTTTTGATCACATCAAAATTCCGTGGCAACCGATCATCTAAGACTGAACTGCTAGATTTATAACATTCAAATTAGTTATCTCATAACTGCATGTGGATTCCAAATATTGTATCACATTCCAGATAAACAAACAATGTTAAACTTTCCGATCGAATAAAAAAACACCCAAGATTTCCCTAATAGCTCAACACTTGAGCGGAGTTCAAAAAGTATCCATCACATGCCACGGTACCAATGGTCCAGCCGTAGAAGGGTCAAGCCAACGCCTCACACGTGGCAACGCCGTACTGCCCCAAACCCTAAGGTTCAGAGGCGGTTCAGACGGTCACATAATCGAGTTAAGGTTTGTGGTCTTCTAGAGAGTCTACCGCGTTACTTGCACGATTTTCCGAAAGTTTCAAACTCGAGAAAAAATCCAACTTTTGAAAATTTTCCGACAGGGGAAAAAGCGAGTTATTGATATCCGTTCGAACTTTTTAACACGTTCTAAAATTACCCGGAAAAAATTAAACGAAGTTAAACTTTCCGATCGAATCAACGAGCTCCCAATATAACCCAGAAAACTCAACACATGAGTAAATTAAAAATTTCCCAGAAGAATCAGGAATTACACACGGACATTACTGTGCAAAACTCAAACCATATCTTTACTGTTTGGCCGCGGAACCGCAGCGGAAGCCATGGTACTGCTGCGGTTCCACGGCGCTTTAATGAGATTAGTAGCACATGTTGCACAATAATTCTTGTATTTCCCTGCTGATTTTTTTGAGTATTTTTAATGCACAAAAAATCACATTTTGAAAAAATTTCCAGAAACTAGGGTTATACGGGTATTCGGAGTTCGATTGGACTTTAAACTTCGCCTAGACTTCGCCTAAAGCTCTAGCTTGGCTCTGATACCACTGTAGAGTTACTAGGCACTCTCACATGGGTTAATAAGGTATCAACCATACCCGATTTAAAATTTAGACATGCCGAACAACCCTAACCAAGATCTTTAAACTAGAGATTAGGCGAAAACAAGCATGTTAAACACTTTAACACTAAGTGAGATGGATTACAACCTTTGTAGATCCAATCCTTCACTTCTAAAGCACTGTGTTGAGGTCCCTTCGCTGCGATCATCGTGTATCCGGACTGTAGAGAGGCTCCACGAACAGAAAGGTGCAAGCTTGCTTCCGATCTTCGATAACAAAGATGATCTACCTTGAAGTTTCTTTAACACAAGCTCTCACTCACTAATGAAATGAACACCCTAATCTAAATGGCTAGGATAGATTAGGATGATAAAGTAGGATTTTAGCTCTCATTTATTTTCTATTTCTCACACTAAATTATCACATAAAGAAAACCTAGAAAGCTTTCTCAAAGCTCAACGAAGAAGAAGAAGAATAGTAATCCTTTTGTGATGAATAATGAAACTAATATCTAAGATTAGAAATGCAACCATAGTTAAGAATGAATCCTTAACTCATGTAGAGAAACAACCATGGTAAAGGGGTTTGTTGTTTGGTTAAGGAAATATCTTCACAAAATATCTTTATGAAAACAAAAGCAAAACTTCTAGAAGCTATTAGAAGGCTTAACCCTAATCCAAACCCTAACCATGTTTAATCTCCACAAACATGTTGCATTAATAACCCTAACATGTTACAATATTATATATCACATATACAATATTTATTGTAACAAAATAAAATAATACATTTAACATATATCGCATATATATCAATGTATTACCCGAGTAAGAAAAAGAATCTTTTAGTGAGCTTATATTAGTTAATGTAATTTAATATATCAAATATATAATTATACATTAAATTATCGAATCAACACTTGATCCGATAATCCGGCTATTTCACAAATAACCGACTAATATAATCTGTATCAGTTCATCGAATCAACACTTGATCCGATGACCCGGCAATATCACATATACCCGGCCGATATCTCATATCGTGAGAATCTAATACGGTATCTCATACACGTATTGTTCTCGGTCCCGCACATATCATATATGTGCTCCTACTCCATTTTGCCTGAGTCAAGAAACCTCTGTGTAGGACTCTAAAGAATCATCAATACGCCGGCAGTAGGTGATGATCATATCAAACACCCACAAGCTGCAAGCGGTCGGCTAAACGTAACAGCCACCCAGGTATTGAGCGATCAGAAGATCAACAAGCAAGCCTGTACATTCTCCTGCGAATCCAATCAGTAACACTCCCATACAATCCGGTCTCTTCGTCTGATATGTTGCATATCTCGCCTAGGGGTGGTAAACGTGAAACCCCAGTAGCTTGATAAGTCGTGTCGATATGAGGTCTATAACAGTTCGAGAAACTACTGATAACACTTACCAGTAAATCTCAGCAATCCTGGCCAGGGATTTCCAGTTATAGCCAATCGAACACAGCACAACATCAACTCCCTATACCGGGAGAGACGAATCCCCTCCTATCGCTCATTGCCTCCATGTGATTCGGGATTGTACCCAAAAGCCATATTTTTGCACGCCCTCTTGGACGTGGTATGATGGAAATCAAAGCACAGTGGGAATCACACAAGACTCTATGACGATCTCGGGTCTACAGACTAACCTGTACCAGTATCACCGGAGAACTGCCATCTGACGTGAGGTATAATACCATCTGGGAGTTCTCGGCGAGTCCGTCCAGTGTACCCAGTCTCCACTGAGCACCCGTACACCATCCTTGATGTCAAACACTGATGGATATGGGATCATCCATCGCCCATCATATGGGTCAAGATGCGTATACGCTAGTCTACTCTGGTGTATCGATGCCCTGTCTCGATACACCCTCGACTAGGAACAGTTATAGGATGTACTCGTCGACTACCGTGGCCCCACTAGTATGATCTCATCATAGTCCCAGTAGTCGAGTACATATCCTAAGGTCTTTATCAACATGTAATATAGAGACAATCAGAGTACAAGTTAAGATAAAGTACAACCAGCTAGCAAACTATCATGTCATGCAAGAAAGTCCTCCCTATATATGTCCAAGCATCCACTACAATATACATCGTATGTACAGTAATGGCCTCTAGGGCATACATATAACTAACAGCATCCTGTCGGAATGAGAAGGAACGCCGGGATTGTCTCTAGGTTGTATATGAACAGTCAAGACTTGGAGCTAGGATTTTGCCATGGCTCCATTTTTTATTTGACCGTTGATTCTTTGTTGACATCGTGTCAACATCCTGTCAGAATGAGAATGAACGTCGGGATTGTCTTTAGTTTGTATACGAACCATCAAGACTTGGAGCTAGGAATTTATCATGGTTCCATTTTTTATTTGACCCTTGGGTCTTTATTGACATCGCGTCTACACTAAGAAGGACGTCGGGCTGATCTCTAGGCTGTAAATATTGCCATCAAGATCTGGCTCTCCCTTTGACGGAGCATGGTGGGAAAACATGGTTCCCTTTTTCATTTATGCCCATGGATTGTATACAGGGGTCGGTGTAAACTCACCTGCAGGGCAGAAAATATTTGTTTTCATTTTTTTTGTTTCTTTCCGCGATGCTCTATCTTTTCAGCTTTTCATATCGCAAAAGTCGCGATTGCCCGATCATTTCGGCTTTTTATCCATGGTGCCCAATCATTTCGGCTATTTTTTTATTTTTACTCGCTGATTTTTATTGCGAGTTACCCAATCATTTCGGTTGTTTTTATATGCATATTATTTGCTCGCTAATTTTTATTGCGAGTTGCCCCATCATTTCGGCTAATTTTATATCCATATTTTTTGCTCGCTGATTTTTATTGCGAGTTTTGATTCTGATACCAACCTTGGCATCAGCATCGCTACGACTGGAATATTTCCGGGAGCGAATCATCATTTGCCGTCAAAGGACTTGAAGTTTGATACCTTTTTAGGCATCAGCATCGCTGCAACTGGAATATTGTCAGGTGTGAATCATCATTTGCCTTGAGAGAACTTGAAGTTTGATACCTTTTTGGGCATCGGCATCGCTAAAACTAGGATGTCGCCAGGTGTGGCTCATCATTTGCCTTTGTCTATTTGAACAAAGATGGCTTAGTAAACAGGGTTAGGATCCTGTCAACTAAGACCTTTTGACTTTATGAGCCGTAAGGGTCTCAGAAAGTTATTTCTCCCTACGAGTCGTGAGGATCTCGTAGGTGTATTTTCTCCTTAGGAATCGTGGGGATTCCTAAGGGTGTGTTCTCTTATAAGTCGTAAGGATCTTACAAGAGTATTTTCTCCCTATAAGTCGAGAGTACTTACAAGTGCCATTCACTATATGAAGACATTTCTCGTCATTGGTGGAACTTGGCGGGGAAATCGTTTATTTGTGCCCGTGGATTATATACAAGGGCCAATATTGGACCGCCTGTAAGGCAAGTTGGGGAATGTGATGGCTTAAGAACAGGTTTAGGTGCCTGTTGTAGGGTGTTTTTCGTCACCCCATTGAGATGGGAATACACGCGCGCTTGTCAGGCGTACTACAGATTCCCCTGCCTAGGGTTAGTGATTGTGGGGATCCGAATCTCCGGCAGCCGCGGACTAAACTGCCGTTAATTACCCCTCGCCTTTGAAGCAAGGGAACCTCCGGTTATTGGGTCAACTAATCATGTGAACTCAATGTGCAGTGTGCGTGTGTTGTGTTTTGAAAGGATTTTGGATATATCGGGGGCCTCGCAGAGTTTACGGGTTGGGGGTCAAGAGGGCTAGCAGCCCCCTTACAGGGTGTGGAGCAGCGCCCTGTTAGAAAAAATTTCCTAACGGGGGACGTGTTTTTGGTGCGGAGTGCATGGAAAATGAGGGGTGAGGAGCGTCTTAAAGGCGCGTGTATGGTACGTGGGCGCTGGGCGCCCATGGGTCACGTGCCTGGCGCGTAGGTGCCCGCGGGTCACGTGCGCAGCACACTACCACTGGGCGCCAGCGGATAACGTGAGCTGCACGCGACCGCTGGGCACCAACGGGTTACGTAAGCTGCACGCGACCGCTGAGCGCCAGCGGGACACCCTAATCGTAACCCGACTGTTGAGCGAAATGGTGCGGGTTATACCTCATGAACAATGCCGAGGTGCCTTGCCTGAACACTAGAAAGCCTGGCCTAATCGAATATAGGTGCAGGATCTCCCAAGCCTTCAATGTAGGAGCCCCGTCTTTGAAAGTATCACGCAGCGGTTGCACTGTCTTGGTAGATTCCTTACCGATAGTTAAGACTCTATCGACAAAAGTCATACTATCCCCGACCATACGTGGGTGAAGGACTAGACGTCGAGCCTCTCGCTGCGACGGATCTAATGGGGAAGCGTCAACTAAAAACATAACCCGAGGAAAGTTATACTTGTCGTAGAAGCGGGGCCGTTTGTGGACTCCGAAAGCACCAAGCACGTGCATCTCGACCCAGGACGTGAAGTAGTGCAACGGGAGATGTACGGGCTTTATCCCCGGCTGAGTAGTGTTTACCGCTAAGCTCAGGCCATGGTATAGATGAGCCAGCCCTGCTATCCCAACGGCCACACGCGTCTCTGCAACCATGCGGTGGGCGGGATAAAAGACAGATGGCCTCATGTAGCGAGGGTGCATCGGAAGCACAAACCAGCTCAACCACATGCCGATAAACCCTAACAAGAGCGTCTCTTCATCGACATCTCAAGTAGCAAGCTCTATAAAAGGAACAACCGGGGTATCCGGAATGAAGAAGCTTCTTAAATCTGCTTCCGCCGTCGGCTAGTTATCCAAACCGAAACCAAACGGGTCGTCAAGCTTAGCGAATTTCGCGGCTTGTTTTGACAGAACTTCTGGGCGAAGAAAGCGAGCGATGAAGTCTATGAAGCTGACTCCATACCCCCCAGACTCTAGAAATAGGCTCTCATAAATGTTCAACACCTTGATTAGGCTCGGAAATCGATATTGAACGGCATTCTCCGGGGTAAGGCTCATCACCACTGATTTGGTGGCGAAGATGTACTCGTCAGGGAAAAGTATCTCCTCGTAATGTTCCCCTCTGATGGGTAAGCCCGAAATTTCCGCGAACTCCTCCAAGGAAATCGAAACTTCCCGGTCCGATAGAAGAAAAGTGTGAGTCGAGATGTTCCATTGCTCCAGGAAAGCCTTTACCCACCATACATGAGGCGCGGGATACTGGAAAAGAGACGCATAAATTGCGGGGTACAACCCGAGCTTCAGCACCAGCAAATTCTTGGCCGACAGGATGTATCGATCCCACTGCAGGTATTCGGCTGAATGGCAAGAAGTAAAACCAATCATATATACTTGTCCCCAAGGGCGTGACTCGCCTTGACATATGCGTCGCCCCAAGATATCCAAAGCCATCGGCGACTATACGGGTATTGAAGCTATAGAAGTCTGAAGGAGACCCTCCGAGGTCCAGTTAACCTCCTCTATAGCGTAATTCACTTGAGGCGAGTCGGGGTAATGAATTGCTAAAATTGGCTCTGAAGGCGCCGCACAAGAAAAACTACGCCGACCCCGAATGATCTGATTATACCACGACCCCCATAAGTGAAGAGACTTCTGATCTGGGTCGTGATCTTTGATAAGAACGAAGACTTCACGATCCACGAGCGCGTCGGCGAAGGCGCTCTCTGAACGAACAAAAGGGAAGGAAGAGTCTAAAGCCATTGTACCTGCACGAAAAGAAGCGAGGGTTAGTTGTCAACACTATGATCCAAATTCTGACACTTGGTACTTTAAAATTGTACTGCACTGTAATGCAGGGGAAAGGGACCAAGGGGGACCTACAAAATCAAAGTGGCATCCCATCATTGATGGGGCAATCACTCATTAAGAGTGAAATCCTAAGAGGATTCTCATTTAATGAGAAATCTCATTGGGCCAAGGAGTTAAACTCCCTCAAGAGCTGTGCTCTGCAAACAGATGTCACATCTGTCAACTTTAATTAAGGAGGGAATAAAATTTCCCAAAAATAAATTTTCTCTAAAGAGCTATGCTCTGAAAAAATAATGGTATAATCTACCAGAACCCTTAAAAGAAAATCTTTTACAGAGTAAAATCCCAATATCTTTAAGATCTGCAAAACAAACTCTAAGAGTTCTTCATGGAAGATGAACAGTGTTCTAATTAAAGGGTTAACTAACCCTAAAAATACATCTTAAAGATCTGTGATCTAAGAAGAGCAAAGCTCTGTTTAATGAGTTCGATTATGATCCTCACCGAAAATTTTGGGCAGAGTTATAACTCTAGAAAAGATTTCTGTAGGCACAAATTTAAGCTCTGAAAGAAGAATTAAATTCTCAGGAGAAGAAAGAAGAGAAGAAGATGAAAAGCAGTCATCTCAAGGGTCAAAGGCCCTAGTTGTAGGTAGGGGAAGCCGATTCAACTTTCAAGAAGAATCAACGGTGAAAAAGCTGTCACCGCTGCACTCATGTATAAGCCACGTGAGCGTAACGGTAGGGGGGAATTTGTTTCCCCCCAATAATAAAAAAGCAAGGCTCTGTTCAAAATTTGAAAAAAGGCAGCGCCTCACGTGCCTTGCACAAGGACGCCAGCACCAAGAGTTAAAAACTCTTAGGCGGCGCCTCACGTGCCTTGCACGAGAAAGCCAGCTCCAAGAGTTAAAATCTCTGAGACAGCGCCTCACGTGCCTCGCACGAGGGCGCCAGCGCCCAAGAGTTAAAAACTCTGAGGCGGCGCCTCGCGTGCCTTGCACGAGGGCGCCAGCACCAGGCGTTAAAAACTTTGAGGCGGCGCCTCACGTTCCTTGCACGAGGGCGCCAGCGCTAGAACTAAAAGTTCCCTGCCATTGGATCAAAGATCCAACGGGGATGACAAATCATCGAAATACATAATTGAATTCTGTTGAGGAAACATGTCCTCAAAATCTTTCTAAACGAGAAAGATTACTCTCTGTAAAACATAGCACCTTTGGATTAAAAAATCACCAAGTTACAGAATAAGCTCTGTATGGGAAAATATTTCCCAATCTTGTTAAAAACAAGAGAAATATCTTCTGTAAAACAGAAGTTCTTGGATCAAAGATCCAACGGTGGATAAAATTCCCAAATCAATTAAGGATCTCTCAATAAGAGATTTCTTTAACTAAATCAACAAATCGGCCTCTACTATATAAAGGACCCAAGACTTAAAGTCTTGCACAGAGGAACCCCCCCCCCCAAACTTCAAGTACAAAAAAAAGTGAAGAGCAAGCAAAAAGAAAGCTTTAAGAAAGAAGAAGAAACCTTCTTCGAGGTAAATAAAGATAATAGAGATCATAATATCTCATCTGCATATCCAAGGGTTTAACCTTCATAAAGAACATAGTTCTTTCCCCTGGATCTGAGATCCATGAGACAAGTCTCCCAAAAATGAGAATTTAATTCTCGTGGGGATGAATTTGTTCTTAGGGATCGAAGATCCAGGGGAGAACAGAGAATTGAACTCTTCAGAAAAATGCACAAAGAAAGAAACAGCGCCAAGCGCCTCACGTGCCCCTCACATGGGCGCCATAAAGAGTGTTTAACACTCTATAAAAAATAAAAGAACAAAGAAAAAGAAGGGAAAATAAAGCAAGGCATAATTTGCACAGAAAAGGAACTGAGCCCAAGCATGTGTTTAACACTTTATTCAAAGATTAAATGGGCTGAGTCCAAGTTGACCAAATCCCCAACTCAGATTAACCGAGCCCATGTGCTCATCATGTTCCAAATTGGTCTTAGTCCCAAACACAACTACAGATCTCCCAACTGACATTGGTTTAAAGGTACATCTCCTCACACCTCTGATACATGTCGTTGTAATTCTTCAGCGTTTTTATAGAGGTGGCGGGTCCCGACAACCAACAACTCCTTGGACCGCAACATCCTTAAACTAGCTATGGACCGCAACGTCCTTAAACTAAGACAATAGAGCCCAAATGCTCTTCTGTTGGGTCTGAATGATCCCAAAAATCCTGTTGAGTAGATCTTATTCTAAAATTAGACTAACGTATTCTCAACAAACATTTAAATTGATCTTAATCCCAAATGAGATTAACAATCCTTAAATCAAACCAAACCTAAATCTAAGAAAATACGGATTCGGACTAATCCATGCCTTTCGGGCGACAACACAAATTAGTCTCCGTATACAATCCACGGGCAACCAAAAATAAAACAAACGCACACGACACGGAGTGAACATCTGGAGCAGGAGAAAGCAGTTATCGCTACGCGGTAACGTAATTACCTGCAGGAGCTTACGCCTGCAGGGAAGAGCGTCCCCACAATCAAAAACCCCTCACAACGAGAGGGAATCTGACGAAGTCCGCTACAACCGCCGCATCCGTCCAAACCTCCGATACACGGTGCCATAAATCAACTTAGTATCTTCGGAGAGGTGGATTGATAAACCCAAATAGCATCTCCCCCAAAATTCAGGCAAGACGTTTGTCTCCCGGTTTTCGGCGGTAAACAAGGAAGAGTTAAACTCTTAATTTAATTCAAAATAAACAAGAAAGTTTAGAACCTTGAGGAAGGAGGAGGAGGTACAAACCCTAGAATTTTAGAATGGAAAAGTTGTCATAGATACTTTCATCATGCTTGCCTTTATAGGCTACACACTTTATATAAAACCCCTCAGGCTTTGCCAAATGGCACTTGTGCCACCTCATGCCTTATGTGCGTATTTCTTTTCTTTTCTTTTTTTTTGTTTTGCACATAAGCCATGGGGTTTACAAAATTTTGGCTTTCTGCCCACTTTACATATATTTATTTCTAAAAATTACATTTAGACTAATTTATTGCCTCCTTTTTGGCATGGAGCCGGCCCCTTCCATACTTGGGCTTGGGCTCGAGCCCACTTGACTTGGGGTTGGTTTTGACTTGGTCAATTGGGGTGTGATTTTGACCCCAACAAAATACCCCCCATAAATAAATGCACACCACATATGTGGGTTGTATGCATGAAATTGATGGATCTTCTTTCGTGTGGAGGTTGACTCCGTTTTGACGACGTGGAGGTCGATACTGCCCTTTTTGCGACGTCAACGGTTGGTGCTGCCCTTTTTGAGACTTAGACGGTCGGTTCTGCCCTTTTAGCGACTTGGAAGGTCGGTTCTGCCTATTTAGCGACGTGGACGGTCGGTTCTGCCCTTTTTGCAACTTGGACGGTCGGTGCGACCCTTTTAGCGATTTGGACGGTCGGTTTTGCCCTTTTAGTGACTTGGACGGTCAGTGCTACCCTTTTAGCGACTTGGACAGTCGGTGCTGCCCTTTTTGCGACATGGACGGTCGGTGCTGCCCTTTTTGCGACCCGGACGGTCGGTGCTTCCCTTTTAGCGACTTGGACGGTCGGTGCTGCCCTTTTAGCTACTTGGACGGTCGGTGCTGCCCTTTTAGCTACTTGGACGGTCGGTGCTGCCCTTTTTGCGACTTGGACGGTCGGTGCTTGCTCCACTTCTTGCGGTATCGGGATTTGATTTGACTTGCTCCCCTTTCTGCGGTGTCGGGGTTGAAATTTACTTGCTCCGCTTTCTACGGTGTCAGGATTGATTTGTTTGATTTGATTTATTCTGGGAGTTCCGTACCCGTCCAGCGGGACTTTTGAGCTTGGAAGCACTACCGGGTGAGACATTAATTTGATTTGTTTAATTTCTGCCTCATTTGGCAGGCTTTTGAATTTGAGAGGAACTTGGAGTTTGGATTTTGTTTGGCATCAGCATTGCTACACTGGAATAATACCAGGAGCAACTCATCATTTGCCCCGGGAGGACTTGGGATTTGGTTTTTAGGTCGGCATCAGCACCGCAAACACTGAAGCGTAGTGCCAGGAGCGACTCATCATTTGCCTTTGGGAAGATCTGGGATTTTGGTTTTTTGGTCGGCATTAGCATTGCTGCATTGGAATAATACCAGGAGCAACTCATCATTTTCCTCGGGAGGACTTGGGATTTGGTTTTTGGGTCGGCATCAGCACCGCTAACACTGAAGCAATGCCAGGAGCGACTCATCATTTTCTTTTACCTGTTGGGGAGCGATGGCTCAAGAGACAGGTTTAGATCCCTATCGCCTAAGACTTTTCAATTTTATGAGCCGTAAGGGTCTCATAAAAGCATTTTCTCCCTACAAGTCGAAAGGATCTCGCAGGTGTATGTTCTCCTTAGGAATCATGAGGATTCCTAAGTGTGTTGCTCTTTTGTGAGTCGTAAGGATCTCACGCAGGGATTTTCTCCTCACAAGGTCGAAAGGACTTTGTAAGTGTATTTTATCTCTTTTCACGAGTTTGCGCCCTTTCGGGTTTTCACAAACTCGCCAGCAGTCCTGCTATTTTTACTCACGGACCCCTTTCGGGTTTTCATCCGTGCCCATTTTGCTTTTGGACATACCGTTTTTTTTTTTTTGCACCGGTGGAACTTTAAACTAGTCTCGCTGACAGGACTTGGGAGAGATAGTGGTTGTTTACGCCCGTGGATTGTATACGGTTTTACAGGATGCATGATCCAAACCGTAGGGCCGGTGTGCTCAATTCTCCTGCGACTTGGAGCATTCACGCGTAGTATTTCTTGAGATATCGGCCATTGATAGGTGGCATGAGCCTTTCTCCCTCGGTATTTATCAGCTGGTAGGATCCTCCATCAAACACCTTATCGAGTCCTTCCCAGTTTGGGTCGAATTTTCCCTTGGAATGTTGTTAAGTTGATAAAACTGCACATTTGTATTACATTTTTCCTACCATTTTCATATTAAAAAAAAGGACTTTATTATAATATATTATACATATGAGGGTTTATGTGTAAAAACACTATTTTCCATGTGTTAATATTTTTTAATTAGCATTTGGTAGAAAAATGTATGCAAATAAATCTATTGACCAAATTCTAGTAGAACTAAGTCTACTAAATATTATTTGAGATTATTGTGCAGAATTTTCCAAGTTGTTATGCAGAATTTATCAAACAAATCAAGTTGTTGAAGAAATCTTGCCAAATTAAGAAGAAAAACTTGGAGACCAAGTCTGGAAGCAACCGAGAAAAGATTTTCAGATTCTGAAGGTGCCTAGGATTGCCACATGTCAAAAGATGCAAGCCCAAAAATTTCAGTTACGAGATCTCGACCATCAAGCGCGGATCCGCGGCCAAAACCCCCTTAGGCCGCGAATCCGTCGCAATTCCAGGGAGTTAGAGCGCAAGATTTTTTTGGGGTGAATCAAAGCTAAATTTTACCAAGTTTTCAACAATAAGATTTTGGCTTTGCACTATAAAAAGGCACCGAGAGCCTCTTGGAAAAGTCATCAAGCCGAAGAGATCACGAAGCCCCAGACGCTCATACATCTAGGCTGATCATCAACTGTTCGTCTACCTCCTTGGAAGAGATCGAGAAGCAAACTAGTCTTTGTAATCATTTTCTAAGGAATCAAAGTGTAGATTGTTCAAGTTGATTAATAAAGGTAGTTGTTTTATTTAATTCTTTTGCATTTTACATTATGTTTTCCCTCTCTTTCTTTTCATCTTCTTCTTCCAACATGCGCGAGTAATTCTCCGCTTGTTAGGGTTCGTAAGGTTAGGGTAGGCTAATGGACGATGAAAATAATTAAACTCTTTTTAAGTCCTATAAAGTTTAGGAACTTTATCAAAAAAATCATTAACATCCTAATCGGGCGCGCTAGCAATTCTTTGCTAGTTCCGACCGCGATTAGAGATTAGATTAATGATTGTTTTGGTAAAGGCTAGATATGAACGGAGTTCCGTGTCGAGATAAGGGTTAAGAGTGGGATTCCTTTTCCCTCCAGAAACCCTAATCTACACGCATCACCGTCGTTCTAGTTCTAAATCTATTAATGGATAAAAAGGGTAACTTTTAATTAATCGTCTATAACTACTAAATCCTAACGAACCCTACAAGCCCTCTTATTATATTAATTGCATCTTTAAAATAATCTAGATCTATATTTTACATTCTTGTTTAACATAGATCTAGAAACCATTCTATAAAAATTCTTTATCCCTCCTCTCTTTCTCAACACATCTAAAGTAAAAGTAAAAGGTTCCACGTTTTCCTGAGGACGACCCGTACTCATCTCGGTCTAGCTACGTGCGACACCGTTATTGATTGCGGTTAACTACAAAACATAAATTTTCGTATCAATCAAATGGCACTCTTTTTCGTATCAATCAAATGGCGCCGTTGCCGGGGAAACGTGCGTAATGTTTTATTTTTACTATTTGTGTTGAATTCTTAGACGAGTCATATCATTATTAAAATAAAACTGCAAATTGTATATTTAACGATTATTGTGTGAATTTTTGCGAGGAAATTTGGAGTCACGGACTTGAGGAAACAGGAGATCTAGGGTTCACACTTCTCTGGTAAGATTCTAACTCGCTTCTCTCTCCTCTAAAATCCAATAAAATCTATTTTCTGCAGGATTCTTTGCAAAATATCACCGTTCAAAAATCTTTTTGCAAAGTTTTGTTTTTCGGTTTGTTTTTGCATATTTTAATACGGATCTTTAAGGGGCAAGGACTAAATCAAGATTAGGTGGGGATTTCATCACCCTTCCTAAGCCCCACAAATCACAAACCAAGCATATAGATCAACCCTTCATTAATTTAAAAAATATCTAGACCAGACTCTAAGGACTGTCGCGCTCAATAAGGACAGAGGAAGGTCGTGGGTAATCTATCGTTTATCCGCATTATTTTTGTAGTGCCTAGGCAAGTGTGTCGAAGGCTAGTGGTTTTTAATTAGGCCCACGACGTGGTTCCTTCCCACTTACCTGGCACTTACCTGGCTACAAGGGTAGTACGGAGGCGGTAGAGGATTTATCCTGCGGCTTGTCCTTTGGAAGTTTAGGAGCGGTCTAGAGACTGGACCTAGGTAACCATAGTTTTAGGGTTGTGCATTTTTGTGATTTGTCTAAATCCGTCCTTTTTTTTTAAAACAAACCAATTACTTTCTCTCATTTTTACCCCTTCCCCTTTCTTCTCTTCTTATAATGGGTGACCTAAACAGAAGAACACTTGCCGAGCTTTGCTGTCCACAACCAGATATCTCTTGTTTTCGAAATCCCTTCGGTATACCGTCCGGCTCTTCCATGTCCTTAAGAGATCATATAGAACAAGCAGGAAGAAATAGTTGGCCACCTCAGTCTAGGTCTTATCAACCGTATCCTAATCCTACACCTGTTTCAGTTCATACCCAGAGTGAGGAAGCCCCTAGACGAATGTCCATTGCTGAGCACATAACTAGGTCTAGAGGCCAAAGTTTCAACCCGGACCAATATCAACCATCACCACCACTGTCCGGAGAAGAGTTTGATATGCGGTTTGTATATAGCCAACCAACCAACCCATATCAATATTCTTCTTATCATAATATTGATCCTACTCCTACCCAAGTTCAGCAACCATTCTGTTCCTATCAATCCAATCCGACTTTTCCACCTACTCTAGACAGTTCTTCTAATCAGTCATTTGGGAGTTTTAATTATCCACAGGAATTTCAATCTTATACTGAAACCCCTTATCAACCCAAGACTAGTCTGGAGCAGACATTAGAAAAATATATGGAACTGACGAATCAAATTATGAAGGATTTGCATAGTAAGACAGAACTGTACACCCTTCCTAATCAAACCTCCCCATTCCAAACTGAATTCCACAACTCCAGTTTCATAGATTCATCAAGTACAATGTCTGATAAGTTGTGTGACTTTGTAGTGTTTGATTTACCCAACTGTGAAGGGTCCCTTTCAAGTGAAACCATACCCAACCCTTGTGATCTCTACACCTCCACTCTTGAACCAAAACTGATTGAAAACCATACTTTTGATGAGGAGTTTGAGAATTTTAACCTTCACTTGAATGAGGTGATTGACATTGGGGATATATTGATTGATGAACCCGAAATTTTGGATGATTTTGTCCCACCAATTCATCAAATCCTTTCACTTCCTTGTGGTCATCATCTTGAGCCTTTAATTCTTCCCGAACCCCAAATATGTCTTGAAGTTGATGATAAAGGTATACCCGAAGAAATACAGCCTCCATCTTCCATATCTGGTTCTGCAACACTCGACACACCAATTTGTTTACCCATTTCACTTTCTACTTTCTCCGGCTCTTCTTCTGTTTCTATAATTTCAGTGAGTTTTGATGAATCACAATCCGTTAATTCAAGTTCAATAATACCAGAAATTCAACTTGATATTTTTGAAAATGAGGTAGATGAGTTTTTCGAGTCCTCTACCTCAATAATTTTTGAATCAGGTAGGATAAATTCTGGCACAAAACTCTTTGACAGCAAAATGTTCAATCACACCATTGATAAAAGTTTTGAAGAACTTTTTGCTGATGAACTTGAATTTTTAAACAATACGGATTTTGTGATTGATCAATCTCCACCTATAGAGGTTGAACCGTCACCATTCCTTCTCCCTAATCATTCGCATTCCTCCTTCCTAATCATTCGCATTCCTCCTTCTTCTTTCTTTTCTCTAAATTCAAACCCTTTCCTGACCACCTCTTATCCCTTCCCCACTTTTTCTTGACTCGATACAACACATTCTTCCACTAACCTATACGATATACTGATAAAATCTTTGAATGGTTGGTGTTGACTTTTGGTCTTTGTAAAGTCTTACTTTGACCAAATGACTCACCCCCTCTTAAAATGCTTCGTATTGTCTAACTCACGTTTGAGGGGGGGTATATTTTTGGCTCTTGATCATAACTTTTGTCCTCAAATTTGTGAGCCAAAAATAAGTTTGGGGGAGGATTTTCACTTTCATATATTCTTGCCCCCATTAATAATTTCCTCCCGAGTCTACAGGTTTTTGAGCTTAACGGATGACATCAGTGAGCACACTGCTGTAAACAGGTTTGGGGGAGGTTTGTGCTTATTTACACATCAATTTGCATCATATTTTGCATAAGCACAACATTTTCAAAAATTTTAAATTTTTTTTTTTTTATAATGTCGATTGGGGATGATCGGTCTTTTGAGGACCAACACCAATTCGCCTTTCTTAAAAGCGCGGAGACGGATCATCTTGTCATAGGCCCGTGACATTTGGCCTCATACAGCTCTAGATTTTACTTTAGTGCGAGCCTCTTTTCTTCGAGGGCGTCCAGCTCTTCGAGCTGAAGGAGTACGTTTTCCTCCTCCATCAACTCGTGCTGAACAGCCATTCTTAAGCTTGAAATTTCGACTTCGAGGGGGAGGATTGCCTCCACTCCGAAGAGTAATGAGTATGGAGTGGACTGAGTTGGAGTACAGTACGTGGTACGATATGCCCACAATGCCTCGTAAAGTTTGAGATTCCAGTCTCTCTTGTTGGCTGAAGCATTTTTCCTCAGGAACTTGCATAGAGCTTTATTGAAAGCTTCAGCTAATCCATTGGCCCTTGGATTATAGATGGAGGAATATCTCTAGTCTATCTTGTGCTGAATAGCAAACCTTGAGATTTTGAAGCACTTGAAAGAAGGCCCGTTGTCAGAAATGATTTTTCTAAGTGTACTGAAGCGGTATAGGATATTATGCCGGAAGAACGCCAGAATATCTTCTGTCTTGACTTCTTTTAGTAAGACAGCTTCAGCCCATCTGGAGAAATAGTCAGTTGCAGCCAATATGAACCGGTGGCCTTTAGATGACGGAGGATCAATTGGACCAACTATGTCGGTGCCCCAAACTTCGAAGGGCCATGACGCTACCGTAGGATGCAGTGGATTAGGATGCTTATGAATGAAGTCACCATGAATTTGACAAAGATGACACCTCTTCGCATGCTCTTCGCAATCCCTTATCATAGTAGGCCAGTAATACCCAAGCCGTTTAATTTGGATCCACATTTTGGGGCCAGATTAGTGAGCTTCGCAGACGCCCGAGTAAACTTCTTTCATGACTTTTTGGGCTTCGGCCGATGATAGACACCTGAGCCAGAGTTGGTTATACGATCTGCAGTATAGCGTATTATTTACAAACACATATCGGAGAGCTCTCTTCTTCAGCTGAATCCTCACAGATTTTTCTTCGGGCAGCTTGTCGTATCGGAGGTACTCTATGAAGAGTTCTCTCCAATCGGGCTCGTCTTGGATGATCGAAGCTTCTTCGGCAGGATTGTTCTCTTATTCTACGCTTTCTTCTTCATACAAAGAGATTGGAGGCAGAATTTGCCGGCTTCTGACTTTGATTAGAATTTCGTCCATGTCAGGATCATCTAGCACTTTAGCTAGGCGAGCGAGTATGTCTTCTTTTCCATAAAACACTCTAGGGACTCTCATTAGTTCAATGTGAGTGAACCGTTTCATAAGTTCCACCACTCGGCTTCTTTATCGAGCTAACTCAGGTTTGTATATCTTTTAGTCGCCGCTTACTTGGCTAACGACAAGCTAGGAGTCACCGTAAACCCGTAGCCGAAGGATTTCCATTACTATGGCGAGCTCCAGACCAGCTATCAGAGTCCCGTACTCAGCCTCGTTGTTTGTGCGAGAGCAAAAGAACGTCGTAGGGTTCCCATCGATAGCGTGATGAACACCAATCCTATCCCTGCTTTTATCTGCGGGATGATTGATTTGATAGAGGTCCTAATTGATGAGGCTCCGTCAAAATAGAGCTCCCAACATGGCTCGTCATCCTCGAGGTGCAGCACTTGTTCGTCGGGTAACTCGCAATTGAGCGATGACCCTTCTGGTATGGGATGAGCAGCAAGGAAGTCGGTGAGAGCTTGCCCTTTTACTGCTTTCTGAGGAGTATAGATTATGTCAAATTCGAGCAGCATGACAGCCCATCTCGCCATTCTACCGACTAGGCTTGCTTTGGTCATTAAGTGTTTGAGTGGGTCGACCTTGGAGATCAGCATAACCCGATGAGCAAGCAAATAGTGGCTCAGCTTCTTCACAGCGAATATCAGAGCCAGGTATTGCTTTTTGATCGGGGAATAGTTGTGTTTCACCCCCACTAAAGTTTGACTGAGGTAGTAGAAGGCATTCTCTTTTCCCTCCTCGTTGTTCTGGGCAAGGAATGCACCGAATGACTCATCTAGCATGGCAGTATAGAGAATCAACGGTTTATTTAGAATAGGGGCAGCAAGTACTGGAGGGTGCAACAGGTACTGTTTGATGCTTTCGAACGCTTCTTAACATTCGGCATCCCAGACAAAAGGAGTTCCTTTCTTCATGAGCTTCAAGAAGGTCCTACATCTTCCCGATAAATTTGAGATAAACCTTCGTATATAAGCAAGCTTGCCTTGAAAAGATCTTAGCTGCGTCAGATTCTTCGGAGGGGGCATATCCATGATGGCTTTTATCTTAGATGGGTCAACTTCGATCCCTCGATGTCGGACTATGAAGCCCAGGAATTTTCCCGATGACATGCCAAAAGCGCACTTCAGAGGATTCATCTTCAGATCGTATTCCCTCAGTCGGGTGAGAACGGTCCTAAGATCTTGGATATGATCGTCCTTGGCTTTAGTCTTGACGACCAGATCATCAACATAACATTCGACAACTTTATGGATTAGATCATCAAAGATATTGGTCATTGCCCTTTGGTATGTAGCACTTGCGTTCTTCATTCCGAACGGCATCAACTTGTAGCAGTATATTCCAATCGGGGTTCTGAATGCTGTGTGTTTCTTATCCTCAGGCGACATCTTGATCTGATTATATCCAGACGAGCCATCCAAGAAGGTGAACAGCTCATAATTTGAGGTGTCATCGACCATCATTTCCATGACCGGTAGCGGGAAGTCGTCTTTAGGGCATGCCTTATTGAGGTCCCTGAAATCGACATAAACTCGGATCTGCCCATTTTTCTTCTTCACTGGGACTATGCATGCGATCCAGTCCGCATATTTCTCTTCTTGATGAAGCCAGCACCGATAAGTTTCTTAGTTTTCTCGATGACCTTTTCTTCTAGCTCCCTTCTCATTCTTCAGGGAACTTGTTTGACTAGCTTGACATCAGGAGAAATAGCCAGCCTATGCATGACTATCTCAGGGGAGAGGCCAGGCATTTCTTTGTACGTCCATGCGAAGCAGTCAGCGAATTCATGCAGCAGGGCTACTATCTGCTCTTTCATTTCCTCTGACAAGATTGAACTGATATAGGTCGGCCTTGGATTATCGGGCGTTCCCAAATCAACCTCAGTTAACTCATCGAAGGTTGCTTGCCCGCCATCTTCGAGCTCTCGAGGAGCTTCTTCTTGCTCGGCTATCTCGTCATTATCATTTGACCTTTCGCTAGCTTCACCAACATGGATCATGTAGCATGCTTTAGAATCAGGTTGAATGAAACATATGCCCCGTCTATCTGGAATTCGTCCATCGATGAGTGCTCGGACCTGAGGCGGATGCCATAGCCCTTCGTAAAACTTTGCTTCGGAGTCCGTTTGATATAGCTGACACCCGCACTTTTTAAATTATTCCCGCATCTCGGGCACATAATATCTGGGATTGAGGATGGCCTTTATGCCTCTCTCGTATGGAAGGCATGTCACAGACAAATCGTCCGGGTGTGCGACAGGATTTGACCCATAAAACAGGATGCCCTTCTGTCCACTTTTCCTTCCGTGAACGTAGAAAGTTTTAAGCTGGTCCACGGTGGAGACTGACAATGTATCTAGCTCTTTGCACATCTGCTCCGGCACCCTTGTAACGGCTAGGGACCCTTCTGTAGTCTTGAAGGTTTCTTTTAGCTTCGCTTTTTGCATGAGGGCCAAATCAGCATAGTTGTTGCAAGACGGGTCCTCTTCTTCTGATTCTTCAGTGTCACTACCTAAACGAGGGCGAATTTCGCTGCCGGATAGGCCTTCAATATCAGACTCGTCCGTATCGCTACCGAAATGAGGGCGGGTTTTACGGAAGGACGGACTTCCAGCGTCGGACTCATCAGTGTCACTGCCGAAATGCGGACGCGCTCGTGGGTTTTTGCTTTTGAAAGTGACAGCCGACTCGGATCTTCTTTTGAGCTTCGAAGCCGTTCTGTCCTTAGTCAGTCGAAGCTTAGTATTTTGGGAATCCACAAAGTACCGAGAATCTTCATATCGGACTTCGTGCACACCGAACAGCCAGATGTCTCCATCAATGCGTCTTTCTTCGCCATTTTTAGTATACTGTTAGTGTATATGCCCTAGAGGCCATTACTGTATCATACTAGTTTGTATATTACTTAATGGAAGCTTGGGATATTCACCTTGTATAGACAATCTTGCTCAAAATGGTAGTATGCTACCTGGTTTGTTTCTACTTTAATGTGTACATGTGTTTCTTTTAGTATATCACCTATACACATTAGTGGAGCCCTTAGGATCTTTGCTTGATTACCAGCGTTGTGATGGCAGTCACACTTGTGGGGGCTGGGTAATCCACAAGCACATCCTTATGCAGGTCCCTAGTCGCAGGACTATCGAGACAGGGAATCGTTACTCCGAAGTAGACTAGCGTATGCGCTTCTCATCCCAGCCTGGGAGACGGTCTGTCCCACAGCCGTCAGTACGTCGTACTTGAGATAGTATGCGGGTGCTCGTTAGGTTACGAGTACACTGTACAGGACTCGTCGGGAACTGATGGTTGGTACTATACCTATCGTCAGTTATCAGTTCCCAGGTGACATGAGTACAGCTTAGTCCGCTGACTTGACACTGTCACTTCGCCTCGAGTGTGTTCCCACTGTACTTTGATTACTACCCTACCACGGCTCAAAGGAGTCGTGCAAACAGGTAGTAGTTGGGTGCAGTCCCGAAGCACTTGGAGGCAGTGACGGTTAGACAGGATTCGTCTCTCCTGGTATTGGGGGTTGATATCGCGCTGTGTCTAGGAGAGCCATTACACAAAGTCCCTGGCCAGGGAAAGCGAGATATACTGGTAGGTTTCCAGTGTTATCTCAGGGTGTTCTGGGCTACACTCCGACACGACTTGTACCGCTATTAGGGGACTGACGTTTACCGCCCCTCTAGGCCCGCCATGCGATATTCTCAGATGAACAGACCGGACTGTACGGAGATTGTCACATTCAGGCTCAGTAGGAGTTCAGATGGGTTTCACCTCGTCAGTCTTCTTATCGGCATCTACCTGGGGGCCATTACGCACAGCTAGTGCCGCTTGCGGTCTGTGGTTAAACCCACTGCCAGCGTAGTGTCGAGTCTTTAGAGTCCCACACAGAGAGCTATTCGCCTTTAGGCAAAAGAGTAGAGGTCGCATGGTTTTGCGACAGGGTTCGGTCACATCCATGCACTTGTGCACGTTTAGTGACCGGGCAGTTATTACTAGCGGGCTTTGGTTTAAACCATATCCTAGTATACGTTTTGGGATTGGATTTATCTCGGTTGTATTCGTGTTCCCCGGAACGCGGATGCGGGTGTGTATGCACAGTTGACAGAGACAGAGGCAGAGGATTCTCATTAGGGTTGTTGACTGTTGACTTTTGCTAAACCCTAATGAGAATTAGAAATATGATTAACAATAATATTAATTAAGTATTATTGTGACATGGTTGGGTTGAATGGTTGACTTTGTTGACTTGTTGACTTTGTTGACCGGTTGACTAGGTTGGACTTGTTGACCACCATCATGACAATGGCTATCATTTCATGGCATTGACCTTGGCTTGCTTATTTTTTCACACATTGCATTTAATGCATGAAATGATATGGCCATTTGATATGATAACAACCATCACATAATACTCAATTATTATTATGTGTTATGATGATTTTGGATTATGAGAGAGAGGTTAAGAAAAGTCTTGCAAATTCTTTCATTTTCCTTTCTCTCTCATGCTCAAGCTCTCCCTCTTCCTCTTGCTCTCTCTCTAGTTCATGGTTCTATTGTCTCATGTGTTGAGAAGCAAGAACCATAGAGATCAAAACCCATTACACTTCTCTACTCATCCTAGTACACAAGGTCTAGCAAGCCAAGTGTTCTAGTTTCTTCTAGTTTGAAGTAGAAGCCAAAAGGTAGAAGCTTTCAGGTGGATCCATCTTCGGCACAAGGAGACGACGAGGAGAGAACGATCCGACCACCACAAGGAGTCGAAGAGAAGGAGTTCAAGTTAAGGTATAACCCCCTAACCGAGTAGGTAAAACTCCTAGTTAGGTTGTTAGATAGTTGTTTAGCAAAGATCCGTATTTTGAGTCCATGTTACCACCCAAAGAAAAATCGTTTTTCACCATTTCCGCAAGCCCGAAAGAACCGGGAGAGATAACGTGGACTTACAGTGGTATCAGAACCAGGTTAAACACTATCTAACATGTTGGCAAAGTAACTAGAAGTTCGATCGGAGAAAAAGCCACGAAACACGCCCGAAAAATCAAGTTTCTGCCGATTCTGTTTTCTGTTCAAAAATTAATAAATCTTACACTAAAAATCGGCTCAGGATTTTTAAAACCCACACAAGAAAAATGGTCCACCGACTCGGTCAAAGCGCCGCGGAACTGCGGCAGGAGCATGCTCCCGCCGCGGATCCGCGGCCGAGTTGACTCGGTCGTGGCACAGTTTTCCTGCAGTGTTTTTCTGGGGCTGTTTTGGGATTTTTGGAATATGTTTTTTCTGCCCAAATTTTACAGAAAGCAAAATTTGTTTTTGGGGCTTAAAAATCCATATTTTGATCGAACTTGTAAAGACTTAAGCTAACGGGTTTATATCTGTGATGTGATATATGTATTGAACGTCTGCTAATCGCTATACGTCGATTAGTGGGGGTTATACATATCTATGATCTGTGATGTTGATGGTATGTGTATATGAATTCATTGGATTGTCGCGGATGAATAGCCGGGGGGTTGTGAGATGAGAGTTTTCTTTATCTTTCAATTCATATAAATTTGTAATTGATGTAATATTATTTATTTGGCCGCACAACCGGGGTGAGATTGTAGCCGTCATTGTATAATTTCTTTTACTGTTTTTGCTCCTAGGATAGACCTATGGAGGGGGTGCACAAACTACCGGGTACCTCGAAGTGCCGAGTGGCCTACTCACGGTGTTGAGGGAGGTTGCTTCGCTTCGGGTACTTGGCGGGTAGTTTGCCGCACCCGTAGGGGTCTAGGGTGGGGTATTGGCTATTCATCGCGACCGTGTAATCCGCTTTTCGTTACAGGCTCGTACGGAATGCGGATTCCTAGTATATCCAATGTGTTCATCTGTGATCTGGAATGGCTATCATTGCATGTGACGAATGTAAATATCTATATATGATATCTATTTAGGCGTTGCTTATGTTTTGCATCCGCGCTAGTCCAGCCCCCGCTCTGTCGTTAGTTAAGTAACCTAACGGGTAATGACGGGGCCCCGTGGCGAATGCGGATGGCATAAGCGTACGTCATATTTTTGTTGTTTTCTGCAATGGTAGGATTAAATGATGGGACGCATTAAAAATTAATGCAAGAAAATAAACCCAAGTAAAGTCGTTGGAACAATTTCAAAAACCACTCGGTTTCTTTCCAAAAACCAACTTTTAAACGCGGAGCTTAAGCCACTCCTTTTAAAAGCTATCTCGTTCCATCGATTATATCAAGTTCACTACGTTCACGGTTTTGCCAAAACCATTCGTAGCCCTCCGTCATTTCACACGGATAGTCAATAGTATTCAAGCTATGTTTGTTGGCCAAAGTCAAGGCATAGTGATTGGTAGTTATTGGGTATTCATGTGCAGCATAGATAGATGCGTTTGTTTGGGACAGTCGTACTGCCTTGTTGGCCAAAATCAAGGGTAGGTACGGGTGGGTTCAAATTAACCTGGAGAATGACGGGTAGCACTTGACATGTGACTTATGATTTGTTGGCCAAAGTCAAGGTCATAAGAGCATGGGGCAAAAATCCACATCGGGAGTTTCTAAAGAACCAGAAACTTGCTAGCGCTGCATACCATTTGGAGTGTGATGATTCTGGTAGGATTCCATCAGTTTTGTCACGCGATGATATTTGGATCCCGATCCTACTGTGAGTATATGCTACTCCTCGGGAAATTTCTCACTTAACGATCAATGCTATAAACCAAGTAGGTGTCTAGAAAGGTGTTAGCGGGGCTACGCCCCCAGGGAAAAGAGGTTATTTAATTAAGGAACTTCGCGAAAGCGTTGGAAAACCTCCCTCGAAGTACCAACACTGGCCTGGCTGAACGGTTAAGCAAGTATTGTATGGTGAGATTGATCCTGACTAATTCTTCCTTTTTGGTTTGAGGAGGGATTCAAGAGACAGTGGGAGCCATCCTGTTTAGACAAATTAAAAACCACTCTAAACTTGCAAGAGCATCATGCTAAAGTGTTTCTTCTCTCTCTCCTAATTGCAGCGACCAAACATCATGACTGGACTTAAGTTACTACTAGATAAAAACATACCGACAGGGCCAAAGTACAAAGATTGGCTCAGGAATGTCAAAATGGCAATCACTTATGACAAGTTGGGGTATCTCCTTACCACCAAAGCTCCCCCTGTCCCAGATCCCAAAACCAGCGTCGTGGATAAGGAAATCCGTAAGACCTGGGAAATCGACTGCGCGAAGGCCAAGTGCCTCGTGCTTGCCTCTATGGACAATGAACATCAGAGAAGACAAGAGAATATGGACCTCGAATCCATATTTCTCCATATAAAAGAACTGTATGGAGAGCAATCTCGTATCGCCAGATACGAAGTGTCGAAAAAGCTGTTTTCGGCAAGATTGGTCGTCGGATCATCGGTAGCGGAACACGTGCTTAAGATGATTGGCTTCATTGAGGAGCTCGCGGACCTTGGGACCACATTAGAGAATGAGCTCTATACGGACTTGATTCTCCAGTCCCTTCCTTCCACTTACGCCCAGTTTATCCTGAACTTCAACTTGCAAGAAAAAGAAATTGAACTTTCAGAACTCCTCAACATGCTGAGGAGTGCAGAGGGCACCCTACAGAAAGGTAGGGAAACATCCACTTTGTTTGTAGGAGGATCTTCCTCTTCTAGGTCCAAGGCGAAAGCCAAAGGAAAGAAGAAGAAAGCCCCCGCCAAACCAAGAGGCGGTGTTAGTAAAGTGGATACGAAGGGAAAGACAAAGGCAACAAAGGTAGCGGGAAAGCTTGTGGGAAAGGAAGAATGCTTTTACTGTCACAAGAGTGGACACTGGAAAAAGGATTGCAGGGCTTGGAAGGCCAGAAACCAGGATCCGAAGCAAGTTGCGGCTTCGGCTTCAGGTGTGTATGTTATTGAAAGCTGTCTTTCAATAAACTCTACTTCCTGGGTATTGGATACCGGATCAGGATCTCATATCTGTAATTCTTTGCAGGCACTGAGAAAGCGTAAGGTTTTAAAGGCAGGTGATATGGCCCTCAGAGTTGCAAACGGAGTTGGCATGAATGCTGAGTCCGTGGGGGACTATCACCTGGGATTGTCAGATGGACATATTTTGGTTTTGCGTAATTGTTATTTTGTACCCAATGCAACTTGTAATATCATTTATGTATCTTTATTATCTAAAGAAGGTTATGAATTTGCATTTGTAAGCAATGTTGTAAACATTCATCTTAATCAAGTTTTGATTGGGTCAGGTACATTAAGCAATGGTATATACGTATTAAACTAACCACAGATTTTCAATGTCCAGAATACACACAAAAGAAAGTCTCCGGAAACAAATCAGGCTTTCTCATGGAATTGTAGACTGGGTCACATCAATGAGAGAAGGTTGACGAAGTTACATACAGAAGGATATTTGGATCCGTTCGAATATCAATCATATGCAACTTGTTAATCCTGTCTCAAAGGAAAGATGACAAAGACTCCGTTCACTGGACACGGAGTAAGAGCGAGCGAGCTCTTGGGACTCGTACACAGCGACGTGTGCGGTCCAATGTCTATACATGCGCGAAGCGGTTATTCTTACTTCATTACTTTTACGGATGACTTTTCAAGGTACGGATATGTCTTCTTAATGAAACATAAATCCGAAGCCTTTGGAAAATTCCAGGAATATAATAATGAAGTAGAAAAACAAACCGGCAAAAGTATCAAGACACTGAGATCTGATCGAGGTGGTGAATACTTGAGTGCCGAGTTCCTGGATTACCTAAAAGAGAATGGAATTCTCTCTCAGCTTACTCCTCCATATACTCCGCAACATAACGGTGTATCGGAGAGACGGAACCGGACCCTATTGGATATGGTACGTTCCATGATGAGTAACGCTGAGTTACCGCGATCATTCTGGGGATATGCACTAGAATCAGCTGCATACCTTTTGAACCGAGTTCCAACTAAGACTGTGCCTACCACACCATATCAGATGTGGTGTGGGAAGAAACCCTATCTTAAGCACATTAAGACATGGGGTTGTCCAGCTTTTGTTAAAAAGCAGCATGCGGACAAACTCGAGGCACGCTCAGTACAGTGCAAGTTTGTGGGATATCCAAAGAACTCCAAGGGATATTTCTTCTATTGCGAAAAGGAACAAAAGGTTTTTGTTTCTCGTCATGCCCACTTCTTGGAAACTGAGTTTTTGGAAAATCAGATAAGTGGGAGCGCAATAGAACTGGAAGAAATTCCAGAACCACGAGCTATTACTGAAAGCTTAGTAGAACCAGAGGGTTCGAAAGATCAGGACATTCCTGTGCCGCTCCGCAGGAGTAGTAGGCAGTCTCATCCGCCCGAGAGATACTACGGTTTCCTCATAGAAGGGGATAGAGAGGATTGCATCATTGATAGTGATGAGCCGACTAGCTTCTAGCAGGCCATTCAGAGCATTGACTCGGTAAAATGGCTGGATGCAATGCGGACCGAAATGGAGTCCATGTACACCAACAAAGTATGGACGTTGGACGTTGCTCTAGATGGGGTAAAACCCGTAGGATGCAAGTGGATCTTCAAAAGGAAGATTGGTGTAGATGGACAAGTTGAGACCTATAAGGCTAGACTTGTTGCAAATAGTTTTCGTCAAAGACCTGGTTTGGAGTATGACGAAACATTTTCTCCAGTGGCTATGCTGAAATCCATTCGGATCCTTCTTGCCATTGCTGCCTTCCACGATTATGAGATCTGGCAGATGGACGTAAAGACCGCTTTTCTAAATGGAAATTTAGAGGAGTGTGTCTATATGAAACAGCCAGAGGGTTTCATTCAGAGTGGGAGCAGCGGAAAACTGTGCAAGTTGCTTAAGTCCGTCTATGGACTAAAGCAGGCATCGCGGAGTTGGAACATCTGTTTTGATGAGACGGTCAAAGAATTTGTCTTTATCAAAAATCTAGATGAACCATGCATCTATAGTAGATTTATAGCAAGAACTGTCGTATTCCTCGTTTTATACGTGGATGACATTCTTTTGATAGGTAATGACATTCCTATGCTACAATCTGTTAAAGGGTTCTTGTCACACAGGTTCTCCATGAAAGACCTGGGTGATGCCTCTTACATTATGGGGATCCGGATCTATCGTGACAGATCCAAGAGGATATTAGGGCTTTCACAGTTCAGGTACATCGACACCATACTGAAAAGATTCAGTATGGAAGATTCCAAGCGCGGTAATCTACCGGCTTGTCACGGGATCACCCACTCCAAAGAGATGTCTCCCAAGACTGATTTGGAAAGGGATCGCATGTCTATTATACCCTACGCTTCTGCGGTAGGCTCTATAATGTATGTGATGTTGTGTACCAGACCAGATGTAGCTTATGCACTGAGTGTGGTAAGCCGGTATCAGTCAAACCCTGGGGAGAAGCACTGGATAGCGGTAAAGAACATTCTCAAGTACCTGAGAAGGACTAAGGAGATGTTCTTGGTATATGGCGGAAAAGACCTCCAGATCGAGGCCTTTGCTGACTCCAGCTTCCAGAGTGACAAGGATGATTCCAAGTCCATGTCGGGTTATGTCTTTACCCTCAATGGAGGGGCGGTGTGTTGGAAGAGTTCCAAACAGGAAACCGTTGCTGACTCGACGATGGAAGCGGAATATATCGCTGCTGCAGATGCCGCAAAAGAAGCCGTCTGGATAAGGAAGTTCTTGACAGAACTTCAGGTGGTTCCGTCCATTGTTGATCCAATACCTCTGTATTGCGACAACAACAGGGCTATAGCTTTAGCGAAGTAACCGAGGTCCCATCAGAGGTCCAGACACATCTTGAGGCGGTATCACCTGATCAGGGAGATCGTGGGTCGCCAGGAGATCGAGGTTCGGAGAGTTGCTACTGAAGATAACACTGCTGATCCATTCACGAAGGCCTTACCCCAGACTCAGTTCGAGCGGCTGATCGAGATGATAGGTCTTCGATACGCCAGTATATGGCCTTAGTGCAAGTGGGAGATTGTTAGTGTATATGCCCTAGAGGCCATTACTGTATCATACTAGTTTGTATATTACTTAATGGAAGCTTGGGATATTCACCTTGTATAGAAAATCTTGCTCAAAATGGTAGTATGCTACCTGGTTTGTTTCTACTTTAATGTGTACATGTGTTTCTTTTAGTATATCACCTATACACATTAGTGGACCCCTTAAGATCTTTGCTTGATTACTAGCGTTGTGATGGCAGTCACACTCGTGGGGGCTGGGTAATCCACAAGCACATCCTTATGCAGGTCCCTAGTCGCAGGACTATCGAGACAGGGCATCGATACTCCGGAGTAGACTAGCGTATGCGCTTCTCATCCCAACCTGGGAGACGGTCTGTCCCACAGCCGTCAGTACGTCGTACTTGAGATAGTATGCGGGTGCTCGTTAGGTTACGAGTACACTGGACAGAACTCGTCGGGAACTGATGGTTGGTACTATACCTATCGTCAGTTATCAGTTCCCAGGTGACATGAGTACAGCTTAGACCGCTGACTTGACACTGTCACTTCGCCTCGAGTGTGTTCCCACTGTACTTTGATTACTACCCTACCACGGCTCAAAGGAGTCATGCAAACAGGTAGTAGTTGGGCGCAGTCCCGAAGCACTTGGAGGCAGTGACGGTTAGACAGGACTCGTCTCTCCCGGTATTGGGGGTTGATATCGCGCTGTGTCTAGGAGAGCCATTACACAAAGTCCCTGGCCAGGGCAAGCGAGATATACTGGTAGGTTTCCAGTGTTATCTCAGGGTGTTCTAGGCTACACTCCGACACGACTTGTACCGCTATTAGGGGACTGACGTTTACCGCCCCCCTAGGCCCGCCATGCGATATTCTCAGACGAACAGACCGGACTGTACGGAGATTGTCACATTCAAGCTCAGTAGGAGTTCAGATGGGTTTCACCTCGTCAGTCTTCTTATCGGCATCTACCTGGGGGCCGTTACGCACAGCTAGTGCCGCTTGCGGTCTGTGGTTAAACCCACTGCCAGCGTAGTGTCGAGTCTTTAGAGTCCCACACTGAGAGCTATTCGCCTTTAGGCAAAAGAGTAGAGGTTGCATGGTTTTGCGACAGGGTTCGGTCATATCCATGCACTTGTGCACGTTTAGTGACCGGGCAGTTATTACTAGCGGGCTTTGGTTTAAGCCATATCCTAGTATACGTTTTGGGATTGGATTTATCTCGGTTGTATTCGTGTTCCCCGGAACGCGGATGCGGGTGTGTATGCATAGTTGACAGAGACAGAGGCAGAGGATTCTCATTAGGGTTGTTGACTGTTGACTTTACTAAACCCTAATGAGAATTAGAAATATGATTAACAATAATATTAATTAAGTATTATTGTGACATGGTTGGGTTGAATGGTTGACTTTGTTGACTTGTTGACTTTGTTGATCGGTTGACTAGGTTGGACTTGTTGACCACCATCATGACAATGGCTATCATTTCATGGCATTGACCTTGGCTTGCTTATTTGTTCACACATTGCATTTAATGCATGAAATGATATGGCCATTTGATATGATAACAACCATCACATAATACTCAATTATTATTATGTGTTATGATGATTTTGGATTATGAGAGAGAGGCTGAGAAAAGTCTTGCTAATTCTTTCATTTTCCTTTCTCTCTCATGCTCAAGCTCTCCCTCTTCTTCTTGCTCTCTCTCTCTAGTTCATGGTTCTATTGTCTCATGTGTTGAGAAGCAAGAACCATAGAGATCAAAACCCATTACACTTCTCTACTCATCCTAGTACACAAGGTCTAGCAAGCCAAGTGTTCTAGTTTCTTCTAGTTTGAAGTAGAAGCCAAAAGGTAGAAGCTTTCAGGTGGATCCATCTTCGGCACAAGGAGACGACGAGGAGAGAACCATCCGACCACCACAAGGAGTCGAAGAGAAGGAGTTCAAGTTAAGGTATAACCCCCTAACCGAGTAGGTAAAACTCCTAGTTAGGTTGTTAGATAGTTGTTTAGCAAAGATCCGTATTTTGAGTCCATGTTACCACCCAAAGAAAAATCGTTTTTCACCATTTCCGCAAGCCCGAAAGAACCGGGAGAGGTAACGTGGACTTACATATACTTCATGCAATGATGGAGAGTTGACAGAACGATACCGTAATCGTGGAGCCACGGCCGTCCCAAGAGAATTTTATAAGACTTGTCAGCGTCGATCACGTATATCTTAGCTTCGGTTTGCAGATCCCCAAATTTGATTGGCAGAGCTATAAACCCTAGAACTTGCTGGCAGATTTGATTGAAGCCTTGAATGACAATCCATTCCATTGACAGGTGTCGGACATCCATTGACAAACTCTTCAGAGTTCGTAAGTTCATGATATTCACCAAGGATCCCGGATCAATCAATATGCGATTAATCCGATCTCCGTCGCTGTACCCGGTCACGTAAAGCGGCCGATTATGCTCAACCATTCCCAGTAGCAAGTCTTTGTCCTTAAACGTGACTGCAGCGGCATACAGAGCGTACTGATCTTCTTTCATATTAATTTCCACAAAGCGAGCCTGATACCGCTCATTGTTTTGTAGAGCGTGAATGAGAACATCTCTAAGCTCTTTAGATAAGACCAAGGTATCGTAAATGCTCAGGAGATACGGAAGCTTCCAGAGATGAGCCAAGACATTGTAGTCCACTGAGGAAGGACTTGAGTTTTCATTAGCCGGTTCTCTGTCATCTTCCTCATTAGCCACCTATTTCTCCTTTCCTTTTAGGGCGTTGCCCTGATTTGGCGGTAAAGCCCTGCCGCTTCTGAGCTGGATTTGGTTGGCCTTTGTAGCGAGCTCCACATCTTCTTCAGAAAAACGGAGCTCCTCCTCAGAGTCGCTGCCAAGACGGATGGCGTAGCAGGTCGCTATTGGGATCTCTTCATTGGAGTCTTCTTCTAACTCCTCCAGAATCTCAGCCGCTTCTACAGGGAAGAACTCCTTCAATTGAATTAGAGTTCTTTCCTTCTGTTCATAGTCTTCAAGGGAATTGATATATTTTTCAATGGTCGATCTCCCTGTGGACTCTTTTTCGCGCCGAGCTGCACTTTTCTTCTTCTTGAGCTTTTTATATTTTGAGCCTGATGGAGCCGAATTGGCAGCTGGAATGGTGGGCTTCTTCTGCCCTTCCCATTCTGTTCTGGGCTCTTTCAGAAGTAGCTTTAGCATCTTCTTCGTCTTATTAGATATGTGCGTACTCCACGGAGGTTGCGGTGGGTCAGTTTCATTTCTCATGGCAGCGGGTTCAGCTGTCTGCTCCCAAAAGGCTTCAGCTTCTGTCTGTATAAAGTTAGTGGTTGCAACTTGATTGTTCACCAACACACTCTTAGACAGCTCGATCTCTCTAGTATTGTACTGCTTCTTGACCCAGTCTTTGAAGATATAGCATCGCATGGCTCCCTACTCGGTGGTACGGGAAATATAGAGGATTGTCGGTCATTTTTGCTTCGTGGGGTCTTTTCGACTCCGGCAATTGTAGACCATTGTTCAAGGCATCTTTGAATATCTTGCGGACCTTGTCCCTTCTGAAAGAGTAAATCTTATTCTTTTTCTCCTTTAGGGAAGGCCCTTCTCCTCCCAGCACTGGCTTTCGAGACCGATTGGTTTTGGATTCGCTCGCCTTTCGCTTGTCTTCATTGTCGGACGCATTGAAGACATTGGTATTGCTGGAATTCCCGCTTCTATGGTTGTCGTCCCTCTTGCTCTCCCATGTCTTGTTTCTCTGAGAGTCCGGAGTAGACTCTTGCTTCGAGCGTTCCAGCATTTGGACTTTCTTGGTCAGCTCCTGAAACGTCTTAAGGCCTGATGTACATAAGAATGTGACCATTAAATTGCTGAGGTTCCCAATGAGGAGGCTGACAGACTGGTCCTGCTCTAGTGACGGTTCGCACTTGACTGTGAGGTTGTGCAACCGGGCAATAAAGTCTGTGTTGCTTTCATTCTTCCCCGGCTTGGTCCTCACAAGGTCAGCAATGGAGATTTTGTCACTAACACTTATGAATCTTTGCCGAAACAGAGACTCCATTTGGCCAAAAGTAGTGATGGACCCGTCTGGTATGCTCACGTACCAGTCGAAGGCGACACTGGTCAGGCTGTTATTGAATTAACAAAGAAGAAGTGCATCATTTCCCCCTGTATTTCCGCACGACGCTTTAAAGTGGGCGACATGCTGATTCATGTTTCCCGTCCCATCAAATCATCTGAATTTAGGAATGACGTAGCCGCTGGGGAATTCAATCAGATCGTACTGTGCGAGATATGGCTACCCACTACTGCCAATTTCTTTCTGAGCTTCGGCTTCGGCCACCAATATTTTAACCTTGCTGATGACCAAATCCATTATCCGATCTCGTGTTAGCGGGATGGTGCTATCTGGGGCCAAGGCATCCCCAGAAGCAGAATGTAGCCGGCTTTCGTTCGGCTCGCCAGATCTTGGACCCAAGGGGACAGGTATCGGTTGCTTCGAGTTGTCCTCATCCGGCTCATGAGTAGAAACTTGTGCTTGATTGGGAGGTGTCCGGGCAATTTGAACCATGAGCTGCATCACGAAATTCGTCAAGTCGTCAATTTGGATTAAAGCTTGGCCATCTCTTTATCTTTGCTCCTGAGCTGCTTTCGAAGATCTTGAAGCAGCTCTTGCTCTGCGGTCCTGGGGTGGAAAGTCGGCTCTTCCTCGCTGTCCAAGCTTGACTCTACATGGACTGAGGGGTCTATCTACCTATCGGCCTCATCAAGAGGGTTTTCCTCATCCAATGGTGGCGGCTGATCTTGGGAAGCGGCAACCGCATTCAAGCCAGATTGGGCTTGGGATGTGGTGGCCCAATCCTTGCTTTTGCTGCGTAAGTTGTCGCTAGGACGTGCGCCCGCCATATAGACCGTATGGATAACATATCCCGCTATCTTTTATTGCCGGCGGCTGATTTCACGGATCGCTGTCGTGGCCTTACTATTTCGGCAACGGGAAATCGACTGAAAGCGGCTGGACTGACTGGGTTCTTGAATAGTGCTGGTGCTTCTTTTATGGGTTTGCCCTGCAGCTTTCGTGCAGCACAGAGCGCCTGATAGACACTTGAAGAGATGGCGTCATGCTTTCTCTGACGGGGCTGGGACACGTCTCTTTGCAACATCGTTCGGACTACCGTCTTCTTGATTCTAGCGGTCATAGCGTTTTTCTGAACCCACTTCAGAGGTTCGAAAGAATTGCTGACTTTTACGGTCGACTCAGCCATCGTCGCAGGATGACTCTGCTTTTGGAACCTTACAAGATTCTGCATGGCCGAAGTCCTGGCCTTCTTGTTAACTCGATACCTGAGCCGCTTCTGCCTTAACTTTTCTGTTTTAAGCACTTAGTAGACTTCTGCCCTTCGGGACAGCATCGTAGACCGACTGACAGAGAGTCCAGAGAAAATGCCTGCTCGCTCGATCGTCAAAGGTACCATCTGAGCTTGCTGGAGCTGCTTTGTGGCTCCATTGGTGTTGACGGCCTTGCCCTCAGTTGGAACAGTGGAGAGCCGTTTGAATACGGATTCGCATTTGGGGCGGGATGCTCTGGCGACCATGACTTTCGGCCTCTTGCCCTTCGAGGATGGTTTGGCCACTTGGTTTGTCGGGACCTCCGCCAAATGAGCGCTTCCAACAGGGTAGATGACGACGGAACCAAATTGATGGGGTGGCTTCTCCCATTGCCGGCTAAGACTGACAGGGAGAACCACACGAGCATTGATCTTGACCACGTACGAGATTGGGGTCGCGTCGGAACCTGAATTCATCTTAGGAGACATTGTCGTTGAAAGATAATTACCGAACGAAAGGAACATTACTTCAGTACAAACGTCAGTATATATGTTAAATGAGTTCGTATGAACACTTGACCCGATATATAGGAGGAGAGAAAGGTCCCACAGGGCGTGCCAGAATCTGTAGGGTGTTTTTCGTCACCCTATTGAGATGGGAATACGCGCGCGCTTGTCAGGCGTACTACAGATTCACCTGCCTAGGGTAAGCGGGGGTTTATTGATTGTGGGGGTCCGAATCTCCGGTAGCCGCAGACTAAGCTGCCGTTAATTACCCCTCACTTTTGAAGCAAGGGAACCTCCGATTGTCGGGTCAACTAGTCATGCGAACTCAATTTGCAGTGTGCGTGTGTTGTGTTTTGAAAAGGTTTTGGATATATCTGAGGCCTCGTAGAGTTTACGGGGGTCCCGCTACCCGGATAGCGGGCTGGGGGTCAAGGGGGCTAGCAGCCCCCTTGCAGTGTGCGGGGCAGCGCCTCGTTATAAAAATTTTCCTAACGGGGGACGTGTTTCTGGTGCGGAGTGTAGGGTTCCTAAGCACGACAGCAAGGTTTCGGGTGGCATCGTCCATGCCAAATTAAAATTTTTTGCCATGCTTAAACAACCCTAAACAAGATCTTTAACTAGAGAATCATACGGAAACGAAAGAAAACAACTTTACTTCTAAGTGATTAGAGATTACAACCTTTGTAGTATGTTCCTTCGCTTCATAAGCTCCAAGTTGTGGTCCCTTCGCTACGATCATCAAGCTCCCGGACTCTTGAGAGGCTCCATAAGGTGAATGATTCATGCTTACTTGAAGTCTTCACAATCCAAGATGATCTACGTCAAGGCAACACGAACTCAAGCTTTCACTTCACTAATATGGAATTAGTTAAGCTAACACACTAAATTATATGACTAGTATAGAAAAGGATGATGAAGTAGGAATTTTGCTCACTTTGGATTTTATTTTCTCACAATGTTTTATCAAATCATCACAAGCAAGAGAGCTAGAAAATGAGATGAAGAAGAAGATGATCAAGTGATGAATGAATAATTGAGATGAAGTTAGAAATGCAACCATGGTGAGTTATGTCATCCTTCACCCATGTAGATAATAAACCATGAGCTAGGGTTAAAGGTTAGGTTAAGAAATATCTTAAGTAAAAAACAAAAGAGGTGGACTTTAGTCAATGTTCTACAAGCTTCATCCAAAAGATCAAGCATGACTAATTTCACTTTATTTGAATTACTTAATAATAAATATAAACCCTAATCTTAACCTTAGCATGGTTTAAGTCTCATACACCCAAGTTTGCATGTGTAACCTAGCATGTCACAATTATATATCACATATATAATTTTGTGAACAAAAGAAAACTATACAATAAACATATATCACATATATGTTAAATGTATAAGTGAGAAAATTAAATACTTAAGTAAGCATATATTAGTTAATGTAATTTAATATATCAAATATATAATTATACATTAAATCATTAAATCAATACTTGATTTAATAATCCGGCTATATTACATATAACCGACTAATATAATATGTATCATTTTATCGAATCAACACTTGATCCGATAACCCGACTATATCACATATAACCGGCCGATATCATATATCGCGAGAATAGAATACGGTATCACATACATGTATTATTCTCGGTCCCGTACATATCACATATGTGCTCCTACTCCGTTTCGCCTGAGCCAGGAAACCTCTGTGTAGGACTCTGAAGACTCGTCAATACGCCGGCAGTAGGTGATGATCATATCAAACACCCGCAAGCAGCAAGCGGTCAGCTAAACGTAAAGGCCACCTGGGTATTGAGCGATCAGAAGATCAACAAGCAAGTCTGTACATACTCCTGCGAATCCAATCAGTAACACTACCGTACAGTCCGGTCTCTTCGTCTAATATGTCGCATATCCAGTCTAGGGGTGGTTAAAGTCAGACCCCAGTAACCGATAAGTCGTGTCGATGTGAGGCTCATAACGGGTCGAGAAACTACTGATAACACATACCAATAGATCTCCATATCAGCCCTGGCCAGGGACTTCCAGTTATAGCCAATCGAGCACGGCGCAACATCAACCCCCAATACCGGGAGAGACGAAACCCCTCCTATCGCTCATTGCCTCCATGTGATTCGGGACTGTACCCAAAAGCCACCGTTTTGCACGTTCTCATGAACATGGTAAGGTGAAAATCAAAGCACAGTGGGAATCACACAAGACTCTATGACGATCTCGGGTCTACAGACTAACCTGTACCAGTGTCACCAGAGAACTGCTATCTGACGATAGATATAATACCAACTAGGAGTTCTCGGTGAGTCCGTTCAGTGTACCCAGTCTCCACTGAGCACTCGTATACCATCTTTGATGTCAAACACCAATGGATGTGGGATCATCTATCGCCCATCATATGGGTCAAGATGCGTATATGCTAGTCTACTCTGGAGTATCGATGCCCTGTCTCGATACACCCTCGACTAGGAACAGTTATAGGATGTACTTGTGGACTACCCTTGGCCCCACTAGTATGATCTCCATCATAGTCCTAGTAGTCAAGTACACATCCTAAGGGCTTTATCAACATATGAGAGAAAGACAGTAACACAATACAAGTCAACATGTTAAGACAAAGAGCAACCAGATAGCATACTATCATATCGAGCAAGAAAGTCCTCTCTATATATATCCAAGTATCCACTATAATATACATCATATGTGCAACAATGGCCTCTAGGGCATATACATAACTATCAAGGAGTGCATGGAAAATGAGGGATGAGGAGCATCTTCAAGACGCGTGTATGGCATGTCGGCGCTGGGCGCCCATGGGTCACATGCCTGACGCATGGACGCTTGGCGCCCGCAGGTCACATGCACGGCGCATGGGCGATGGGAACCCGCGGGTCACATGCGCGACGCGTAGGCACTGGGCGCCCACGGGTCACGTGCGCAGCACGCGACCGCTGGGCGCCAGCGGGTCACGTGAGCTGCACGCGACCGCAGGTCACGTGAGCTGCATGCGACCGCTGGGCGCTGAGCGCCCGCAGGTCGCATGAGGCGCACGTGGGCACTTAGCGCCCGTGGATCACGTGCCCTGCACGTGACCGCTGAGCGCCCACGGATCACCTGCGCAGCACGCGACCACTAGACGCCTGTGGGTCATGTGCACGGCACGTGACCGCTGGAAACACCAGCGGAAAAGGGGCTTAGCCCCTGGGTTAGGAGTTGAACTCCTAAGGGGCTTTGGAGTTGAGCTCCTAACAGGAATTATGTATGGTTTGGAGTTAAACTCCTAAAAAGGGGTTTGATTTATGGAGTTAAACTTCAACAGATCCTGAATGGGGTTAAACTCCTAGAAATCTTGGGACCTTCTTTTGAGCCTCGGATCCTTCCGGAATGGGATTTTTAGAGATGGGTATCCTTCTTCTTCCTTTTTGTTGGCTGGATCTTGGGGGAAAGGGGAGGTGAGACTTAAAATCTCCCCTTTTAGGAATTTGATGGCAGATCTGAGCTCCCCTTCAAGGGTTTTATGGTGAAAAGTTATTTATTTTTGGAAAATGAAGAGTTAAACTCTTGATTTAATTCAAAATAAAAGAAGAAGGTTTAGAACCTTGAGGAAGAAGGAGGAGGTACAAACCCTAGAATTTTAAAATGGAAAAGTTGTCATAGATATTTTCATCATGTTTGCCTTTATAGGCTACACACTTTACATATAGCCCCTCGGGCTTTGCCAAATAGCACTTGTGTCACCCCATGCCTTATGTGCTTATTTCTTTTCTTCTTCTTTTCTTGTTTTGCACATAAGCCATGGGGTTTACAAAATTTTGGCTTTCTGCCTACTTTACATATTTTTATTTCTAAAAATTACATTTAGACCAATTTATTGCCTCCTTTTTGGCATGGAGCCGGCCCCTTCCATGCTTAGTCTTGACTTGGGCTTGGGCTCGGGCCCACTTGACTTGGGGTTGACCTTGGTTTTGACTTGGTCAACTGGGGTGTAATTTTGACCCCAACACCTGTAGCTTAAGGCTTTTTAATCCCATGAGCCATGAGGGTCTCATGGGGAAATTCTCCTCACGAGTCGTGAGGATCTCGTAAGTGTATTTATTTTAACGAGACTGCGCCCTTTTGGGTTTTCACAAGCTCGCGGGTAGTCCTAGTGTTTTTACTCACGGCGCCCTTTTGGGTTTTCATCCGTGCCCATTTTGCTTGTGGACGTACCTTTTTTTTTACCGAGATTGCGCTTTTTCAGGTTTACATAAGCTCGCCGGCAGTCCTGCTATTTTTACTCACGGCGCCCTTTCGGCTTTTCATCCGTGCCCATTTTGCTTGTGGACGTACCTTTTTTTTTACAGAGATTGCGCCCTTTCGGGTTTTCACAAGCTCGCCGGCAATCCTGCAATTTTTACTCACGGTACCCTTTCGGGTTTTCATTCGTGCTCATTTTGCTTGTGGACGTACCTTTTTTTTTACCGAGATTGCACCCTTTCGGGTTTTCACAAGCTCGCCGGCAGTTCTGTTGTTTTTACTCACGGCGCCCTTTCGGATTTTTATCCATGCCCATTTTTCTTGTGAACATATCTTTTTTTTACCGAGATTGCACCCTTTCGGGTTTTCACAAGCTCGCCGGAAGTTCTGCTGTTTTTACTCAGGGCGCCCTTTCGGGTTTTCATCTGTGCCCATTTTGCTTGTGGACGTATCTTTTTTTAACTGAGATTGCGCCCTTTTGGGTTTTCACAAGCTCGCCGGCAGTCCTGTTGTTTTTACTCACGGCGCTCTTTCGGATTTTCATCCGTACCCATTTTGCTTCTGGACGTATCTTTTTTTTATTTTTTACGTGACCCATCTGTTTTCCGGTGGGAGGTGGGGGTGACTTCACCGCTGGAGTAGCTGTGCAGCCGATAAGACTTGAGTTGCAACCTTCGTCGTTGAGGCTTCGATTGCAATATAGATCTCAAGGGTGGATATTGTCGTATTTGGGACGATGTGCCGTGTTTGAGGCGAAATTTTAGTTTAAGGACATTTCGGTCCGTTGTCGCCATTTGAGGCGAAGTTTTAGTTTAAGGAAATCTCAGTCCGTTGTCGCCGTATTTGAGGCAGAATTTCTAGTTTAGGGACTTTTCGTCCAATATAGCCATTTTTGAGACGGATATTTAGTTTAAGGACATCTCGGTCCGTCATCGCCATGTTTGAGGCGGATATTAGTTTAAGGACTTCTCGGTCCGTTGTCGCCATGTTTGAGGCAAAATTTCAGTTTAAAGACATCTCGGTCTGTTGTCGGAAACGGGTATTAGTTTAGGGACGTCTCGGTCCATTATCACCAGTTTCAAGGCGACAGATCTTTTGGATACTACTTTCACGGTTCTGACTCAGGAAGATAGTGAGCGGAAACAAGCGTCGTCATCTATCATTGACCATGGTCGTAACCCGTTAGGCGTAGTATTTTTTGAGGAATCGGCCGTTTATTTGCCGAAAAGGTCTTTCGCCATGCATATCCATGAACAGGTAGGCTCCACCTTGGTAGATTTTGTCTATGATGTACGGGCCTTCATAATTTGGCTCGAACTTATCCCATTTTGTACGATTGGGGATCATAGGTCTTTTGACTATTAGCACGAGTTCGCCTTGGCGGAATGTTATCGGCCTGGTCAGTTTTTCGTATGACCGTGTCATCCTTGCCTTATAAGCCTCCAGGTTTTGTTGTGCTATAAGGCGAGTTTCGTCAAAGGCATCGAGCTCCTCGAGCCGAAGATGAGCTTTTTCTTCATCTGTTAGCTCATATCGAACCGCTACCCGTAGAGAAGGGAGTTCCACTTTCAGGGGAAGCACTGCTTCCGTGCCGAATACCAACGTGTATGGTGTTGTATTCGTCACTATTTTGAACGTTATTCGGTACACCCAGAGAGCTTCATGCAACCTTTCGTGCCAGTCTCTCTTGTTTCTGGACACTGTTTTCTTTATAATTTTCGTCAAGGTCTTGTTAAAAGCCTCAGCTAGACCGTTAGCACGAGAATTATAGACTGAAGAATATCTCTAATCAATTTTATGATGTTCTGGAAAGCGGCTGATTTTATGGCTCCTGTCTGGTCCATTATCCGAGATTATCCGGCGCAGGATGCCGAACCGGTAGATGACATGGATTTTGAAGAAATAGAGGATATTCTCCGTCTTCACCTCCCTTCGTGGTATTGCTTCTGCTCACTTAGAGATGTAGTCGGCCGCTGCCGGTATGAACTGATGTCCTTTGGATGATGCTGGTTTAATGGAGCCAATTATATCGGTTCCCCACATTTTGAACGGTCGGCTAGCTACTGTTGGGTGTAGCGGATTTGGATGCCGGTGGATGAAGTCCCCATGAATTTGGCACGAGTGACACCGCTTCGCATATTCAAGGAAGCCCTGAATCATTGTGGGCCAATAGTAACACATTCTTTTAATCTTCAGCTTCATTTTTGGCCCAGCTTGATGAGAACCGCAGAGTCCGTCATGGGTTTCTTGGACGACTCTGTTCGCTTCTTCTGGTCCCAGGCATCTTAACCACAGGAAGTCAAACGATCTCTTGTATAGAGTATCATTGACGAAGGCGAAAGACGGGGCTCTTTCATGAGTTGATGTCTAGATGACGCATTTTTGGGCGTTCGTTGGGATTTGAAGTAGTCTACGAAGACATCTCTCCAATCCTTGACCTTTTCTTCATCCTCTATTTGGAGGATTGTTAGTTTAGTCATTTCTTTTTCCTCAGATGGCTCTGTTAAGTCCTCCGAAGATATTTCTGCTGGCGCGAGAACCTTGCGACTTTGCACGATGATCTTTATGTCGTCGAGGTCTTCGTCGGCTAATTCCTTAGCCAGCTTGGCCAATACATCTGCCTTGCTATTTTCTGCACGCGGTATGCTCTCCAGGATGTAGGAGGGGATTTGTGCTAGCAGTTGCTGCACTCTTTCACCGTATGTTATCAGCTCTGGATTGCACGTCTGATAGTCGCCATTTACTTTGCTAATGATCAGCTGGGAGTCTCCATATATGAAAAGTTCTTTGATTCCCATGTCGACAACGATATCGAGACCTGCTATCAAAACTCCATATTCATCTTCCGTATTAGTCCTTGACTCCATTAAGGAAAGGGTGTAACGCAGTCCCTCCTTGCGGAGTCACGAAGATAAGGCCCACTCCGGCTTTGATTATGGGAGTGTTGTGCTTTCGCCTCTTCAAGGAAGATGCTCCATCGAAGTAGAGTTTCCATTGGGAATCATTTTCTTCCTTCTCTCTTTCGATTGTGTCGAACGTATGTTCATCCGGAAACTCACAATTTAAGAGGGAGTCAGCTGGTATCGGATGTTCGGCAAGAAAATCAGCGATAGCCTAGCCTTTCACTGCTTTGAGAGGACGATACATTATCGAGAACTCTATCAGGAAGAGAGCCAATTTGGCAAGCCTTCCTGTAAGTATGGCCTTCGATATTAAATATTTGAGAGGATCCGCCTTTGATATAAGATAAACCTCATGTGCCGAGGCTGTTAGTTATATGTGTGCCCTAGAGGCCATTATTATACATGTGATGTATATTATAGTGGATGCTTGGACATATATAGAGAGAAATTTCTTGCTCGACATGATAGTATGCTATCTAGTTGCTCTTTATCTTAACATGTATACTTATTGTCTCTCTATTATATGTTGATAAAGCCCTTAGGATGAGTACTTGACTACAAGGATTATGATGCAGAACATACTAGTGGGGCAGCGGTAGTCGGTAAATACATCCTTCAAATGTTCCTAGTCGTGGGAGTATCGATACGGGGCATCGATATTCCAGAGTAGACTAGCGTATATGCTTCTCGACCCATGTGATGGGCGATGGATGATCCCATATCTATTGGTGTTTGACATCAGAGAAGGTATACGGGTACTCAGTGGAGACTGGGTACACTGAACGGACTCGCCGAGAACTCCTAGATGGCATTATACCTATCGTTAGATAGCAGTTCTCTGGTGACACTGGTACAGGTTAGTCTGTCGACCCGAGATCGTCATAGAGTCTTGTGTGATTCCCACTATGCTTTGATTTCCACCTTACCACGTTCAAGAGATCGTATAAAACGGTGGTTTTTGGGTACAGTCCCGAGTCACATGGAGGCAATGAGCGATAGGAGGGGGTTCGTCTTTCCCGGTATTGGGGTTTGATGTTGCGCTATGCTCGATTGGCCATAATAGGATATCCCTGGCCAAGGTTGCTGAGATTTACTGGTAAGTGTTATCAGTAGTTTCTCGAACAGTTATGGGCCTCACAACGGCATGACTTATCAGGCTCTTGGGGTCTGACGTTTACCACCCCTAAGCTGTGATATGCAACATATCTGACGAAGAGACCGGACTATACGATAGTGTTACTTATTGGATTCGCAGGAGTATGAGTAGGCTTGCTTGTTGATCTTCTGATCGCTCAATACCTGGGTGGCCGTTACGTTTAGCAGACCACTTACGGCTTGTGGGTGACTGATATGATCACCACCTACCGCCGGCGTATTGACGAGTCTTTAGAGTCCTACATAGAGATTTCCTGGCTCAGGTGAAACGAAGTAGGAGCACATATGTGATATGTGCGGGACCGAGATTAATACGAGTATGTGATACCGTATTCTATTCTCGTGATATGTGATATCGGTCGGTTATATGTGAAATAGCCGAGCTGTCGAATCAAGTGTTGATTCGATAAGTTGATACATTTGATATTAGTCGGTTGTATGTGATATAGCCGGATTATTAAATCAAGTGTTGATTTAATAATTTAATGTATAATTATATATTTGATATATTATCTTACATTAACTAATATTAGCTCACTTAAGATTTCTTTTTCTCACTTGTGTACACTTAGTATATATGTGATATACATTAATGTATATTTTTTGTGTCATGCTAGATGATACATGAGACATGAGTGTATAAGACTCACACCATGCTTAACATAATGAAGGGTTTTGTTTATTTAAAGTAAATCAAAATTAAATGGAAATTAGTCACATGGTTGAAGCTTGTGGAACCATTGACCAAGTCCACTAATTTTGTTTTACTTGAGATATTTATTAACCCAACCATTATGGTTAGCCATGGTTTAGTCTCTACATGAGTTAGTATAAGATATTAACTCATCCATGGTTGCCATTCTACACTTAGTTTTTCCATGGTTGCTTTTCTTCATCTCCTTCCTCAAGCTCTCTAGCTTTTGGCGAGGTGAAGAAAATGAATGAGAAAAATATTTCTAAAGTGAGCAAAATTCCTACTTCATCATCCTCTACTAGATTAGCCATTTAGTTTAGGGTGTTTGCTTTACTAATTCCATATTAGTGAAGAGGTAGCTTGAGTTGGTGTCTCCTCGACGTAGATCATCTTCGGCCTCGAAAACTTCAAGCAAGCTTGTTCCTTTCATCTTGTGGAGACTTTCTAAAGTCCAGGAGTTCACTACTTGGAGCGAAGGGACTACTACACAGAGCTATTGAAGTGAAGGACCGGTCTACAAAGGTTGTATTCCTTGTTCACTTAGATGTAAAGATGTTTACATTCTAGTTTCGTCTAATTCTCTAGTTAAGATTCTAGGTTAGGGTTCTTTAGTGCGCCATTTTTTTAAAAACGGCATGGACGATGCCTCCCGAAATCCAGCGGCAACCCTAGGGAACCCTGCAAAGGCATAGTGTCTGAGCTTCGTTATCGCAAAGATTAGTGCCAGACAATACTTTTCGATGGGGGAGTAGTTGTTTTCCGCCCCTGTTCAGTCAAAAATATCGCACTTTTGATATATCATTTTCCTTACTTTTCTTAAATATCTAAAGGTGTTTATTATAAATATAGAACATATGAGGGTTTATCTGTAAAAATATCTATTTTCATATATTTATATATTATAATTAACATTATAAAGGAAAATATATGCATATACTATTTATATAATATTTTTATTATGCATATCATATCAAATATCCTTAATCAATATTCTTGAAATATAATATCATATAAAATGGTTAAAATAATATCTCAAAAATACCAAATATTACTAACATTATTCTTTGAGATATTGTGCATGAGTTGGCTCAGGTCAGGAGATCAAGATGTTGAGATGTCGGGAATCAAAAATATGTCGATAAAGTTAAATAAAATCGAAGAATCAATACTGGCAGAGACTCAGAAAAGATATGAAGATTCGAGACATCAAATAAATCTCTATGTGTCACAATGAAGCAGCCCCAGAGTTTTGAAGCCAAGATGCCACCAAACGGCTGCGGTTCTGCGGCCAAAACACCATTATTGCGGCCGATCCGCGGCCGATCCACCGAGTTAGGAGTTGGGATTTTGTGGTTTGGATCTTTACAATAAACCCTAATTCTTAGGATCTTTGGTTTTTGGCTTTGGGGTTATATAAAGGACCGAGGGCTAAAGTTAGAAGGCATCACCTTTTACACGAAGCAAATCACTGTCAAAGAACAAGTGATCCAAGACACGTCAACGATTCAACGTGATAAGGCGGCGTGAGATTCGACAGAGCATCTACTTCCTACGAGGTAGAGATCGAGAGCAACTTATTCTTCCTCTTATAATCTAAACTTGAAGGCATTGTACTTGTGAAGTTGATTAATAAAGGTAGATCATTAGATTAATTTTAATTTATTGTTTTACATGTGAATTTCTTCTCTATTCGTTCTTCTTCTATCTCCATCATGCGCGAGTAATTCTCTACTTGATAGGGTTCGTAAGATTATGATAGAACAATGGATGAGAAAATACTTTAACTTCTTTTAAGTCTTATGAAATTTATAAACTTTAGCAAAAAAATCGTTAATATCCTAATCGGGAGCGCTACCAATTTATTGCTAGTCTCGACCGTGATATAAGATTAGATTAACAATTATTTTGTTAAGGGCTAGACATGAATAGAGATCAATGAAAGGACAAGGATCAATAGTGTGGAAACCCTAGTTTCTTCCAAGAACCCTAATCCTCATTCATCACTATCTATCTAATTTTAAATCTATCAATAGATAAAAGGAGTAATCTTTATTAGTCATCCATGACTACTAAATCCTAACGAACCCTACAAGCTATCTTCTTATAAAATCTACATCCGTATTTAAACTAGATCTGTATTCTACATCCGTATTTGACGTAGATCTAGAAACTATTCTTCACTATTCTCTATTCTCATTCCTCTTTTCTAATCAACACGTCTAAAGTAAGATTAAAAGATTCCATATATCCCTGGGGACGACCCGTACTCATCTCGGCTAGCTACACGTGACACCGTTATTGATTGCGGTTATTCTACAAACACTTCTTCAAAAGAGATCAATCAAATGGCGCCGTTGCCGGTGATACATGCGTAATATTTTTTTTCTTACTATTCGTGTTGAATTCTTATTCGATCTATATCATAAAAGAAAACCGCATCTTGCATATTTAACGATTAGTGTGCGATTTTTGCGGGGGAATCTGGAGACATAAGAACAAAGAAATTAAGATTCAGAGACTTTCAGAGAGGTCCAGAGGAGCTAGGCAGTCACTGTAGAAAGTTTTTTACAAAGAACCCTCCCTCTTGCGGCAAAACCGCGGCCAAAGCACCACATTTGCGGCGGAACCGCAGTGGAGTTGGGGACTTAGGGTTCCAAACTTCTCTGGTAACTTTCCTATCTCTTTGTCTCTCCTCTGAAAATATTATAATATATTTTTCTGCAGGATTCTTTGCAAAATATCGCCGCTCAAAAATCTTTTTGCGTGTTTTATTTTGTGGGTTATTTTTGCATATTTTAATACGGAATTTAAGGGTCAAGACCACAATTCAGATTAGGTGGGGATTTCATCACCCTTCCTAGGCCCCACAATTCACTAAACGAGCATCCGCATCACTCTATTTTAATTAAAAAAATATCTAGATCAAAACCCTAAGGACCGTCGCGCTCTGTTCAGTTGATAAAACTGCATATTTAATATGACATTTTTCCTACTATTTCTATATAATAAAAGGTTTTTATTATAATATATGATACATATGAGGGTTTATCTGTAAAAATACTATTTTCATGTGTTTATATATTATAATTAACATTTGGTAGGAAAATGTAAGCATATAATATCCATGTAACATTTTGCCCATTTAAAATATGCTTACTTTATTAAATACCTTTGACCAAAGTCTTAATGGTTAAGTTAATATCTCAATATAACAAACTCTACTAAATATTATTTGTTGAGTTATTGTGCAGAATTTTCAAGGCTGAAATCAAGGAAATCAAAGTTGGCAAATCAAATCTACCAAAGATATTCAAGAAACTAATTATGGTAGAAATGTAGAAAAGATTTTCAAAGTCTAGATACTCAAAAGATTACCAAGTGTTACAGATATGAAGCTACAAAAATCAGAGGCCATGATCTCACCAAAAAAGGGCGGATCCGCGGCCAAACCTATCCAATGGTCGCGGTTCCGCCGCGGATTTGAAGAGTTGAGATATGGGATTGTAGTGGTTAGGATCCTACCAACTAGTTTCCATATTAGGAAACGAAAGTTCTGGCTCTGTGACTATAAATAAGGACCGAGAGCCTCTTGGAAAAATCATCAAGCCGACGAGATCACGAAGTCCAAGATGGCTCATGCATCCAGGCTGGTCATCAACGGTTCGTCTACCTCCTTAGAAGAGATCGAGAAGCAACTAGTACTTGTAATCATTTTCTAAGGAATCAAAGTGTAATGAATATTGTTGATTAATAAATGTAGCTTTCTTTTTCTTATTCTATTTCTTCGTAGTTTAATTATGCATTTTCTCTCCATCTCTTTTTCTCCCAACATGCGCGAGTAATTCTCCGCTTGTTAGGGTTCGTAGGATTAGGGTAGGTTAATGGATGATAAAAATACCTAAACTCTTTTTAAGTCCTATAAAGTTTATAAACTTTATCAAAAGAATCATTAACATCCTAATCGGGGGCGCTACCAATTCATTGTTAGCCGCGACCGCGATTAGAGATTAGATTAATGATTGTTTTGATAAAAGCTAGATATGAACGGAGTTCCGTGTCGAGATAAGGGTTAAGAGTGGGATTCCTTTTCCCTCCAGAAACCCTAATCTACACGCATCACTGTCATTCTAGTTTTAAATCTATTAAAGGATAAAAAGGGTAATTTTTAATTAATCATCCATAACTACTAAATCCTAACGAACCCTACAAGCCCCTTCTTATATTAACTTCATCCATAAATAATCTAGATCTATATTTTGCTTTAGTGCTTAACGTAGATCTAGAAACCATTCTACAATATTCTTTATCCCTCCTCTCCTTTTCAACACATCTAAAGTAAGAGTAAAAGATTCAACGTTTCCCTGAGGACGACCCGTACTCATCTCGGTCTAGCTACACACGACACCGTTCTGATTGCGGTTATTCTACAAACACACTTTTTCGTATCAATCAAATGGCGCCGTTGCCGGGGATACGTGCGTAATTTTTTATTCTTACTATTTGTGTTGAATTCTTATACGATCTATATCATAAATAAAACAAAACTGCAAATTGTATATTTAACGATTATTGTGTGAATTTTGCGAGGAAATCTGGAGTCACAGACTTGAGGAAATAGAAAACAAAGACATTCATCAAGATCCAGAGGAGTACAGGAGACCACAGAGTAAACTTTCACCACCTGATCCCTCCACCCAGCGGCGGAACCGCGGGAAAGGAGCTCTTTTGGCGGTGGAAGAGCGGCGGGAGAGGAGATTTAGGGCTGCAAACTTCTCTGGTATATTTTTCTATATCTTTCTCTCTCCTCTGAAATCAATTAAAATATCTTTTCTGCAGGATTCTTTGCAAAATATCGCCGCTCAAAAATCTTTTTGCAAAGTTTTGTTATTGGTTTGTTATTTCATATTTTAATACGGATTTTTAAGGGGCAAGACCAAAATTCAGATTAGGTAGGGATTTCATCACCCTTCCTAAGCCCCACAAATCATAAACCGAATATCTGCATCAACCCTACATTAATTTAAAAAATATCTAGACCAGACTCTAAGGACTGTCGCGCTCAATAAGGACAGCGGAAGGTCGTGGGTAATCTATCGCTTATCCGCATTACTTTTGTGGTGACTAGGCAAGTGTGTCCAAGGCGAGTGGTTACTTAATTAGGACCACTACTTTTGTAGTGGGGAGCCTCCCACTCACCTGGCACTTACCTGGCTACACGGGTAGTAAAGAGGCGGTAGAGGATTGATCCTACGGCTTGTCCTTTGGAAGTCTAGGAGCGGTCTAGAGACTGGACCTAGGTAACCATAGTTCTAGGGTTGTTTGTGCATTTTTGTGTGATTTGTCTAAATCCGTCATTTTTCAAAACAAACCAATTATTTTCTCCCCTTTTTACCCATTCCCCCTTCTTCTCTTCTTATAATGGGTGACCTAAACAGAAGAACACTTGCCGAGCTTTGCTGTCCACAACCAGATATCTCTTGTTTTCATAATCCCTTCGGTATACCGTCCGGCTCTTCCATGTCCTTAAGAGATCATATAGAACAAGCAGGAAGAAACAGTTGGCCACCTCAGTCTAGGTCTTATCAACCGTATCCTAATCCTACACCTGTTTCAGTTGATACCCAGAGTGAGGAAGCCCCTAGACGAATGTCCATTGCTGAGCACATAGTTAGGGCTAGAGGCCAAAGTTTCAACCCGGACCAATATCAACCATCACCTCCACTTTCCAAAGAAGAGTTCGATAGCCAACCGACCAACCCATATCAATATTCTTCTTATCACAATGTTGACCCTACTCCCACCCAATTTTCGCAACCATTCTATTCCTATCAATCCAATCCGACTTTTCCACTTTCTCTAGACAGTTCTTCTAATCAGTCATTTGGGAGTTTTAATTATCCACAGGAATTCCAATCTTATACTGAAACCCCTTATCAACCCAAGACTAGTCTGGAGCAGACATTAGAAAAATTTCTGGAATTGTCGAACCAAATTAGGAAGGAAACAACAGAGTGGATGCAAGCAAAGAATTTCAAACCTGCCCAAAAATTTTCAGTATATGATTCGGGCATAGGACAAAATGAGAATTTGGGTAGTGAGACAGAACTGTACACCCTTCCTAATCAAACCTCCCCATTCCAAACTGAAATCCACAACTCCAGTTTCATAGATTCATCAAGTACACTAAATAGAATGTCTGATAAGTTGTGTGACTTTGTAGTGTTTGATTTACCCGACTGTGAAGGGTCCATTTCAAGTGAAACCATACCCAACCCTTGTGATCTCTACACCTCCACTCTTGAATCAAAACTGATTGAAAACCATACTTTTGATAAAGTGTTTGAGAATTTTAACCTTCACTTGAATGAGGTGATTGACGTTGGGGATATATTGATTGATAAACCCGAAATTTTGGATGATTTTGTCCCACCAATTCATCAGATCCTTTCACTTCCTTGTGGTTATCATCTTGAGCCTTTAATTCTTCCCGAACCCCAAATACGTCTTGAAATTGATGATAAAGGTATACCCGAAGAAATACAGCCTCCATCTTCCACATCTGGTACAGCAACACTCGACACACCAATTTGTTTACCCATTTCACCTTCTATTTTCTCCGGTTCTTCTTCTGTTCCTATAGTTTCAGTGAGTTTTGATGAATCACAATCCGTTAATTCAAGTTCAATAATACCATAAATTCAACTTGATTTGGATATTTTTGAAAATGAGGTAGATGAGTTTTTCGAGTCCTCTACCTCAATGACTTTTTATGAATCAAGTAGGATAAATTCTGGCACAAAACTCTTTGACAGCAAAATGTTCAATCACACCATTGATAAAAGTTTTGAAGAACTTTTTGCTGACGAACTTGAATTTTTAAACAATACGGATTTTATGATTGATCAATCTCCATCTATAGAGGTTTAACCGTCACCATTCCTTCTTCCTAATCATTCACATTCATCCTCATTCTTTCTTTTCTCTAATTTCAAATTCAAACCCTTTCCACACCACCTCTTATCCCTTCCCTATTTTTTCTTGACTCGATACAACACATTCTTCCACCGACCTATACGCTATACTGATAAAATCTTTGAATGGTTGGTGTTAACTTTTGGTCTTTGTAAAGTCTTACTTTGACCAAATGACTCACCCCCTCTTAAAATGCTTCATATTGTCTAACCCATGTTTGAGGGGGGGTATATTTTTGGCTCTTGAACATAACTTTTGTCCTCAAATTTGTGAGCCAAAAATAAGTTTGGGGAAGGATTTTCACTTTCATATATTCTTGCCCCCATTAATAATGTCCTCCCAAGCTTACAGGTTTTTATGATCCAGCAGATAGCAACAGTGAGGACACTGTTGAAAACAAATTTGGGGGAGGTTTGTGCTTATTTACGCATCACTTTGCATCATATTTTGCATAAGCACAACATTTTCAAAAAAATTTAAAAAATTTTCTTTTATAACAAAAGAGTAGAAAGTGAAAAAAAAATTACATCCAAAAGATAGAAATAGTTTTAGAAAACCAAGAAAATTAGAAGTTTTCTTAAACGAACTGGTAATAAGTAGTTATGAGCTGTTGTCCCAAGGGTTAGTAAGATAAAGGAAGTCACTAATCTGAGGATAAAAATAAGTCTGAAAAATAGTTTCTATTCTGGAAGCCAAACATTTGAATGTTGATACCCTACTATATGTACTTACACACGTCTTGAAACTCGGGATAGTAGAGGATACCTTGAAATGCTGTTGTCTAAAAGCCAAAGTATGAAGGAAATAAAAAAATGGTGAAAATATAAAAATGGTGAAAAGAAAAATGAACACTGGTTTTGGTATCGCCAAGACAGCAATAAAAAAATATAGCAAGGGTGCTTCATCACCTAGTGCCTTAGACCAACTGGTTTGGGAGTCACTGCTAAGCCTTAAGTGGTGCAAGACGAGGAAAATACTATCACCTAATCAGCAAGCACATGAGTAATCGGTCGGTTAGTACCTCAAGAAGTATTAACGGTCGCATAAAAATGTGTGAGCAAATCTAATTATTCATCAAATTAAAAAGTACTGAGGTAGATGGACAAGAGTATGATAGCTTGAATTGAATTCTCCGAGTGTAGGGATGTTCTATTCACACACGTAGGGGTATATGATCGATGTTTGGATGAAAAATAGGAATGAAGAATAAAGACGATGTTTTATTGAGGGATGATGTGATTTCTAACATCTTTTCATGACTATTAAGATAGGGCTCATGACAACTGAAAAGCTAGTGTAGTTGGAAACTCTAAATTTTCAAAGTATTTCTTTTATGGTTCTTATCTTTATATGTAAATTTCACCATCTCTCTTTTATTATAGGATTTTGTGGGTGTAATCCGCTGAAAACCCTCAGGAGACAACACTCCTCCTAATAGGGAAATCTAGAGGTTTAACGGCTTGTTGCATGTGCTCAGTGCAATCGTGTTAGCCCACGAAAATGTGCTTATTTTTCTCCTTTCTTTTTCTCCTTCTCTTGAATAAACTAGTTTGCTCGGGACGATCAAAGATAAGTTTGGGGGTATTTGTTCAGTTGATAAAACTGCATATTTAATATGACATTTTTCCGACTATTTCTATATAATAAAAGGTGTTTATTATAATATATGATACATATGAGGGTTTATCTGTAAAAATACTATTTTCATGTGTTTATATATTATAATTAACATTTGGTAGGAAAATGTAAGCATATAATATCCATGTAACATTTGGCCCATTTAAAATATGCTTACTTTATTAAATACTTTTGACCAAAGTCTTAATGGTTAAGTTAATATCTCAATATAACAAACTCTACTAAATATTATTTGTTGAGTTATTGTGCAGAATTTTCAGGGCTGAAATCAAGGAAATCAAAATTGGCAAATCAAATCTACCAAAGATATTCAAGAAACTAATTATGGTAGAAATGTAGAAAAGATTTTCAAAGTCTAGATACTCAAAAGATTACCAAGTGTTACAGATATGAAGCTACAAAAATCAGAGGCCATGATCTCACCAAAAAGGGGCGGATCCGCGGCCAAACTTATCCAATGGCCGCGGTTCCGCCGCGGATTTGAAGAGTTGAGATATGGGATTGTGGTGGTTAGGATCCTAACAACTAGTTTCCATATTAGGAAACGAAGGTTCTGGCTCTGTGACTATAAATAAGGACCGAGAGCCTCTTGGAAAAATCATCAAGCCGACGAGATCACGAAGTCCAAGACGGATCACGCATCCAGGCTGGTCATCAACGGTTCGTCTACCTTCTTAGAAGAGATCGAGAAGCAACTAGTACTTGTAATCATTTTCTAAGGAATCAAAGTGTAATGAATATTGTTGATTAATAAATGTAGCTTTCTTTTTCTTATTCTATTTCTTCGTAGTTTAATTATGCATTTTCTCTCCATCTCTTTTTCTCCCAACATGCGCGAGTAATTCTCCGCTTGTTAGGGTTCGTAGGATTAGGGTAGGTTAATGGATGATAAAAATACCTAAACTCTTTTTAAGTCCTATAAAGTTTATAAACTTTATCAAAAGAATCATTAACATCCTAATCGGGCGCGCTACCAATTCATTGTTAGCCGCGACCGCGATTAGAGATTAGATTAATGATTGTTTTGATAAAGGCTAGATATGAACGGAGTTCCGTGTCGAGATAAGGGTTAAGAGTGGGATTCCTTTTCCCTCTAGAAACCCTAATCTACACGCATCACTGTCGTTCTAGTTTTAAATCTATTAAAGGATAAAAAAGGGTAATTTTTAATTAATCATCCATAACTACTAAATCCTAACAAACCCTACAAGCCCCTTCTTATATTAACTTCATCCATAAATAATCTAGATCTATATTTTGCATTAGTGCTTAACGTAGATCTAGAAACCATTCTACAATATTCTTTATCCCTCCTCTCCTTTTCAACACATCTAAAGTAAGAATAAAAGATTCAACGTTTCCCTGAGGACGACCCGTACTCATCTCGGTCTAGCTACACGCGACACCGTTCTGATTGCGGTTATTCTACAAACACACTTTTTCGTATCAATCACGCTCAATAGGACAGAAGAAGGTCGTGGGTAATCTATCACTTATCCGTATTACTTTTGTGGTGTCTAGGCAAGCGTGACGAAGGAAAGTGGTTACTTAATTAGGCCCACTATTTTCGGTGATTCGTATAGCGGATACCTCCCACTTACCTGGCACTTATCTGGCCACAAGAGCAGTAAAGAGGTGGTAGAGAATTGATCCTACGGCTTGTCCTTTGGAAGTCTAGGAGCGGTCTAGTGCTTGACCTAGGTAACCATAGTTCTAGGGTTTGCTTGTGCATTTTGTGATTTGTCGAGTTAACCCTCAAGTCCCACTTTCAAAGCAAAACAATCAAACTCGTGCTTAAACTTTTCACCCTCCCTCCTCTTTCCTTCTTATAATGGGTAACCCAAATAAAATAACTCTTGCCGAGCTTTGCTATCTAGAACCAGATATTTCTTGTTATCGTAATCTGTTCGGTATACCATCCGACTCTACCATGTCTTTAAGAAATCGGATAGAGCAAGCGGAAAGAAACAATTGGCCATCTCACTCCAGGTCCTATCAACCGCATCAAAATTCTACATCTTCTTATGTTGATACTCTATCTAACGCATGTGAGGGAACTCCTAAACGCATGTCCATTGCTGAGTATATAGCGAGGACTAACGACCAAAGTTTCAATCCGGTCAAACCGTTAGGAAAATGATCAATCGAAAATATTGCATTCTTAGCACATCAATTTCCCTATTCTTTCTAATCATCTAAGGGTGTTTGGTATAAATATAGCACATATTAGCAATTCGTCTGTGAAATATCAAATAACATGTGTTATACATTATAATCGGCATTATGAGGGAAATTGTGTGTTTATTACTACACGCATGATCTTTTGTATACCAACATTGTGTGCAGGAAATTCTCCAGGTTAAAGAGTAGGAATCAAAAAAATGCTGATAAAACGCATCAAGTCAAAGATTTGAAATCTGGAAGTAAACTAGAACGAAATATAAAATTCCAGACATCAGGAAAGTGCCATAAAGCCAACATAAAACAGCACAGAAGAATTCATGCACTGAGTCAATCAAACGGCCGCGGATCCGCGGCCGAGTCAGGCCGATCCGCCGCGGATCCGCGGCTGATCCGACTCATCGGCGACTGAAATTTCTCCACGTGTCTTCTTCTCAACGGCAAACTTCTTCAAGACGCTTCAAAGTCCATAGATTTCTCCAGAAGCTTCCCTTCTAACAGCCAAACTTCTTGTGCAAGTTTGATACCTACCAAACTTCTCATGCAAGCCTCATAACAACCAAGCTTCCTGAGAAGATTGACCTAGCTTCTAGGGGAAGCTTGAGGGAAAATTATAAAAGAGCACCTATGGCTTCATTAAAAAGGTTGTTAAGTGAGGGTTGAGTTGTTGAATATTGAGCCAAATTTGCACAAGTTGAGTGACACAACTTGTGATCCAAACCCTAACCCAAATCCAAAGCCAAATCAAGATTCATCGAGAAGCGTCTCAAGCAAGCCTTCAACGAGCCTTTGAAGCAACGCCGATCTTCATCCGAGCAAAAGATCCACGACGATCCGCGACTCAAGAAGATCGATGCGAAGCTAATTTCGGCGGATCAAGTTACCTCCTCAAATCTTGTAATCTTTGAGTGAATTGTACCTAATCGTCGATTAATAAAGGTGAAAATTATAAATCTTGCTTTTCTTTAATTCTTGCATATGAAAAGTTATTGATTCTTGATTCTTTCCTTTTTCATGATGTGTGAGTGAAATCTCCGCTTGTAGCGGAATCGAGAAAATAGGTAAATGATGATGATTAAATTCTTGAACGATTCTTAAGTCTTATGAATTTTGTAAACTTTAGCAAATTGAATCATCGAAGACCTAATTTGAGCAAGATCGCTTTCTTGAATGTTTTCGCTCCAAATTAGAGATCAACGATCGGTGATTCAATTTACTAGAGACTAGAATTTGAATGATAATCAATGAAAGGACAAGGGATGATGAAGGAGAAACCCTAGTTTCTTCAATAGATCCCTAAATCTCGTTGATCGTCATTGATCTAGCAACAAATCCTCAATAGATAAGAATTTGTAATCATTAGTATTCATCATCACTATCAATTTGATCGATTCCTACAAGCTACTTTACAAATCTTGAGAATTCAATTGGTTTGGACAATTTCTTGATCTTTATTAATTCTTGATTTTAGATCTATTTCTTTATGATTCTTGAAACTAAAATCTCATGATTATTGAATCATTTCCTTTTATCTTTTCTTTTCAACTCAAATAAAACGATTTCGAACAAATCACACTCAGTGGACGATCCGTTCTCATTGACGAAACTACAATAGACACCGTCAATTGATTGCGGTATAAATTTCTTTGGTTGTGAAACATTTCCAAACACACACGAAGATGATCAATCAGACAACAAATACCACCACTTTCTAAAGAAGATTTTACTACTCGGTTTATGACGTATATGACATCTGTTGACAGTCGCCAACCAACCAACCAATATCAATATTCTTCTTATCACAATGTTGATCCTACTCCTGCCCAATTTTCACTACCATTTGATTCCTATCAATCATACCCAACTTTTACACCTTCTTTAGACATTCCTTCTAATCGGTCATTTGGGAGTTTTACTTATCCACAAAAATTTCAATCTTATGTTGAAACCCCTTACTGACCCATGTCTAGTCTTGAACGGACTGTGGAAGAATATCGGGTAGCGTCATGCCGTCACATAGAGGAATTGAAGGCATCCATGGTTGTCCTCAATAAACAATACAAACGAGCAACTAATTTCGAACCAGCTCAAAATTTTCTAACGTATGATACGGCCATAGGACAAATCGAGAATTCGGGTAGTGAGAGAGAGAGGTACACCCTTCCAAATCAAACCTTCCCATACCAAATTGAAATCCACAACTCCAGTTTCACAGATCTATCGAGAACACCAATTGAAGATAGAATGTCTAATGAGTTGTGTGACTTTGTAGCGTTTGATTTACCCGATTGTGAAGGGTCCATTTCAAGTGAAGTCACACCCAATCCTTGTGATCTCTACACCTCCACTCTATAACCAAAATTAATTGAAAACCATGTTTTTGATGAGGTGTCTGAGAATTGTAACCTTCACTTGATTGAGAAGATTGACGTTGGGGATATATTGGATGATGAACCCGAAATTTTGGATGAGTTTGTCCCACCAACTCATCAGGTCATTTCACTTCCCTGTGGTCATCATCTCGAACCTTTAACTATTCTTCCCAAACCCCATATGCGTCTTGAAATTGATGATAAAAGTATGACCGAAAAGCAGAAAAAAATTCAGCCTTCATTTCCCACATCTGGTTCAGCAATACTCGACACACCAATTTGTTTACCTATTTCATCTCACACTTTCTCTGATTCTTCTTCTATTCTTTCTTTAATTTTAGCGAGTGTTGATGAATCACAATCCGATATTTCGAGTTTTAATTCTCGAAAGACAACTTGATTTAGACTCTTTTGAGAATGAGGGAGATGAGTTTTCGAGTCTCCTACCTCCATAATTTTTGACAAATCAAGTGTGTTGAATTATGGCGCGACACTTATTGACATTGAAACGTTCAATCGGACAATTGATGAAAGTTTCGAAAATATTTTCGCCGACGAACTCGCATTCCTAAACGACACGGATTTTGTGATTAATCAACCTCCACCTGAAAATGTTGAACCGCCGCCATTTCTTCTTATCCCATACGAGAATGTGACTATTCTTCCTATTCCTAATCATTCACATTCTCGTTTCCAATCTCCATCGCTGTTTCGTCTCTATCAACCGATACGTAAACCACACCGCCTCATATTTTCCCACTTCTTCAAATCTCTGATTTTCCACCAACCAGTGCATTACATCGATAAAATATTTGAATGGTTAATATTGACTTTTGGTCTTTGTAAGGCTTTACTTTGACCAATAACTTTAACCCCCATCATAATTTTAAAAGCTTAATATTGTTTTACTCAAGTTTGGGGGGAATATTTTGGCACTTGAAAGAAAATTTTACAAAATTGTGAGCCAAAAATAAGTTTGGGGGAGGATTTCACTGTCATTCATTCATGTCCCCGTTACTAAACTTTTCCTCCTAAATCTATAGTTTTTTTTAAGCTTAACAGATGACATCAGTGAGGACACTGCTGCAAACAGGTTTGGGGGAGATTTGTGCTTATTCACGCATTATTTTGCATTATACTATATATAAGCACACAAAAATTTTGATAATGAAAGTTTGAAAGTGAAAATTACATATGAAAAATAGGAATAGTTTAAGAATAGCAAGAAAGTTAGATGTTTTCTTAAACGAAACTAGTAATAAGTAGTTATGAGCTGTTGTCCCAAGGGTTAGTAAGATGAAGGAAATTACTAATCTGAGGATAAAAATAAGTCTGAAAAATAGTTCCTATTCTTGAGTTCAAACATTTGAACGTTGATACCCTACTATACGCACTTGCACAAATCTTGAAACTTGGGATAGTAGAGGATACCATGAAATGCTCTTGTCTAAAAGCCTTGGTATGAAGAGAAGAAAAAGTATAAGTGGTGAAGGAAAAAAATGAACATTGGTTTTGTAATTACTCAAGGCAACATAAAAAAATATATAGCGATGGTGCTTTATCACCTAGTGCCTTAGACCAACTGGTTTGGGAGCTACTGCTAAACCTTAGGTGTTGCAAGACAAGGGATTATGCCTAAATGCACGAGCACATTTTGTAATCGGTCTGTTAGTACCTCAAGAAGTATTAACAGTCGCATGAAGAATGTGTGAGCAATTTCATCAAAATTATTCACCAACTAAAATGTATTAAGGAAGATGAACAAGAGTATGATAGTTTGAATTAAATTCTCTAAGTGTAGAGATATCATTTACACACACGTAGGGGTATATGATCGATATTTGGAAGAAAGATAGGGAGGAAAACTAAAGGCGATGTTTTATTGAGGGATGATGTGATTTCTAATTCTTTTCACGACCATTAAGATAGTGCTCATAGCAACTGAAAAACTGGTATAGTTGGAAACTCTTATTTTCAAATTCTTTCTTTTATAGTTCTTATCTTTGTATGTAACTTTCATCGTCTTTCTTTTATTATAGGATTTTGTGGGTGTAATCCGCTGAAAACCCTTAAGAGACAACACTCCTCCTACTATGAACACTTAAAGGTTTAACGGCTTATTGCAAGTGCTCAGAGTAAACGTGTTGCCTACGAAAGTGTGCTACTTAGATTTTTCTTTTTTCTTTTTCTCCCTCTCTTGAATAAATAGTTTGCTCGGGACGATCAAAGTTAAGTTTGGGGGTATTTGTTCAGTCAAAAATATCGCACTTTTGATATATCATTTTCCTTACTTTTCTTAAATGTCTAAAGGTGTTTATTATAAATATAGAATATATGAGGGTTTATCTGTAAAAATATCTATTGTCATATGTTTATATATTATAATTAACATTATAAAGGAAATATATGCATATACTATTTATATAATATTTTTATTATGCATATCATATCAAATATCCTTAATCAATATTCTTAAAATATAATATCATATAAAATGGTTAGGATAATATCTCAAAAATACCAAATATTACTAACATTATTCTTTGAGATATTGTGCATGAATTGGCTCAGGTCAGAAGATCGAGATGTTGAGATGTCGGGAATCAAAAATCTGCCGATAAAGTTAAATAAAATCGAAGAATCAATACTGGCAGAGACTCAGAAAAGATATGAAGATTCCAGACATCAAATAAATCTCCATATGTCACAATGAAGCAGCCCCAGAGTTTTGAAGCCAAGATGCCACCAAACGTCCACGGTTCCCCGTCCAAAACATTATTATTGCGGCGACTCCGCAGCCGATCCACCGAGTTAGGAGTTGGGATTTTGTGGTTTGGATCTTCACAATAAACCTTAATTCTTAGGATCATTGGTTTCTGGCTTTGGGGCTATATAAAGGACCGAGGGCTAAACTTAAAAGGCATCACCTTTTACACGAAGCAAATCACCGTCAAAGAAAAAGTGATCCAAGACAGGTCTGCGATTCGACGTGATAAGGCGACGTGAGATTCAACGGAGCATCTACTTCCTACGAGGCAGAGATCGAGAGCAACTTATTCTTTCTCTTGTAATCTAAACTTGAAGGCATTGTACTTGTGAAGTTAATTAATAAAGGTAGATTATTAGATTAATTTTAATTTATTTTTTTACATTATGAATTCCTTCTCTATTCGTTCTTCTTCTATCTCCATCATGCACGAGTAATTCTCCGCTTGATAGGGTTCGTAGGATTAGGGCAGAACAATGAATGAGAAAATACTTTAACTTTTTTAAGTCTTATGAAGTTTATAAATTTTAGCAAAAGAATCGTTAACATCCTAATCGGGCGCGCTACCAATTTATTGCTGGTCTCGACCGTAATTTGAGATTAGATTAACAATTGTTTGTTAAGGGTTAGACATGAATAGAGATCAATGAAAAGACAAGGGTCAACAGTGTGGAAACCCTAGTTTCTTCCAAGAACCATAATCCCCATTCATCACTATCTATCTAGTTTTAAATCTATCAATAGATGAAAAGAGTAATCTTTATTAATCATCCATGACTACTAAATCCTAACGAACCCTACAAGCCCTCTTCTTATAAAATCTACATCCGCATTTAAACTAGATCTGTATTCTACATCTGTGTTTGACGTAGATCTAGAAACTATTCTTCATTATTCTCTATTCTCCTTCCTCTTTTCTAATCAACACGTCTAAAGTAAGATTAAAAGATTCCACATATCCCTGAGGACGACCCATACTCATCTCGGCTAGCTACATGCGACACCGTTATTGATTGCGGTTACTACACACTCTAAAATAGAAATCAATCAGCCCCCAAAAGAACTCGACTCAAGTAGTACAGAGCTCTTCCCTTTCCTTTGTCGTTCTCATGTGCCCATAATGCGTCTAGAGAACCTTCAAGGGTTGTTGTATATAGGATGAGGGGTTGTCCCTTAGCTGGAGCAGTCAGCACGGGTGGATTTTGTAAGTACCGCTTGATTTCGTCTAGTGCATTTTGGCACTTTTGATCCCAGACGAACAAGGTCCCCTTCTTCATTAGATGACTGTAGGAACGGCATTTTCCCGAGAGGTTAGCTATGAACCGACGGATATACGCGAGCTTTCCTTGAAGGGATCGCAATTGCTTGAGGGTCCTTGGCATAGGCATTTCCGTAATCGCCTTGATCTTTGAGGGATCGATTTTGATACCCCGGTGCCGTATAATGAATCCCAGAAATTTGCCTGAGGAGACTCCAAATGCGCATTTTAGAGGATTCATCTTCAGATTATACTTCCGAAGACATTGGAACACTATGTTCAGATTTCCCAATGTTTCTCGTAAGACTTGCTTTTCACCACAAGGTCATCGATGTATCATTCGACAATCTCATGGATGAGGTCATCGATGATCTTCGTCATGGCCCTCTGGTAGGTAGCGCCAGCGTTTTCTAAACTGAAAGGCATCACCTTGTAGCAGAATATGCCCAGCGGAGTCCGGAAGGCGGTATGTTTTTGGTCTTCAGGATGCATTTTTATTTGGTTGTATCCTGAAGATCCATCCATGAAGGAGAAAACCTCATGAGTAGACGTGTTATCGATCATCAGCTCGGTAACAAGTACTGGAAAGTCATCCTTCGGGCAAGCTTTGTTGAGGTCCCAAAAGTCCACATAGATGCGCACCGTCCCATTTTTCTTCATCACCGGAACGATATTGGTGATCCAGTCAGGATATTGAACTTCCTAGATGAAGCCGGAGTCAATTAGTTTCTTAACTTCGGCATTGATACTCATCTCGAGTTCGAACCGCATTCTTCTTGGCACTTGGTTGGCTGGCTTGATCTCCGGCGATATGGCCAGTTTATGTACTGCTACTTTTGGATCTAATCCCGGCATCTTGGAATAGTTACATGCGAAGCAGTCTTTATATTGCATGAGCACGCCTTTTAACGTGGCTACCTGTTTTCTAGATAGCAGCTCACTGACGAACGTGGGCCTCGGATCGTTTTCCGTCCCTAAGTCAATTTTCCTTAGGTTGTCCGCCATGGTGTGTATCCCGTCTTCCAGCTCTTTTGGTGCCGGTGGAAATTCTGAGATCATCTCATCCTCGTCTTCATTTGTGAAGCACTTGAAAAGGACATCCATAGCCTCATGCCCTTCCCTTTCTGAAAGTGTTATCACATGGCAGGTATGAGTCTGCTTCCATTCTTGATGCTGGGCTGGTCCTATCTTTGCGATATAGGTTTTCTTTGGCTCATACTTTTGCTGTGGGGTTACCCTTCAGCTGTCGGATAAAGCGAACCTGCCTTGTTGATACTGGTCTTCAACCTAGTCTTTGAAGGTGAAGCAATCTTCAAGGGGATGTCCTATCGCTTGATGATAGGAGCAATAATCTAAGTGATGGACCTCGTTCATTTGTTCAGGGTGCCGAGACTTCGGGAGCGTTACCATTTGATGCCTCATGACAAGGTTGAATATTTTCCTTGTCTTGTCTTGTCTTGTCTTGAGGGAAAGAGTATTCCCGGCCCATCTTCTTGATAAAGGACGAGTTTCAACCACGTTCTTCTTGATAGCGCGGCTTCTTAGATCTGTCCTGTTGTTTGCAAACATTGTTTGCACTCTTTGTATTGTTTTTGCCTCTATTTCGGGATTTTTCCTTTTTGCGAGGACATACAGCGAGCTGGGGATGGAGGGCATTGTAGTCATCTTTCTCCGCGGATTGTTGGTTGAGGCGTTTCATCTTGGCCTTTTCATAAATAGCCATTTTGCGACTGTGGCTATCCCGAATATTTTAACAGGCTTCTTTTATTAGTTTGTCAACTTGTTCTTCGAACGATGAGCTTAACGTTCTTAGAGCGGGATCTCGTTCTGTTTCAACATCACAGCTATTTGGAAGAGCGTTCTCTTCTTCACCAGAGCTGTTAATGGTGCGGCAGCTGTAGAATCATTCCCGTTTTATAGACCGAACGTATCCGAGCCCGGTTGTTTCCAGCTTCCCGTTAGGCTTCTTTTGCTGGGCCCCAGGGATATCCCAAATCATTTTGTAGAAGTGGGCTTGTCGAACAGTTTGTTCGAAGGGTACACCTTGGCATCTTAATAGTCTTTTCAATCCATCCGTGTAGTATCTTGGCAGACGGATTGGTTGAAGCCTATCAAGTGTAAAATCGACACCGTGCCAGTCTTCTTTCTCCACTCTGGTCTCCATAGATTGGTAGAAGAGGATCACATTTTCACCTCTTCGTCTGGGAAGCACGTAGAAAGTCTGTAGTTCTTGTACGCTATATGTATCGAGCGCATCAAGTTCCTTGTAATGCCGAGGTGGAACAATTGTGATTTGCAGGCTCTGATCTGCTTCATCGAGGGTTTGCACTGATGGGCGGATGGAGAATACTGTGTCGGCCTAGTTCTCAGAGTCGCTGCCAAAAACCAAAATAGGGGTCGATGGTTCGAGCCTGTTGTTTTCTTTCTGGGGTTACCCCGAGTAGACTATTTCTTCATCTTCCTTGGAATCGCTCCCAAAAATCGGGATAGTAGTGACGGACTTCTGTTTATCCTCCGGCTTATGACATCTTTCTGTGTCTTCGAAGTCTGGTAGGAAGTACTTTGCGTTTTCATATTTCCGAACCTCGTTTACGGAAAATGGATTCAGCTCCCTTGTGACGGTGCATTCTAAACCATCCTTGAAATACTCCATACACTGATGTTGTGTAGAAGGGATGACGTTGTACTCATGCAGCTAGGGCCTACCGAGCAGAGCATTATAGCAAGTCTTGGCGTCAATGACATGAAATTTGATGGCAGTGGCGAGCAGCCCGAAGCGTAACGTCAGTATTACAGATCCAAGCGTCCTTGACGACTGTGAGTCGAACCTGGAGATGGAAATTTTGTCTCGGGCCAAGTGTTGAAGGTTCATGCAAATCTCCTTCAGCACTTTCACATTGAGAAGATTGACGGATGATCCGTTGTCGACAAGGATTTTGCCTATCTTGATGTCGTGGCAGTACCCGGTGACGTATAACGGGCGATTATGCTCGCACGTTCCGAGGAGGAGATCTTCATCACTGAATGTAATGTCAGCTGCGTGAACCTCCGCCAGCTCGTCCTTCATCTTCTCTTCTGCGAGGAAAGCTTGGAATTGATCAGGCTCTTGTAATGCCTTGATCATAGAATCTTATGCCTCTTTGGACAGGAGGAGAGCATCCAATATGCTCAGTTGTGATGATATTTTCCTTAAATGTGCCAGGACCTTGTAATACACCTTATTTTTCTTAGGCGGGTCCTTCACTGCAAGCCTTTTGACAACTCCCTCATCAAGGGTGATTTCCTCAGGGATTTTTTCTTTCCCTTCGTCTTTTTGGCTCGAACCATTGTTTGTAGGTCTGAGGTTCTTTTTAGGCAGCGTGCGATTACGCAGCTGAATGTTCCCACGGTTCTTCTCCTCCATTTCTTTTTCGGAGGTGGAGTCTTTGAAAAGAAGGCCGAGGGTCATTTTGTCCTCAGAGTCACTCCCGAAGGTAAGAACCTATGGTTTATCCCCTTTCGAACTAGTATCAACCATATGACAGTAGCCAGTCATTTTCTCATGCACACTTGCCGCCCTTTTTTGCAGTCGACGAGCTTCGCGCTTCATCCTCTTGAAGTGTTTTTGATGGGCAACATATCCTTGCCACCACTTCTTGAAGGCATTGTATTCTTCGGTGGGGTGGATAATCCTTCGATGATATAGGCAGTAGTTCGGATGTGAATCCTCTCCGTCAAGAGGTGGCAGCTTCATTCCCACTGACAAGGCTTTGGCGAACCGCTTCTCTGCTTTGATTCTGCTCTTATTTGTGGCAGGTGTGTTTCGGTTTGGTTGGAGTACTTTACGACTCATCCTCTCCGCAGCTTCTTTATCCTGACGCTGACGCTTAGCCTTTTCGTATATGGCTGTTTCGCGTTCTCGGTCGGCTTTGCTTTTCCGAAAGTCTTCATTTAACAGCCTATCGATAGGGTCTTCTTCAGGGAGTTCCGGGGATTTTAGCGCCGATCCTGCCCCCAGTTCCTCTGCGTTATTTTCTGACGCTGAGGGAGCTTCTTCGTCGTTTAACGACGAATGGGAAACCATGTGGCAACTTGCTACATAGTCTTCGGTTTCTGATGAGTCAGTTTCCTTATATTTGTCACTCTCTTCATTCTCAAGAATATGCTTGAGGAACTCTTCGAGGGTGATAGGTGTCCACGCCTTCTGGTTGTACTCATCCGGTGTGTCAATGTACCTTTGTAGGTCTGTGCATTTGTCGTCATACTCGGCAGGTTGCACAGGCTTCTTGGTCTTCTTTTTTTTCTTCAAAGACTTTGAAGGCTCGACTTGAGGATTTTGCCCTTTGTCGACAGTTTTCGGTACAGGATGCGGTTTCAGCATCCCTTCAATGATTTCCGGTTCAAGTGGGCTCCTCCACCTGACCGCCGGACATGCCTGGAGATCTTTCAGCATTCTTTTGGTTTTAGCTGAAATAACGACTTCCCATGGAGCTTCTTCCACGAGCGAGCATGATGCCCCCGGCTTTTCCACCATTTTAGGAGTGTGCTTCTGAGCGGGTTCACCCTCCAGTTCTCAGACAGTGCGAATTTCCCCTGTTGATACCGGTCCTCGACCCAGTTCTTGAAGATGTAGCAATCTTCAATTGGGTAGCTCACCATTCTGTGATAGGAGCAGTAGTTGAGGTTGTTGACGTCGCCGGGTTGCAGTGGACGCCATGGGTCTAGCAATGTGATGAGTTTGTTTTGCACTGCCAGCTCGAACAGTCTCCTCGTCCTGTCACGGGAAAATGAGTAAGCGCGTCCTAGCCTTTCTTCCAGGGATAGGCGCGGACGCATGTTGTTTTGGCGAGCAACCGGTTTTGGGTCACTCGGTTGCTGTTGAGTGTTGGCAACGAAGGTCGCTTTCCCTTTACCCTTTGGCATTTCGAGGGTCTATTTTTAAGGAGGAAGGCCCGTGGCCCATCTGGTCGATTTGGGTTAGCTTGTCGATCAGGGCCTGGAAAGTGGTCGGCTTGAAGAACGTCATGAACTGGGACACAGTCGTTTGCGGATCTAGGGTCCCGATGAACATGCCCACGGCAGGGGATTCTTCGATGCATTATTTGCACTTTGACCACAGATTCTGCCATCGGATCGCGTATTGGACCCAGGTTTCTCCCGGCTTTACCCTGGCATTGATTAATGCTGTGATCGGGGTGCGCTCGCTTGCGCTGGCGAACCGTTGTATGAACAGCAGTTCCATTTCTGTGAATGTTTTCACGGAGTGATTTGGGAGCTCCGAGTACCATTCAAAGGCCGGCTCTGACAGGCTGCCAACGAACTGGTGAAGCAACAGTTTGTCGTCACCTCCAGTGTTGCCGTACAGAGCTCTGAACTGCGCGACGTGCTGATGGGTGTTGCATGTCCCCTTGTACACATGGAACTTAGGGATCGTATATCCCGGAGGGTACTTGATTTGGTCATACCATCCTGGATACGGCCGCCCAGTTCTGACAGTTTGGCCGGCCGCTTCATTTGCTTGATGAGTTCGTATTTGTTGAGCGATGTAATCATCAAGAGGAGCCTTGCAGATTGTTTCCTCCTTGGCTGCCGATAAGGCCGAAAGAGGGTTTGATATTTCCCCTCTGTCATCCTCGATGATTATCGGCGGATCTTCGGCTGGGGGTTCTGGCTGGATCATCATTCCAACCATGTCCTGGAACAAGAGAGCCATCTACTTTATGTCAGCGGCCTGCTCTGTGGCTTCCTTGTCTTTTCTTTCAAGCATGCTTCGCAGGAACTCTGTATCGGTCTCCTGCTCCTAGCGTTGTTCGGCTGTTGTGTCCAGACTTTTTTCTGCCCGGTGAGTGCTGCCATTTTGGTCAGCATCTCCTGGAGCTTTTGTTGTTACTCCTGGGCTTTTGTCAGCGACCGAGTTTGCGGTCGATGACCTACGGAAGCATGACTTTCCTCTTTCCCGGAAGCCATGTAGACCGTATGTACGATCATGCCCCCAGACTTGGGGCATTTGGGTCCATCGCTTTTGGAATTTGCCGCGGGCGGTGAGATTTTCTCCGGCCTCTTTTTGTGGGAGATCGAAGTTGAAGGAGCCGTTGTAACAGGCACCCGTGTGGAAGAAATGCCTCGCTGTATGGTGGAGGGATGGTCTTCCTCTTGCCGAGCCTTCGATTTCTTCGGTCGACGAGAGTAGTCTTTGTTGATCACAGAGTTCTGGACATTCCGCCAGACCCTATGAATTTGGGAGGAGAACCGCTGACAGGACTGCTCCGTCTTTGCCTTCACTGTGGCTTCTATAAGCGGGGGCGATTTCTTTAGCACCGCCATTGGAGAGTTCTTGCGTACCCTCTTGAGCAGCTCAAAATTGTTCCCGGTTGGAACAGCAGCATCAACTTCCACTATTGGAGCTGGTGGGGTAAGTCCAGAGAGGGAGTTTTCCCCAGCTTTTCTCACTTGGCGCCAATGACGACATCGAGCATGTCTTGCAAAAGGGACCGCCTCAGTTTTGAAAGCGGCTTCGTTGTGCCCCCGGCTTTGGTGAGAGGCTATTGTTAGTGCCAGCCTATTGAAGATTGACATCCTTGGCAGAGTTTGAGGATGATCGGTCAATCTTTCAAAGGCTGACTTTCTAGTAGGGAAAGCACCTTTGATGACTTCACCTGCAGGAGGAGTTGGGAGGGCTATCCGTTTTGGAGCAGCCCCTTCAGATATCACGAGCCTCTTTACGGGCCTATTTTGGTTCTTGCTGAGTCTGTTTAAGACTGAGACGTCTGAGCTTTGGCTCAACCTGTTGAAGACTGAGACATCAGATTTGGACGACCCGTTGAGAGGGGCCGTTGTGGTTGCCAGTCGATCGAAGACCGACCTCTTGGGAGCTTCTTCCTGCGGCGCTGAGACACCGACATCCACTGGTGGGAGCATGGTCCCAAAGAACAATCCCGTAGTGGCTTGCATAAATTGCCCTACCGGCATTGAAAAGATAGAGGCTGCATTGGGCCCGTAAGTCACTCCTCCAGTTGGGGCGGAACGGGAGTTGCTGTTGCAAGTGGTGTAGTTGGAAGCCATTGATTTTTCTTCTTCTGCTCAGGAACAAGACACCAAATCTTAGTGCCTCGAATCCAAGGGCAACCATAACGAACCGCGATTTTGTTCGCGAAACACGACACATGAAGTGTGGAGTGGAAAGAGGAAAAGATCCCACCGGTCAGGCCGGAATCTATTTACCGCCGGAAACGGAAGACCTGGGATGGATCGTCTGACCTGATTCTTGGGGGCAGATGCTATTTGGATTTATCCGTCCACCTCTTCGAAGATACCAAGTTGATTTATGGTACCGTGTATCAGAGGTTTGGATGAATGCGGCCGTTGTAGCGGACTTCGTCAGATTCCCCCTCGTTTGAGAGGGGTTTTGATTGTGGGGACGCTCTTCCCTGCAGACGCAAGCCCCTACAGTTAATTACGTTACCGCATCGCGATAACCACTTTCTCCTGCTCCGGAAGCTCACTTCGTGTCGTGTGTATGTTTGTTTTATTTTGGTTGCCCGTGGATTGTATACGGATACTAATTTATATCGTCGCCCATAGGGCGTGGATTAGTCCAAATCCGTATATTCTTAGATTTAGGTTTAGTTTGATTTAAGGATCGTTAATCTATTTTGAGATTAAGATCAACTTAAATGTATAAGCATTTGGGCTCGATTATTTTAGTTTAAGGACATCGCGGTCCATTATCGCCGTATTTGAGGCGAAATGTTAGTCTTAAGGACGTTTCGGACCTTTATCGCCATTTTAGAGGCGAATATTAGTTTAGAGACATTTCGGTCCATCATTCACCCTATGCGCATGTGTATTTGTTACGTGGCAGAGTGAACAATGGAGATATGGAATGTGCCTAATTTGGGGCACAATCCAATTTGAGGCATGCACGTCAATGCATGAAGAAGTTATTGGTCGTCGAGACCCGCCACCTCTCTGAAGACGTTGGAGAATTACAACGACATATATCAGAGGTGTGAAGAGAAGTACCCTTGAACCAAATCCCATATTTGAAGGAAAAGAGTTTGTTGTGGGCTTAGGAATTTTTTGTCATATTTGAGACCTTGGAAATCGAGAGCATATGGGCTCTATTGATTTCTTTGTTAAGGATACGTTAGTCCAATTTGAGACTAAGATCCACTTAACAATATTTTAGGATCTTCTTTATTTAAGACCCAACAACAGAGCATTTGGGCGCAGTTTGCAAGACTTTAGCAACTTAGCCAATTTGGGCTTTAATCTGCTTAGTCTCCCCTTTTTTTTGAAAAAAGTGCTAAGCACTTGTTTGGGCTCTGTTTAATCAGTCCCCTTTTTTTATGCAAAAAGTGCTGAGCACTTATATGAGTTCTGATGCCCACATATGATCATATGGAGCTTTCAGTCATGGGGATTGTCCAATAAGTGTTGAACACTTTATTCCTTTTGTTTTTATATGGAGTGCTAAGCACTCTTTATGGAGTCCATGTGGGGAGCGCGTGAGGCGCTGGGCGCTAGGCGCTGCCCAACAAGTGTTGAACGCTCAGCCATTTTAGGCTACTTGGGGAGTTCTAAGCACTCTTTTCTTCGCTTTTGCGGCGCGCACGTAGAGAGCACGTGATGCGCTGAGCGCTGGACGCTGCCTAGTGACTGCTAAGCACTCTTCCCTTCTGTGGAGCCTACGTGAGGAACACGTGCAGCGCTGGGCGCATCCTAGTGAGTGCTAAGCACTCTTCTGTGGCGCCCACATGAGGAACACATGCGGCGCTGGACGCTGGGCTCTTTTCTCCTCTCCTAATAGCATTTTTACCCATTAATGATCAATAGGATCTTTGTTTTGAAGATCTAGGATTATACTTCATTTTTAAGAACTAAGTTCTTTTGTAAGAACTAGGTTTCTCTTGTATGCCTTTGTTTTTAGGAACTCAATTTCTGGTTCATTTCTGAACCTTTGACTCTCAAGAACAAGTTCTTCCCGATGAGAATTAAATTCTCAACTTGTGGGAGACTTGCCTCGCGGATCTCAGATCCAGAGAAAGAACTAAGTTATTTTAAAAGGGTTAAACCCTTCAATAGGTAAATGAGATATTTTGATCTCTATTTTTTATTTACCTAGAGTTTTTGAGGAGGGAGATCTTCTTTCTTGAGAATTTAATTCTCTGTTCCTTTTGAAGCTTTCCGTCTCTTTTTTTTAGAAGCTTATGGGGGTTCCTCTATATCAGACTTGAAGTCTTCGGTCCTTTATATAGTGGAGGCAAGTTTGTTAATTAGCTTTGAAGAAATCTCTCATTAAGAGATCCCAATTGATTTGGGGAATTTTACCCACCATTGGATCTTTGATCCAAGGGTTTCTGTTTTACAGAACATATTTTCTTGTTTTTAACAAGATTGTTTTGATCCAAGAGTTTCTGTTTTACACAACATATTTCCATATGCAGGGGTTTATTCTATGAAATGGTGATCTTTAATCACCATTGGATTTTTAATCTAAAGGTTCTCTATTTTACAGAGGGCGGACTTTCTTATTTAGAAAGATTAAGAGAATATATCCCAAAATAGAATTTTATTCTATGATCCAATTTGGGGAAGTTTTCTACCAACAGAATTTAATTCTGTATCTTGATGATTTATCATCTCCGTTGGATCTTTCAACGGCTCTGTTTAACAAAGAGTAGAATTTAATTTTACTTGGGCACCGGCACTCACGAGTTGTGCACGTGGGCGCCATCTGAGAGTTTTAACTCTTGTTTAATTTAATAAATTCTTTTGTGCTTTGCACACTGGCGCCCGCGTGAGGAGCACGTGCGGCGCTATATAAGAGTTTTAACTCTTATTTAATTTAATAGATTCTTTTGTGCTTTACTCACTGGTGCCCGCTTGAGTAGCACGTGCGGTGCTATATGAGAGTTTTAACTCTTATTTAATTTAATAGATTCTTTTGTGCTTTGCACACTAGCGTCCGTATAAGGAGCACGTGCGGCGCTATATGAAAGTTTTAACTCCTATTTAATTTAATAGATCTTTTGTGCTTTACACACTGGCGTCCGCGTGAGTAGCACATGAGGCGCCACCATAGGATTTAATCCTATAAGATTGGCTCTAGTGCTGGCGCCCTTGTGTAGGGCACATGAGGCGCTGCCTCATTAATTTTGAAAAGAGTTTTGCTCTTTTATTAGGGGAAACAACCCTCTACTTGAAACTCCTAAATTGTAAGTCCCTTCTAAATCTCTTCTTTTCTATTGAAATTCCTTTTCAAATTTTTATCGGTAAAAGTGGAGTTAATACCGACATCTTCCTTTCTAAAATGCATAACTCTCTTTTCCTTTACAATTTAGTCAATCTAATTTTACTACATCATTTGTAACCTTAAACCCTAACATTTAGAATCAAATTTTATCAAAACTCTCATGTGAAACAACAATAGTAGAACTTTTCCATTAAAATACTTTGAACTTTATAAAAACCTCTTTTAGTATTCGTTAAAACAATACCCTTAGAAAAACATCACGGGGTAACGACCTACCACACACACACACTTGATTTCATAGCACGATACTCATTGAATGTATTTTTGTTGCGAGGTATAATATTATGATAAAATACCATATAATTTTAAAAACCGGATTTCTTTTAAAGCGGTATTTTCTATTCTTTGCGATTACGCATCTACAACTCTTTTTAGAGGACCCGCTAATAGATGGTGTGGATTATCGCATATTCTTGGACTAGTAGAGCGAGATGCAGACCTCCTTACGGAGCATTCGGTCTCGAAATGATTTAAATACGGTTTTTTAAAAAATACGAATTTTCTAAATAAAATAAAATTATTTTTTTAAAATTAAAATTATATAAAATTATAAATCCATATTTTCAAAATATAATTAACCTATGTTTTTCAAAAATAAAAAGATTAACAAATGTTAATAAAATACCCTCAAGATACCAAAAAGGCAAGTTTTACAATAAAATACCATGAACTTTCCAACCTAAGTACTTATCACTAAAATACTCCAAATACTTAAAATCCATGCTCATGACAACCTCAAATAATACTAATTACCTCGAGGTTTACTTTTTTACTATATTAAAATATTTTTCATAAAAAACCCCTCGAATTATATAAAAACACTATTTAAAGACTTTAGTAAATATAAGTTTAAGCGCGATCAATTCTCTTGAGCCCCAGAGGGTCGGAGAAAGTGAGTTCTTGCCTATTTAAGATAGAAAACTTAACGGAGTTATCAATAGTAATTGTCTTGGAAAAAGACACAAATTATGTCGTTCATATACAGCAGTTACCGATGACTCCCGAACCTAATTCAAGAGGTAAATCAGTTTACAAGTGTCTGACTCAGTCTGAGTCCAATTCAAATCTGAATCCAATATCAAACATGAATACTTGATCATGAACATGAATATTTGAAATCAAACATCAATATCAAACATGTATAGTTGACCTGACTTGACCGAACCATGGTTATAACTTAACTACTTGAATACTTGATTACATTCTGAACATAAATACTTGAACAACTTGTATCCATGGTTTCGGAAAGTCTGATAATTATAATCTATACAACACATTACGCGGGGAAAAAGGGATAGATTGGTATGGAACGTATATCGTGGCACGAGAGGTCGCTTAAAAGAAACCTACATGAATTCTTGTGCCGTTGTCCCATGGGTTATGATGGGGCCTTGTACTACATGTTATCATAGTCCATGGAGTAAGATGGACTCCTCTCGTATACGTGAATACATTCTGTATCAAGCTACAAACAACCACGTTATAATAATCATCGTATCCCGGTAATCAATACACAACTTATCTGTTCTTTTCACATTCTTGTTATACTCTCTTTCTTCTTTTGGGACTTACCGAGCGTTAGTTCGCTGACGACATTCCTTTCTATTTTGTTTCTTTGGAATGTTCGTCAAGAGGACCGGACTCTCACGAGATCGAGCCTAACCAAGAGGACTTGGATCAGCTAGCGGCACAGCCTGACTTCTAGTTCCTTGTACTTATTTTTCTGTATGTCATTGTTTAGGTACTGCTTATTATCATTGTATCTTTTCATTTTCAAACAGTTGTATGTAAAGATGAATGTAAATAAAGTTGCTGTTATTTTATATCACTTGTCATTCTTGTACATTTTATATATTGCTTAATTACGCTTAACGTATTTATTTCTTAGTAAATACGTTGCGACATGCCACGTCACCGTATACGTCTACTGGGAAGCGGGGTGTGACAGCTACAGACAATCATTACTTAGCTTCCGTATACTACGCCTTGATGAATAATTAACAAACGCAGCACGAATACTAAGTAGTAATCATCTGAAACGACGGAGGGCTACGGCTAGGTTTTTGGCGAAAAACCCTTTAACGTTATAAACTTGATATCGTTGAAGGAACCGAGTAGTTTTAAAAATGAGTAGTTTAGGCTCTGCTTTTGAAAACTAGTAGTTTTGAAGTGAACCGAGTAATCTATAGTAATATAAACTTTTGCTCAAATGGTCACTCCCTATGAAGGGGTTTAGGCTCTTGCCTCCTCGAATGAGATACGGGATATTCCTAACCGAATACCACTGTGCAAAGCAAAAGAATACGACTATGGTTTTTCGAAAAATTGTTCCAACAATATCTTTTAGGTTTATTTTCTTGCACTAATCAAAATTAATACGGTCCCATCAATTAATTCCTATCACACCAGAAAAGAACGAAAATACAATGTATGTGTATGCCATCCGCATTCGCCACGGGGGTCCGTTATGCACCGTTAGGTTACTTAACTTACGGCAGAGCGAGGGCTGGACTAGCACGGATGCAAAACATATACAATATCTACTAGTATGTATGTATATATGTATATATATGTATGTATGTATGTGTGTTTGTATAACCATTCGTCTCAGGCATGATATAAGCAACACCACAGAATAGCGATAAGAAAGAATAGCGGATAATTTAGGAGCCCCGGGTTTCATTTGAGCCACAAATGAAACCCGGCGTTCCCCAGTCGTGTGGATAGCTAGTGCAATGTAAAACCAAGACCCCTACGAGTGAGGCAAATTACCCGCCAATCCCGGAAGTGAGGCAATCCCAATCAACGAAGTGAATGGGCCACTTAGCATTTCATGGAATCCGGTAACTTGAGCACCCCCACCTTGGGTCATACTATACCCCTTATGATTGAGACAAATAGCCCACCAATTCTAGAGTGAGGCCCCCCGGTCTCAACACCATTAGATGGAGACCCGTTGCCCTTTAGAACCCGGCTATTCAAGCACTCCTCCGCTGGGTAATCCTAGTACAGAAAAGAAAAATATATCCAATGGTGACATCGACCTCAACCCGACCGTACCCCAATAAAAGAATATACAAACTAGCAGAAACGGCAGTCCACATGTTGGACGCTCACCCCGCAATAATGAATATACAAGAATCTAAACGGTACATTAAACATTGCACACAAGGCTATCCATCACGACAATCCATCCAAAACATCAAAGTAATGCAGAACATCAACGCGAATATCATGTTTGTAAACTTGTCTGATTGTACATATAGCAACCGGTCAGATTATACCGTGCTATGATATTCACGGTCGTAGAAACAAATGCATAGAAAACCACGAATTTAAATTTTCGATCAATTAAAACTTTCCGCATTGGCCGTAAGTACAAACCAGTACACAAACAAATCTAGACCGAAACCAAATATTCTAAAAATCACATTTCCATGAATTAGAGTGTCACGCCCCGCTTCCCGATGTACGGACAATGGGACGTGGCGGGTCATGCGACGTATTTACTCAAAAATAAACACACTAAGCATAAATAAGCAATATAATAAAGTACACAAGAAAATGACAAGAGATGTAATTGAACAGTAACTTTTATTTATTAAACATTTCTTTACAATACAACTGAAAATGTAAATATAAGAATTAAAAGCAATGCTTAAACAATGGTATAAACTGAAAAGAAAAATATATACAAGTGTCTAAGGCTCGGGGTCTTCTGTGAACTGCTCCAAGTCGTCAGCACTGGTCTCTATCTCTAGTGAGTCGGATCCACCTGACAACATTCCAAACAAAGAAAAGAAAAGGAATATCGTCGGCGAACAATCGCTCGGTAAGTTCCAAAGAAAGATAGAAGTAGAGTAGACAGATAAGAGGATATAACTGGTAAATTGTTTGATTGTTATGTTAACGCAATTATTTGTAGCCTGGTACAAAATATGCCAGTGTATACGAGAGGAGTCCAACTATTCCGTGGACTAAGGTATACGGAGCACAAGGAACCGTTAAGCCACAGAACAACAGCAATGGATATTCAGGTTAGGTGTATTAAAGTAACCGTCTTGTGCCACTTCTAACACATTCCGTACCAGTCTACCCCTTTAAAACCCCATAATGTACTTTGTATTGATGTGTATTGTTTTGTTTAATAGATGTAAAACTTGTCGAAACCATGATATCAGTAGTTCATGTAAACGGAAGGGATATAAACGGATAGTCATGTAATCAGAGTATATCCATGGTTCGGTTCAGTCGAGTCATGTTGATATTAATTGTATCTGGTATAAATAGATTCATGTTGAATTGGAGTTGTACTTGAATTGTATTCAAGGATGGATTGATTTCAGATTAGACTGAGACTCTATCTGAGTCGGACACTTAAACAGAATTGAAGTCCTGAATTAGTTTTGGAGTTATCGATAACTGCTGCACATGAACGGCAGGATTTATGACTTTTTCCAAGCTAATTACCGTATTGATAACCCAGTTTTTAGTTGTCTACCTTAAATAGACAAGCACCCAAATTCTCCGGCTCCCTGAAGCTCAAGAGAACTTGTCCCGCTTAAACCTATATTTATTAGGGTCCTTATTGTAATTTAATATAACTTGAGGGGGTTTATGAAAAATAGTTTTTTGATATATTTTCAAAATACACCTCAAGTATTTAATTATCGTTTTTAGGGTTTTCATAGATATAATTTTTTAAGAGTGATGAGATAGTCTAGTGAATATAAACCTAGCTTGAATAGTATATGGTATTTTCATGTAATTTGACTTGTATTGATTCTTGATGGTATTTTCATGAACTTTTGTAATTCTTTTCTTTTGATTAGAAAACATGGGATATATTATATATTTAAAATAGATATTTTGATAATATTTATATATATATAATTATTAAAAATAGAATTTATTTATTAAATAGAAATCACGTTTTCTTAGAAATTGTAATAAAAATTCCATCGAGATCGTATGCTTCGTGAGGAGGTCTGCATCTCGTCCTACTAGTCCGATGGATGTGCGATAATCCGCACCAACCAAATCGGATTCTCCAAAATGGGTTGTAAGGACTTAATCGTATGGAATTTTATTAAAACAATTAAAAGAATTACGGTTTTATTAGTTTAGGGTATTTTAATGTAAAATATTGTATTTTGTCCCACAAAAATTATTACAAAAGCCATCGTGCTATGTAAAAATGAGTGTTGTGATGAGATGGGTAATTACCTCGTGAGTTTTCTAAAGGTAATATGATCAAAACGATAAAGTAATATCGTATGTAAACTTGATGGTATTTTACCGTAAAAATGAAATAAAAGTTGCAGTACATATTATTTTAAATTGAAACTAGTTATAAATGTTGTTTTATGTTTTGTTAAACAATATAATAAGATATGGTTAATTTGTTGTTTAAGAAAAGTTGTGTTTTTAAAGAAATGAGAATCGGAAGTCGGAATAACTCCGCTTCCGACGAGTTTTGAGAAGAGAGTGTTTTAGATTAGAAATGTAAGAGGGGAAAGGGGACTTACTGATTTGATTTGAGAGAGAAAAGATAGAGGAAGGTTTTGTAGGCGCCGTGGAGTCGCGGAGTCGCCAGATTTGTCTCGAGTCGTCGCTGGAACTTGATCTTGAGCTAACTCCACTTATACAACTTCTTGGACTTGGAAAGTTTAGAGAGTTTTGGCAAAGGATTTCTAAATGAGGAGGGTTATGGTGTAAGGTTGTATTTATAGGAGAAATTAGGGTTTAGGGTATTGAAATTTGATAATTAAAAATACATTAAAATTTGGTTTTAAGGCTCATTTTAATTCTCTGTTAATGTGCAAGAAAATCAAACAGAACTAGGGTAGTGGGGGAGGCCAAGGGGTGCTAGGATGAAAAATTAAAGGCATTAGGGAAGGGGGGCCGAAGGCGAATCTCGCCGGCCACTTGGTTGGGTCGGGGTGTGGGATTGATGCCACGTGTTGGTGTCGTTTCATATATCTCAGTGCCCATGTTTGATTAATCTGACTTTTAATTTTTACGTGTTTTGCACGTGTAAACTTTTGGGCTTCCAAAAAGTCTAAAAGAAAAATCAGCAAAAAATATTATGTGGCTGAGGGGATTCAAACACAGAGACTACGTCACAGCAGTGCAAGGCTTTACCAATGAGCTACAAGTTGTTTCTTGCCGTTCAAAAGCAAATCAAATATATAACTTGTGCTCAGGACTTACAAATACTCCATTTATACATTAACTTTTAAAAAATTCTGTACATTAAAACAGAGTCGTTACATAGAGCGCCAGAAAAAATTTGGGACACTGTAGCCAAAATTGGGTCGTGGTTCAGCGGCCAAATGGCACATTTGGCGGCGAATTAGCGATTGAATTTTGGGCTTAGGTGCCTAAATTTTTTTCTGATCTCTAGTTTTGCCTGCACATAATTTTAATGCAACCTGAAAAATTTTTGAACAATTTTGAAATTCGAACAGCAAGCACTATATTAGAAATGTGAATCGGAAAATTCCGTCGATCAAAACTCTAAATTAGTGTAAACAAGTCTACTTAAGGTTTATGGAGTGGCTCTAATACCATATTGGTTAGTTGTACTCACTCTATATCGAAGTAGAGAGACGGAATACACAAAAATTTAATTTTTAATCAGGCACAACCAACTTAACCCAAGTGATCAAACTATAGCTCTAAACTGGCAACTACTAGGAGTTTCATTTACTATAAAAGAAGGATTATACCAAATGATCCATGTCCTTCGGTCTTATACCCTCTTCCTTAGCTTCTTGAGATCTTCTTAATCGAGCTTGGTCGCTGGTCTTCCACCGTCGTAGATGATCCATCCGAGAGATATGGTTCATGGCTCTAGCTCCACACTAAAAATCAATGGAGCAACTAAAGACTCTAGGATGCTAGTCTAGAGTGTTTAGAGATGTAGTAATGTTGTTCTAGTGGTTTTCTATCTCACTTCAACCCTTGATTCTCAACTCATAAGTGTGTAAGGTTGAAGAGGAAGGAGGAGCTCAAGAAAGGAAAAAGAATGAGAATGATGAAAATGAAAAATCTTATACCATCACAATAATGCAAGCATGGTTTTGTTAAAAGATATTTTTTAAAAACCAATCATATTTGAATAGTGTAGACAAATTGATCTATAAATTCATTTGTCTACCTTATTCTGTCACGCCCCGCTTCCCAGAGTACGCAAGATTGGGCACGTGACATAGCCAACCATACTACCTGTGGGTAGGAAGTATCCATCCACAGTCACATTACGGTTGTAAGGATATCAAGAACAAGATAATAAACTAATCTAATACATGTCCAAATCCATAATAACAAGAATCAATAAACAATAAGTGCGGAAGCTAATGATCCAATACAATGAATAAACAGTACGTCCCATAATGCGGGCTCACATCTGGAAATGAAAAGCAATAAATAAACTAAACCCTAAGGACTCACTGTTCAGCCTGCTGGCTGAAGTACTCCTGCTCGGTCGTCGACAAAGGTACGGAATCTGGGCCATGCAAAACCCAGACGTCAGCGCGTCATGACATCAAGTATATGGTATAAACATGGTAATAAGCAATGCAAGTATGAACATGAATAAAGCAGTAACAAGAAATAACAAGCAGGGTAATGTGCAATGGGGTCCAAATTGTCCTATCAGGTTTTCTACTCTATAGTCTTTGAAACCAATTGATGAATCGTCGATGTAACTCAATAGTATCCCGTGCGTGCCCGGGACCACGGTCAAAGCCCTCGGGGCTGAATCCGAGACGTGCCGCTAAGCAGTAAAAGTAGGTAGTAGGATGGACGAGTGATGTCAGCATCATCACTCCCGGACTGGCCAAGCCCGTAAGACTGATCAGAACAAGTATCGAACTGTTGAGTTACAAGTCGGTTTCACCTTTGATTTCCCCATACCCCCAAGCTATGTATGTCAGGTCAGGTATTCAGTAGTCAAGGACTAATGCCAACACGAAATCAAGTAGAAGTAGGTCTGTCTGGATCGACAGCAGGAATGGTCAGGTTTGTCGGCATTAGGCATGAGATCATGAGACAAGTAATGTCATGGTACAACAGGATGAGTCGGTATGTATGTATATGTCAGGTGTAGCAGGGTCAGGTCAATATGTCGTGCAATCGGGTAAATGCTCACAACAGGTAAACAATCAATAATGAACAGCAGCAGGAAACAGTAATTAACCACAATATTCCATATAACCACAGTGATGTTTGTATTCTCTTATTAACAGGTTCAATCATCTTAGGGTGCAATCGCCACAAGGTGAAGCGATATCCACAATTATAAATTAAGGAAACTACATGAAATTATACTAAATATAATAATTGTCTCATGAATGATTTAACAGTTTAAGCAGATATGATTCAGTCGTTTTATTTAGTTAAAGTATGTATTGATGTGGGTTAATTAATTACGAGGAACTGTTGTAACGATTCCACTATAAAGATAACAGCAATAATACGATATCAAATGCCATCATTAAGTTGTGGTATTAAATAGTATGAGTTCAATTGCGTGGCAAGACTAGATCTCGCACGCTAGCATGTTCAAGCAAGTATTCAGATACTTGCCTCGACGGTCTGCAAACTGGAACACGGATGCGATGTCGGCAGAAAGCACGATATGACAGCACGGGCCACGGATCAGGTCCCAACAGAGAACAACGGGATCACACGGACCAGGGGGCTTCGCTGGAGCGTCGGGTTCGCCGAGACGGCACGGTCGGATTCCGGCAAAACGCGACAACAAGTTAGAAACAGAAAAAAGATTCAATGCGATCAGCCGGGGGTTTATACTGCACAAAGGAAGGAAGAGGGAACTTACAGAGAGATATACCAGGTGACCCCGGCGAGTTCGACGGCGCCGGAACGCCGGCGAGGCAACGGCGGCGGCTGCAGCAAGGGCTGAAGGCTTCGGGGTGCGCGGGAGAGGGTGCTGCGGCGAGTGGAGGAAAGGGTGGTCGGCTCTGGTGGTCGAGGGGGAGAAGGAGGTGGCCCTGGTGACGACGGCGAGGTCGCCGGCGCGTTCTCCGGTGAACAGCGGGGTAGGCGATGGGTTAAGGCTCGGGTTGGTGTTCCGGCGAGGGGAGGAGGGCAGCGACGACGAGGTCGGGACGAGGAGGGTGAGAGGGAGTCGTGGGAGTCGTCGACGACGAGAGGTGGCGTCGACGGCGAGGTCTGCGAGGGGTTGGAGGCGACGTCGGGGTTGGTGCAGTTGCGGGAAAGGGCCGGAGAACGAGGGGAGGAAGGTGCGGTGAGTCTCGTGGTGGCGAGGGCGGCGACGGGGGGTCGTGAGGAGGTCGGCGGTGAGATCGCGAGGGCTAGGATTAGGGTTTGCTTGGGTTCGTGATGGGAGAAGATGGGTTCAGGGGCGGCTGCATGAGAATTTAAATAGAGGAAGAGAGAGAGAGAGATTGGAGAGAGATTGAGGGAAGAGAGAGAGAGAGATAGGGAAAAGGGAAGGGGCCCACGCGGGTAAATCCCACGCTGTGATTGGCCAGGAGATTATTTTAAAAGGGATTTGGAATGATTTGCAGGGATTTAATGGTTATGAGTATATTTCGTATATTAATATAGTTTTAAAGATATTAAGTTAAATGGGCCCTTTTTGGCGCGAAATGAAACATTTTCAAATCGCGCCCGGGTTTCGCCCAAATGTTCCAAATTCAAATTATAGGATTTTAAGCGGGTTCCAAATTTTGAAAAGAGGTGTTTAATGATTAAAATGCATGCCCCCAAGTCGGACACTTGTACGCGCGCGTAGTCGTCCAAACTTGCCCGTTTAGCCGAACGGGACGGAATCTCGACACGCGGACGCTACCACGCGACTAGTGGCGACGAGTAGGCCAACATGGATATCTTAAATTTCATTTTAGGAGTTAAAATTTGTTATGTTCCAAAATGACTTAACCGGTTAAAATTTAGCAACAAACACCAGAAAATCAGGAAAATTGGAATGAGCAGTATACAACCCTCAACTAGTAATATAAATAGTATTATTGGGCTCGGGTGTTACATCATACCCAACTACAAAAGAATTTCGTCCTCGAAATTCCAAGAATACAAGATAGCTAACTACTGGAAAAGGTGAGGGAATTTCTGTCGGATCTCGTCTTCTCGCTCCCAAGTGGATTCTCCATGCGATCGGTTACCCCAAGAAACTAGCACAAGAGGGATAACCTTGTTCTTAAGAACCTTTTCTCTTCGATCCTTGATTTCAACTGGTCGCTCCTCAAAAGTCAGGTCCTCCCGTACAGTCAACTCCGAATGATCCAAGACATGAGTCTCATCACGAACATACCTCCGTAGTTGAGACACATGAAACACATCGTGAACTCCTGCTAATGACTGTGGTAACGCCAACCGGTACGATACCTCTCCAACACGCTCCAAAATCTCGAAGGGTCCGACGAATCGAGGACTAAGCTTTCCCCGACTGCCAAAGCGAATCACCCCTCTAGTCGGTGATATCTTCAGGAATACCAAATCACCCACGGCGAACTCTAGAGGTCTTCTTGCCGTGTCGGCCCAACTTTTCTGCCTGTCTTGAGCTGCCTTCATATGCTTCCTGATTGTATTCACCTTCTCGACTGTCTGTACCACCAAATCTGGTCCTAGCAACCTTCGTTCACCAACATCATCCCAACAGACAGGTGAACGGCACTTACGTCCATACAGTGCTTCAAACGGAGCCATCTGAATAGTTGCTTGGAAGCTATTGTTGTACGAAAACTCCACCAGGTGTAGATGATCTTCCCAAGAACCTTTGAAGTCCAACATGCAAGCCCTCAACATATCTTCAAGGGTCTGGATCGTTCTCTCCGATTGTCCATCAGTCTGAGGATGATAAGCTGTGCTAAACTTCAATCGAGTCCCCAAACTTTCTTGTAAACTCCTCCAAAAGTGCGACAAGAACCGAGTGTCCCGATCGGACACGATGCTTACCGGCACTCCATGCAATCTGACAATCTCCTGCATGTATCGCTCTGCCAAAGTCTCTGTCGATTGACCAACCCGAAAAGGAATAAAGTGAGCTGCCTTGGTCAACCGATCGACAATCACCCATACTGCATTGTTGCCCTTTGGACTCCGCGGTAAAGCTGTCACGAAATCCATGGTTATATGTTCCCACTTCCACTGAGGAATCGGAAGTGGTTGCAACAAACCAGCAACCCTTTGGTGTTCGGCCTTGACTTGCTGACACACCAAGAACCTAGCCACGAAGCGAGCAATTTCCCGTTTCATACCTTCCCACCAGAAGTGCTGTCGAATATCTCGGTACATCTTTGTCCCTCCTGGATGTACAGAGTAAGCTGAACTGTGTGCCTCCTTCATAAGCTCTTCACGCACATCTCCTTTTGGCACACACACACGGCTACCATATCTCAACGAACCATCTTCATGGATCAGTAAATCGGTTCGTAGTCCGGCTCCAACCTGCTCTCGAAACTTTTGCAGTCTAGGATCCTGCGATTGTGCCGCTTTAATCTTCTCAACTAAGGACGATTGTACTTGCAATTGCATGAGTTGTCCTGTAGCATGTGGTAGCACAACCTCCAAGTCAAATCTCCGAAAATCCTCAATGATCTCTCTCTGTGCAGTCAATATCTGAATTGCTGGTAACCGGCTCAGCGCATCCGGCACAACGTTGACCTTTCCCGGATGGTACTTAAGATCGAGGTCATAGTCGGCCATCAGCTCCAACCATCTGCGTTGTCTCATGTTCAACTCCTTCTGAGTGAACACATATTTCAAACTCTTGTGATCTGTAAAGACTTCGACTCTCTCGCCCAATAGGTAGTGTCTCCAAATCTTCAGGGCGAAGATCACGGCTGCAAGCTCTAAGTCATGAGTCGGATAGTTCTTCTCATGAGTCTTCAGCTGTCTCGATGCGTAAGCGACGACTTTCCCATTCTGCATTAAAACACATCCCAATCCTTTTCCAGATGCGTCGCTGTGAATCACCAGTCCTCCTGAATTGTCCGGTACGGTCAGGATCGGGGCGGTTATCAACTTCTGCTTCAACGTCTCGAAGGCCAATGCACATACATCTGTCCACACAAACGGTACCTCCTTACGCGTAAGCTTGGTTAACGGCTCAGCTAAACGAGCGAAGTTCTCCACAAATCTTCTGTAGTATCCGGCGAGTCCAAGAAAACTCCTTATCTCCGCAACATTCTTCGGAATAGGCCAATCTCGAACTGCAGTAATCTTCTCGGGATCAACGGCGATTCCATCGCCCGACACGACATGCCCCAGAAACTTCACTTCTTCCAGCCAGAATTCACACTTACTCATCTTCGCAAATAACTTCTCTTGTCTCAGCGTCTGCAGTGCGATCCTCAAGTGCTCAGCATGCTCCTCCGGACTCTTCGAGTATACCAGAATATCGTCGATGAATACCACGATAAACTGGTCCAAGAAAGGTGAAAAGATCCTGTTCATCAAATCCATAAATATTGCTGGCGCATTAGTCACTCCGAAAGGCATCACTAAATACTCGAAATGCCCATACCGAGTTCGAAACGCCGTCTTGCAAATGTCTTCTGCTTTTACTCGGACCTGATGATATCCTGATCGCAAATCCAGTTTCGAGAATACCCTCGCGCCACTAAGCTGCTCAAAAAGTTCTCCAATGCGAGGGATCGGGTACTTGTTCTTAATAGTCACCCGGTTCAATTCTCGATAATCAATGCACATCCTTCTCGTGCCATCCTTCTTCTTTACTAAAAGGACTGGAGCTCCCCAAGGCGAGTTGCTGCTTCGAATCCATCCCTTCTCGAGTAATTCACCCACTTGTTTCTTAACTTCTTCTAATTCCACCGGTGCCATCGGATAATAAGATTTTGATACTGGCGCTGCACCAGGAATAAGGTCAATCGCAAACTCCACATCTCGCTTCGGCGGTAAGCCCGAAATATCTTCAAACACATCCATAAAGTCGCGAACAACTGCCGGCTCTTCACTATTATCCACTACCATAGCCGCAAGAACACTGTTCGTCGGCCTAGCCCTAAACTCGACTGGCCCGACAGAACTGCTTCCTCCAATGAAAGTAAACTCAGGGTGCCCGGGAATCTGGAAAATTACTTTCCTTGCCCTACAATCAATGTGTGCGTGGAAAGTGCCAAGAAAATCCATTCCCAAAACTACATCATAACTGCCCGTATCAATCACCAAGAAATCTGCAAAAAGCTCTCGTCCGCAAACAACAACCGTACAATCTCTACATTCCTTACTAGCTATGATTTTCCCATTCCCAGTGTGTATGTCCCAGAAACTAGACAGGGTCGTGCAGGTGATCGAGTGTGTAGTTATAAATTTGGATGACATAAAACAGTGGGATGCTCCGGAATCAAATAATGCCAATGCGGGAAAACCACGAACGAGTACAGTACCTGAAACCACTTCTCCTGATGCCTTGGCTTCCTCAGCTGTCAAGGTGAAAGCTCGACCCTGGTTGGGTCCTTGTGTCAGCTGCTTCTGCCCTTGGAACGGTCTCTGCGGAGGCTTCCGTATATCATCTCTCGTGCGAAGCTTCGACGGACAAGCACCAACTGCGTGATCGGCTGCTCCACAAACCAGACAAAGTCCCAGTCTTCTTCTACACTCCTTATGCACGTGCCCAGGTAAGTGGCAGTAGGCACAGGTCACGCTCTTCCTTCGGTCAACGATCACAGGCTTCTTCATTGGCGCTACACCTCGACGGTCCACTGGAATACCTCTGCGCCCCTGATCTCGGTTAGGTACGAATGCGGGCTTCCTGGCCGCAACTGCTGTCTGGTGAAGGTTCCCTTTCGATCCTGACAAACTCTGCTGCTCTCTGGCTGCCGTAAGAACCTGCGAGAAAGTGGTCAAACCCAGGGAGACAATCTGCCTCTGGATGTCCACATCCAAACTGCGCAAGAACCTTCGCGCCCTGTCTGCCTCCTTGGCGACTAAGGGTCCAGCGAAACGGCTGAGTCTCGTCCATTCCGCTGCATGTATATCCACAGCTGCTCCATTTTGTCTCAGCCCAATGAATTTCTCCTCCATTTCCTCCCGTGCAGTCCGCGGGAAGAACTTCTCCAAGAAACTTTTAGAGAAATCCGCCCAACTGATTGGCTTGGACAAGCGGGTCTCCTCCACAAGCCACCACTCTCGGGCGTAATCCACCAGCTGAATGCGCACCACATCAACTCTCTTGTCTTCTGGGATCTGTGCCGCAATCAATAAATTCTCTGTGTCTACTAGCCACTGCTCGGCTGGCAACGGCTCCTCCAAGCCAGTGAAAGTAGTAGGAACCAACCGTCTGAAATCTGCCACGGTCCCTACTCGGTCGACTGGCTTCGCTACAGCGGTGTTTACAGACTGCTGCATAGCCTGCAAACCCTCCTGAAATGAATCTGCTTGCTGCTGGATCAGCTCAGTTTGCCTCTTCTGATTTTCCAACATCCCGCGTATCACTCCTAACATGGCGGCTTCATCCACACGCCTCTGATATGTCTTGAAATTCTTATCTGCCATGGTCCTGAAATCAAAACAAACAACATTAGCATGATGATAGATTCAATATATAAATCAAGGCTAGAACTCCAAGATACTTAAATAGAGTACTGCATTGTAGCTATGCCGCGGTATCATAGCCGCAATTACTTAACTCCACCCAAGTCGCCTAAGTCCTAGAGATAACAAGAGATTAGGTTTTCGAGTTGACAATGCAAAGTAAGTTTGCATGTCGACATGATCTGGAAGAATGATTCAAGGACGGTAAAACGGTCAAAGTGGCAGGACATGTTTCCTAATCACGGGTATTCTGATTCGTGTATCGGGTGCAATACCCAACTACAAAGAATCAACCCAATTAACCTATGGCTCTGATACCAAAAGAACCATGTCACGCCCCGCTTCCCAGAGTACGCAAGATTGGGCATGTGACATAGCCAACCATGCTACCTGTGGGTAGGAAGTATCCATCCACAGTCACATTACGGTTGTAAGGATATCAAGAACAAGATAATAAACTAATCTAATACATGTCCAAATCCATAATAACAAGAATCAATAAACAATAAGTGCGGAAGCTAATGATCCAATACAATGAATAAACAGTACGTCCCATAATGCGGGCTCACATCTGGAAATGAAAAGCAATAAATAAACTAAACCCTAAGGACTCACTGTTCAGCCTGCTGGCTGAAGTACTCCTGCTCGGTCGTCGACAAAGGTACGGAATCTGGGCCATGCAAAACCCAGACGTCAGCGCGTCATGACATCAAGTATATGGTATAAACATGGTAATAAGCAATGCAAGTATGAACATGAATAAAGCAGTAACAAGAAATAACAAGCAGGGTAATGTGCAATGGGGTCCAAACTGTCCTATCAGGTTTTCTACTCTATAGTCTTTGAAACCAATTGATGAATCGTCGATGTAACTCAATAGTATCCCGTGCGTGCCCGGGACCACGGTCAAAGCCCTCGGGGCTGAATCCGAGACGTGCCGCTAAGCAGTAAAAGTAGGTAGTAGGATGGACGAGTGATGTCAGCATCATCACTCCCGGACTGGCCAAGCCCGTAAGACTGATCAGAAAAAGTATCGAACTGTTGAGTTACAAGTCGGTTTCACCTTTGATTTCCCCATACCCCCAAGCTATGTATGTCAGGTCAGGTATTCAGTAGTCAAGGACTAATGCCAACACGAAATCAAGTAGAAGTAGGTCTGTCTGGATCGACAGCAGGAATGGTCAGGTTTGTCGGCATTAGGCATGAGATCATGAGACAAGTAATGTCATGGTACAACAGGATGAGTCGGTATGTATGTATATGTCAGGTGTAGCAGGGTCAGGTCAATATGTCGTGCAATCGGGTAAGTGCTCACAACAGGTAAACAATCAATAATGAACAGCAGCAGGAAACAGTAATTAACCACAATATTCCATATAACCACAGTGATGTTTGTATTCTCTTATTAATAGGTTCAATCATCTTAGGGTGCAATCGCCACAAGGTGAAGCGATATCCACAATTATAAATTAAGGAAACTACATGAAATTATACTAAATATAATAATTGTCTCATGAATGATTTAACAGTTTAAGCAGATATGATTCAGTCGTTTTATTTAGTTAAAGTATGTATTGATGTGGGTTAATTAATTACGAGGAACTGTTGTAACGATTCCACTATAAAGATAACAGCAATAATACGATATCAAATGCCATCATTAAGTTGTGGTATTAAATAGTATGAGTTCAATTGCGTGGCAAGACTAGATCTCGCACGCTAGCATGTTCAAGCAAGTATTCAGATACTTGCCTCGACGGTCTGCAAACTGGAACACGGATGCGATGTCGGCAGAAAGCACGATATGACAGCACGGGCCACGGATCAGGTCCCAACAGAGAACAACGGGATCACACGGACCAGGGGGCTTCGCTGGAGCGTCGGGTTCGCCGAGACGGCACGGTCGGATTCCGGCAAAACGCGACAACAAGTTAGAAACAGACAAAAGATTCAATGCGATCAGCGGGGGGTTTATACTGCACAAAGGAAGGAAGAGGGAACTTACAGAGAGATATACCAGGTGACCCCGGCGAGTTCGACGGCGCCGGAACGCCGGCGAGGCAACGGCGGCGGCTGCAGCAAGGGCTGAAGGCTTCGGGGTGCGCGGGAGAGGGTGCTGCGGCGAGTGGAGGAAAGGGTGGTCGGCTCTGGTGGTCGAGGGGGAGAAGGAGGTGGCCCTGGTGACGACGGCGAGGTCGCCGGCGCGTTCTCCGGTGAACAGCGGGGTAGGCGATGGGTTAAGGCTCGGGTTGGTGTTCCGGCGAGGGGAGGAGGGCAGCGACGACGAGGTCGGGACAAGGAGGGTGAGAGGGAGTCGCGGGAGTCGTCGACGACGAGAGGTGGCGTCGACGGCGAGGTCTGCGAGGGGTTGGAGGCGACGTCGGGGTTGGTGCAGTTGCGGGAAAGGGCGGGAGAACGAGGGGAGGAAGGTGCGGTGAGTTTCGTGGTGGCGAGGGCGGCGACGGGGGGTCGTGAGGAGGTCGGCGGTGAGATCGCGAGGGCTAGGGTTAGGGTTTGCTTGGGTTCGTGATGGGAGAAGATGGGTTCAGGGGCGGCTGCATGAGAATTTAAATAGAGGAAGAGAGAGAGAGAGATTGGAGAGAGATTGAGGGAAGAGAGAGAGAGAGATAGGGAAAAGGGAAGGGGCCCACGCGGGTAAATCCCACGCTGTGATTGGCCAGGAGATTATTTTAAAAGGGATTTGGAATGATTTGCAGGGATTTAATGGTTATGAGTATATTTCGTATATTAATATAGTTTTAAAGATATTAAGTTAAATGGGCCCTTTTTGGCGCGAAATGAAACATTTCCAAATCGCGCCCGGGTTGCACCCAAATGTTCCAAATTCAAATTATAGGATTTTAAGCGGGTTCCAAATTTTGAAAAGAGGTGTTTAATGATTAAAATGCATGCCCCCAAGTCGGACACTTGTACGCGCGCGTAGTCATCCAAACTTGCCCGTTTAGCCGAACGGGACGGAATCTCGACACGCGGACGCTACCACGCGACTAGTGGCGACGAGTAGGCCAACATGGACATCTTAAATTTCATTTTAGGAGTTAAAATTTGTTATGTTCCAAAATGACTTAACCGGTTAAAATTTAGCAACAAACACCAGAAAATCAGGAAAATTGGAATGAGCTGTATACAACCCTCAACTAGTAATATAAATAGTATTATTGGGCTCGGGTGTTACATATTCAATCATGCTTCACACCATTCTCATGCCACCTCACCCCTTCACCTCATTTCTAATTTCTTAGAAAAGAAAAACCAAGGAAATGAGTTGTCCTCCTTCTAAAATGTTTTCCGTATAAATACGGAATACACTCTACCGTATATACATACCCGTATTCGTATCAAAATACGAATACCCAAGGAGATTGAACAACACAATGAACATAATACTAGAATATATATATCGAAATATATATATATGTAAATTATTAAATTAATACCTGATTTAATAATACCTGATTTAATAATCCGGCTTATTCCTAAACCGGTTAATATTATCAACCGTCCGATCGAAAACCCTGATAACACTAGAATATACATATCGAAATATGTATATGTAAATCATTAAATCAATACCTGATTTAATAATCCGGTTTAATACTAAGACGGCTAGTATTATCATTCGATCTGAACCCTGTACGTATCAAAATACGACCACTATATCATTTCGCCTGAACCAGGAAAACCCTCTGTGTGAAACTCTAAAGACTCGAAAGTACGCTGGCAGTGGATTTAACCACAAACATGTCAGCGGCACTAGCTGTACGTAACGGCTACCTAAATACCTGTCGAAAAGAAAGGCCAACGAGCAAGCTCATCCGAACCCCTACTGAGCCTATCCGCGACAATCTCCGTACAGTCTCGTCTCTTCGTCTAAGAGTATCACATACCGGGTCTAGGGATGATAAACATCAGACCATCGGACCCCTAATAACCTGATAAGTCGTGTCGATTTGGCTCAGGACCGATCCGAGAATCTACCGATCTAACCATCAGTAAATCTCAATTGTCTTGGCCAAGATCTTATGGTTATGGTCAACCGGACACAGTGCGATATCAACTCCCAATACCGGGAGAGACGAATCCCTCACAATCACTCACTGCCTCCATATGGCTCGGGACTGTACCCAACCAAAACCTGTTTGCATGATTCAGTAGAGCCGTGGTAGGGTAGTGATCAAAGTACAGTGGGAACTCACACGAGACAAATGATGATCTCAGGTCTAAAGACTAACCTACACTCATGTCACCAGAGAACCGTTATCTGACGATAAATATAATACCATCTAGCGGTTCTCGATGAGTCCGTCCAGTATACTCATCCCCAGTGAGCATCTGTATACAATCTTAGATGATCACACCAATGGCTGTGGGACCAACCACTGCCCCTCGTTGGGGTCTAGAAACGTATACACAAGTTTACTCTGGAATATCGATGCCCAGTGCCGATACTCCTGCGACTTGGGACCTTTAAGAATGTACTTATGGACTATCCAGCTCTCACAAGTATGATCGTCATCATAACGCTGGTAGTCAAGTAAAATCCTATGGGTTTTATCAATATGTATCCGCCATATGTGATATCGAGTATAACGTATGCACATATTAAGATAAAGACAAACCAAAATAGTATACTAATGTGACGAGTGTTTATCAACATGTATAAGCAATACAAAACAGTAAGAAAAACAAATACACATGTTTAGATAAAGACAATTCAAATAGTATACTATATAACCGAGCAAGATTATCCTATACATGTATATCCCCAGTATCCTATACAATACAGGCATATGGGACATACATATCCAATATATACATATCTCTAGAATCTTATACAATACAGCCTTTTAAGACATTTATATCCAACATAAGTATTTATACAAAATCTTATTTCTATAATCTTTCTTGTAGTCTTTATCCATCCTCCATAGAATACAACTATGATTACTGAGACTTGACTTCACATTCTTTTACTTTTTTTAATTAGAGCAAATTGTAGATTATGACGTTGACAAACATCTAATCTACCTAATTTAGAATGCAATACAAATCACAAAAAACATCATCATGAAAGATCCTCTAAGAACTCCTAAATCCTTCTATGTTGCTGTAGTAAACTATTTATGAATCTTGGACTAAATAAACCGAGCTAGAACAAGGCGATCAATGTTTGTTCTCGGTTTGCTTTATTACGAAACAACTTGTACAATTTGCCATATCAGTTCAAATTCAATTCCAATAACAACTTGGTAACTAAACAAACTGAGCTCAAAATTGTTAGCATGAATTCGAACTTGAGCCAAAACCGGACAGGGTCAATTGAATTAGCACTCCGATTAAATCAAACAATATCTAATAAGAAACATAAAATTTTACATACCATGAATAAGAGATTAATCTTGTAGCTTCAAGCGACCACATACTACAACATAATGATAAAGCTTCTAAACGATAGAGGAACAGATCAAAAATTCAAACTCTATATGAAATGAAGAGAAGGAGTGATATTGGCTCGGCTCGGCCTCAACGAAAGGGCTGAGCCAACCCAATATCATGTCATCTCTGCACCTGCATTTTATTTCATTTTTTTCCCAACACATGGAGATTATGGTCCTTTATAGACCGCCATATCCATATAAATGGCTTGTGTGATATCCTCTAAGAATTAAAAACTCTCTCTTTCCCTCTCTGTTTACTGTAGACTGATTCGTTTTTGGCATGGTACAGTAAACAAATCGAAATAAATACATATATAATGGACAAAGTTTGGCTATTTGGAGACCAGGAATTTAGGATGAAGGTATCATTGGTTTAGTTGAAATGTTCCTCCACAATATTTTAGCTTAGGTACAACTCATTGGTAGCCATTGAAAATCGAGGAATCGGGAGCAATAGTGTCACTATAGAAAGTTACCTATATACAGTTACTTATTTTCAATATCAACATTCGACGATCCATGTTGCACATAAGGGTTACTGTAATTCGCTATCTGTCTGCAGTCTCCGTTTTCTTAGCATAAACCTATCTTATCAAGGTTCGCTATCTGAAATGACGCTGCAGTCTCCGTTTTCTTAGCATAAACCTATCTTGATCTTGTAAGTACATCGAAATTTTGCAATTTCCAATTCATTTACAGGTTCAGGTTTCTCTTTGAAAAATTAGATTATTTTTTTGACTAACCCCAAATGTTCCTGTCAAAAGGAATATTCTATCTTCATGCAATACTTAGTCCATGTTTGAATGCTTGGGATAAAAATTCATCGGATATCATTTAGGATAAAAATGTCTTGAAATGCATGTGTATTCCTTGTGGTGAAAAAATCCGGAGGATTTTTATATCAAAGCTTGTTTGACTAGTAAAGGATAAGTTTGCATAATAAAGTATTATTAACTATATAGAAATCTGAAGTGTGGACAAAATGATCTTATCCCCTTCAATTTTTTTAGATCCCTCAACTCATTTTTCTTTTTTTTTATTTTATTACTTATTTTCTTCCATTTTAATTTTCTTCAATTCTATAATCCATTATCTTCTTCATCAATTTTTATTCCAATTCCCACAACCTATTGTTTTTTTCATTTTATCCCCTAATTTCTCACATCTAATTCCACAGTCCATCAATCTCTTTTCTGATTTCAAACCTCTCCTCTCATGATTATTCTTACAAGCAATTCATTACTTATTTTACCATACAACCCACTAAAAATCCCATCTCTAATTCAAGAAAATAAAAGTGAGAATAAAGCTAGAGATAATATAGAGAAGGGAAAGAAAAATTTAGAAATTTTTATATACAAAGATGGAAGAAGGAGGGAGGGAGAGAGACAGTGCTCAGGATTAAAAAAATTAGCGCATCTAAATTTATTTTTTTTTATCCATAGGCATAGTCCTATTTGGGATTTTTAAAGCCTCCGGAGTAACAGTTGAAAATTAAGATCCAAACAATCAATTTTAAGGGATTGACATGATCCATTGAAAAAAAAAGAATCTTGATCTAAAATCTAAAATCCATAGGATTAAAGCTATCCAAACATGCTGTAAATATAATAATTGTCCATATAGACAATTGAATTGTGTTGATAAGCACACCAAGCAACCAGGATCTTTCAGTAAATAGATTCCTAGTTACAGATGGTTAGCGCATCGATACAGGCTACATCCATTCAAACACAACCAGAAGCTTAATTACAAAAATCATTTGCGCACTGGAAAGGACCTATCCGAGTCACACTAAAGAGATCCTACTTTCGATATCATAACCGATACAAATTCTTCACACTCAAAAATAAAAGAGAAAAGAAAAGACGAAAGAAAGAAAAAAAATTAGGATTAGTAACCATGGTTGTTCAAGCCCCCGGTTTCAAATCAGAAATTAGCACAACCGCATCTTTATTGGTCATGCCCTCGAACTTTTTGGCTTCTGAATACAACTGGGCTTAGGATTCTGCAGTACAACCCAACATTATCTTTTTCTTCCCAAAGATCAACATCTAGGAAGAGAATTAGCCGAAGCCAAAGCCGAAATGCTCGCTCCTGATTCACAATGCCGCAAGTACGACCGCCTGCTGCCTGATGACCCAATGAGATAACTTGGAGATGCGTTGCTCGAACTAAGATTATTATTATCATAAGTTTGCATATATCTCGAAGAACTATAAGGAGAAGGCACAGGCAGTCCTATAGAATGTGGAGATACAAGATAACTCGGAGACGCATTGCTTGAGTCTAGATTATAAGGGCGCATGTATCTCGAACTATAGCTCAAGGAATGTGAAGAATTAAGATAAGGCATTTGAGATCTTTGAGATGGTGTGTTTCTTAGAGAGTTGTTATAAGGCATTTGAGATCTTTGGGATGGTGTGTTTCTTAATGAGTTCATTGAGTTGTTATAGGGCATGTATGAGTTAGTTATATGATGCGGAGATGAGGTTATTATTGGTAGCGGTGGAGACGATGGTAATGATGAATTGCATGAGTAGTGATGGAGATGGAGACGACGATACGGAAGAGAGTAAAGGAGTCGCTTCTGAGGCCGGGGGTATGTTGATGCTTGTTCGGGCATCTCGTTTGCACACTGGACAAAATGTTCGCCGTGTAGTGAGCCAAGAATCGACACAAATTGCGTGAAACTCTGGAAAAAAACAAATCAAAACATAATGTCAGATGTGAAGTAGTAAATGATTGAACAAATGGAACAATTATAGAATTTAGGGTTATACGCAAATAACAACTTCCAGCTACACTTTACCCAGTGCTTGAAATGGTTATTAGCATCTGGCACTCCTGGAGTTTTTTGTCTCTAACACGTCTCCTGGAGCAATCCCTGTTGTTTGATTTTCTTTGGAGTAATCAGAAGGGCTCAAAATCTGACCACAGTCAGCGGTACCCACGTTCTTCCATTCTCGCAGTTTTAGACTCCCCTATGCATCCTGGCTAAGGCATCACAAACGTGCATTTCCCTTGTGCATACATCTGCTTCACTAATGTGAATGGTTATACGTAAGGGTGGGTTAAGGGAAGCAACAACCAGACATCAGCTCTGTAAGAGCTTGGGCGATCATCAGATGAGTCTCGCCCCGCTTCCTCTGGGCGCCACAGGAAAATGCAATACCATCCTTGAGAATGATGTCAGATTGTGTATGTATTCTATATAATCTACCCTTTCTGCACCGAAACCTGGATTTTTTTTCCGCAGCGATATTTTATTTATTTTGCTATCTGTGTATGTTCAGAATTTGAACCTCGGTTGTTCTTATATAATACCATTTTAAGGTCTTTGCCATTGCACCAAAACTCCGAAGTTATGGAGAGGGTTGAAAGATATCTTTATATTCTAACATGAAGTAGTCTCTTAAGGGGATACAAGTGCCATCTTGAACCAGATGAAAATGGACCTCGGATGCGTTTGATGCCAATAAACCAAGCAAGGCGTCACAAGTGTTCGATGGGGGGAAGGGTGTCATAAGCAATTAACTCTAGAATTTAAGCACATTGCAGTAATAATAGAGGTTGACCATGATATTATTTTTTATAGTAGTAGAACTTAAAGACCACATAAACAAAATAGTTCCCTAGGATATCCAAGACTTGAAAGGGTACAATGCTATCAAGTCAAAACAGGACTAGATAATTACTTAAATGGAACTAGCTACATGCATCATCAAATCCCTACCATTTGGAATGAGTTTAATAATGCATCACCACCGTCATTGTAGTTAAGGAATAAGAACAGACCCAAAATGATCTTAAACTTCATATAGGGTAGAATTAGTCCAAGTATGGGCTATAACCTGTAGAGAAATGCATCATGTTCATAAATAGTAAAAGAATGGTGATTTGCTACTTAAGAGACTTACTATGGCAACAAGGCAGGATACGAAGCTTTTCTCCGCTATTATAATCCTCAAGGCAAATAGCACAAGTCCTTGAAGTGCAATTGTCTTCCAACACAGTCGTAAATATCAAACTCGGCATTGCTTTCACCAAACGACGGCTCATGCCATGAAACTCTTGGACTTGGACTTGAGGTGTGCTAGGGATTTCAGGAGTTGCGTGGTGTTTATGCACGAAAAAGCATGTGGCCAATACAGCAGACATTACAAGCAGCGAAATGAAAGAAACGGCCATTATTGACCATGGCGAATCCTCAAAGGTTGGTAATATCCATAACTCAACTTCAGTATGATTTGCATATTGTTTCAGCATCTCGCTTGAGGCTTTGGACACAAAAACAGCTTGTATCTTGATGCCATCTGAAGTTCCTCCCACTGAAATTTATAATAGTTGTCGTAAATCAGACAAAAAGACGAACCGGATTATATGGAAATGCTAGTAAACGAAGGAATTGAATGTCAAACATGCTCTATTGATAGGGTAATTGCACGGAACGCCCCTTTAGTTTACCTCGCATAGCACTTAAACCTCATTAATTGATTAATTAGCACAAACACCCCCTTTGTTCATCGACCATAACCCTCAAAAACACTCAATCACTCAAGTACTTCTCTGAATAACATAAACATGTTTTAAAGTTGGATTAGACATTCATTTGAACGGTTTAGAGTTGCATCTGAGTGTCTTTAAGGGCTTAGGTCGATAAGCATAGGGGGTTGAGGGGGGTACAAGTGCTATACGGGGTAAACGACAGGGCTTTTCCTGCAATTAACCCCTATTAATAAAAGCCACAGATTTCATGTCCTCTGTCACAAGTTACAAGTCAAACTCTATAACTGCACAAATGCAAGTAGAGTCGTATAAATTTGAAATGCCATTGTTTACATATATAGCTATTTGTGAATTTGTAGGATCTGAATTCAATCTACAACACAAGGTGGTCAAAACCAGATAGTGATCCTTGATTCTGGGTTTTCTACAGTCATCATCTATAGCATATAACAGTTATTTCTCAAAGATGTCAAAAGAACATTTCCAACTTCAGATATAACAGACTAAAAAGTTTTCAATACTACTTTTCTATAGTACCAGAACTACCTCGAAGGGAGTACAAAGGGATTTGGTATAGGGCTTGGAATTAACTATGTAAGTAGGATCAAATTCACACTTGATTTAGGATGGCAAATCAAGTTTGATTATGGACACCTTTCCATTCTAGGTAGATTATCAAAGTTAAAACTTCCCCAATAGGAAAATGCACCATACCCCAGAACACTACATGAAGAAAAGAAGAAAACATAAAACATAGTAGCATCATCGTATATCTTGCGCAACTTGGGCAATGCTAATGACTTATATAAGAATCTTTGGTCTTAAATCACTATTGTTGCGACAAATACGATCACGAAGACAAAATAAATGATATAGAGAAGAAACAAAACCATAGGCAAATTGAAATTACGAGAACTTACTAATTAGACGAAGGCGAAGCTTTATTAATAACCAAAAGTAGACTACAAACTGTGGACGAATACAAATCTCTCTCAAAAAACTACAATATATATAGTATACTAGAGATAAGTCTAAATAACTAATTTCCCAACTAATAAATATCCACCTTGCTTGTAGATAAGTCTGAATCTGTTATCCCTTGCCTTGTAGATAAGTGCGAATCTATGGGAAATCAATAGGGATCGGAATGGAGGGCATACATTAACCACTGTTAAAATTTTGGTTATTTAAAGTTGAAGGGGCGATTATATATTTTTATCTATGAGTGTACATGGGCTTTTGATAAGTGGGTTTCAACAATAAAACTTAAGCCTTGTTGAGATTTAGCTCATCTTATATCTTATACCCATGTGTTTCTTTTGTTGTTTCCAAAGTGGGACTATCTTTAAAGTCCACATCATTTGTTTGTTTTTTTTTACTTTCAACACTCTTCCTCACGTGCAACCATTACATTTTTCTTTGATATGGTTGTCACGTAGAAAGTACAACACTTGGTAGTATTGTCGAATCGAGTTTGGATCAAGCCACTGGCTCTGATACCATATTAAAATTTTGATTATTTAAAGCTGAGAAGTAAGGTTTAAAATTATTGAAGAGTTGGAGTGATGGGCTTTTACACATGGGCTTTTAATGATAAATGGGTTCTAATAATAAGACTTAAGCCTTGTTGAGATTTGGCCCATCTTATATCTTATACCCATATGTTTTTTTTTTGTTGTTTCCAATATGGGACTATCTTTAAAGTCCTATCATTTAGGGTTTTTTTACTTTCAACAACCACAAAACCCATCAAGGACTCAAATGAGTACGACACACTTCAATAAAGTTCAAGCAATGCTCAAACCTAACAACCGAAAGAGACTTTGTCAACATGTCGGCCGGATTATCCGTTGTGCCAACCAACTTCACAATAATCTTTTCTTTCTCAACAACTTCCTATACAAACCATTACCTCACATCAATATGCTTCGTCCTATCATGATACATCTGATTTTTCGTCAAGTGAATCGCGCTTTGGCTATCACGGTAGACTATTATGGTATCTTTTTAAATACCAAGTTCCGAAAATAGTCTCTTCAACCAGATCGCTTAGCGGCCGCAACGGCCATATACTCCGCCTCCGTCATAAACAACGCTACCGTAGGCTGCAAAGAAGCACGCCAACCAATGGCACATTCTCCTAAAGAGAATACATAATCGGTGATCAATCTGCGTCTGTCATGATCGCTTGCATAATCGAAATCGCTGAATCCAACTAAATCGTCGTCGTTCCATCCAAACACCAATCCCATGTCAGACGTATCTCGAAAGTATCATAATATCCATTTCACCGCCTGCCAATAGATTTTGCCAGGAGATGCCATATAACGACTAGCATTAACGATGTGTGAAATGTCGAGTCGTGTACAAACCATGGCATACATAACGCTACACACCGCACTCGTATATGGAACATTCGACATGTATATAATATCATCTATCTGCGGTGGTGAACGAGCTGAAAATTTAAAATGAGCTGTCAACGGAATACTTACAGATATAGCGCTTGTCATAACGAAACGCTCCAAAACTTTCTCAACATATCGCTATTGAGACAAGTATAGCTTTCCTCCTATACGATCGCGCCTGATCTCCATACCAAGTATTTTTTTGGTCGCTCCCAAATCCTTGGTCTCAAACTTACTTTTCAGATGTTCCTTCAAAATCTTAATATCAACCATATATTTTGCTGCTATCAACATAAAGTAGCAAATATATGAAAGAATCATCAGCGGGTTTCTTCGAATATACACAACTGTCGTTCATACTTCTCGTAAACCCAACCACTTCCATAAATGAGTCGAACTTCTTATACCAACGTCTTGGTGACTGTCTCAAACCGTAAAAAAACTTCTCTAACAAGCAAACGTAGTCTTCTTTACTTTCGACTTCGAAACCTTCGAGTTGTTGCATGTTGATTTTCTCTACCAAATCCGTCACGCACCGCTTCCCAAAATAAATAAATACGGTACGTGACAAAACCAATCATGCTACCTATGGCGAGAAAAGATCCTTCCATAGTCACATTACGGCTATCAATCAGATATCAAGAACAGTAAATAAAATTTAACTAACACATGTCCAACTGCCACAATAAAATAATAACGAGAAAGTAGTGAAAAAAAATAAAAATACAAGTAAATAATATCCTAATCATGTCCCTTATAAGATAACGACGTTAAAACTTTAACTAGAAAATAAAAACTAAATATCTCAAAACTAATCGTCAAAACTCCTCACTGCTCAACTTGCTTGCCAAAACGTTCTTGATCTTCCTACGACAAGGTTAAAGAAACTGGGTCATGCAAAACTCAAACGTCGATGCGTCATAAAAATCATAATAAAAAACCGAGCAATATACCATAAGGTGTTATGTGCAAAATGATGTATAATTATGAATAAACAATCACAAGCGATATATCAGCAGGCTATAGGTATCTCACGTGTATCCAAAAGTCTGTATTTCTAAGTTATCTATCCTAACAGTATTTGAAACCAATTAATGTAATTATCATCGTAACTCAACGGTATATATCCCGTTCATTCCCCACGGGACTACGGTACAATATATCTCGTTCATTCCCCACGAGATCACGGTACAATAAACAATGGTTATTCCGTTCACACCCGGAATCACGGCAAACAATAATATTCTCTTGAGTTACGTTTTGGTTACATTCTTGATTTTCTCTTTTCCCTCAGTCAGGTATCAATAGAAAGTCTACATAATACCAACACAGGAACAATCGTGTACAGGTCTTGGTTAGCAAGACAACAAGTCAGGTCAATTAGGATAATTAGTCAATACTGCCGGCATTAGTAGTTATTCAAGTAACATGTGTAAACAATATAGTAATGGCAATGGAACGGACCGTATCGTGCACATATTAGGTATTGTGTATTAAACAGGAGAACTATTCAATGAAATAACAGTACCCAATTTATTTAATCCACGGTATCTACTAAAATGGTTCAAATAAGTAATTTTGCACGACTTCAACAATTGTGTCTAAACACGTGCTAGTGTTGGTAACATGGATTAATTGTATATCGATACTCATCCGCCATACTATAATTTTAGATAATTATATTATACTTGATATATTTTAGTCTAGGTAAAAGATAATGAAACTACAATGGAATTATATTGGAACTATAATGAACTAGCCCGTAGCAGGATAAACTTGCAATTGTTACTAAATACGGTTTACTACTATAAAAATTACATATTGATAATAATTTGCTAAATAATTATATATATATATATATATATTGGTATATGTAACATAGCATGTTGGAAGTTTAGAAACTTGTCTCGATCGATAAAACCACGACGAAACACGGATACCTGCACGACAGCAACATTCGCAAACACGACACGCGACCTTGGCCAAAGATATCAATATACTGCTCTGGGGTGCTCGCTGGTGCTCTGTAAACGACTCGGGTCCAGCGTCTGGTTGAAGGCGACGACGATGGGTCGGGGTTTGCCGACGACGAGGTGAAATCGGAAATAAAGACTTTGGTGAGAAGAAGAGAGATGTGGTGATAATCGGGTTGTGAGGAGGTGGTGAAAGGCGAAGGAAACAAAGTGGAGGCGGCGGCCGGCTCCGACGAAAGGACCAGAGAAGAAGGTGTCGTTGGTGGTACTAGGGGTTCTAGGCTGTGGGTGAAGGTGGTAGGGTGGTCGGGGTTCAGGCGAGGACGACGACGATGAGGAAGAGGGTGGCGATCGAGTTCTCGGTGAGGGAAGTCGGGGTTGCGGTGGTTGTGGTTGAGGGAAAGAGAAGAGGACGAGGTCGGCGACAAGGTGAGGTGAGGGTGCAGGTGAGGGCAACGAGGGAGGATGGTTGGTGATTCAAACGAGGTCTGGGATCGACAACGAAGTGGGGCGAGGGTTAGGGCTTCGGGGATGGAGTCGGGGAAAAACGGATGAAGAGAGACAACCGAGGAAGAAAGTTTTATATAAAAATAATAATAAAATATAAAACTGTTTATATTATATTATATATATATATATATATTATATAGTATTAGGGTTTAAAAATAATATCAAATTGCTATCAAACTTTACCATAATCTTGTCAAAAATATATCTTAAAGAATAACACATGTACGTAAAGATTTAAACCATAATGCAATAATATAATTTTAACTACATATACCCCCTAAAAGATTTAAATAAATAGAAAGCAAATACATATATAAAGATTTAATAAAAAATTTGATTATCTAATATCTTGAGTTTTTAAACGAGATGGGTAAAAATAAACTAAAATATGGCAGTTGGCACAAATATATCTTATCCATAATTTATAGCTATTAATAGATATATAATGATTAAATATATAATATATATATTATACTAGATTCTCATAGATATAATTTACCGATAAATAACAGACACAATCTAACACCATACTAGGTTCCACACATGCGAGTCGGGTCGGATAACCACCACTATTATTCGAATTACTCACAACCCAAAAGAATAAAATAGAAGAATTATAAAGCAAGTCTTAAAATACCAATTAATATTGTATAAACGTAATAGGGTCATACATTAAACCCAACTACAAAAGAATTTCGTTCTCAAAATTCACAAAACAGGAAAAGGCAAAAAGATACGGATCTAAGGAAAAGGATATAGAAACTTTTGTCGAATCTCGTCTTCACGTTCCCAAGCAGATTCTCCATGCGAACGATTTCCCCACGAAACAAGTACTTAAGGAATTACTTTATTCTTGAGAACCTTTTCTCGTCGATCCAGAATAGCCATCGATCTTCGTAAATCAAATCTTCTATCGCTGTCAATTCCGAGTGATCAAGGATGTGCGTCTCATCTCAAACATACTTACGGAGTTGAGATACATGGAACACGTCATGAACACCCACCAGGGATGGTGGTAAGGCCAATCGATAAGCTAACTCTCCAACACGCTCAATGATATCGAAAGGCCCCACGAATCGAGAACTAAACTTGTCTCGACTACCAAATCGGATTACTCCTCTTGTCGGTGATATCTTCAAGAACACAAGACCACCAACAGCAAACTCCAAAGATCTTCCAGTATCAGCCCAACTTTTCTGTCGATCTTGTGCCACCTTCATATGATCACGAATCAGGTTAACTTTCTATACAGTTTGTACAATGATTTCCAGTCCCAACAATCTTCTCTCTCCAACATCGTCCCAACATACAGGCAGGCGACACTTACGACAGTACAATGCTTCGAATGAAGCAATCTGTATAGTCGCCTAGAAACTGTTATTGTATGAAAACTCCACTAAATGCAAATGATCCTCCCACGAACCTTTAAAGTCCAACATACAAGCTCTCAATATATCTTCAAGAGTTTGGCTCGTTCTCTCGGACTGTCTATCTGTCTGACAATGATAGGCCGTACTAAATTTCAAGTGAGTTCCCAAACTTCCTTGTAGACTACTCCAAAAATGTGATAGGAATCGAGTATCACGATCAAAAACGATACTCACTGGTACTCCATGCAATCTCACAATCTCCTGTATGTACCGCTCTGCCAAAGCCTCCGTCGACTGACCAACTCGAATGGTATGAAATGAGCTACCTTGATCAGTCGATCAACAATCACCCAAACTGTGTTATTGCCTTTTGGACTCCGTGGTAAGGCTGTCATGAATTTCATGGTTATATGTTCCCACTTCTATTGAGAAATCGAAAGTGGTTGCAACAAACTAACTATCCTTTGATGTTCAGCCTTGACTTGCTGACACACCAAGCACTTCGATACGTAGCGAGCAATTTCCCTTTTCATGCCTTCCCATCAAAAGTGTTGTCGCAGATCTCTATACATCTTCGTGCCTCCCAGATGTACTGAATATGCGGCACTATAAGCCTCCTTCATGACTTCTTCATGAACATCTCCTTTAGGTACATATAAACGACTTCCATATCTTAACAAACCATCTTCATGAATCAACAAATCTGTTCGAAATCCCGCTTCCACTTGTCCTCGAAATTTTTGCAATCTAGGATTATGCGATTGTGCTGTGCCTTAATACTATCAATCAAGAATGACTGTACTTGCAACTGCATCAATTGTCCCGAAGAATCTGGTCGTACGATCTCCAACTCGAATCTCTGAAAATCTGTTATAATCTTCTTCTGTGCGGTAAACATCTGTATTGCTGGGAACCGACTTAAAGCATCTGGTACTACATTAACTTTTCCTGGAAGGTACTTTAAATCAAGATTATAGTCAACTATCAGTTCCAACCATCCACGTTGCCTCATGTTGAGCTCTTTCTGTGTGAACACGCACTTTAGGCTCTTGTGCTCAGTAAACACTTCTACTCTTTCGCCCAATAAGTAGTGTCTCCAAATCTTTAGCGCAAAAATCACTGCTGCTAACTCCAAATCATGAGTTGGGTAGTTCTTCTCATGAGTCTTCAATTTCCTCGACACATAAGCTATAACCTTATCATGTTGCATTAAAACACATCCCAAGCCTTTCTCAGATACGTCGTTGTGAATAACTAGTCCTCCAGAACCACTGGCACTGTTAAAATAGAAGCGGTTGTCAATTTTTGCTTCAGCGCTTCAAAAGCTGACACACACTTCTCAATCCATACGAACGGTACCTCCTTTCGTGTTAGCTTGGTCAATGATTCTGCTATTCGAGCGAAGTTTTCCACAAACCTTCTATAGTATCCAGCAAACCCAACGAAACTTCTGATCTCCCATACATTCTTTGGAGTTGGCCAATCATGAATAGCTGCAATCTTTTAAGGGTCAACTGCAATTCCATCTCTAGATACAACGTGACCCAAGAACTTCACTTTTTCGAGCCAAAACTCGCACGTGCTCATCTTTGCATATAACTTTTCTTGCATCAACGTCTGCAGTGCGATCCTCAAGTGTTTTTCATACTCTTCTTTGCTCCTCGAATAAACCAAAATATCGTCAATGAATACCACCACAAACTGATCTAGAAATGGTAAAAAGATTCGATTCATCGAGTCCATAAATATCGCTGGTGCGTTAATAACTCCAAATGGCATAACCAAATACTCGTAATGCCCAAAACAAGTTTGGAACGCCGTCTTGCAAACGTCTCCTTTTACCCGAACTTGATGATATCCCGATCGCAAATCCAGCTTCGAGAAAACTCTCACGGTACTGAGTTGATCGAATAATTCGCTGATGCGAGGGACTGGGTACTTATTCTTAATAGTCACCCGATTTAACTCTCGATAATCGATGCACATCCTCCGCATGCCATCTTTCTTCTTGACTAGAAGAACTGGAGCTCCCCATGGTGAACCGCTGCTGCTAATCGAACCCTTTTCTAGTAATTCGGCAACTTGTCCTTTACTTCTTCCAGTTCCACCGGTGCCATCGGATAATAAGCATTTAAAATCGGCGTTGCTCCAGGAATAAGATCGACCACGAACTCCACATCTCGTTTTGGCGGTAAACCTGAGATGTTCTCGAACACGTCCATGAAATTCCGAACTACTATCGGTGTTTCCTCCTTGATTGCTTCCATTGACGAAAAACGGCACTTATCAACCTAGCCCTAAATTCGACTGGCCCGGCAGACTTGCTACCTCCCAAAAATACGAACTCCGGATGTCCGGGAATTTGGAAGATTACTTTCTTCGCCCTACAATCAATGTGAGCGTGGAAAATGCCAAAAAAATCCATTCCCAAAACCACATCATAACTGCCCGTATCAAACACCAAGAAATCCACGAATAACTCCCGTCCGCAAATAACAATTGGGCAACCCTTGCACTCACTACTAGATATAACTCTCTCATTTCCAGTGTATATGTCCCAACAGCTAGACAAAGCCGTAAATGGGATAAAATGTGCACTAATAAACTAGGACGACATAAAGCAATGGGATGCACCAGAATCGAATAATGCCAATGCGGGAAAATTATAAATAAGTAGGATACCTGAAACAATATCGTCTGAAGTTTTGGCCTCCTCGGCCCTCAAGGTGAAGGCTCGTCTCTAATTAGGCCTCTGAGTAATCTGCTTCTGCTGTGCTCTCGCAGCATCACTCTTCAACTGAACTCTCGATGGACAACTATTAATTCAAATGATCAGCAGCCCCACAAATAAGACGCTGCCCAAGCCTCATCCAGCACTCCCTCCGGAAATGGCCTGATCGTCGGCAGTAATCACAAATCACATTCTTTTTCTACGTTGAAACAAATGTCCTTTTCATAGGTATTGTCCCTTGTTTGTTTACCGGAATGTCTCTACATATAGAAGCTCTAGTTGGTGCATACGGAGTATTCCGCACTTCAACGGTTTGCTGTTGAGTACCCTTTGCTCTTACTGATAAACTCTGTTGTTCCCTAGCCGCTTTGAGAACTTGGAAGAAGATGGTCAATCACAACGATATGATGTGTCTCTGAATCTCCACATCCAAGCTACGTATAAACCGCCTTGCCATATCTGCCTCATTGGCAACCAAGGGCCCCCGCAAATCAACCGAGTCGGGTTCATTCAGCTACACGAGTATCAACGGATCCTCCATTCTGCTTCAAGCTAATGAACTTCTCCTACGTTTCCTCCCTGGCACATTGCAGAAAGAACTTCTCCAAGAAACTTCGCGAAAAAGGTATCTCAGCTGATCGGCTTGGTCAGACGGGTCGCCTCAACAAGCGACCACTCGAGCGTAATCTACCAACTGGATGCGTACTACACCCATCCTTTTCTCATCTGGAATTTTTGCGGCAATAAGCATGTTCTCTGTATCCACTAGCCACTGCTCACCTGGCAATGGCACCTCTAATCCTGTAAATATGGACGGACCGAACTTCCTGAAGTCCACCACGGTGCCCTCACGCTGTGTTGGTCTGGGAGCAGCTGCCCTATCAGCTGCTGTGACAACAATCTGTTGGACCGTCCTCAGGCCCTCTTGAAAAGCATTGGCATGTCGCTGGTTCAGCTCAGTTTAACACTTCCAGCATACCATGTACGACCCCAGGTAATGCAGCATCGTCTACACGCCTCCGGTATGCCCGCAAATCTCTATTTACCATGATTCTGAAGCCAAGAATACTAAAGGTGATTAATAACGGTAAACAAGATTCAATAAACAAGTCGATAAACAATAAATTCAAGACTAGCAAGGTAGTAATGTGGCAGGATATATTCCTAATTCCGGATTTTCTGGTCAGTGGGTCCAATACCCAACTACAAAAGAACCAAACCTGACTAATCCTAAAACCTGTCTCCGATACCAACAGAACCTTGTCACGTCCCGCTTTCCAAAATAAGTAAATACGAAACGTGACAAAGCCAACCATGCTACCTATGGCGAGAAGAGATCCTTCCATAGTCACATTACGGCCGTCAATCAGATATCAAGAACAGTAAATAAAATCTAACTAACGCATGTCCAACTGCCACAATAAAATAATAACGAGAAAGTAGCGGAAAAGAATAAAGATCCAATAAGTAAATAATATCCTAATCGCGTCCCTTATGGGATCACAACATTAAAACTTTAACTAGAAAATAAAGAAAAACTAAACATCTCATAACTAATCGGCAGAGCTCCATACTGCTCAGCTTATTTGCCAAAATATTCTTGATCATCCTGCGATAAGGTTAAAGGGACTGGGCCATGCAAAACCCAGACGTCGGTACATCATAAAAATCATAATAATAAACTGAGCAATGTACCATAAGGTGTTGTGTGAATAAACAATCACAAGCAATATATCGGCACGCTATAGGTATCTCACATGTATCCTAAAATCTGTATTTCTAGATTATCTATCCTAACGGTATTTGAAACCAATTAATGTAACTCTCATCGTAACTTAACAGCATATATCCCGTTTATTCCCCACGGGACCACGGCACAATATATTCCGTTCATTCCTCACGGGATTGTTATTCCGTTCACGTCCAGAATCAGGGCAAACAATAATATCCTCTTGAGTTACGTTTTGGTTACAATCATGATTTCCCCTTTTCCCCAGGTTTCGTGTTCAAGTCAGGTATCAATAGAAAGTCGATCTAATGCCAACACGCGAACAATCGTGTACAGATCTTGGCTGGCAAAACAACAAGTCAGATCAATCAGGATAACTAGTCAATACTGCTGGCATTAGTAGTTATTCAAGTAACAGGTGTAAACAATATAGTAATAGCAATAGCAAGGAACGTATGGTGCACATTTCAGGTATTGTGTATTAAACGGGAGAACTATTCAATAAAATAGCAGTACCCAGTTTATTTAATCCACAGTATCTACTAAAATGGTTCAAATAAGTAATTTTGCATGACTTCAACGATTGTGTCTAAACACATGCTAGTGTTGGTAACATGGATTAATTGTATATTGATACTCACTCGCCGTACTATAATTTTAGGTAATTATATTATATTTGATATATTTTTGTCTAGGTAAAAGATGATGAAATTATAATGGAATTATATTGAAATTATAATGAACTAGCCCGTAGCAGGATAAACTTGCAATTGTTACTAAATACGGTTTACTACTATAAAAATTGCATATTGATAATAATTTGCTAAATAATTATATATATGTGTGTGTATTGGTATATGTAACATAGCATGTTGCAAGTTTAGAAACTTGCCTCGATCAATAAAACCACGACGAAACATGGATACTCGCACGACGGCAACGTTCGCAAACACGACACACTCACGACCTTGGCCAAAGATGTCAATGTACTGCTCTGGGGTGCTCACTGGTGCGCTGTAGATGACTCGGGTCCAGTGTCTGGTCGAAGGCGACGGCGATGGGTCAGGGTTTGCCGGCGATGAGGTGAAGTCGGAGATAAACCTCGGTGAGAAGAAGAGAGAGAGGTGGTGATAATCGGGTTGTGAGGAGGTGGTGAAAAGGGATGGGATCTGGGATAGTGGTTGAAGACGAGGGAAGCAAAGTGGAGGCGGCGGTCGACTCCGGCGAAAGGGCCCGAGAAGAAGGAGAGCGAGAAGAAGGTGTTGGTGGTGGTACTAGGGGTTATGGGTTGTGGGCGAAGGTGATGGGGTGGTCGGAGTTCAGACGAGGACGACGACGACGAGGAAGAAAGAGGGCGGTGATGGAGTTCTCGGTGAAGGAAGTCGTGCGGTTGAGGGAAGGTGGAGAGGACGAGGTCGGCAACGATGTGAGGTAGGGGTGCAGGTTGGGACAACGAGGGAGAAGGGTTGGTGATTCAGGCGAGGTCTGGGATCGACGGCGAAGTGGGCCGAGGGTTAGGTCTTCGGGGATGGAGTCGGGGGAAAACGGAGGAAGAGAGAGAACCGAGGAAGAGAGAGAGTTTTATATAAAAATATATATATATATAACTGTTTATATATTATATATAGTATATTAATATATATATATATTATAGTATTAAGGTTTATAGATAATATCAAATTGCTACCAAACTTTACCAGAATTTTGTCAAAAATATATCTTAAAGAATAACACATGTACGTAAAGATTTAAACCATAATGCAATAATATAATTTTAACTACATATACCCCCTAAAAGATTTAAATAAATAGAAAACAAATACATAGATAAAGATTTAATAAAAAATTTGATTATCTGATATCTTGAGAAAGAGGGCAGGAAAATAAAGGGGCAATGTTAATAGTCAAAAATCTAAGGAATAGACATCTACTGAAAGCATATGGATGATAAAAAAAACTAAGATATGGCCTTGAGCACAAATATATCTTATCTATAACCTGTAGCTATTAATAGATATATAATGATTTAAATATAATATATATATATATATATATATATATATATTATACTGGATTCTCATAAATATAATTTACCGATAAATAACATACACAATCTAGCACCATACCGGGTTCCACGCATACGAAGGAGAGGGAAGGAGCGGTGGTACGGGGGTTGAGTTGATGGGTTCGGTTGCGAGGGCTGGCACAGATGGCTTGGGCAATGATGGTGGCTCGGGGTTGTGGTGGAGGCGGGAATGGTGGTGCGAAGAAGAAGGAGACGAGGACGGTGGTGGTTAGGTGATGGAGTCGTCGAGAGGAGGTTTCCCGTGAGGGGAGATGGGAGTCGGGGGTTCGACGGTGAGGTGCTTGCACGTGAGGGAAGGTGCCTGCGAGGGTGGAGAAGAGGGCGATGGTGATGGGGTCGTCGAGAGGAGGGGGAGTCGGGTTGTTCGGTGGTGACGAGGGATGGAGGCGGCGGCGGGGAAAAGAAGAAATAGAGGAGAGGGAGAGTTGGTTAAGAGGGGGAGAATATATTTATATATATATATATATATATATATATATATATATATATATTTGGGGAGGGGGAGAGAGAGATTATGGGTGATGTGTATATAATAAAATATGTATATATATCTTTATATGAGTGTGTTTAAAGATTTGGTATGGATTTTTCTTATTCTCAAACCAACAGTGAAAATGAAGTTAGGCAAGAGAATATATATGCAAACCAAATATTAATAAATTAGTTTAAGAATTTAAGATATGAAAATATTGTTTTGCTGCCACTAAGAAACTATCATATATTATCTAAGGACTGAAGATTTTCACATCAAAATTGTATACGGCAAAAATTTAAAATAATTATACTAGCAACCAACCATGAAATAAGTTTTAAAAATTATAGTAAAAAGTTTTATTAAGAAAAATAATATCTTGGTAACTCTAGAAACAACGTATTCAAACTACGGTGTTACACTATTCGAGCGAAATTTTCCACAAACTTTCTATAGTATCCAGCAAACCCAACGAAACTTCTGATCTCCCCTACATTCTTTAGAGTTGGCCAATCATGAACTGCTGCAATCTTTTCAGGGTCAACTGCAATTCCATCTCCAGATACAACTTGACCCAAAAACTTCACTTCTTCGAGCCAAACTCGCACTTGCTCATCTTTGCATATAACTTTTCTTGTCTCAACATCTGCAGTACGATGCTCAAGTGTTCTTCATGCTCTTCTTTGCTTCTCGAATAGACTAAAATATCGTCAATGAATACCACCACAAACTGATCTAAAAATGGTGAAAAGATTCGGTTCATCGAGGCCATAAATATCGCCGGTGCGTTAGTAACTCCAAATGGCATAACCAAATACTCATAATGCCCAAAACAAAGTTTGGAACGCCGTCTTGCAAACGTCTCCTTTTACCCGAACTTGATGATATCTTGATCGCAAATCCAGCTTCGAGAAAACTCTCACGCTACTAAGTTGATCGAATAATTCGCTGATATGAGGGATTGGGTACTTATTCTTAATAGTCACCTGATTTAACTCTCGATAATCGATGCACTTCCTCCGCGTGCCATCTTTCTTCTTGACTAGAAGAACTGGAGCTCCTCATAATGAACCGCTGCTGCGAATCCAGCCCTTCTCTAGTAATTCGGTAACTTGTCTCTTTACTTCTTCCAGTTCCACCGGTGCATTCGGATTATAAGCCTTTGAAATCGGCGTTACTTCAGGAATAAAATCAATCGCAAACTCCACATCTCGTTTTGGCGGTGAACCCGATATGTTCTCGAACACGTCCATGAAATCCCAAACTACTATTGGCGATTCCTCCTTGATTACTTCCATTGCCGAAAAAACGGCACTTGTCGGCCTAGCCCTAAATTCGACTGGCCCGACAGATTTGCTACCTCCCAAAAATACGAACTTCGGATGTCCGGGAATCTGGAAGATCACTTTCTTCGCCTTGCAACCAATGTGAGCGGGGAAATTACCAAGAAAATCCATTCCCAAAAACCATATCATAACCGCCGGTATCAATCATCAAAAAATCCGCGAATAACTCACGTCCGCAAATAACAATTGGGCAACCCATACACTCACTACTAGATATAATTCTACCATTTCCAGTGTGTATGTCCCAACAGTTAGACAGGGCCGTGTGTAGGATAGAGTGTGCACTAATAAATTTGAACGACATAAAGCAATACGATGCACCAGAATCAAATAATGCCAATGCGCGAAAAATTATAAACAAGTAGAATACCTGAAACAACATCGTCTGAAGTTTTGGCCTCCTCGGCCATCAAGGTGAAGGCCCGCCCCTGATTAGGCCTATGCTTCTGCTGTACTCTCGGAGTATCACCCTTCAACTGAACTCTCGATGGACAAGTATTAATTCGATGCTCAGCAATCCCGCAAATAAGACACTGCCTAAGCTTCATCCGGCACTCCTTCCAGAAATGGCCTGGTCGTTGCCAGTAATCACAAATCACATTCTTCTTCTGCATTGAAACAAAGGTACTTTTCATAGGTATTATCCTCTGTTTGTTTACCGGAATGTCTCTACGTACAAATGCTCTGGTTGGTACATACGAAGTCTTACGCACTTCAATTGCTTGTTGTTGAGTACCCTTTACTCTTACTGATAAACTCTGTTGTTCCCTAGCCGTCTTGAGAACTTGGGAGAAGGTGGTGAATCCCAACGATATGTATCACGCCCTGTTTCCCAAAATACGAAAATTTTAGGACGTAACAAAGCCAGCCATGCTACCTACGGTAAAGAAATATCCTCCTATAGCCACATTGCGGCTGTCTATCAATAATCAAGAATAATAATAAAACTGTCTATCTCTAAACATGTCCAAATAGCCACAAACGACAACAGAAAATAGTAGCGAAAGCAATAAAGATTCAAGGAATAACTAACCATCAATAAGAGCTATATCGGTGAGATGGTCCTCAATGATCGGTGATCCTATCGAAATACTCATGTGCTAAGTCAAGTATCTGAGCTGTGCAAAACCTAGACGTCGGTGCGTCATAAATATCATAATAATAAACTGAGCAATATACTAGAAGGTGTTATGTGCAAAAGGGATATACCTATAAACAACAATCACAGGCGATATAACAGCAGGCTATAGGTATCTCACGTGTATCCTAAAGTCTGTGTTTCTAGATTATCTATCCTAACGGTATTTGAAACCAATTAATGGAATCGTCGATGTAACTCAATAGTATCCCGTGTGTGCCCGGGACCACGGTCAAGACCCTCGAGGCTGAATCCGAAACGTGCCGCTAGCCAGTAAAAACAATATCATGTATAGACGAATGATGTCAGCATCATCATTCCGGGGCCCGAAGCCCGTATCGACTGATCAGTCTCTGAAAAGTAATAAACTGTTGAGTTACAAGTCGAGTTTCATTATTGATTTCCCCTTTTCCTCCAGGTTTCGTGTTCAAATCAGGTATCACTACGTAACATTTTGGAAAATTATAAATATTAATTTATAATTTAAAATATGGATATTATGAGTTTTCAAAAATGATATCATATATGAATTTTGGTATCGGATTGGTATCCGTAAAAATGTAATTAATTTGGGGAAAATGAGATATATGTGATATCTTATAAAATGATAAGTGGTTTGTTTTTAATATGATATGAGATTTTATTATAAGATTGTGGTATTTATGTGTAAAAGCTTTTTTGTTTTATTTTGTTTTGAGGTTATGGTATATGATTAGGTTAGAATAAACCCTCACAACCTCCACACCACACACACACCTCACTCCACCTCCTTCTTCATTGACACCTCCTACTTGCTCTACACCAATTCTTGACACCTCCTTCCCTCAAATCATTACTCTCATGAATTATCTCTCAAACTGAACCAAATATCTCCATCTCAAAATTTGTACCTTTCACAAAGAAAAATCAAAAGAGAATTAGATGGTTCCTTCATTAATATTGTGCATATCATCACGCTAGAGCCACTACAACCTCTAGAAGCATCAACCATGCACTTCTTGAGCTGGTTATCCCTTGTGCACATTCTCTATAGGTAAATCTCCTCTCTTTTGCAAGTTTTGTTTTGTTAAATATCAGTTTTTATTGTGCAAATATCAGAAACTAGGATTTTTGTAATATTTGTGATGATCGATTTGAATCTTAAACTAGTAGGTTAATCTATTAGAAAAACTAATACTAGGATATGGTGACACCAGTAAGAGATTACCTTTAAAACCCGAGCCCCTAACTCTAAGCAAAAACCGCCAGTTTTCCCAAAATCCCCGCCACCGATGGTTTTCCTGTTGAGTTGGATGTTGATTTTTCTTATGTATCTTCTTTTGGTAGTAATTAGGCTACTGTGTTGTTTGTTTTGTCCCAGATTATATATAGAGAAATCTGGAAGTGTTTTAGTATGGTTTTGGTAATGTTTCCGACATTGAAAACTTGGTTTTTCGCATTTCTATACCTCGATTGAATTGTTCAACATTTGTACGTTGATGTCAGTGGTATTTGGTCGTATTTGGAGTAAGTGAACTACAGGTTCTAACCTATGTGTGCTTAGCTCGTTGAATTGCTTTTGATATGATATTTACGACGTTACATTATAACTACGATTGTAGGTATGATCGCGGAGATTTTGGAGACGGCACAGACGAGCAAAGCAATTGTGGATTTCAACTAGCTCGACAAGTTGGTGAGTAGGTTTATATCTACGAGGGAAATCGGATGGATGGCGTATAGCACCCCTACAACCTTTTATCTAGAATAGTTATGATATATAACTAGTTTAGAATGATATGTTAGATAACTTAACATATATTATATTAGTGTATAGTAAGTATCTAATAGATTTCATATGGATATGATTATACCTTGATATGTACGTGGACTGACATATGAGGGAAATCGGGTGAATGACATATGTACGTGACTATACCTTGCTACATGGTATTTGTGACATATGTACGCGACTATAGATCCGTACGATATGGATAGGACATGTGATGGACATTGTATGATGAATCATACCGTACTTGTGATGATGAGGATAGTGTGCCGAATACGGCCGAGTTTCATTTGAACTCGTGGAGTCATGCGTTATCCCAACTTAAGGCATTACGATTGATTGAACTATACTCTTCTAAAACCATCGATTCGTTTTCACTTTTATATGATAAATGATAAGGATGCAATGTTATTTCCAAAACGGATATCTATTTAAATATACTGCAGCTTCCTTATTTTCAAATAACGTTTCGTTCCATTTTCAATGGTAATGGTATAGCTCATAGTAATTAGTTACGTTTAATAATTACGCTCACGATACAATTAGATTACTTTTATACGCTCGCGATACAATTACCGGTTATATATGTTAATTACGCTATTATTTCACAACACACCGATAGAACACTGCACGACTACTAATGGGTACCATATTGCACGAGCACAGACGGGTATGTTACACTACACCTCATTGGTCCTGCCATGACACTGTAGGACCGCTATACTACATAGATGCCGATACGACTTATTATAACTTCCCTATATCCAGGAGATTAGGTCGTACTTATATATATATGCTGTGGATATGGATTGGAAGCTACTTTGCTATGAATACACTTATAAAATACTTGCACAAATACTAATGATTGTCACGCGTATGCTACACTACACATCATTAGTATTGTCATGACACAATAGAATTTCCACATATGTTTGTATGTTGATCTTTATGTACGACGTATTATGTTGTTGTATGCTATTCGCTGATGATATTGTTCTAGTAAATGAGACGAAAGCAGGGGTTAATGCCAAATTGGAATTATGGAGGCAAACATTGGAATCTCAGGGATTCAGATTGACCAGGTCCAAGACAGCATATATGCATTGCAAATTTAGTAACCAGAGAAGTCAAAACCATATTGGTATAACATTGGAAGGGCAAGAGATATCACCGAGCGACCAGTTTAGATATCTAGGTTCCATCATCCAAAAGAATGGGGAGATCGATAGTGATGTTAATCAAAGGATCCAAGCTGGTTGGTTGAAATGGAGGAGTGCAACAGGGATTTTGTGTGATCGTAACTTTCCGTTAAAATTGAAAGGGAAGTTTTATCGGAGCGCTATTCGGCCTGCCTTATTATATGGTACAGAATGCTGGGCTCCTAAGAAGCATCATACACAGAAGATGCACGTAGCGGAGATGCGCATGCTTCGTTGGATGTGCGATAACACTAGAAAAGATAAGGTGCGAAATGAGGATATTCGTACAAAAGTTGGTGTCGCACATGTGGAGGAGAAGATGCGGGAAAACCGGCTAAGATGGTTTGGTCATGTGCGACGCAGACCTATGGAAGCACCGGTCCGACGAATAGATACTCTCGATATGGGCAATGGCAAAAGGACAAAAGGGAGACCGAAAAAAACATGGATGGAGGTGATACGAAACGATATGGTTGCCAAAGGACTCAATGAAAGTATATTGTTCGATAGAAGTGAGTGGAGGCAAAGGATTCATGTGCTGGACCCGGCGTGATTCTCATGTTGGTTCATGTAGCCTACCCCATATGCTTGGGATAAAAGGCTCAGTTGTTGTATTATGTTACTTATTGATTGTTATCAATTTTACGATATTTTTATCCACGATGATATATATATCAGTGGTATGGGACACTATATATATATATATATATATATATATATATATATATATATATATCATCAGAATGAATTAAGCAATTATTCTTCACTTGATATTTTGCTGGATATGATGAATTGACGTCCACCATGAGCTTAATGTTTTCTGATTTGATTTTATTCCGAACCGAGTGGGGGAGCTATACGGCTACGGACATGCTACATCATCCGGACTGAGTGGGGAAGTATACAATCGGATACATGGTGGACCCGGTCGAGGCCGAGGGACAGGAAAGCCGCATTGAGGCGGGGAGCCCAACGAGGACACTCGATAACGGAGATAGATTTGAGCACAGTAGATATCCAGGGGATACTGACAGGGCTATTGATATCGAGGGATGACCGGTCTGATAAGACGGTATCTACGATATCTGAATTTACGTGTCGGTGATGGACACGGGGGTTATGATGATTTTGAGTGTCAGTGGTGGACACTCGGTAGATGATGAGTTGAGTGCCGATGATGGACACTTATGAGATTTAAGGTGTCGATGTTGGACACTCATATATTGATGTTGTGCGATCATTCGAGATATGCTGTTATAGTTTATGCTATATAGTAGCCGAACAGGACTGATCCAGAAAACAGTACCTGAATACTATTTTTACATGATATATATAAAGAGATTTCCAAATGAGCTATAGTCTCACTATTTTGACGTGTCTGGGACGACACAAGTATCTTTTAAACAGAAACCTTCTTGAAACTCATTTCTAAAAGCAACACGTATTATTTAAACAAAACGCATATAATACTTCATAAACCTACATCCGCTACTTGTGCTGTGGTATACGTATCATACGGCTATTTTGAAAAGGTTCTACATACATATTTCGGCTACTTTATAGGCTTATACATGGATGCATGTTATATACATATGAGATGATATATTTTCAGGTTTACGCGGTCGTTATTCATGCGTTTATGGTACTTATGCATTATTCAAATATTAGTACAGGATATGATAGCACTATACTTTATAACCTAAGTATATCGTTATACATTTCGATTTCTATCTTGTGATATACTTTTATTCACTGAGTTGGCAACTCACCCCCGTTGTGCCCCAGTTTCTTGCAGGATTTACCGCTCGAATCATTAACGGGTTGCAGCACACTCTTTACTTCGGTGATTGCTTTGGAGGTGGGTTACTGTTTTATCGTACCCACACATTGTATTTGTATATATTCTTTTGTATCTAGTTAAAACTCCATCGACCCAAAACTTGTATATTTGTGGACTTTGAAGCGAGACTTAGAGTTTATGTGTTTGTGGGCGTCGCACACGTTGGAGTCGACTTTTTATACTTGTTGGTTTTGTTTCGCTTTTCTTTTCTTCGTCTTGGACGTCGTATATTATGAGAGTGGTTGCTCTGCCGTTTGAGCGTCCTATTGGGATGCATTTATATATATATATATATTATGCTGGTATTATGTTTTTATTCAAAATTTACAAAGAAGATGTTGCACGGTTTTCAAACGTCATAAATATTTTTCAAACAAACTTATTTAATAACTCTTTTTAAACTTTACCTCCAATATTTTCATAATAAGGTTTAGATTCCGGGTTTTTGGCTTACTTCGACCGCGTCAACATCTTTAGACGTCACGTGATCTAAGTGCCGGTCATGTGCCACTTTCGGGTCATGACACGCTAGAATGTTTACATAATGCCAACACAGGAATAATCGTGAGCAGGTCTTGTCTAGCAAGACAACAAGTCAGGTCAATCAGGAAAACATGTCAATATTGTTGGCATCGGTAAGTATTACAGGCAACGGGTATTAACATGATAACAAAAATAGTACAGTCTGGCAGGTTACAAGCATGTCAAGGATGATATAATCATTTCATGTACAAGACCAAGATAATAGTATTAACAGGGATAGCATATTCAATCCGATTAATAACTATAAAAATAGTGTTGATTAACCATACATAAGAAAGTTCCGTTCAGAAATTCAGCGTCACACTGATTTGTAAAATATCTTTAAAATAATAAACGTTCTCCAAAAGAGACGTGTCATATACCAAAACAAAGCTAATTCAATAAGGTTTTTATTTTTATAAGTAAAAATATCTCAGATTGTTCCTACAAAAAGTTATGAACGTTCGAAATTGACAGTTTGCTGCTGGAATTTCCCTGGACAACAGTTCAGATGTACTTTCATTTACGGTTTGCGTTATTTAAAAAATTTATTTTGCAAGTAAATATTTCACAGGGTTATAGTATTCTGAGTTAGCTTCGTAACGAACTAAAGAACATGTGATAATGATTTTTCTATGATTTATAATGAATTTTATAAGGTAAGGTGTACAGTAAATTCCAGATTTATCGTATCCGCTTAGCGACGACGTTTTATGTGTAAACTATAATATTTTCAAACTATATTTTGCATAACGTCATAAGATGTAGATTATAAACTAATTAATGATATACGGATTATATAGATATAAACGGTATACTGATAATACTAAGAAATATTACGACGATATATATATAGAGAGAGATATATAATTACAGCATGTCGCAAGTTGTAAACTTGTATACACTGTATATTATAAAACCGGTTAACATTAAATAACTATGGTATATAAATTATATAGATATAGTTGTATGATAATAATAATAATAGCACGACAACATATAAGTAAATTGCGTAAATCATAGCATGTAGCAAGTTGTAAATTTGCCTCGAAACAAACACGATAGACGAAAGCAACACGACGCTATACAAATCAACACCAAGTTTTGATAGCTCAGTTAAGCTTCTAGAATGCGGCTGAAGTTGCGTCGGCGAGAATAGATGTGGGCTTGAAGAACGAATGAAAATAGATAAATTGATGAGGGAGAAATTTAGTTAGAGGAGAGAAAGAAAGAGATATATTATGTGGAGAGAGAAAAGATGAGGCAAAGAGAGTTTTTCGTTTTATAAAATGTATAGTATATAATAGTATATATAATATAGTTTAAATTAGGTTATAAATATATATATATTAGTTTTAATGTATATAGATAATATCAAACTACAACCAATCTCCATCAAAATCTCATCAAAAATATATTTTGGAAAATAATTCACATACGTAAATTTCTCAACCATAATGCAAGAATATATTTTAAATAACTCATACCCTTAATCTATAAGATTTAAAAGGATTCTAAAAATATATCTAGATTTAATAAATATTTGATATTAGATATCTTGAGATTTAAATGTAAAAGATAAAAGCAAAATAAAATATGGGATGGGAACCATATGATGACAGTTAACAATATATCTTATCCTTAACTTGTGGCTACTAAAAAATATATGATGATCTAGATATATGATATATATATTATACTAGATTCGCATAAATTCAGTTTACTGATAAATATCAGATATAATCTACACCATACTGGGTTTTACACATGCGGATTGGGTCGAATAACCACCTGCTATTCGAATCACTCGCAACCCAAAAGAATAAAATAGAAGAAATATAAAGCAGGTGTTAAAATACCGATTAATGTCGTATAACCGTACTAGGGTGTTACAATATGATGTGTCTCTGAATCTCCACATCCAAGCTACGCATAAACCGTCTTGCCCCATCTGCCTCATTGGCAACCAAGGGCCCCGCAAATCGACTGAGTCGGGTCCATTCAGCCGCATAAGTATTAACGGATCCACCGTTCTGCTTCAAGCTAATGAACTTCTCCTCCGTTTCCTTCCTGGCAGATTGCGGAAAGAACTTCTCCAAGAAACTTCGCGAAAAAGTCAGAAAAAGTCGCCCAGCTGATCCGCTTGGTCAGACAGGTCTCCTCAATAAGCCACCACTAGCGAGCGTAATCTACCAACTGGATGCATACTACATCCACTCTTTTCTCATCTGGAATCTGTACGGCAATAACCAGGTTCTCTGTATCCACTAGCCAATGCTCCGCTGGCAATAGCTCCTCTAATCCTGTAAATATGGACGGATCGAGCTTCCTGAAGTCCACCACGGTGACCTCACGATGTGTTGGTCTGGGAGATGCTGCCCTATCAGCTGTTGTGACAACAGTATGTTGGACCGTCCTCATGCCCTCTTGGAAAGCCTCAGCCTGTCGCTGGTTCAGCTCAGTTTGACGCTTCCAGCATACCACGTACAACCCAAGTAATGCAGCGTCGTCTACATGCCTCTGGTATGCCCGCAAATCTCTATCTGCCATGATTCTGAAGCCAAGAACACTGAAGATGATTAGCAACGGTAAACAAGGAGTCGATAAACAATAAATTCAAGACTGGTAAGGTATTAATGTGGCAGGACATGTTCCTAATTCCGGGTTTTCTGGTCAGTGTATTGGGTCTAATACCTAAAGATAAAAGAACCAAACCCGACTAATCCTAAAACCTGTCTCTGATACCAACAGAACCTTGTCACACCCCGCTTCTCAAAATAAGTAAATACTGGGCATGACAAAACCAACCATGCTATCTATGGTGCGGAAAGATCCTTCCATAGTCACTTTACGGCTATCAATCAGATATCAAGAACAATAAATAAAATCTAACAAACATATGTCCAACTGCCACAATAAAATAATAACGAGAAAGTAGCGGAAAAGAATAAAAATCCAACAAGTAAATAATATCTCCTAATCACGTCCCTTATGGGATCACAACGTTAAAACTTTAATTAGAAAATAAAGAAAAACTAAACATCTCAAAACTAATCGGCAAAGCTCCTCACTGCTCAGCTTGCTTGCCAAAATATTCTTGATCTTCCTGCAACAAGGTTAAAGGGACTGGGCCATGCAAAACCCAGACGTCGGTGCGTCATAAAAATTATAATAATAAACTGAGCAATATACCATAAGGTTTTATGTGCAAAATGATGTATAATTATGAATAAACAATTACAAGCGATATATCGGCAGGCTATAGGACGTGTATCCTAAAGTATGTATTTCTAGGTTATCTATCCTAACGGTATTTAAAACCAATTAATGTAATTCTCATCGTAACTCAACAGTATATATCCCGTTCATTCCCCACGGGACCACGGCACAATGTATCCCGTTCATTCCCCACGGGACCACGGTACAATAAACAATGGTTATTCCGTTCACACCTGAAATCACGACAAACAATATCTTTTTAAATTACGTTTTGGTTACATTCTTGATTTCCCCTTTTCCCCCAGGTTTCGTGTTCAAGTCGGGTATCAATAGATAGTCTACCTAATGCCGACACAGGAACAATCGTGTACAGGTCTTGGCTGGAAAGACAACAAGTCAAATCAATCGGGAGAGCTAGTCAATAGTGTTGGCATTAGTAGTTATTCAAGTAACAGGTGTAAACAATATAGTAATGGCAATGGCAAGGAACGTATCGTGCGCATGTCAGGTGTTGTGTATTAAACAGGAGAACTATTGAATGAAATAACAGTACCCAGTTTATTTAATCCACGGCAACTGCTAAAATGGTTCAAATAAGTAATTTTGCACGACTTCAACGATTGTGTCTAAATGCGTGCTAGTGTTAGTAACATGGATTAATTGTATATCGATGCTCATTCGCCATACTATAATTTTAGGTAATTATATTATACTTATATATTTTAGTCTAAGTAAAAGATGATGAAACTACAATGGAATTATATTGAAACTATAACGAACTAGCCCGTAGCAGGATAAACTTGCAATTGTTACTAAATACGGTTTACTACTATAAAAATTGCATATTGATAATAATTTGCTAAATAATTATATATATATATATATGTATGTATGTATTGGTATATGTAACATAGCATGTTGCAAGTTTAGAAACTTGCCTCGATCAATAAAACCACGACGAAACACGGATACCCGCACGACGGCAACGTTCGTAAACACGACACACTCATGACCTTGGCCAAAGATGTCAATGTACTGCTCTGGGGTGCTCACTGGTACTCTGTAGACGACTCGGGTCCAACGTCTGGTCGAAAGCGGCAGCGATGGGTCGGGGTTTGCCGGCGACGAGGTAAAGTCGGAGATAAAGGCCTCGGTGAGAAGAGAAAGGTGATGATAATCGGGTTGTAAAGAGGTGGTGAAAGAAAATGGGGTCTGGGATCGTGCAAAGGCGAGGGAAGCAAAGTGAAGGCGGCGATCGACTCCGGCGAAGGGACCCGAGAAGGAGAGTGAGAAGAAAAAAGTGTCATTGGTGGTACAAAGGGTTCTGGGCTGTGGGCGAAGGTGGTAGGGTGGTCAGGTTCAGACGACAACGACGAGGAAGGAAGAGGGCGGCGATGGAGTTCTCGATGAGGGAAGTCGGGGTTGTGGTGGTTGTGGTTGAGGGAAGGTGGAGAGGACGAGGTCAGCAACGATGTGAGGTAAGGGTGCAGGTGAGGACAACGAGGGAGAACGGTTGGTGATTCAGACGAGGTCTGGGATCGACGGCGAAGTAGGGTAAGGGTTAGGTCTTCGGGGATGGAGTTGGGAAAAAACGAAAGAGGAAGAGAGAGAGAGAGTTTTATATAAAAATAAATAAATAAAATATAAAACTGTTTATATATTATATATAGTATATTAATATATATATAGTATATTAATATATATATATATATTATAGTATTAGGGTTTATAGATAATATCAAATTGCTATCAAACTTTACCAAAATTTTGTCAAAAATATATCTTAGAGAATAACACATGTACGTAAAGATTTAAACCATAATGCAATAATTTAATTTTAACTACATATACCCCTAAAAGATTTAAATAAATAGAAAACAAATACATATATAAAGATTTAATCAAAAATTTGATTATCTGATATCTTGAGTTTTTAAACGAGATAGATAAAAATAAACTAAGATATGGCAGTTAGCACAAATATATCTTATCTATAACTTGTAGCTATTAATAGATATATAATGATTTAAATATAATATATATATATATATTATACTAGATTCTCATAGATATAATTTACCGATAAATAACAGACACAATCTAACACCATACTGGGTTCCACACATACGGGTCGGGTCGGATAACCACCAATACTATTCGAATTACTCACAACCCAAAAGAATAAAATAAAAGAATTATAAAGTAAGTCTTAAAATACCTATTAATATTGTATAAGCGTACTAAGGTGTTACAAAATCACCGTGTAAATACGATCTTCACATCAAGCTGCTCAAGCTCCAAATCTTGCATACCTGCCAACCGAGCAAGACACGTATAGAGATGTGTTTAACCGGAGAAAATATTTTAGTGAAGTCAACTCCCCGCACCTGCGAATAGCCTTTAGCTACCAACCGCGTCTTGTATATTGTATCAATCATCCCTTGGTCATCTTCTTTCTTCTTGAAAACACACTTGCAGCCAACTATCTTCTTTCCTCCTTCGACCTTCACGAGCTTCCAAGTTCGGTTTTTTTTTAAGAGACTCAATCTCTTCATTCATAGCGACTAGCCAACGAGCTGCTTTATCGGATGAGATGGCTTCTTTATAACTTATTGGCTCACTACTATCAACTGTTTCTGCAACAGACGGCACATACGCCACTAGGTCATCGTAGTCATACCTCTGTGGAGGTCTAATGTCTCTTCTTTGTCGATCATGAGCGAGCAAATACTCCTCATCATGGGACTGCTCATCATAAGCTTCTTCGGACGATGGTGAAGGAGAGATCTGCTGCGAACTCGAGCTTTCATCGACCTCAATATCAACGCTCGGCTCATCCTTCTTCAACTCGTCTTCAACTGAAGATTTCGCAATCTTCGGCTTCAATATAACAGATTTATCAAAAGTCACATCTCTGCCGATCATAAATTTATGTGACTTAGGATCCGAACACCACAATCTGTAACCTTTAACGCATGTAGCATAATTGAGAAATATACATTTCTTCGCTCAAGGATCCAACTTGCCTTCACGGCAATGTGCATAAACGGGACAATCACACACCTTAAGTGTTGAATAATCGGCATGCTTCCCTAACCATACCTACCCCGGTGTCTTATTACCTAGCGTCGTATGAGGTGACTAATTCACAATATAGCATGTCGTGTTTACCGATTCTGCCCAAAACTCCTTGCCGAGCCTTGCATTAAACAACATGCACCGCACTTTCTCCAAAAGAGTCCGCTTCATACGCTCCGCGACTCCATTCTGCTGTGGTGTGTAGAGAACGGTATGGTGCCGAACTATACCTTCGTTTTTTCAGAAATTATTGAAATCTCCACTGCAAATCTCTAACCCGTTGTCTGTTTTCAGTCTCTTAATCTGCTTCCATGTATGCTTCTCAAGCAACATCTTCCATTGGTTGAATATAGTAAACGCATCATTTTGTGCTTCAAGAAGTAGACCCAAATCTTTCCTGAAAATCATCAATGAAGGTAAGCATATATTTAGCACCGCTTTCTTTAGAAGCAACCGGAGAGGGTCCCCAAAAGATCTGAATGAATATAATCTAGAGTGCCTTTCGTGTTGTGCACCGCCGAACTGAAATTAAATCGCTTTTGTTTTCCAAAGACGCGATGTTAACAAAACTCAAATTTCGTCGTACTCTTGCCACCAAGTAGACCCTGCTTCGACAACTCGGTCATACCTCTCTCACTCATATACCCGAGTCTCGTGTGCCATAATATGGTAGTTTCCGAATCCGTCATAAATTTGGATAATGAAATAGCCGCCAATCCGGAAGTCGTCGAACCTGCAATGACCCCGCCGTGCCATAATGGCCCCTTTTCAAGCCCTTCATAACTAAAGCATTTTTTGTTACCTTCAAAGCTTCACCTTCAGGGGATAACTTGTAACCTTTGTCGTCGAGTGCATCCAAAGAGATGATATTCTTATTCAAATCAGGTACATGCCTGACTTCTGCCAATATTCTCATAACACCGTCAAACATCTTGACGTGGATTGTCCATTTTTCAATAGCTTGACACGAATTGTTGTTGCCCATCATAACTCCTCCACCATCAACGGACTCATAGGTGGTAAACAAATCCCTATTGGGACATATATGGTAGAAACAAATCGAATCCATAATCCACTCGTCTTTGGATCGATGTGTGTTGTCAAGAACCACAAGAAGCTCTCCTTCTCCTTCCGCTATACTCGCCTCAGCCGAAAACTTCTTTGATCTGTCTTTCTACTTTAGCTTGTTCTCCAACTTAAAGTAATCGATCTTGAAGTGTCCCTTTTTCTTACAATAATTGCAGGTCACGTTCTTAGCCTTGGATTTCGACCGCGATTTCTTCCTATTTGCTTCCGGATCTCTCTTCTCTGCTCGTCTTAGAACAAATAAGCCAGACAATGAACCATCTGTTTCGGTAGAAGTCAACTCCTTATCGATCTTCTCTTTGTTCATCAAATTCTCCTTGACATCCTTAATTGAGATCGTGTCCCGTCCAAAAACCATGGTGTCACGGAAGTGCTTATAAGAGGGTGGTAACGAACACAACAAAAGAAGAGCCTGATCTTCATCATCAATCTTAATATCAATCTTACCCAGATATATAATGATTGAATTAAACTCACCGACATGAAATTTGATTAGAGAGCCTTCTGATGTGTAGAAACGCTGCTTCAACAGGAGTCGAATCGTGAGAGATTTCCTCAGATATAACTCCTCCAATTTCTTCCACAAATCAGTCACTATCTTCTCCACCAAAACTTCTTGTAGAACTTCGTTTGTCAAACATAACTGGATAACCGTGAGAGCCTTTTTATCCATCTCCTCCTAAACTTCCTTCGTCATAGTGGAAGGCTTTGCATCATTCCCTAAAATCACCTTTCTCAAATTGTTTTGAGTCAACACGGGAATCATACGGACTTGCCATAAACAGAAACTCATATTTCCATCAAACTTCTCGATATTGAACTTCATGATTGTAAGGGACATGCTGCGGGATTAATTTAAAAAAACACCTTGAGTGCTAACGAACCCTAAAACTTCAAAATCACAATCTAAGAAAGTGGGGAAGAGGACACAAGCGTCGTTACCCACTAATAACCTAGATCGCAAAATTAAAGACCTAACGGTTCAACCAAAGAATCCCACACAAACGCAACAATGCTCTGATACCAATTTGTTGTGACAAATACAAACACGAAAACAAAACAAACGATATAGAGAAGAAACAAAAACACAGGCAAATTGAAAATACGAGAACTTACTAATTAGGTGTTGACGAAGTTTTATTAATAACCAAAAGTGGAGTACAAACGATGGACGACTACAAACCCCTCTCACAAATAATTCTCTCTCAAAAAACTATCTCAAAGGCATCAATCTCTATGGTTATAAAATACTACAATATATATAGTATAATAGAGATAAGTCTAAATAACTAGAGATAAGTCTAAATAACTAATTTCCCGACTAATAAATATCCACCTTGCTTGTAGATAAGTCTGAATCTGTTATACCTTGCCTTGTAAATAAGTCTGAATCTATGGGAAATCAATAGGGGTCGGAATGGAAAGCATACATAACAACTATCATCGGAACCTTTGTGACATTGGAAAGGGATTGACCCTTTAGACGGTATCTCAAGTTGATAAGGCCCCAAAATAATTTGACCAAATTCTCATTTTTTATATAAAAACAACCTAGCATCAATATTTCTATGATTCACAATCAAGTTCCAGGCAGAGCCAACTCTGATGGAGAGAGTCAGACCACAGAACCTTGAAGGCTAACCACCTTTTATTTTAGGATGTAGATGGCTTAAATTAATACCCCTAAATTGAAGCTCTTCCCTTATATGTAGGTTGCATGCCGTGAAGTTGTGACCTTGTCACAATTCTCATGGCCTAACCAATTCTTATACCCCTTGGATAGGTATAACCGCCCTTTATATTTCATACAGTTTAAGTTTATGGAACCAAGGAGCAAATAAGAGAATAATACATATACATTATACATTCTAGGTTAATGCAGTCAACAAGCATGATAGAATCAACTAGATGAACAAGCTAAATACATAAATGAAAGACATGTATAAAGCTAAAGGATCATTTGTTTGTTTAAGAAGATCACATCAAATAATGTAAGCAAGCTTTCCCCGCTAATTTCAGTTTTTTACCTTTGTAATTGGAATAACTGGAACTTTCATCAAAGGTTTAATAAGAGTAACAAGACAGATGGATTTTCTTAATATACAGGAATTATGTTTCTATGAGTACACTGCGGCAAAATGCCGAAAGTCACAAATTTTTAAAATGTTATAACTTCCTTCAAATACCGCAGAAAGCTATAAAAGGAGAAATTACAATTAAAAACGTGAAGGGGGGAAATATTACTTGCAACCAGTGGAGCATTGTCTTCACAATCATATATGATAGCAGCCTTGAATCCAGCATTTTGTGCACTTCTAACTTTATCATCAAATGAGCACCCTCCTCTTATAATTAATGCAAATGGAGATTTTGAACCTCCAACCTCTTTGTTCACTAATGGAGAGCACGCGTCAAGCGGCTCTGCCAAATACAAGACCCCACTTTCACCGGCTCCTTTTATTTTCGGAGCTGAAAGAAGGGGAGGAGAAGATTTAATACCATAAATATATGTTTATCAAATACATTTAACTTGGGTCTCAACAATCATTATTTTATTCTATCTGTCATTGCACTACATGGTAAGCAGAAAGGAAACCAACAGAAACAAATGATCTTATAACATCAAGCAGGTAAAATAGTTTGACATGAGAAATTATACGTTGTGAAATTTAAGAGCATATAACGCAAACGAGTATTTATCTTTCCTTTTTCATACCCAATCCAACAGATGTTCCTCTTGCATAAAACAAGATTTCAGAAATCATATGATAAAAAAGGGCTAGTACATCCTCATAGCCCTAGCTATTTGGTGCACAAAAAACTGCAATCCAAATTCCTACCAAACTTCTCATTCCTCGTACAAAGGTTTTTCTTCTTTTTTTTAAAAAAAATTGGATGCGGCCTCTTCAGGAATCAAACCGGCAACCTCACTTTAGATAGGAAAGTTATACCGCGTGAGCTATGCCCAATTGGTATTCTTCAAGCAAAGTTAGTGCTAGATGTTAGCAGCCAAATTACCCAATTGCTTAAGCTAGCGACTCACGAACCAAAAGTGTATTTATATACCATCCAACACTGCTCTTCACATAAAGAAAGCACGCATGCAGGAAAATGACCTTTTTATTTGATGTTGGTAGTGAGATTTGAACCTACGATCTAGTGGGGCATTAATACCATGTTGTAATACTTAACCCAAAAAAGCTTACTCTAGTGGGTGGTGGCTAACAATCAATTTTATACAATCCAATATTAACTATCTATAAATAATGGGTAAATATCCTAGTACAAAATGGAAATTAGGTACTAGCAGCCCTTATATATCACGACTTGATGAGCTACATTCAAAATTTAAGAAAAATTGCTAACTCTTGCTGTAAAGTTATCTACTGATTAATCTAAAAAGCTTTGTCCAATGGGGACATACTTGTGGAAGAAGAAATGAGGTGGAAAGCAATAACTAGCCTAAGAAGAATATAAGGGTTAAAATAGGACTGCATTTCCATTAAGAAACAGCTGCTTGTACTCGGCTCCCTCAAATTTGACAAATTAAAACTCTGTCCAATAGAAGGAGAAATTGCTAAGAAAATTGAAGAGCACGTTAGAGGGATGTAGCAATTGGGGCATGGATGGACAATGCATGAAACAGTGGATTTTGATACATAACACCATGTAATATCCTCTTATAAACCTATAAAAAAAGGTAGCTCTGGGAAGATATAACCAAAGCTAACTGTATTGACAATTTAGGTATCCTGATTTAGTTTTTCACATTCAATGCAGGGAAACAAAGCTTTCAAGTTTCCAATAATAGCTACCTTTACTCCCTTATGGTGTAAGATGTGAATTTGGCCATACACCTCCCAAAATGAAGCAAAATAAATTGTTTCAAACTATTGAGAGCAGCAAGACCCCCAACTAAATTTATTGATAAAAAGATGATTCTCCCATGAACTTTATTTGACCTCAAACAAGGAATCCCACTCAAGTAAGGAAATCTGAGTACTGATTCGACTAAAATCACTAAATAAACCTTGTACAAGGTAAAGTAACAAAGAATTGTAATGTACTCAAACAACCCTAGACTGTTTCATAATATCCATTATCACTGGCTCCAAGCAATTGAAATAAGGGATTTTACTAGTTCTTTAACCCTAAATACCTTTAAAAGTGTCTACAAGAATACAGGAGAAGTAGAAGTTTAGGCTATCAGCGCTGCTACCGACAAACGGAAAAAGAAAGAAGCTTGTATGGTCTGGAGTCAGGACAGCTAGACAAGTTTTAACTCTTACCATTACTGCTTAATACGACTACAGTAAGAATTTGGGATAATAACTTTCAAAATCCTGACATAATAAAATCTTTATACTGCATAGATGCCTATGTAAATGTGGTTGTACAAGTGGGTAGATGATATGAGTTCGTTTAAATATTAATCAGCTGCGTTGTAAGAAAATATGTTAAGAATTTTGCTTGAGATAGCTTAAACCTAACACCTAGCTTAAAATGTCATCTTTGCAATCAGAGTGTCACGATGAATCCTCATTTTCATCAAAAATCTCTGGATAACTTAGGTTCTTATTAAAATAGGATATGTGACTAATCTTAATTCGACATCATGCTATTTTACGATACATAGGCAATTTCGAGCAACCCTGCTTCGGTTTCGCTTGATCGATTTATTTCGCAAGTCCATATGGCAATGACACGACTAATTATACCGTGTTAAAGCAATGAATGTTGGCGCCCAAACTTATATTACTATTCACCTTTCCCCCGGCTAACTCACAGTGTTTCCTTGACAAAGATACATATCTGAAAGTTTTAAATAGTGAGCCTAAAAAACCACTAATGACATGATACGATAACAACTTAGCATTTATTTATGCGAAGTTCCGACCCCGATGACCCTTCAACCCTAAAACAACACATGAGGAAGCTAATAAATTTAGGTACAAGAACCACTTGTCAACACAAACAAAATTCTCTTTTAATCAAAACAACATTAAAGGAAAGAAAATTCCTTACTGAAATTAGCCTCCATATCATCGAAAGATTTAGAAACATTGCTCCCCATCAGAACCACATTCCCAGACACAAACTCCACCATCGTCTGATACACAAGCAGAACTGCACAAACACTCTTCAACGATTCCATGTCCAAATTTTTATATTTTTCCCCTCTCTCTTCACTGAAAATTTTCCAACCTTTCTTCTTCTAATCACACTGGAAACCTGCAAGATTCAAACTTTCATAGATCTTTCAGCAAACCCATAAAAACAATACTAAAAGAAGCAAACTTTCCATAGATAGAGAGCTAATCGAGTTGAAATCAAACTGAAAGAAATGCGAATTTGAGAGGTTAAGACATCAAATTCCATGAAAATAGAGGATTCAAAGGGGAGAGATTGTGATTTGCAAGGGTTTATAGAGAGAGAAAGAGAGTAGATATTGGTCTCTTTGAGTCTTCGACTGTATTAGGCAGAATACATCCACTTGATTAATCAGCCGCTCGAGAGATTAATTTACATAGGATATTTTTTTCAAATCGCTCCCAATAAATTTAGTTAATTGCATAATTTTTTTACCGCAACGAAACCCAAAAACCCGGCATGGCCCTCTTCCAAGCACAAAATAGGAGATCCCAGGTTCGATCTCAGGTCTTCCCCCATAAACTCATATTGCACACCACTGGGCTATGTGCCCCGCACTGGTTGATTGCGTAATTGCTTTACCTTTTTTCACATGAAAGCTTAATTATCTCGACCGTACTATTTTGATGTCTAAGATAATGAGCTCTTCAAATGAAAAGGAATTTTTCTATAAGTTTGAGAAATCAATACATAAGAATCACAAATTTTCAAGTCTTTACAAATCTTTTATAGCAATAAATCGATCACAAATTAGAGAAACAAATCACACACATATAACAATAGCAACAAATCTTTTTGTTTTTTTTTTATGTTTTTTGGCTTGTTTAATTATATGCACATTATATGTCAAAAAGACTATTTATCTCTATACCAGAACTAGAAAGAAGGGGTGTATGCAGCACTCTCTGATTTAATTCATATAAAATATTGGGATGGGTATAAGAAAAATCATTTTTTTCTAAGATGGTCCACATCATTAATCTTTTTGGTATGAAAAAATCCTTTCAAATCAATAACCAAAGTTTATAAAATAATAGTATACAGATGTTTTTTAAAAATAGATTATCAAAGCCAACAAAAATATTACAGAACTAAAACCTGTGTATTTAAATTACAGGTTTTTTCAAAAAATCATAATTAACCTCCCAAATATTCATAACTCTCTTAACATGACAAATTAATTATAAATTAAAACAATAGAATATGGATATAAGTGAATTACAGAAGTAACAGATCCCTTTTGTTATCTCTTATAATCAATTTAATCGTGCGTGCACGTGACAAAACACTAGTACTTTAAATGGAAAGGAGAAGTATTTTCCAAGCATAAGCAAGATGGTCTAAATTATAATTCTCTTATTAATGGTTTATCTTGTTACATAGGAAGTATTATGCTGTGAAAAAATAATTCTTACCAACACAGGAGTGCGTAAAAACAAACATTTTCTTTTATATAGGCTAACGATGGAAACCACCATGTTTCATGGACACAGAAACAAAGTCCGCTAATATGAAAAAAGCCAAATAGAAATTAATTTTGGCGTTAAGGAAACGGAGCATGCCGTATTGTTAATTATTTTCTTTCAATCTCTCTTTCAAATTTTAAAACCTAAAAACCTTTCTCATTCCGAAAACTTTTCTCAATTTTGCCTTTTATTGTACCACCCTAATAATAAGTATTTTTTTTCAAAAATTATTAGTTATCTAATGTTTGATGAGGTGACTAAAAAAATGTGGTCCTAAGACCTAATATGCAAAATTGGATATTTAAGGAGACTAGATAGAAAGAAGAAGAAGAAATATTGCAAATAGAAATATCTTTGAGTAGTAGATAGGGAATATATGATCAGCCTACATTAAAATGTCGTCCCATCATGTGAAGTGGGGATACATTTGGATAATGATAAAGAAAATGCTTTTATGACATAAAATCATTCCGATCATTTAAGGTGGCATTGATCAATACACGTCTCCATCTCGTAAGGGGCTGTATGGGTGAAGGTTTTTGAAATTTGGATTCCAAAACTGTACAGTTAAAAAATCCGGATTAACTTATTTTGTGTTTGGTTGGCATTAGATTTCAAGCGCTAGATTTGTAGATTCTTCTAATCCTTGTTTAGTTGGAAAAAAATAAGTGGGATTTGAATCTCAGGATAAGAAAAATAGAGAGAGGATTTTTTAATAACATAAAATATATATGAACAGTGCCAAATCTATAGTAATCTATAGCTTTTTTTGGATTCAAGAATATAAAAAAATGGTGGGCCCCTCATAAAAAACAAACAAATCCAAAACCCAAAATCCTACAACCAAATAAGAATCAGCTAATTCTGACTCTGTTTTTTGGATTCTTGAATTCAAACAATCCAAAATCATTGTGATCAACAACCAAACAGCCCCTAAATAGAGGCATGGGGATAATGCTGTTCAAAACCATACAAGGACTTATTATAAATAGCGTAATTTCATTTTTATAGGATCAATCATGATAAGGTTGCAATATGAAATAGATGTTAGGAGGGAGGAGGTATATGGGCATCTAATGATGCAAGTGATTGATGTATAATGAAACCAATAACCTAATAAAAAGATGAAATTTTTTATTTTAGATACTTGTAGGTGGACAGTTGCTCCATCCGACTGTTAGATGTATGTGAATATGGGCTAGATCTTTTCTTGTGTTTCTAGATAAGATTTGATTTGAAACTTGAAAACATGGTTTAGATTCTCAACCATAGTTCAATAAATCTGAATCGGAGCATATTTAAGTCATTTCATGTATTAAATTTATTTGGGTTAAAAACTTGTAGTCTTTGAACGAGTGCAAATCATTGTTTTGAATAGTTAACGTTTGATGGACGATTCTAACCAAGTGTTCTTTCAAGTCAACTCCATATTAGTTTGATTAAGAAAATGATATATATTAGAGCCAAAATTGGCCAATGCATGTTTATGAGATTCGAAAATTACAGGACACAAGGTTGTGACCTATGACTATCTATCAAAATCAGTCTCCACCTTTAGTGTTTAATTATTATGCATGTGCTGCACATGTATAATCCTTTTTCTTCCATATTTTTGCTCTTTTTAAAAATAAAAAATAAAAAAATATATATTGTATCTCGGTGACAACAAATATTTTTTTTGAGTTTGATGGTGTTGGATATAGGTGTCCTGAAGACAATTATTGTAATTGTATAAGGACCTAAATGGAGAGAACAGTCTTACTCGAGATGATAATATACTTTTGTTTTTATCATTCATGTGTATACGTTTTGCTTGTTATTACGTATCGCTAATACATGACGATAAAGCTCATAAGATCTTTACTTGACTATCAAGATTATGATGGGGATCATAATAGTGGGACCTGAATAGTCCATAAGTACATTCTTAAATATTCCTTATCGTAGGAGTGTCAAGACCGGATATTGATACTCCAGATTAGACTAGTGTATATATTTCCTGACCCAGTTGGAGAGTGATAGCTGGTCCCACAAGCTATTGGTGTTTTACAGCGAGGATTATATACATGTGCTTATTGGAGAATGAGTTTCGATAGACGGACTAACCGAGAACTCCTAAATGGTATTATACCTATTATCAAAAAACAGCTCTTTAGTGACATGAGTACACAGTGGTCTTTTGACCTGAGATCGCCATAGTGTCTTGTGTGTGTTCCCACTGTATTTTGATTGCTATCCTACCACGGCTTTAAAGAATCGTACAAATAGGTTTTAGTTGGATACAGTTCCGAAGCATATAGAGGCAGTGAGCGGCCGAAGGGATTCGTCTTTCCCGGTATTGGGAGTTAATGTCGTGCCGTGCTTGATTGGCTATAACCATAAGTCCCTGGGCAGGACGGTTGAGATAAACTGATAAGTGTTATTAGTTGTATATTAGGTGGTTATGAGTTTGATATCAGCATGACTTATCGGGTTATTGAAGATCTGACATTATCCACCCCGAGATCTGATCTGAGACACTTTCTTACGAAAATACCGGACTGTACGGTGACTGTCACTGATAGGCTCTAATTATGTTCGGATGAGCTTGCTTGTCGACCTTCTTTTAATCAATACCTGGGTATCCATTACATCCAGCCAGTACCGCTGATTTGCTTGTGGGTTAACCCGTGAGGAGAATGATCTGAAAGTGTTTCAGATTCAATCGGATATGATCCTAACCCACTGTCAACGTATTGATTGAGGCTTTAGAGTCCCATACAGAGGTTTTCTCCGGTCAAGCTAAACGATGTATGGTGTGTATGATGATACGCGCAGATATTCAATTAAATGCGTGTATATGATACATGTATATTAATCAAACGTTTTATAATACTATCCGGTTCATGTTTAAGCCAGATTATTAAATCAAGTGTTTATATATATATTGATTGATTGATTGATTGATATATTATAGTATTATATTCATTTTCTATTTATCTTTCACTTGGTATTTGTATATGATACAAATACATGTATGTGTATACGATATATATACTTTGCGTATATAACACACATTTTAGATGTTTCATATATTCGATAAGCATCCAGAAGGGACACCTCATTTTCTTGTTATTAATATTAAAGAAATGAGTCATTTTATTTTAATAATAAAGAAAATGAGAAGGCTGTGGAGGTATGGACTTCATATTAAAATAGAATAAAAGACTATTTTTGCATGAAACATTCTCTCTCTTCTCTTCATTCCTTCATGCTTTTCCTCTATCCTCTTCTTCCTTTGTAGAGATGGAGAGCTCAAGAGAGAAAATAGTGAGTGAGATAACTACATCTCTTCCTTTCAATTTTTAGCAAATTATGATAGCAAGTTACTTCAGAAAATATGTTCTTTTGGTGAAGTTGAAAATTGGGTTGGTTTTTTTATCGAAATGGATTATCTTCGTCGAGGAGGTCCGCTTGCAAGCTCGATCCCTATGATGCGGAGTCTAATTTAGGTTTTCCACTAGGCCAGTTGATATGCTATAAAGGTTGTAGCCCTCTAAACCCTATTTTATGCTTACTGTTTTTTGACAACTATTTATATTTGGATGAATTTTGGTGTTGTTTTTGGTGCTATGCTCTTGAAATTTTTTGTTCATTATTCTGCCGCGGTCCGCAAATATTGCGACCCTAGCATCAATTACTAACATGGTATCAAAACCAATTCAAATACTAGTAGTTGATTTTGCGGCGAAAGATTTAAAAAACCCAAATTTTCTAAAACTAGTTTTGAAAATTGCATCAAAACCCTCTCATTTTAGCTTGAATCTGAGCCCCGGGTTCTTGGTTTGGACCAAGGATTTCGTGTGGGCTCAGGAGGCACCCAAACCTGCGCATCATTTAGCCAGTTCACGCTAAATTCGAGGCTGAACTAAGGCCGATTCAGCCCCGAATCGGGGGATGAATCAGGACCTAATGTGGGGCATGGATATGTGGTTGTTTTAGGTCTTTTGGGGCTCGAAAATGTGCAAAAATGAGGGATTTTGGACTGCTGGGTGGACTTGAAGTTTGGTTTTTGGAATTTCAAGTTTGCGATCTTGTGGATTATGAAATAGTTTGGCCGCGGTTTCAAATTAACTTGATTAAAGTGTTTAATCGAGTTGGTTTAATAACATATATTGATATGTGTTGGTAAACGTCGCTTAATTGATGTGTGATCAATTAGACGAGCTTGCACATTTGTGAAAGTTGGTGTGCTTGGTTCGGTTCGGATTGTCGCGATGAATATTCCCTCGTGTGATTGTGAATGTATACTGTAACGACTCTGAAATCCTTGTACAGAATTAGTTGTTTAAATATATAGAAAATGGTATTTCAGCCTGTATAGGAGTTATAAGTTATTTTTGTTCAATAAAACAAAGAAGTAATTTGTAGCTTACTGGTAAAACCTTTACATTGTTGTGACATAGCTTGTGTGTTCGATTCCCGTCAGTCCCAATTATTTTTAAAGATTTTTCTTTTTAATTTTTTCGGAAGCCCAAAAGTTGCATGTGCAATTCACGGAGAATCGAAAGGTTTCAGAAAAATCAAACATGCGCAAAAATGAGTAAATACTGATTAAAACAGGTGACACGAATCTCGAGACGATGAGGCCAAATCCAACCGTCCAAAGTCCCCATCCATCCGCCGCCGGCGGTCCAAGATACTCCAAATCGCTCCATGCTTTGCACACAAGTCCCTTCAGCACCCCTGAACTCCCATGCACTATTTGATTTTTCTGCAATCGAACAGAGACTCTTCAATTCTCTAATTAACACCATTAAATCCATTTTAATTTATTTTATTTCACACCCTCTCTCATTTTTTACCTTATAAATACCACCTCATGCCCTAGCTCTCCCCCATTCTGAAATTTCTATCAAATTTCTCTCAAAATTTTCTAAGTGCAAGTGGAGTCAAGTAGAGTCAGCAACCAAGTTCTCTTTTGTTGAAGATCGGAGTCAATCCCGGAGCTACCGCGATGCCACGGATCCCCCCTCTCTTCCTTACTCTTTTTTTGACGTTATAAAACCGCAAATCCCTTCCCCTCTCTCTTTCTTTTCAACTAAAATCGCATTCTTAAAATATATCGGTAAATTGGAGTTAGAACCGATATTGCTTTCTTTCAAACCTTTTCACCCACTTTATAAGAAAAATAGTCAAAATAATATCCCAACACCACTCTTAACATTATGCATATCATTTAGCTTATATTTTAACAAAAAAATTCATGTCAAACAATCATATAACAAACTTTTTATTAAAATACCATGAACTTTAGTATAACCCCTTTTTCGATAACTAGTTTACATACCTTTAGGAAAATTCACGGGATAACGACCTACCCCACACGCACACTATGGTTTCATAGCCCGGTATTCTAAATATATGGTTATTTTAAGAATAGGTTTTATATTAAAATACCACACTTTTCAAAACGGGTTTCTTTTGAATCGATATTTTAAATCCTTAGAAATTACGCCTCTACAACTCTCGTTAGAGGACCCGCTAATGGATGGTGCGGATTATCGCACATCTTTGGGATAGTAGAGCGGGATGCAGAACTCCTCACGGAGTATTCGGTCTCGAAAGGAAATTAAAAAATACGGTTTAAAAAAATACGACTTTTCTAAAACAAAACTAAACTTTGAAAAATTTATATAAAACTATGAATCTTTATTTTCAATAAAAACATATTATGAAACTATATTTTTTAAATGAAAAATTATATTTTTAATAAAATACCATCAAGTTTTCAAAAGAGCTGGTTTTCAATAAATACCATAAACTTTTAAAAACTAAGTTTTTATCACTAAAAACCATAAAAATTTTAAAATACATGTTCATGAAAACCCTAAATATTATAAATCACTCTCGAGATTTATTTTTAACAATATTAGTGTATTTTTCATAAAACCCCCTCGAGCAATGCAAACTATATTTGACGACTCTAGATTAATATAAGTTTAAGTGGTATCAATTCTCTTGAGCCCCGGGGAGCTAGAGAAAGTGAGTGCTTTCCTATTCAGCTTAGATAACTTAACGGAGTTATCAATGGCAATTATGTTGGAAAAAGACACAAATCCTGCCGTTCATGTGCAGCAATTGCCGATTGCTCCCGAACTTAAGAATTTTCAAGAACTAAATTCTTTCATAAGATACTGAATTCAACCTGAATCCAAACTCAAACCAGAATCCAAAATCAAACACAAACTTGAATACTTGATCATGAACCTGAACACTCGAATTCAAATATCCAACTCAAACTTGAACACTTGACTCGACTCGACCGAATAATGGATATAACTTGACATGAATACCTGAATACATGATTACATCTTGCACATGAACCTGTACTTTTTTTATATCCATGGATTCGGTCAAGACCTGTAATCTTAATCTATACAATACAATACGCGGGGATAAAGGTGTAGATCGGTACGGAACGTATATCGTGGCACGAGAGGTCACTTAAAAGACACCTATATGAATTCACATGTCGTTGTCCCATGGGTTATGATGGGGCCTTATACTACATGTTTCCATAGTTCACGGGGTAAGATGGACTCCTTTCATATACATGAATACCTTTTTTATCAAACTACAAATAACCACATTAGAATAACCATCTTATACCTGTGAATGATCATATTCAACTTTACCAGTCCACCGTTCATTTGGTTTCTATTCACATTATATATTATTTTCTCTTACTTATTTTGGAACTTACTGAGTGTAATGCCCGGTCTTTATCTACGCCAATACCTGTATTCAAATAAAATATTTTACCCATTTTAAATTTTGTATTATATTCTAATTATTTTGTTTCCTATGAACCTAACCCTAAGCCCAAGTCCATATTTAAATCCCACACTTTTCCTTCAAAATTTTCTTGCCCCATTAATACTATTATAATATTGCTATTGCGTCGTCCTGACGACCTGAGTATGCATGCTCAGTTATAGAAGTGGATTCGTCTGATCTCGAGAAGGCCGCGAAGATTCAGACCAGTGAACCAGTTATATCATTCCCTTGATATCCCTGGTTAATTGCCCTCTTGTTTACTTCCATTGCATTCAGTTTTCTTTATATTCGATAGTTTCAGTGACTGCATTTTCTTTATCCGTGCTAAGTTTTACTGATTACCATATAATGCTAGAAACCGAAAGGTGACTACGGCAGGATTTTTCTTAGATCGTAGGAGCATGGCTGGCCTTGTCACCCTCGTATTCCGTATTTTGGGAAGCGGGGCGTGACATGGTTTTTTTTGTATCAGAGCGCTGGGTTTAGAATAAGATTGCGGTTCAATTTAAGGATCCCTTGAATTATACTTCGTTTCCTTGCTTTCACTTCCATATACTACTTGTGCATTACCGTTCATGTTTTGAATCTTATCTACCTTATCTTTTCCTCGTGTTCTGCATTATGAGTTGTTATTTTCTTTCGTGTTCCACTATCTGATCATGACCCTTACTTTTCAGGCCATGGCCAACCCTGGGGAAGCACCGCTTATTGATGAGGACACTGGGTCATGCATTTCTTTCGACTGTATATTAGTGAGTTCATACGACGAAGTCGATGGCCCACATGTTATTTTCGACGACAGCGAATCCGAGGACGAGGGAGTCGATGTCGCAGTTCCATAGATCAATATGATTAATGATTCCGACGACGAAGAGGAGGATCCCGAAGAAGACCCGATAGAAGGGGATCCACAGGAAAATGCAGTGGAAGTGGATCCAGAAGAAAACCCTGAAAAGGAGGTGTTAGTGTATATGCCCTAGAGGCCATTACTGTATCATACTAGTTTGTATATTACTTAATGGAAGCTTGGGATATTCACCATTGTATACACAATCTTGCTCAAAATAGCAGTATGGTACTTGGTTTGTTTCACTTCAATGTGTGTACATGTGTTTCTTTTAACATATCGCCTATACACATTAGTAGAGCCTTTAGGATCTTTGCTTGATTACCAGCGTTGTGATAGCAGTCACACTCGTTGGGGCTGGGTAATCCACAAGCACATCCTTATGCAGGTCCCTAGTCGTAGGACTATCGAGACAGGGCATCGATACTCCGGAGTAGACCAGCGTATGCGCTTCTCATCCCAGCACGGGAAACGGTCTGTCCCACAGCCGTCAGTACTTCGTACTTGAGATAGTATGCAGGGGCTCGTTAGGTTACGAGTACACTGGACAGGACTCGTCGGGAACTGTTCGTTGGTACTATACCTATCGTCAGTTATCAGTTCCCAGGTGATATGAGTACAGCTTAGTCCGCTGACTTGACACTGTCACTTAGCCTCGAGTGTGTTCCCACTGTACTTTGATTACTACCCTACCACGGCTCAAAGGAGTCATGCAAACAGGTAGTAGTTGGGTACAGTCCCGAAGCACTTGGAGGCAGTGACGGTTAGATAGGATTCGTCTCTCCCGGTATTGGGAGTTGATATCGCGCTGTGTCTAGGAGAGCCATTACACATTGTCGTCCCTGGCCAGGGCAAGCGAGATATACTAGTAGGTTTCCAGTGTTATCTCAGGGTGTTCTGGGCTACACTCCGACACGACTTGTACCGCTATTAGGGGACTGACGTTTACCACCCCCTAGGCCCGCCATGCGATATTCTCAGACGAATAGACCGGACTGTACGCAGATGTCACAGACATGCTCAGTAGGAGTTCGGATGGGTTCGCCTCATCAGTCTTCTTATCGGCATCTACCTGAGGGCCGTTACGTATAGTTAGTGCCGCTTGCGGTCTATGGTTAAACCCACTGCCAGCGTAGTGTCGAGTCTTTAGAGTCCCACACAGAGGGTTATTCGCCTTTGGGCAAAGCAGAGTAGAGGTCGCATGGTTTTGCGACGGGGTTCGTTCACATCCGCGTACTTGTGCACGTTTGGTGTCCGGACAGTCATTACTAGCAGGCTCTTGCTTGAGCCAGATCCTAGTATATGTTTTGGGGTTAGTTTTATCTCATTGTATTCGTGTGTATGCACAGTTGTTTGAGGCGGGTGTGTATGCACAGTTGTTTTTACTCAAGCATCATATCAATGAAAACAATCAAGAATTGATATCTCATCACAATGCAAGAATGTAAAGAAAGCAAGATAAAGAAATTTCACCTTTTATTATTCATCAATTCTGTTACAATTCGCTCAAGAACTACAAGAATTGAGGAAAGAACTCGATTGTCGAATTAGCTTCGCATCGTCTCCGTGAGTCGCGGATCGTCTTGGATCACTTACTCGGTTGAAGATCGGCGTCGCTTCTAAAAGGTTGAAGGCTTCTTGCTTGAATTGTACTCAGAGATCTTGAATTGATCAAATTGCGTCACTCAATTTGATTTGAATTTTATTTGGATCTACAATTTTCCCTCCACTTTCAACAACCTCAAACCCTAGATCTAGATCTCATTTTATAGCCTCAACCCCTTTCAATTCAAATTCAAATTTCCCTCCAAAATGAACCACTTTTCCCTCCAAAATGAATAACTTTTCCCTCCAAAATGAACCACCTCATTTGAATTTTCCCTCCAAAATGAACTACCTCATTTGAATTTTCCTTCCAAAATGAGGTTGTTAGAAAGAATCTTCTAGAAGAAGTTTGTTGGAGAGAATATTCTAGAATGAGGTTGTTACAAGGAGGCTTCTAGAAGAAGGTTGTTATAAGGAGGCTTCTAGAAGAAGGTTGTTGGAGAGAGCCTTCTAGAAGAAGGTTGTTGCAAGGAATATTCTAAAGTGAGTTTATTATGCAGAGCCTTCTGGAAGAAGCCACGTGGTCTTTTAGAGGCCTATGGAAGCTTGGCCGTTACAAGGAGACAGGTGGAGAAAATTTGAAGCTGTGACGTGTCCCTTGCGCCGCGGATCCGCCGCGGGAAGGGCCTATTGGTCGCGGATCCGCGTCCCATTGAATTTCTTCGTAAGATCCTTAACCCTCGATAAATTTTCATCGATCTAGTATCAATTTGTTAATGGATAAGAATATGTAATCATTAGATCTCATCACATCTATAGATCCGATCTACTCCTACGAGCCACACTTCGAATCTTGATTGTTGGTTTGAAAATCATCACACATCTCAATTCTTGATTTTAATGTTTTCTTAGATCTAGATTTTTCTAATTCTTGATATTCAATTTTACAAATCATGAATTGTTTCTTTTCTTTTCTTTAAATTTTCGACTCATCTAATTCGAAAATTGAACGGATCTCACTTTCCCTGTGGACGATCCGCACTTACTAACGCGCTACATCCGACACCGTTATTGATTGCGGTCAAAATATTTTTGGTTGTGATTTCTAAATACATTTTCATACTACACAATCCGAAATCGTTTCAATCAAATGGCGCCGTTGCCGGGGATAGTGCGCTAATTGTTCGTATTTTGAAATTTGAGTTGAAAAGTTTATTCCATCTATATTTTTAGATCCAAATTCGCACAAACCCTAAACGTGTTGTTGTGATTTGTTGCGAGAAAATCTGAAATCATTGGAGCTGTGGAAAAAGATTTCCGATCATTCCAGAGAGCCTAGAAGGTGATCAGAAACAGAGCCTCAAAATTTTGTGCAGTGATCTGTTATTTCCACCGCGTTTCCGCGGCATTAGGGCGCTCCCGCGGCAGAACCGCGGCGCTACAGTAAAAAAATTCTCAGGTGACTCCTCTGCTTTTTTATCTCCTCCTAAATCTGCTCCAATTAACAATTTGCTGCAGGTTTCTTTGCAAATAATTCGCAGCGCCGCAAAAACAAAATAAATTGTGCGTGTTTTGATTTTTGGTTGTTTGCATATTAATACGGAAATTAAGGGGCAAAGACCAAATCCAGATTAGGTGGGGAGTTCATTACCCTTCCTGAGCCCCAAAAATCACAAACTTGCATCCGCATTTACCCTCATTAACTAAAAAAGATCTAGAGATGACTCTAAGGACCGTCGCGCTCACTTAGAACAAGAGAAGGCCGTGGGTAATTCATTGCTTATCCGCGTTTCTTTTGTGGTGTCTAAGACAAGTGTGTCGAAGGCTAGTGGTTACTTAATTAGGCCCACTACTTACGTAGTGGAGAACCTCCCACTTACCTGGCACTTACCTGGCCACAGGAGAGATAAAGAGGCAGTGGAGGATTTATCCTGCGACTTGTCTTTTGGCAGTTAGGAGCGGTCTAGAGCTTTGACCTAAGTGACCACTAGATTTAGGGTTTTGCTTGTTGCATTTGTTGTGATCGCATCATTTTTTCAAAAATCCGTATCATTTTCAAAACAAACACCGCATTCATTCATTCCCCTAATTATAAGTCACGCTGCCACTTGTACTAACCCTTTTTAGTGCGAGATAGGCTGGACACGGGATTCTAGTGCCCGTTTAGTCCGCGTCCCTCCTATCGACCAAAAAGTCGGTATTTCTACATTTACCTCTTCTTTACCCACCACCACACCCACATCGATGGATCCGTCTCCATCGAACTTCTTTACCACTACTCTGCCGCCATCCGTTGGTGCGCAGAATCCACCTCGCATCTCTCTCCAAGAGAGGTGCTATCCTACACGAGGTCCTCTTTCCACCTGTCTTTCCATTCCACCAGCCAACGGGGAAAATTTTGAAATAAAACCCCAGTACATCAACCTTTTACCAAAATATCACGGTCTCGAGTCTGAAGACGCATATGCCTTTATCACCAAATTTGAAAATGTATGCGCAATGATGGGTACCTCACAGCTTTCTGTGGATGCTATGCGTCTTCGTCTTCTTCCATTTACTTTGTGCGATATAGCCGAGAAGTGGTTGTATAACACTACCGCACATTCCATTTCAAATTGGGAAGAATTCGTCAAAGCATTCCTAAAGAAATTTTACCCCTATCATAAAACAGCTCGAGTCCGTAGCGAAATAAATCAATTCACCCAGCTTCCAAATGAACCATTTTCAAAATGTCTTGAACGCTTCAAGGATCTGTTAGTCCAATGTCCACATCACGGAATCCCTAGATGGGAACTGTGCAGAATCATATATGAGGGCATTAATCCTAACACAAGACAGACCCTTGAATCCATGTGTCAAGGCAACTTCATGACCAAAGATGATGGGGAAGCCTGGAAATTTTTAGAAGATTTCGCTGAAAAATCTTTACAGTGGGAGGGTGTGAGTCAATCGTCTAGGGATGGCAATGATATTTCCATAGGAGTTAGAGCTGAAATTGCAGCTTTACACAAGAAATTCGACACTATGGAAAACAAATTTTTAGCCGCCACCCTAAATCAAATATCACTCTCCAAAACTGTCTGTGGATGTTGTTCTGATCCATCACATCTCACGGAAGAATGTCCACTAAATTCTCCGTTTCAAGGTCACGAGCATACCAATGCTGCTTTCCAACAAAGGCCTAGAAATGATCCATTTTCTTCCACATATAATCAGGGTTGAAGGAATCACCCTAACTTTGCTTGGAACCAATCACAATCTCAAAACACGGTTCCAACCCAAAACAATTTTCAAAGGGGCCCTCCACCACAACAGCAACCACCACTTCAATTGAGTCAGCACCCCTACCAATCACAAAACTTCCAAAATCCGGCCAACACTTTTGCACCACATGAAAACTCTTTGCAATTGACCGGTACAGATAATACATCTGCACTAGCACAAACCTTGGATACTTTCATGAAACAATCCATCCAAGGGACGGAAAGTTTGCAATCTTCCGTTGAGAATGTGATGAAGATCATTGTCTCTCAAAATGAGAATATCAAATCGATGGAAACACAAATTGCACAACTAAAAGCCGAAATGAGTGCAAGAGAGAAAGGGAAACTTCCAGCTCAACCTTTACCCAATCCTGGCTATTCACATCATGTGGATGCAATCACGTTGAGATCTGAAATAGTGCTTGACAATCACGTTGGGGAAGAGTTTGATGATACTGATAAATCAATCAATAACACCCCAGCTGAGACCTTTCCTTCCACTTCTACTTCTAATTCTGACCCCAGTTCTTCTACCCCACCACCTTCTTGCGGGCCTATTCTTCATTTCCCAAAAGGCTCGCCACCTCAGCCCATCTCTTCTAGTTCTCCACAGACGATCCCCACTTCTATTCTGGGATCGGGTCCACACACACTTCCTTCTCCTATGATGGACCCAGAACTTATTGCTAAAGCACCTTATCCTAATCGGTTAAGGGCTAACAAATCGAGTCCACATATGGAGAAGATTATGGACATGCTTAAGCAAGTTAATATCAACATCCCTCTCCTAAATGCCATCCAACAAGTTCCGTCCTATGCGAAAACTCTTAAGAACTTGTGCACTAGGAATAGGAAGACTCAAGTGCCCAAGAAGATATTCATGGCAAAGACTGTAGACACGGCTTTCCCCCAACAAGTACCACGGAAACATAAGGACCCTGGCTGTCCTACTATTTCTATTTCTATTGGGGGAAAACACATCAACCGTGCTCTACTAGACCTTGGCGCTAGTGTTAACTTGCTTCCATATTCGGTTTACGAGCAACTAGGTATCAGAGTGTTAAAGCCCTCGAGCATAACTCTCCAGATGGCTGACCGATCAATCACCAAACCTAGGGGTGAACTGGAGGATGTGTTAATAAAAATCGGGGAATTTGTATTCCCTGTGGACTTTATTGTACTTGATACACAGCCTGTAGCGAACCCACGGAATCAAATTCCGGTGATTTTAGGTCGCCCCTTTTTGGCCACTTCCAACGCTATCATCAACTGTCGTAATGGTTCTATGACCCTATCCTTCGGGAATAGGTCAATTGAGCTGAACATTTACAAGTTAGGAAGTGTACCCTCCGAACCTACTGCTCAGGTCTGTTCTGTCGACTTAATGGATGTCGACAGCAACGAATTTGATGATCCTCATGATACCGATCTTGACTCTTTTCATATGTTGTTGTTTGACCCAACTATGTATCATACACATACGGACTCTTCCACCGAGTTATCCGGGTCAACAACTAACAATGATTATGAACTGCTTTTAGAGTCTGAAGATCACCCCGCACTTTGTGACGACATTATTCATCAGGGTATTGATGGAACTTTTGAGGAGATCTTCGCTGATGAACTCGCATTTTTGAATGACACGGGTGTTGAGATGAATCATCTCCCAATCAATGAAATTGAACCTCCATCCCTTCTTCTGAACTGTAAAGAGGATGCGAGTAATCCATCACATTCACTGCATCGTCTCTCCAAAATGAGACGCACACACATTCTATTCCACCACTTACCCTTTCCCCGCTTCTTCTTCCACCAACCTTGTAGGGTGTTTTTCGTCACCCCATTGAGATGGGAATACGCGCACGCTTTTCAGGCGTACTACAGATTCCCCTTGCCTAGGGTAGGACGGGGTTTAATGATTGTGGGGATCCGAATCTCAGGCAGCCGCGGACTAAGCTGCCGTTAATTACCCCTCGCCTTTGGGGCGAAGGAACCTCCGATTAACGGGTTAAACTGGTCATGCGAACTCAATGTGCAGTGCACGTGTGTTTTGTTTTGAAAGGGGGTTTTGGATATATCGGGAGCCACGCAGAGTTTTTACGGGGGTCCCGCTACCCGAATAGCGGGCTGGGGGTCAAGGGGGCTAGCAGCCCCCTTGCGGGGTTCGGGGCAGCGCCCCGGCCTAAAATTTTTTTGGAGGGGGAGAATGTTGCGGAGTATGTGTATGTGTACATATGTATACATATGTATATATATACATGTATATATAAACAAAAGGGGTGGAAAAGACATCCAAAGGATGCGTGAGGCCAGCGCCTTGAGCGCTGTGCGCTTAGGTGCTGTGCGCTCAGGCGCAAGCGCGCCACGTGTCGGCACGTGGGCGCTTTGCGCATGAGCGCTGGACGCTCGGGCGCAAGCGCGCCACGTGTCGGCACGTGGGCGCTTTGCGCTCGGGCGCAAGGCGCTGGAGCGCAAGCGCGCGCGCCACGTGTCGGCACGTGGGCGCTGTTCCCCTCCGAAGGACGGCACACAGGACCGCGATGTCCTGACGCTGAGATTCGGGGCAGATGCTATTTGGTTTTATCCGTCCACCTCTCCAAAGATGCCAAGTTGATTTATGGCACCGTGTATCGGAGGTTTAGACGGATGCGGCCGATATAGCAGAATTCGTCAGATTCCCCCTCGCTTGAGGGGTTTTTGATTGTGGGGACGCTCTTCTCTGCAGGCGCAAGCCCCTGCAGTTAATTACGCTACCGCATCGCGGTAACAACTTTCCCCTTCTCCAGAATTTCACTTCGTGTCGTGTGTGTTTGTTTTGTTTGTGGTTGCCCGTGGATTGTATACGGAGACTGAGTAATGCCGTCGCCCGTAGGACGTAGATTAGTCCAAATCCGTATTTACTTAGATTTGGGTTTGGTGTTTTTAGTTTAAGGATACGTTAGCTGCGTTGCGGCTAAGATCAACTTAAACGTTTGTTAAGGATACGATAGTCCTGTTTAAGACTAAGATCAACTTAACGTGATAATCCATTTAATATCTGGCCATCGGGACTCGTCACCTCTCTAACGTCGTTGAAGGATTACAACGGCAGATGTCAGAGGAGTTCAGAGATGTACCCTTGAACCAAAGTCGATTTGGAGTTTTATAGTCCATTTAAATGTTTAAGGATACGTTAGCCGTGTTTGGGGGCTAAGATCAACTTAAACGGGATCGTTTAGATCCGGCAAAAGAGCATTTGGAGGCTCTATTGCTCCAGTTTAGGGACGTGGTGGTCCATTTCCAGTTTAGGGACGTAGTGGTCCATTACCAGTTTAGGGACATGGTGGTCCAATATTAGTTTAAGGACGTCTCGGTCCGATATTAGTTTAGGGACGTCTCGGTCCGATATTAGTTTAAGGACGTCTCGGTCCACGAGTTTAAGGACCCCGCAGTCCGTATCCATGTGTGGTCGTTGGGACCCATCGCCTCTCTGACGTCGTTGAAGGATTACAACGAGAAGTGTCAGAGGAATTCGGAGATGTACCCTCGAACCGGAAGTAAATTGATTTAAGAGAGCAATCTTGCTTAGTCAATTTAATTTAAGGACTTACGGCCAGAATTGGGCTAAGTCCAGTTGAAAATGTTCAACATTTTATTAAATAATGCATTGCATTTCTTCCATTTTTTTGTTTGGGCTTTGCCCATAAAAATGCAGAGCACCAATTTATTCTGGGCTCTGCTCATTTATGAATGAAGCAAGGCATCTGTTTTTTCTGGGCTTTGCCCCCTTTATAAATGCATAGCATTTTTATTATTTCGTTTGGGCTCTGCCCATTTATAAATGATGCAGAGCATCAATTTAATTAGGCATGTTTGGTCTTTTAATTGGGCATGGCCCTTCAGTAAAAGAAATGCATTGCATTTGTCAGGCGCTTTGCGCCAATTACTGAGCGCAAGCGCTTGTGGTGAGGACACGTGTCATGCTCTGGTGAGCGCAAGCGCAACAGCGCAGTGCGCTGCGCTAGTGCGCTGCGCTGTTGCGCTGCTGACACGTGGCGCGCTCTGGTGAGTTGCGCCAATTCCAGAGAGCAAAGCTCTATTTCAAGAGCGCGTAGCGCAAGTGGTTCTATAGCTGACACGTGGCGCTCTCTTAAGAGCGCAACAGCGCAGTTTGGAAGTGCAGAGCACTAAGAATCTTTTAGATTTAAGAACAGAAGTGCAAAGCACTATTTGATCTCTTGATCTAAATTAGATCAAAGAAAAATAAATTTTTTCTTTTTGTTTCAAGAACCAGAGGTTCATAAAGGTGCAAAGCACCATTTTTATTTTGTTGTTTTCTTGTTTTAAAGAACCAGTGGTTCATAAGAAGTGCAAAGCACTATTTATTATATGAAGATCATTGATCTAGTTTTTAGATCAATGATCTATTAGAAGAAATTTCTTCTCCCTTGTGAAGGTTTTTATCTTTTTCTTGAAATCTTTCTCAGAGTTCTTTCTGTTTGAAGCTCTTGACTTTTTTCAAGAAAAATGTTGATGCTTTGAATTGAGGCCTAGGGTCCTTTTTATAGTGCCCATAAATTAGTTAAATTTGTTAAAGAGATCTTTCTCTGAGTGATTTGGGGAATTTTCCCCACCGTTGGATCTTTGATCCAAGGGCTTCTGCTTTGCAGAAGAAAATCTTCTTGTTTTAACAAGAACAGAAAAGATTTCTTAGAATTTTAATTCTGTTTGGCGCAGATGCCCCAGCGCGTGACACGTGTCGCGCAGCGCACATCGCAGCGCAACTGCGCTAGCGCATCTGCGCTGACACGTGTCGCGCAGCGAAGCACTTGCGCAACTGCGCTAGCGCATCTGCGCTGACACGTGTCGCGCAGCGAAGCACTTGCGCAACTGCGCTGACACGTGTCGTGCAGCGCAGTGCCTGCGCAATTGAAGCGTTGCTTCCTTAAAATAGAGCTTTACTCTGATTGGGCGCGCCTTCTTGGACGCTGCGCTGACGTATCAGCGCCGGACACTTGGCTCGTTGCGCCCGGGATTTGAAGCGTTGCTTCAAAATTTGAATTTTGAATTTCCAGCAGAGCTTTGCTCTGATTGGGGGAAACAAATGCCCCCCCACCGTTGCGCTCACGTGGCGCGCACGTAAGTGCAGCGGTGGCAAGCCCCTGACCGTTGGATTAAGGGGGTGAGCTGAAGGGGCGCAAACGCCTTATAAATAGGACCTATGGCCCTTTAGAAAACTTCACCATTTTCTAGATTTTGATTCCAGAGCTTGGCTCTTGCTTAGAACTTCAGAGCTTTGCTCTCGTTTCCAGAACTTCAGAGCTTTGCTCATTTCCAAAGTTAAAAACTTTAGGTAAAATTAATTTAAATCAAATTAACTTAAATTAATCTTAACCAAAGAGCTTTGCTCTTACAGATCTTTTGATCTAAAGAGATCCCCATTGGGGTTTCATAAACAGAGCTCTGCTCTTAAGAACTTATAGATCTGTAGAGATCTTGTTCATGGGTTCTAACCCATGAACAGAGCTTTGCTCTTTGAATCATCTGTAGATCTTTTAGATCTGAAAAAATGAAAAAAATTCACAAGTTTTTTCATGGATTTTCCAAGATTCCAAAAATTCTAATTCTTTTAGGTGTAACATTTTCTGATGGACCATAGAGCTATGCTCTTTTAAGGAATCTTATTTCTCTGAGACCAGAGTTTGACAAGTGTCACTCTGTGACAGAGCTTTGCTCTGAAAGAGGAGATTTTCTCTTTGTCTCTAGGGATTCTCCCCCCTTTTTTATAAATAGGAATGTTTTCCTGGGGACCAACTGACAATCTTATCCAATGATGAGGTTGTCTTATTAACTGACGTATTGTCATCCAGATTTTGTGGGTCCCCCTTCGGTCTCCTATCCACTGCACTGCCGTGTGGTGTAATTAATTAATTTTAATTTAATTAATGCATTCCCTTCTCCCTTTTTTTTAACGCCAAACGTTGGAATTACAACACTAACGACTAAATTGTTCTTTTGCAGCGATCATGTCTCTAGACACTTCATTCCCGTTCGTCCGCTCGGAGGAGGGATTTCCCGAGGCGCCCTTGGACCGTGAAGTCCTGGCCATGATTAAGGAGTACGACCCGGAATACAAGAGTCTCCACCTTTGGGGGTCGTGGTATAATCAGATCATCATGGGCCGCCGGAGCTTCACATGCGCGGTGCCGTCGGAACCCATCACGGCGATTCACTATGCTACCCCACCCTCGGTGCAGTATGCCGTGGAGATGGTGGATTGGACTGCGAACAGCTTTCTTCATTCCGCTATGGATGCGGTTCCAGTCCAACGTCCTATGGTCTTGGATATCCTAGGACGTCGTATCTGTCAGGGCGAGGCGAGACCTTGGGGGCAATCATATAACATTGGTCTGATCCCCCGTCATCCGATTGGCTACCTGCCGTGGGCCCGGTATATCCTGTCGACGAAGAAGTCGCAGTTGGTAAGATTAGGATTGTACCCCGCGGTCTACGTCTCTCTCTTCCAGTATCCCACGCTCCCCACCTGGTGGTTTAAGGCTTTCCTGGAGCAGTGGAACATTCCCACCCACACTTTCCTTGCCATGGATCGGGAAGTGTCCATCTCTTTGGAGGAATTCGTGGAGGTATCCGGCCTACCAGTCATGGGAGAACACTATGAAGAGCTGCTCCCGACAGATGAGTACGTCTTCGGTGCTAAGCCGATGGTAAGGGGGATCACGCCGGAAAATGCCGTTCAACACCAATTCCCGAGCCTGATCAAGGTGTTGAACATCTACGAGTCCCTTTTTATCGAACATGGGAGTCGGGGGGTTAACTTTGAGGACTTCATTGCTCGTTTCCTTCGTCCAAGCGTCATTTCATCGGGATCTGCCAAGTTTGCCACCCTGGATGACCCTTTCGGTTTAGGTTTGGATAACCTTCCAGCGAAAGACATAGACCAAAAGGACTTTTTTCTTCCTAACTCCCCAACCATGTCTTTTGCAGAAATCGCGGCCCCTGGAATGGATGAGGAGGCCTTCTTTTTAGGATTTCTCGGACTGTGGCTGAGTTGGTTCGCGATCCCAATGCACTCTCATCGCATGCGGCCTTCCGTCTTCTACCCAGCCCACCGAATGGTCATCGGGGTAAAGGTGGCTGTGGGGATCGCTGGCTTGGCGCACCTATATCACGGCCTCAGCTGAGCAGCGGATGCCAATGAGCCCGGGGTACTGCACGTGGTCTTCCCGATGCACTACTTTGCATCGTGGCTCGAGCAGCACACGGCGGGTGTCTTTGGCATGCATAAAAGGCCTTCATTCTTTGACAAGTGCGGTTTTCCTCGCATTATACAGTTGATTGGCTCATCAATCGTGACCCCTTCACCACGGAACGCCAGGGGTTTACTGCTTCGCCCTCACACCGTTGGAGTCGGGATGTCCTTCATCGACAAGGTACTAACCATTGGAAAAGCGTCCACCACTGCGGTGCGACCATTACAGGATTCCTTTAAGGATGGAGCTTCAGTGTTGACAGCCCGGGAGACCCTCCACTTGTATTCTATTAGACCGGGCTTCTTAGTTTTCAGGCAGGGCGGTGCGGCAATCTTCATGAGATATAACCCGCATCGTTTCGCCCAACAACTGGGCTACGATCAAGGGGTACCCTTGGAAGCTTTCTTACTGGAACCTGCTGCCAATGAAGAAGGGATGGAGAACGCGTTACATCACTTTATGCGCCTGAACACGGGTTCTTGTTTTTTTATCAGCACGCCGGCCTGCGCTCCACGACTCCTTAATATATATAAAGAGTGGTACAATCATGCGACGGGGGCCGTTATAAAGGAGGAGAGGCGAGTGTTGATCGACCGCAAAGAAGCACCTCCCGGCACCGACCGTAATGCTCCCTTAATGCCAAGGACCCCGGTGGTTCCTCCTCTAAAAGATGCCGGGGGCAGACCATCACGTGCGCAAAGTCTTCCGCACGGATTGCCGCTTCCCGATATTACAGATGCCGCCCCAGCGCCCCGTGCTCCAGTGGAGACAGTGGTCGTGGCCTCGCCAGAGTCCGGTGTAAGTGCAGACATCGGGACCCGTCGTCCCAAAGTGGCTACTAAGCGGAAGTCGATCCCACGTGAGCCTAGGGTCGGAGGGCAAAAGAAAAAGAAATCGCTCTTCGCCGCGGACGTCGTGTTCGGTCAGGAACCTCATGCCCCCTATGCCGAGGGCCTGATCGAATATGGGACTAACGAAGGACTAGTGATGCCGCCGCCGGACGATACAGACTTGGAGGCTACTCTCGAAGCTTCAGCGTGGTTGGCGAGGCGTGACGCATGGCTGGCTAAACTAGCGCAATCAGGTAACTACTAGTCGCCTTTTCTTTATTGCAACATATCCTCTTCATTACCTTTGACTAACACTTTTCTTTCCTTTCTTCCAACAGGCATCACTGATGAAGAAGCCATCGCCGCTTCTTTGAAGACTTTCCAGGAGGAGGAGCGTCTTAGAGCATCTATGGGCCTTAGTAAGTCTTAATCCATCAAGTCTCCATCTCCCTCGTGTTATGGTCGATCTAAACCCCTCCCTTTTTATTGCAGAAACCTCAATGCCGTTCCCACCAAGCGACGCAGATGTTTTACCAGCTGCCGATGTTCTCGCTTCCTTTGGACCACCGCAGGAGGTTCGTCTTGAAGAGCCGATGAAAGATGCCTTAAAGGCTCTGGAGGCATCCCTGAACGAGGATGACGACGCCTTGAAGGAAGCGTCACAAAGGTCCATCGCGACAGCCCGGGAGGAAAGGAAGCGGCAGAGGCGTGAGGCGAAGGCGCGCAGGGCTGTCTTGGCTATGGGAGCGGGTCCCAGCACCGCCCCTCGTGCTGATACTCCATCTGAAGAGGCCCCTGTCGCCCTATCCACTGCCCGCAGAGAGGTGGCGTGCGCAGTTCGGAGCGCAAACGGTAAATCCGCTTCAGGTAATATCTCTCTCAGAGTTTTTTGTTATAAGGATTTTTAATGCCATTGGTCCTAATATCCCTTATCTTGCAGGGCCAAGTCCGATCGAGGGGGAGGCGGAAACCGTTGATCCCAAAGAAATAGAGGAGGCGGTACCTACCGAACTCGAGCCGACGGTGGGCAACGTCGTTGTGGCTTTGGAGCCTGAGATGGAGGTCGAGGGGCCTGCAGCCGAGAAGGTCATTGATGCCGAACCTGAAGTGGTGGCAGATGATATGATCATTATAACTGAGCCCAGGGTGGTGGCGGATGAGGCGCTCGAGGCCGGCGATCTCGTGGTGATGGTGGACGATACAACTGCGACTACTGAACCTGAGAGAGTAGTGGGTGAGGTAGCCATGATTCCCAAGGACGAGCCAACCGCTCCTTCTCTGGAATCTGGCAATACTCCAGTCATAGCCCTCCCCGTCTATGGTCCTCCGCCATCTCCAGGTCTCGCGAGCACCACGACGGTTCCCATTGAGTCAGGTGATGAGGCCACAGGCGGTGGTCTCATGTCAATAGAGGAGGGAATCGCCTCCGTTTCAGCCGGCAGCTCATCAGGTAAATTCCACGTTGCTATCTTTTTTATCTTACAATACTTTCTGAAAAATTCGCATTTGTTGTAACGCAGGTGCAGCCAGTGCTGATGCTCCACTGCTTGAGGGAGCGCCTTCAACAACTGCTTTGGCGGTGGTCACCTCTCAACCCTCTCTCATACCATCTAAGATGTTGGAAGGTATGGATTTGCAATTTATTAATCCTATACTTCAGACATATAATTCGTGTACTAAAGTCATATTGTCGTGTTTCTTCAGGAGTGCTCTTTGATCATGTATATCAGATGTTGCTCCCACACTTCTCCTTCCCATCCGAGCTCGCTTCTTCCTCTGGAGACGTTGGTGAGTATGATTTCCAATGATATCCTTCTTTCTTCATTGATGGGATTACTTCTAAACCCTTTTTTCTCATCTCGACTGCAGTGTTACAAATCGAAGGAGGGGATGAAAGACGGGCTATGCTGCCGACCCTTCCGGACCTGCCACCTGCCTCCGCTAGTACAGTGACTATCACATTGATGAATCCACCCTTCTTTATTTTCAGAACTGTTATCTGATCGTATCCTGTTTCTTTTCAGCTGTCGTTCCAGCCTCGGTGCCCTTCGAGCCTCGTATTACAATGCCGGCGGGTTCTTATCTGAGGAGTCTGTCTTCAAAAGGCGCCGCGAATAGTTTGCGCATGTTGAGTGACTACGTCGAGGAACTCGACATCGAAACTCCTACCTCCGCCGCAGACTTCGCTATGGTGGTTAACCCGATGCTAGCAATACTCGTGAACTTTCATGATGAGGGCGTCATCGCATCCTGGGTTAACCATTGTAGGGAGATCGAGGGTCGCCTATATCAGTTGGAGTCGCTGCGTCCCGCTCCCGAGACCTTGGCTGCCAGTAATCAAAGAACAGCGTGGATTGAGCAAAGCGCTCCTTACTTCCGCCATCTCGAACAAGAAGTCATTTCAAGGCGTAAGGAGCGTGGTGAGACTTTGAGCAAGTCTGCCCAACTGCATGCTCGAGTGGAGGCCAACGCCGCACGGCTGAAGGTTGTCTTTGAGGGCCTTCTGCAATGTATTTCCGAAGGGTTATCGTTGAGGCAACAACTTGACGTCGTCGAGCGAGATGCACCCAGCCAGGAAGCAGCCCAGAAGGCGGCGGAGGAGCGACTTTCATCCTTTTTGCAGCAACGGGCCCAGGTGGAGGCGGAGGTGGCTGCGGCTGTCACTCAGGAGGAAGCGGTGAAGGAAGTGCGAGAGCAGCTTGTGAATTTATTAAAGACACTTCCTCCTCAGTAGCTATCCATCCTTGTATCGTTTGTGCTTGTAGATAAAAGAATGTATATATATATATATTTTATTCTTTGACATAATGTATCATGTATCCAATCAAGTTTATGAATAAAAGATACACCTTTTTTGTAATGTGTCATTTTCTCCGTCTTTTCTTTCTTTCATTATCAGCATGCCACCTTAGTAACCATGGTTGACGGATGATTAGAACGAGTATCCTTACTTTCTTAAGAAAAAGCGATGGCTTAGGCCGCAGGTTCAGATCTGCTGCCTAAGACTTTTCAACTCTATAAGCCGTGAGGGTCTCATAGAGACTTTTCTCCCTACGGATCGAGAGGATCTCGTAGGTGGGTTTTCTCCTTAGGAATCGTGAGGATTCCTAAGTGTGGTTTTCTCTTATAAGTCGTAAGGATCCTATAAGAGAATTTTTCCCTCTTACGAGTCGAGAGGACCCACAAGCGGTTGTTTCCCTCCTCGTCGAAATTCGACTTTGGAGAGACCCGTGAATAGTATGCAAGAGACCATTCTGGATTGACTTGCAGGGTCCCATTGTTCAGGAAGCAAGTTTTTTTTTTTTTTTTTTTTAGTCCCTGCTGCCTGAAGCTTCATTTGCATGTTGAGACGAATCGGGAATTTCCCGCGGAGATACTCGTTTCTCTGCGAGCCGACGCGAATCAGGAGGCTCTCGTCAAGGAGTGTTTGTATCCGTGAGTCGAGGAGTTTGCTAGGGATTATTTGTTTCCCAAGCGCCAAGGATTATTTGTTTCCTTGGGGTTTGAAACGAGTCGAGGATTTCCCACGGAGGCACTGGTGGCTCTGCGAGTCGACGCGGATCAGGAGGCTCTCGTCAAGGAGTGTTTGTATCCGTGAGTTGAGGAGTTTGCTAGGGATTATTTGTTTCCCAAGCGCCAAGGATTATTTGTTTTCTTGGGGTTTGAAACGAGTCAAGGATTTCCCACGGAGGCACTGGTGGCTCTGCGAGTCGACGCGGATCAGGAGGCTCTCGTCAAGGAGTGTTTGTATCCGTGAGTTGAGGAGTTTGCTAGGGATTATTTGTTTCCCAAGCACCAAGGATTATTTGTTTCCTTGGGGTTTGAAACGAGTCGAGGATTTCCCACGGAGGCACTGGTGGCTCTGCGAGTCGACGCGGATCAGGAGGCTCTCGTCAAGGAGTGTTTGTATCCGTGAGTTGAATAGTTTGCTAGGGATTATTTGTTTCCCAAGCGCCAAGGATTATTTGTTTCCTTGGGGTTTGAAACGAGTCGAGGATTTCCCACGGAGGCACTGGTGGCTCTGCGAGTCGACGCGGATCAGGAGGCTCTCGTCAAGGAGTGTTTATATCCGTGAGTTGAGTAGTTTGCTAGGGATTATTTGTTTCCCAAGCGCCAAGGATTATTTGTTTCCTTGGGGTTTGAAACAAGTCGAGGATTTCCCACGGAGGCACTGGTGGCTCTGCGAGTCGACGCGGATCAGGAGTCTCTCGTCAAGGAGTGTTTGTATCCGTGAGTCGAGGTATCTGCTGAAGACACTGGTTTCTTCGGAGTTGGAGTAAACCGTCAAAATTTGGCTTCGTCTTCTGGCGGAGCCTGTTGGAAAAGTATGGTTCCCTTCTTTATTTACGCCCTTTGATTGTATACAGGGATCGATGTGATCTTAACTGTAGGGCCAAAGTTTTATCATCATTTTTTTTGTTTTATCTCTGCGACGCTCTATCATTTCAGCTTTTATATCGCGAAGGTCGCGATTGCCCAATCATTTCGGCTATTTTTCGCGGTGCCCAATCATTTCGGCTATTTATTTTATTTTTACTCGCTGCTTTTTATTGCGAGTTGCCCAATCATTTCGGCTATTTTTCATGCATACATTTTTACTCGCTGCTTTTTATTGCAAGTTGCCCAATCATTTCGGCTATTTTGTATGCATGTGCGGCCTAATGGCTTTCCGCCGTAAACCTGGAATTAGATACCGATTTCGGCATCAGCATCGCTACAACTGGGATATTGCCAGGAGCGAATCATCATCTGCCTCTGTCGATGTCGAACAAGGGTGGCTTAGCGAGCAGGGTTAAGGTCCTGTCGACTAAGGCTTTTGACTTTATGAGCCATAAGGGTCTCACAAAGGTATTTCTCCCTACAAGTCATGAGGATCTTGTAGGTGTATCTTCTCCTTAGGAATCGTGAGGATTCCTAAGTGTATGTTCCTCTGTAAGTCGTAAGGATCCTACAAGAGGGTTTTCTCCTTGTAAGTCGAGAGGACTTATAAGGGTTGTTCATCATGCGAACATATCTCCAGTCTCGGATGAGACTTGATTAGGGAAATGTTTATTCGCGCCCGTGGATTGTATACAAGGGCCAGTATTGAGCCACTTGTAGGGCAGTATCGAAAGTTGTGGGGGTTGCTTAAGCACAGGTTTAGGTCTCTGTAACTCAAGACTTTCAACTCTTATGAGCCGTGAGGGTCCCATAAGAGAGTTCTCCTTATGAGTCGTGAGGATCTCGCAAGTGTATTTTCTCCTTAGGAATCGTGGGGATCCCCAAGTGTGTTGCTCCCTTGTGAGTCGTAAGGATCTCACGCGGGTGGTTTTTCCTTACAAGGTCGAGAGGACCCTATAAGTGTCCTTTAACGAGGTTGCGCCCTTTCAGGTTTTCACAAACACTCGCCGGTAGTCCTGCTGTTTTTACTCACGGAGCCCTTTCGGGTTTTCATCCGCGCCCATTTTGCTTATGGACATACCGTTTTTTTTATTCTTTTTATTTTTATATATTTTTTTTTCTTCTTTTTTTTTACGAGGTCGCGCCCTTTCGGGTTTTCACGAACACTCGCCGGTAGCCCTGCTGTTTTTACTCACGGAGCCCTTTCGGGTTTTCATCCGTGCCCTTTTTGCTTATGGACATACCGTTTTTTTTTATTATATATATTTTTTTATATTTTTATTCATCTCGTCAGCCTAAGGATGCTGCGGTATTAGTTTAAAGACGTTTCGGTCCGCTATTAGTTTAAGGACATTTCGGTCCGCTATTAGTTTAAGGACATTTCGGTCCGCTATTGAGAGGCTGGCTACTGCTTATAAAGCTTGAGCTTAGGAAGACAGAGAGCGAACATAGTCGTCGTCATCTATCATTGACCTAGGCCGTAACTCATTAGGCATAGTATTTCTTTAGGAAGCGACCGTTTATCGGCCTGAAAGGCCTTTCACCGTGCATATCTATGAGTAGATAGGCCCCGCCCTGGTAGACCTTATCTATGACATACGGGCCTTCATAGTTTGGCTCGAATTTTCCCCGTTTGGCGCGATTGGGGATCATAGGCCTTTTGACCACTAGCACAAGCTCGCCTTGGCGGAATGTCCTCGGTCGGGTTAGTCTTTCATATGAGCGCGTCATCTTTGCTTTATAGGCCTCCAAATTTTGTTGCGCTATGAGCCGGGTTTCATCAAGGGCATCAAGCTCCTCAAGCCGAAGGTGAGCATTTTCTTCGTCCGTCAGCTCGTAGTAGACTGCCACTCGTAGAGAGGGTAACTCTATCTCGAGGGGCAGTACTGCTTCCGTCCCAAATACCAACGCGTACGGCGTCGTGTTCGTGGCCGTCTTGAACGTAGTTCGATACGCCCAAAGAGCCTCTTGCAGTCTCTCGTGCCAGTCTTTCTTATTTCGGGACAACGTCTTTTTCATGATTTTCGTCAGGGTCTTGTTGAAGGCTTCAGCTAGACCATTAGCTCGCGGATTATAAACCGAGGAATATCTCCAGTCTATATTATGATGTTGCGCAAAGCGACTGATCTTGTGGCTTCTGTAAGCTGGCCCGTTATCGGAGATGATCCGTCGCGGAGTTCCAAACCGATATATGACATGCGTTTTGAAGAAATAGAGGATATTCTCCGTCTTCACTTCCCTCAGTGGTACTGCTTCTGCCCATTTGGAGAAGTAGTCAGTTGTCGCCAGGATGAAACGATGTCCCCTAGACGATGCTGGTTCGATGGGGCCGACTATGTCAGTTCCCCACATCTCGAACGGCCAGCTAGCCACCGTTGGATGGAGTGGATTTGGATGCTGGTGGATGAAATCCCCATGAATTTGGCATGAGTGGCATTGCTTCGCATATTCAAGGCAGTCCTGAATCATCATGGGCCAGTAGTAGCCCATCCGTTTTATCTTCAACTTCATCTTTGGGCCCGCTTGGTGAGAACCGCATAGTCCGTCGTGAACTTCCTGAACGACTCTTTTCGCTTCATCAGGTCCGAGACATCTTAGCCATAGAGAATTAAACGACCTCTTGTACAGAGTATCGTTGACGAAGGCGAAAGACAGAGCTCGTTTCATGAGCTGATGTCTTGTGGACGCTTCTTCAAGCATTCGGTGGGACTTAAAGTAGTCTATGAAGACTTCTCTCCAATCCTCGGCCTTTTCCGGGTCTTTTATTTGCAGAGTTGTCTGCTCGCTCGCTCCCTTTTCTTCGAATAATTCCGGAGATATTTCTGCTGGGGCAAGCACTCGACGGCTTTGTACCACGATTCTAACGTCATCGAGGTTCTCGTCAGCCAGCTCTTTAGCAAGTTTGGCCAACGCGTCTTCTTTGCTGTTTTCTGCGCGCGGTATGTTCTCCAAAGTATATGAGGGAATTTGGGTCAACAGTTGTTGCACCTTTTCCCCGTATTTCACCAATTCTGGTTTGCATGTCTGGTAGTCGCCGTTTACTTGACTAACGACCAGTTGGGAATCTCCATATATGAGGAGATTTTCAATTCCCATGTCGATGGCGATCTCGAGGCCCGCTATCAGAGCTTCGTATTCGGCTTCATTGTTTGTCCTAGGCTCTGTTAAGGAGAAAGCGAAGCGCATTATCCCTCCTTGTGGAGTTACAAAGATGAGTCCTACCCCCGATTTGATTATAGGGGTACTGCGCTTCCTTACGGAGGATGCTCCGTCGAAATAAAGCTCCCATCGGGTACTATCACCGTCGATTGCATCAAACGCATGTTCATCTGGAAGATCGCAATTCAGAGGAGAATCGGCAGGTATCGGGTGTTCAGCGAGGAAGTCGGCGATGGCCTGACCTTTCACTGCCTTGAGGGGTTGATACGTGATCGAAAACTCCATCAAGAGTAGGGCCCATTTAGCGAGTCGTCCCATCAATATGGCCTTTGACATCAAGTATTTAAGGGGGTCCACCTTTGAAATGAGACGGACCTCATGCGCCAACGCGTAGTGCCTGAGCTTTGTTATTGCGAAGATCAACGCCAGGCAGTGTTTTTCGATGGGGGAGTAGTTGCTTTCTGCCCCCAGTAGAACTCGACTTAAGTAGTAGAGTGCTCTTTCTTTCCCTTGATCGTTCTCTTGTGCCCATAATGCGTCTAAAGAACCTTCGAGGGCGGTTGTATAAAGAATGAGAGGCTTTCCCTTAACCGGAGCAGCCAACACTGGAGGGTTTTGCAGGTACTGTTTGATCTCGTCTAGTGCGCTTTGGCACTTTTGATCCCAGACGAACGGGGTTCCCTTCTTCATCAGGTGGCTGTAAGGACGGCACTTGCTTGAAAGATTGGCTATAAATCGCCGTATGTATGCGAGTTTCCCTTGGAGAGATCGCAACTGTTTAAGAGTTCTTGGCGGAGGCATTTCCATGATCGCTTTGATCTTTGACGGATCTATTTCAATACCTCAATGTTGAACAATGAATCCCAGGAATTTGCCTGAGGAAACTCCGAATGCACACTTAAGCGGGTTCATCTTCAAGTTGTATTGCCGAAGGCGTTGAAATACGGTCTTCAGATTCTCGAGATGTTCCTCATATGATTTGCTTTTAATAACGAGGTCGTCGATATAGCATTCAACGATTTCGTGTATAAGGTCATCGAAGATCTTCGTCATGGCCCTTTGGTAGGTGGCACCGGCGTTCTTTAAACCGAATGGCATCACCTTGTAACAAAATATTCCCAGAGGAGTCCTGAAGGCGGTGTGCTTCTGGTCTTCGGGATGCATCTTTATTTGATTATACCCTGATGAGCCGTCCATGAAGGAGAAAACCTCATGAGTGGACGTATTGTCTATCATCAGTTCAGTGACTGGCACTGGGAAATCGTCTTTCGGACAAGCTTTATTAAGATCCCGAAAGTCTACGCATATGCGCACTGTCCCATTTTTCTTCATCACCGGGACGATGTTGGCGATCCATTCAGGGTATTGAACTTCCTGGATGAAGCCAGAGTCGATTAACTTTTTGACCTCGGTATTGATGCTCATCTCAAGCTCGAGTCGCATTCTTCTCGGCGCCTGTTTGACTGGCTTGATGTTCGGGGATATCGCCAATCTGTGTACAGCAATTTCTGGATCTAGTCCCGGCATTTCGGAATAGTTCCACGCGAAGCAATCTTTATGCTGTAGAAGCACATCCTTTAACTCAGCCACCCTTTCTTCAGATAGTAATTCGCTGATGAATGTCGGTCGTGGATCGTTTGCCGTCCCCAACTCAATCTTCTTGAGGTTATCTGCAGTGGTATGGATTCCATCTTCCAGCTCTTTAGGTGCTGGTGGGAATTCTGAGATTATCTCGCTGCTATTTTCGAAACACCAAGGGAACTCATCTATGTCCTCGGGCTCTTCTTTTAATATTGTAATCACGTGACAGGTGCGAATTCGCTTCCAATCCCGATGTGGAACCGGTTCTTCTTTCGTGGCCTTGGGCTCGTGTTTCTGTGGCGGCGTTACCTTCCAGTTGTCAGACAGGGTGAACTTGCCGAGCTGGTACTGATCTTCAACCCAATTTTTGAAGGTGAAGCAATCTTCAAGAGGATGCCCTATTACTCGATGGTAAGAGCAATAGTCCGGGTGTAAGACTTCGCCTGCTTGTTCGGGGTGTTTAGGCTCCGGCAATGTAAGCATTTGATGTTTTAGAGCAAGATTAAGTATCTTCTTCGTATTGTCCCGAGGAAACGAGTACGCTCGACCCATTTTCTTCATGAGGGATAGATCAATAACGCTCAACTCCCGTTTGCGCGGCTTCTTAGCCCTGCTTTGTTGTTGTTGAGCGCCTTTTCAGCCTTTCGATTTATTTCTGCTTTTGCGTCGAGCCTTGTTTATAACAGGTTGACAGGGAGCAGCCTTTTCATCTTTCACGGCCTGTTGGAGAAGGCGTTGCGTTCTAGCTTTCTCGTAGATGACCATCTCACGGTTGTGATCATCTCGGACTTTTTGACCAGCTTTCTTTATAAGTTTGTCCATTTGTTCCTCGAACGACGGACTGGACTCCTTTGCATCTGGAATTTTCACTGGCTTAGGATTAGCGTCCTCCCATTGAGCATCTGCTTCTTCATCAAGGTCATACACGATGCAGCAGCCGGGTAGTAACTCTCGTTTCTTTGACCGGATGTATCCAAGCCCTTTTGTTTCCATTCTCCCATCAGGCAGTTTGCGCTGAGTCTCGGGAACGTTCCAGATTTTGTCATAGAACTTGGCTTTTCGGACGGTCTGCTTGAAGGGTATCCCCTGGCGTTTCAGCAGCTTTTTCAAACCTTCCGTATAATATCTGGGGAGACGGATAGGCTGAAGCCTGTCGAGCGTAGAATCCGCGCCATGCCAGATTTCCTTTTCTACCTTGGTTTCTTCAGAGCGGTAAAACAGAATTGCTTTCTCGCTCTCTCGCCTGGGAGGGATGTAGAATGTTTGTAGCTCTTCTACGTTGTAAATATTAAGCGCATCCAGTTCTTTATGGTGTTTAAACGGCACCATGGCGATTTGCAGACTTTGCTCTTCATCAGCGAACGTTCGTATTGAAGGTCGAGCAGAGAATACAGCATGGACTTCATCTTCCGAGTCGCTGCCAAAGATCAACGTAGGAGCTGATGGTCCCGGCTTGTTGTGTTGGGGCGGACCCGAATAAACCATCTCCTCTTCCTCCTCAGTATCACTGCCGAAGACAGGGATGGTGGCGTTAGTTTTATTCTCCGGATTATGACACTTCTCCTTGTCTTCGAAATCCGGTAAGAAGTATTTGGCGTCTTCATATTTGCGGACCTCGTTCACAGAGAACGGGTTCAGTTCTCCCGTCACGGTATACTCAAAACCATGCTTAAAGTACTTCATACACTGATGTTGTGTAGAAGGGATGATGTTGTACTCGTGTAACCATGGTCGGCCGAGCAAAGCGTTGTAGCATGTCTTGGCGTCTATGACATGGAACTTAATATCCGTGACGAGTAGCCCAAAGCGTAGCGTCAGTATCACAGACCCGAGAATTCTTGACGACTGGGAATCGAACCCGGAGATGGTGATCTTGTCACGAGCAAGGTGCTGGACGCTCATGCAGATTTCTTTTAACACCCGCACGTTGAGGAGATTAACGGAGGATCCATTGTCGATCAAGATTTTGCCTATCTTAATATCGTGGCAGTATCCTGAGACATAAAGGGGGCGGTTGTGTTCGCACGTCCCAAGGAGAAGGTCCTCATCGCCAAAAGTAACATCGGCCGTGTGCACTTCCTCCAATTCATCCTTCGTCTTTTCCTCGGCCAGGCAAGCTTGGAATTGTTCCGGCTCTTGGAGTGCCTTAATTAACGAATCTCTCGCCTCTTTTGATAGCAAAAGAGCGTCAAGAATGCTGAGCTGTGAGGGTAGCTTCCTCAGATGCGCTAAGACGTTGTAATCCACCTTATTCTTCTTTGGTGGGTCCTTGGCGGCTAGCTCCTCCAGAACTTGGTCATCTAAGACGATATCTTCAGAGACCTTTTCTTTCCCTTTATCTTTTCTGCTTGAGGGTCCGAGGTTCTTTTCAGGCAGCGTCCGATTCCGCAGCCGAATATTTTCGCAGACCTTCGGCACTTCTTCTTTTTCCGAAGTGGACTCTTTAAAGAGAGGGGCAAGTTCCAGCTCTTCATCAGAATCGCTCCCGAATGTAGGCACTTGTGGCCCGCCAGTGTTAACCATGCGACAATCGCCGGTAGCTCTTTCAAGCCCTTCGGTCGTATTTCTTTGTTCCCGACGAGTTTTGCGCTTTTCTCGCTTAAAGCATTGTCGATGAGCAACGTATCCTTGCCACCATCTATCGAAAGGTTTGCACTCTTGAGTGGGATGCGAAATCTTTTGATGATATAAGCAATAGGAGGGGTGCGTTTCTATTTCACCAGTAATTTTTTCTTCAGAGGATGGTAGCTTCATACCCATTGATATGGCCTTAGCAAACCTTTTCTTTATCTTGAATTGACTTTTGTCGGTAGCGAAGGTGTTTTGCTCCAGCGGGATCGTCTCAGCTCTTTCATCAAGTCGCTGGCGCTTGGCCCTTTCAAATATAGCCATCTCGCGTTCTCGATCAGCTTTAATTTTTAGTCGAGCTTCGTTAAGGAACGCGTCAATCATTTCAACTGATAGCTCCGGAATTTTTGATTCGGTATCTGCCCCCAGCATTTTAGTGCCAGGAGTCTCCTCATCGTTCGCGATCGAATGGGAGATCATATGACAGATCGCCACATATTCCTCGGGTTCATCCGATGAACTTTCTCCCTCATCTTCTTCTTGAAAGACGTGATTAAGGAACTCTTGGAGCGTAATGGGAGTCCGTGCCTTTTGGTTGTATTCATCCAGCGCGTCAATTTGCTTTTGTAAGTCTGTGTGCTTGTCGCCAGGCTTCACGGGCTTCTTTGACTTCTTCTTCTTTTTCAAGGATTTTGACGGCTGGTTGCGAGTGCTTGAGCCACCACCATCGATCTTCGGAGTTGGACGTGGCTTCAACATCCTCTCAATGACCTGCGGTTCCAACGGGTTCTTCCACTTGATCGCTGGACATGTCTGAAGGTCGTTCAGTATCCTCTTTGTCTTGGCTGATAATACAACCTCCCAAGGAGCTTCTTCAACGATGGAGCATGTTGCCCCCGGCGTATTCGTCCCCTTAGAGGTGTGGGGCTGCGGGGGATTCACCTTCCATTTGTCAGATAACGCGAACTTGCCCTGTCGGTACTGGTTTTCAAGCCAATTTTTGAAAACGTAGCAATCTTCAATCGGATGGCCCAGTACTCGATGATAAGGACAGTAATTAGGCTCGTTGACGTCACTTGGTTGCAACGGACGTTTTGGATCCGGCAGATTTATAAGTCTGTTGCGCAACGCCAGCTCGAATAACCTCCTCGTTTTATCGCGGGGAAAGGAATAAGGACGTCCCATCCTATCCTCAAGGGGCACGTACGGTCGCATATTATTTTGACGAGCAACCGGCTTCGAGTCGCTCGGTTGTTGTTGAGCATTAGCGATGACGATCGCTTTTCCCTTTCCTTTGTCATTTCGGGAATCTGGTCTTGGAAGAGGGGGTTTATGGCCCATTTGATCCATTTGCGCTAGTTTGTCAATCAAGGCCTGGAAGGTAGTCGGCTTGAAAAACATCATAAACTGCGAGATGGTTGCTTATGGATCGAGGGTTCCCACAAACATACCCACCGCGGGAGCTTCTTCAATGCGCTGCTCACACTTCGACCATAAGTTCCGCCATCGTATAGCGTACTGAACCCACGTCTCGCCGGGTTTTACCCTTGCGTTAACCAGTGCTGTCATCGAGGTACGTTCACTGGCGCTTGCAAAACGCTGAGTAAACAACAGCTCCATCTCCGCGAAGGTTTTAATAGAGTCGTTCGGGAACTCGGAGTACCATTCGAACGCCGTATCTGATAAGCTTTCAACGAACTGGCGAAGCAAAAGCTTGTCATCACCGCCGGTATTGCCGCAGAGTGCCCTGAACTGGGCAACATGCTGATGGGGATTACCCATCCCTTTGTAGACATGGAACTTGGGAATTGTATAACCGGGTGGGTACTTGATTTGATCGTACCAACTTGGATATGGCCGTCCCGTTTTTACGACCTGACCGGCCGCTTCGGTCGCATGATGAACCCGTATTTGTTGGGCTATGTACTCATCCAAATCAGCTTTAGAGATTGTATCCTCTTTAACTGTGGACAGAACTGGTGGAGGATTCGACGTCTCTCCCCTATCGTCTTCAAGAATGATTGGGGGATCTTCAGCAGGTGGATCTTGTTGAATCATCATACCCACCATATCCTGGAACAGGAGGGCCATTTTCTTTATGTTGGCTGCCTGCTCCGCAGCTTCTTTATCTTTCTTCTCCAGTACGCGACGAAGGAATTCAGCGTCCGTTTCTTGTTCTTGACGCTCGTCCGAGGATGTTTCAGGGGTCTCTTTTGGCCCTGTAAGTGCGGCCATAGCGTTCATCATTTCTTGGAGCTTCTGCTGCTGCTCCTGAGCCTTGGTCACTGACCTCGTGTGCGGTCTATGACCTGTTGATATGCGGCTATCTTCTTTTCCCGATGCCATGTAAACCGTATGAACTGTTATGCCCCCTGATTTGGGGCGTTTAGGTTCACCATTTTTAACTTTTGCCGCTGACGTGGGAGTTTTCTCTGGCCTCCTTCTTTTATGGGCCGTTGAGGTTGAAGGAACCGTTGAAGTGGGCATCCTAGCAGCTGCTGTCCCCCGCTGTTTAATGGGATGGTCCTTGTCTTTTTCCATCTTCGCCTTTTTCTGGTGACGAGAGTGACCTGGGTCAATCACGGAGTCTTGAATCCTCCGCCAAACTTTATAAATTTTTGAGGACAGCCGTTGAGGGGGCTGTTCTTGCTTCGTTTCCGTAACTCTCTTCGCAGGTGGAGGAGATCTTTTCAAGGTAGCTGTTGGAGAGTTTTTTCGTACCCTCCTCAGCAGTTCAAAACTGTTCCCAGTTGGAACAGCAGCGTTGACTTCCACCACTGGAGCCGGTGGAGTTAGCCCTGAGGGAGAGTTGCCCCTGCCTTCCTCACTCGTTGCCAATGGCGACGTCGAGCACGGCGAGCCGTTGGGATTGGCTCAAAGATTGAGATAGTTTCTTTTTGCCCCTTGTCTGAATGAGGCGCCGCCGGTGTTAACCTCTTAAAGACTGAGGTTGTCTTTTGAGGGGTGATATTCAACCTGCCGAAGACGGATCCTTGAGCAGGGGCAGGAGCAGGAATCGTCAGTCTTGAAAAGACTGACTCTTTGACATGGGAAGCCGCCTTGACGACTTCTGGAGCAACATTTATTGCCTTCCTCGGGACAGCCAATTTAGAGTTCTGATTTAGCCTAATGAAAACAGAGGTTGTCGGTTTGGTAGTGGGCGACCCGTTGACAGGGGTCGTCGTAGCAGTGAGCCGGTCGAAGACCGACTTCTTGTTCACTTCCGGTGCAGGTATTGGCGTAGGGAAGCTTGTAGGTGGGATCATGGTCCCAAAGAACAGACCAGTGGTGGCTCGGGTCACCTGATCTACCGGCAGAGTGAGGAAGGAAGCCGCTTGGGGCCCATATGCTACACCTCCAGGGGAGGTGGAGCGTCCGTTGCAGTGGCACTTCGAGCAGTTGGTGCAGTTAGAGGCCATTGATGCTTGAGTTCTGCGCCAGGAAAAAGACCAAATCTTAGTAACTTGAAATCCAAAGGCAACCATTTAATAAACCGCGATTGGTTCGCGAAGACGACACACGAAATTTGGAGTGGAAAGAGGAAAAGGTCCCACCGGGCGTGCCAGAATCTGTTCCCCTCCGAAGGACGGCGCACAGGACCGCGATGTCCTGACGCTGAGATTCGGGGCAGATGCTATTTGGTTTTATCCGTCCACCTCTCCGAAGATGCCAAGTTGATTTATGGCACCGTGTATCGGAGGTTTAGACGGATGCGGCCGATATAGCAGAATTCGTCAGATTCCCCCTCGCTTGAGGGGTTTTTGATTGTGGGGACGCTCTTCCCTGCAGGCGCAAGCCCCTGCAGTTAATTACGCTACCGCATCGCGGTAACAACTTTCTCCTTCTCCAGAATTTTACTTCGTGTCGTGTGTGTTTGTTTTGTTTGTGGTTGCCCGTGGATTGTATACGGAGACTGAGTAATGCCGTCGCCCGTAGGACGTGGATTAGTCCAAATCCGTATTTACTTAGATTTGGGTTTGGTGTTTTTAGTTTAAGGATACGTTAGCTGCGTTGCGGCTAAGATCAACTTAAACGTTTGTTAAGGATACGATAGTCCTGTTTAAGACTAAGATCAACTTAACGTGATAATCCATTTAATATCTGGCCATCGGGACTCGTCACCTCTCTAACGTCGTTGAAGGATTACAACGGCAGATGTCAGAGGAGTTCAGAGATGTACCCTTGAACCAAAGTCGATTTGGAGTTTTATAGTCCATTTAAATGTTTAAGGATATGTTAGCCGTATTTGGGGGCTAAGATCAACTTAAACGGGATCGTTTAGATCCGGCAAAAGAGCATTTGGAGGCTCTATTGCTCCAGTTTAGGGACGTGGTGGTCCATTTCCAGTTTAGGGACGTAGTGGTCCATTACCAGTTTAGGGACATGGTGGTCCGATATTAGTTTAGGGACGTCTCGGTCTGATATTAGTTTAGGGACGTCTCGGTCCACGAGTTTAAGGACCCCGCAGTCCATATCCATGTGTGGTCGTTGGGACCCGTCGCCTCTCTGACGTCGTTGAAGGATTACAACGAGAAGTGTCAGAGGAGTTCGGAGATGTACCCTCGAACCGGAAGTAAATTGATTTACAGTCAATTTAATTTAAGGACTTACGGCCAGAATTGGGCTAAGTCCAGTTGAAAATATTCAACATTTTATTAAATAATGCATTGCATTTCTTCCATTTTTTTTTGTTTGGGCTTTGCCCATAAAAATGCAGAGCATCAATTTATTCTGGGCTCTGCTCATTTATGAATGAAGCAAGGCATCTGTTTTGTCTGGGCTTTGCCCCCTTTATAAATGCATAGCATTTTTATTATTTCATTTGGGCTCTGCCCATTTATAAATGATGCAGAGCATCAATTTAATTAGGCATGTTTGGTCTTTTAATTGGGCCTGGCCCTTCAGTAAAAGAAATGCATTGTATTTGTCAGGCGCTTTGCGCCAATTACTGAGCGCAAGCGCTTGTGGTGAGGACACGTGTCATGCTCTGGTGAGCGCAAGCGCAACAGCGCAGTGCGCTGCGCTGTTGCGCTGCTGACACGTGGCGCGCTCTGGTGAGTTGCGCCAATTCCAGAGAGCAAAACTCTATTTCAAGAGCGCGTAGCGCAAGTGGTTCTATAGCTGACACGTGGCGCTCTCTTAAGAGCGCAACAGCGCAGTTTGGAAGTGCAGAGCACTAAGAATCTTTTAGATTTAAGAACAGAAGTGCAAAGCACTATTTGATCTCTTGATCCAAATTAGATCAAAGAAAAATAAATTTTTTCTTTTTGTTTCAAGAACCAGAGGTTCATAAAGGTGCAAAGCACCATTTTTATTTTGTTGTTTTCTTGTTTTAAAGAACCAATGGTTCATAAGAAGTGCAAAGCACTATTTATTATATGAAGATCATTGATCTAGTTTTTGGATCAATGATCTATGAGAAGAAATTTCTTCTCCCTTGTGAAGGTTTTTACCTTTTTCTTGAAATTTTTCTCAGAGTTCTCTCTGTTTGAAGCTCTTGACTTTTTTCAAGAAAAATGTTGATGCTTTGAATTGAGGCCTAGGGTCCTTTTTATAGTGCCCATAAATTAGTTAAATTTGTTAAAGAGATTTTTCTCTGAGTGATTTGGGGAATTTTCCCCACCATTGGATCTTTGATCCAAGGGCTTCTGCTTTGCAGAAGAAAATCTTCTTGTTTTAACAAGAACAGAAAAGATTTCTTAGAATTTTAATTCTGTTTGGCGCAGATGCCCCAGCGCGTGACACGTGTCGCGCAGCGCACAGCACAGCGCAACTGCGCTAGCGCATCTGCGCTGACACGTGTCGCGCAGCGCAGCACGTGCGCAACTGCGCTAGCGCATCTGCGCTGACACGTGTCGTGCAGCGCAGTGCCTGCGCAACTGAAGCGTTGCTTCCTTAAAATAGAGTTTTGCTCTGATTGGGCGCGCCTTCTTGGGCGCTGCGCTGACGTATCAGCGCCGGACACGTGGCGCGTTGCGCCCGGGATTTGAAGCGTTGCTTCAAAATTTGAATTTTGAATTTCCAGCAGAGCTTTGCTCTGATTGGGGGAAACAGGCGCTTTGCGCTCGGGCGCAGTGCGCTTGAGCGCAAGCGCGCCACGTGTCGGCACGTGGGCGCTTTGCGCTCGGGCGCAGTGCGCATGAGCGCAAGCGCGCCACGTGTCGGCACGTGGGCGCTTTGCGCTCGCGCGCAGTGCGCCGGAGCGCAAGCGCGCTTGCGTGTCGGCACGTGGGCACTTTGCGCTCGCGCGCAGTGCGCTGGAGCGCAAACGCGCCACGTGTCGGCACGTAGGTGCTTTGCGCTCGAGCGCTAGCGCACCGGCGAGGAAAAGATGGCTTTTAGCCCCAGAAACTCCCGGAAGAGAAATTAGTGGAGTTAAACTCCTGAAGAAAAAAAATTTGGTTGAGGAAATGGGTTCTTCTTCTTCCTCCTCTGTTGGCTGGCTCAAGAGATGTGAGATCTAAAAATCTCTTATTTTTGAGATCTAATGATAGATCCAAGTTCACCTTTGTGTGTTTTGTGATGAAAAACTAATTTGTTTTATAAAAAGAAGAGTAAAACTCTTGATTTAATTCAAGAGAAAGAAGAGGGTTTTGGAACCTTGAAGAAGAAGAAAAGATCTCAGATCTGGAAAAAAATTTTTTTAGAGAGAGAAAAAGTTGTTGAGATATTTCATTATCTTTGCCTTTATAGGCTATACACTTTACACATAGCCTCCTTGGGCTTCACAAAATGGCATTTTGCCTATCCCATGGCTCATGTGCCATTTCTTTTTGCACATAAGCCATGGGCTTCACAAAAATTTGGCTTTATGCCTATTTTTCTTACATTTATCCATAGAATAAAACAAAAGAAATACAACAAAATTGTTTATTATAAAATTTTTATCTTGGCGTGGGGGAGGCCGGCCGCTTCATGTTCGGGCTCGACCCGGGCATGGGCCCACTGGGTCTGGGCTTGGGCCCACTTGGCTTGAGGTTGACTTGGATTTTGACTTGGTCAACCGGGGTGTAAATTTTTACCCCAACAAACCTGAGCACTGCATCGATAAAATTTTCAAATGGTTGGTGTTAACTTTCGGTCTTTGCAAAGCTTGGCATCGACTACTGATTTTGACCCCCTCTTGTGATTTTCAAAGCATAACATTGTTTAACTCAAGTTTGGGGGGGTGTAATCTGGCTCTTGATAAGAATTTTTTTTTACATAAAATGATGAGCCAAAAATAAGTTTGGTGGAGGATCTTCATTTAAATATTTTGTCCCCATTAATAAATTTCCTCCCAAGCTTACAGGTTTTTGTAGATATAGCGGTTGGCAACAGTGAGGACACTGTTGAAAACAACTTTGGGGGAGGTTTGTGCTTATTTTCGCATCATTTGCATATCACTTTGCATAAGCACAAAACATTTTAAAACCTATAAAAATTTCAAAAATTTCAAAAAAAATATATTTTTGTACATAAATAAGATAATAAAAGATTATGTAGTGAAAAATTACATCCAAAAGATTGGAAAAATTTAAGAAAACCAAGAAAATTAGAAGTTTTCTTATACGAACTAGTAATAAGTAGTTATGAGCCGTTGTCCCAAGGGTTAGTAAGATGAAAGAAGTCACTAATCTGAGGATAAAAATAAGTCTGAAAAATAGTTCCTATTCTGTAAGCCAAACATTTTGAACGTTGATACCCTACTATACGCACTTACACACGTCTTGAAACTCGGGATAGTAGAGGATATCTTGAAATGCTCTTATCTAAAAGCCAAAGTATGAAGGAAATAAAAAAAAATGAATAAAATATAAAATGGTGAGAAAAATGAACACTGGTTTTGTTATCGCCAAGGCAGCAATAAAAAAATACAGCGAGAGCGCCTATTCACCTAGTGCCCTAAGGCCAACTGGTCTGGGTGTCACTGCTAAGCCTTAGGTGGTGCAAGACGAGGAAAAACACCGTATAAGTAAGCACATGAGTAATCGGTCGGTTAGTACCTCAAGAAGTATTAACGGTCGCATAAAAGTGTGTGAGCAAATTCATCTAAATATTCATTAATTAAAAAGTACTGAGGCAGATGGACAAGAGTATGATAGCTTGAATTGAATTCTCCGGGTGTAGGGATGTTCATTACACACACGTAGGGTTATATGATCGATGTTTGGAATACAGATAAGAATGAAGAATAAGACGATGTTTTATTGAGGGAGGACGTGATTTCTAACATCTTTTCATGACTATTAAGATAGGGCTCATGACAACCGAAAAGCTAGCTTAGTTGAAATCACCTAATTTTTAAGGCTTTTCTTTTACAATTCTTGTATTTAAATGTAATATTCACGGTCTTCCTTTTATTATTGGATTTTGTGGGTGCAATCCGCTGAAAACCCTCAGGAGACAACACTCCTCCTACTAGGGACACCTAGAGGTTTAAAGGCTTGTTGTACCTGCTCAGTGCAATCGTGTTGCCTACGAAAGTGTGCTAGTTTGTTTTTCTCTTTCTTTATCTTCTCCTTCTCTTTTTAATAAAACAGTTCGCTCGAGACGACCGAAAATAAGTTTGGGGGAATTTGATCAATCGAAAATATTGTATTTTTAACACTTCAATTTCCCTGTCATTTGCATTCATCTAGAGGTGTTCGGCATTCATATTGCACATATTAGAAAAACAGTCGTAAAATAATAGATTGCATGTGTTATACTTTAAAACCGGCACTTTAAGGGAGATTGACTGTTTATCATGGCATCGCATCATTCTTGTGTAGCGCAACACTTGTTTCGAAATCTGTGCAGGAAATTTCAGGGACCGAGCCAAAATTGTCAAAGAGCTGATCAAAATTACGCCAAGTCTAAGATGTTTGATCTGTTAGTTATACAGAGGGAATTATAATATTCATCACATCAGAAAAAACTCCCAAACACAGAATAAGAATTACCAAGAAGTTTCATACAGTGGGGCCCTCAAAGGACCGCGGATCCGCGTTCCAATACCCACTATTGCCGCGGATCCGCGGCCGACATGCCACGTCATCACTCCCTCTCTGCTGCAGTATTCCTATCTCAGTTCCTACACCTCAGCAAGACACGGCAATCTCCAGAAAACTCTCGAAGTTTCTGCCAGATCAGCAAGGATCATTAAATCAAGCTAATCTTGATTAAGCTAATCAACCTCCTAACAACCTAGTTCTAGAAGCTCCTTCCAACTAACTACTTCTAGAAGCCTCTCTAGCTAACAAACTTTTGGAGGGAAATTCAAATTTTGAATCCTAGATCTAGGGTTATGAAAGTCTATAAAAGGAAACTTAGATCTAGGGCTAATCATTAATCAATCATTAGTGGTTCAATAATTCTTCACACAAGTTGAGTGACACAACTTGTAACCCTAATCCCCAATTCAAATTCCAAAGCCAAATTCAAGATCCCGAGTACCAAATCAAGCGAGAAGCCTTCAACCTTTTAGGAGCGGAGCCGATCTTCAATCGAGCAAGTGATCCAAGCCGATCCGCGACTTTAGGAGACGAGCGAAGCCAAATCAACGATCGAGTTCTTCCTCTTGTAGTTCTTGAGCGATTTGTAACGGAATTGTTGATAAATAAAAGGTGAAATTCTTTAATCTTGCTTTCTTTAAATTCTTGCATCATGATTCGATCTCAATTTGTGATTGTGGTTCTTGTTGTGATGTTTGAGTAAAACTCCGCTCGTAAAGGAGTCGAGACGATCAATAGAATGATGATGTAATAAATATTAAAACAATTCTTAAGTCCTACGAGTTTGTAAACCCTAGCAAATTGAAGAATCGACGACCTAGTTTCGTTGCGATGCTTTCTTAATTGTGATCGCTCGAAATTAGGGATCCACGATCGATTCTTGAATTTACTAGAGGCTAGAATGTGAATGATATCGACGAAGGAACAAGGGATAGATGATGAAACCCTAGTTTCATAAGAAATCCCTAATTCTCGTTGATCATCATCGATCTAGTATCAATTCATCGATGGATAAGAATACGTAATCGCTAGATTTCATCACATCTATGGATCCGATCGATTCCTACGAGCCTCACTTCGATTCTTGATATTTGATTTGGAAATCATCACAAATTATCAATTCTTGATTTTATTGTTTCTTGATTTAGACTAGATTTTACTAATTCTTGAACTTCATTTTACAAATCATGAATTGTTCTTTCTTTTCTTTTCTTTAAATTTTCGACTCATCTAATTCGAAATACGAACGATTACACTTTCCCTGTGGACGATCCGCACTTACTAACGCGCTACAATCGACACCGTTATTGATTGCGGTCAAAATATTTTTGGTTGTGATTTCTATACATTTTCTACACACAATCGCACGGGTTCACTGCCGTGCTCTGCGAGGACCAGGATCCGCTCTGGACGTTTTCCATGGGGTCAGGATTGATATAACCGCGTTCCACGTAGCCAGGAATTTTTGCTCTGGATGTTTCACACGGGGTCAGGATTGACATAAGCCGCGTTCCACGTAGCCAGGAATTTTTGCTCTGGATGTTTCACACGGGGTCAGGATTGACATAAGCCGCGTTCCACGTAGCCAGGAATTTTTTGCTCGTTCCACGTAGCCAGGAATTTTTTGCTCTGGATGTTTCACACGGGGTCAGGATTGACATAAGCCGCGTTCCACGTAGCCAGGAATTTTTTGCTCTGGATGTTTCACACGGGGTCAGGATTGACATAAGCCGCGTTCCACGTAGCCAGGAACTTTTGCTCTGGATGCTTCACACGGGGTCAGGATTGACATAAGCCGCGTTCCACGTAGCCAGGAATTTTTGCTCTAGATGCTTCACACGGGGTCAGGATAAACATAAGCCGCGTTCCACGTAGCCAGGAATTTTTGCTCTAGATGCTTCCCACGGGTTCACTGCCGTGTTCGACAAGGACTAGGTTCCGCTCTGGATGCTTCGCACGGGTTCACTGCCGTGCTCTGCGAGGACCAGGATCCGCTCTGGACGTTTCCCACGGGGTCAGGATTGACATAAGCCGCTTTCCACGTAGCCAGGAATTTTTGCTCTAGATGCTTCCCACGGGTTCACTGCCGTGTTCGGCGAGGATTAGGCTCCGCTCTGGATGCTTCGCACGGGTTCACTGCCGTGGTCTGCGAGGACCAGGATCCGCTCTGGACGTTTTCCACGGGGTCAGGATTGACATAAGCCGCTTTCTACGTAGCCAGGAATTTTTGCTCTGGATGCTTCACATGGGGTCAGGATTTACATAAGCCGCGTTTCACGTAGCCAGGAATTTTGCTCTAGATGCTTCCCTCTAGATGCTTCTCACGGGTTCACTTCCGTGTTCGGCGAGGACTAGGCTCCGCTTTGGATGCTTCGCACGGGTTCACTGCCGTGCTCTGCGAGGACCAGGATCCGCTCTGGACGTTTTCCACGGGGTCAGGATTGACATAAGCCGCGTTCCACGTAGCCAGGAATTTTTTGCTCTGGATGTTTCACACGGGGTCAGGATTGACATAAGCCGCGTTCCACGTAGCCAGGAATTTTTGCTCTGGATGTTTCACACGGGGTCAGGATTGACATAAGCCGCGTTCCACATAGCCAGGAATTTTGTTGATTGTATCTGTATTTCATAGAATGAGGGTTTGACTTTTGGTGATTTGTATATCGCCGAGTCATGGAACTGGGAATTGCCGCTGTTCTGCTTCGCTTGAAGTTGTGTCCGTTGTTACGAAACGAGTGTTGAGATGACCTCTAGGTCATTTGCGACCCGTCGAGATTTGGCTTCTTCTTATGATGAAACCTGGAAGAGGAGTATGATCCCTTCTTTGTTTACGCCCTTGGATTGTATACATGGTTTGATGTAACATCACCTGTAGGGCATAAATTTCATTTTTCATTTTGTTTCTTTTTCCGCGATGCTCTATCATTTCAGCTTTTATATCGCGAAGGTCGCGATTGCCCTATCATTTTGGCTATTTTTCGCGGTGCCCCATCATTTCGGCTGTTCATTTTATTTTTACTCGCTGCTTTTTATTGCGAGTTGCTCTATCATTTCGGCTATTTTCATGCATACATTCTTACTTGCTGATTTTTATTGCAAGTTGCCCCATCATTTCGGCTATTTCATATGCATGTGCGGCTCGCTGGCTTTTTGCCGTAAATATGAAATTAGACACCGATTTCGGCATCAGCACCGCTACTACTGGGATATTGCCAGGAGCGAATCATCATCTGCCTCCGTCGATGTCGAACAAAGGTGGCTTAGCGAACAGGGTTAGGATCCTGTCGACTAAAGCTTTTAACTTCATGAGCCGTAAGGGTCTCACAAAGGTATTTCTTCCTACAAGTCGTGAGGATCTTGTAGGTGTGTTTTCTCCCTAGGAATCGTGAGGATTCCTAAGTGTATGTTCCTCTGTAAGTCGTAAGGATCCTACAAGAGGGTTTTCTCCTTCTAAGTCGAGAGGACTTACAAGGGTTGTTCATCATGCGTACATATCCCCAGTCACGGATGGGACTTGGTCAGGGAAATGTTTATTCGCGCCCGTGGATTGTATACAAGGGTCAGTATTGAGCTACTTGGAGGGCAATATCAAAAGTTATGGGGTTTACTTAAGCACAGGTTTAGGTCTCTGTAACTTAAGACTTTCAAATCTTATGAGCCGGGAGGGTCCCATAAGAGAGTTCTCCTTACGAGTCGTGAGGATCTCGCAAGTGTATTTTCTCCTTAGGAATCGTGAGGATCCCTAAGTGTGTTGCTTCCTTGTGAGTCGTAAGGATCTCACGCGGGTGGTTTCTCCTTACAAGGTCGAGAGGACTTTGTAAGTGTCTTTTAACGAGGTTGCGCCCTTTCGGGTTTTCACAAACACTCGCCGGTAGTCCTGCTGTTTTTACTCACGGAGTCCTTTCGGGTTTTCATCCGTGCCCATTTTGCTCATGGACGTATCGTTTCTCTATCCTTTTTTTTTATTCTCTCTTTTTTTTACGAGGTCGCGCCCTTTCGGGTTTTCACGAACACTCGCCGGTAGCCCTGCTGTTTTTACTCATGGAGCCCTTTCGGGTTTTCATCCGTGCCCATTTTACTTATGGACATACCGTTTTTTTTATCTCGTCAGCCTGAAGATGCTGCGGTAGTAGTTTTAAGGACGTTTCGGTCCGCTTGCAAGTTTTAGGACATTGCGGTCCATCATTAGTTTAAGGACGTTTCGGTCCGCCGTTGCCGTATTTGAGGCGAACATCTAGTTTATTGACTTTTCGGTCTAAGGGGCTTTCTCTATGAATGAGCATGATGCCCCCAGCGTATCCACCTTTTTAGGAGCATGAGGCTATGGTGGGCTCACCTTACAGTCTTCAAACAGCGCGAAGTTTCCCTGCTGGTGTTGGTCTTCAACCCAGTTTTTGAAGGTGTAGCAGTTTTCGATCAGATGACCCAATACTTGGTGGTAAGGGCAGTAATTAGGATCGTTGACGTCATTCAGTTGTAGCTGGTGTTTCGGTTCCGGTAGAGTGATAAGCCTGTTATGCACTGCCACTTCGAACAGCCTCCTTGCTTCACCCTGGGGAAATGAGTAAGGACATTTCAACCTCTCTTCGAGGGATGGGCGTGGTCGTAGATTGTTTTGGCGAACAACCGATTTAGAGCCACTCGATTGCTGTTGAATGTTGGCCTCGAGGGCTGTTTTTTCCTTTCCTTTATCTTTTGTGCTCGATCCTTTGTTTACGGGGCCGAGATTTTTTTCGAGTAGCATGCGATTGCACGGCAGAACGTTCTCGTAACTCCTCAATTCTTTCATTTTCGAAATAGATTCCTTAAGGAGAGGGTTGAGGGCAGCTTCTTCCTCAGAGTCACTTCCAAAGGTGATAATTTGCGATCCCTTGGAGTCGGCTATATGACAGTCGGCGGCGGCTCTTTTGCGCTCATCTATCGCATTTTTTCGACGTCTACGAGCTTCACATTTTGTCGTGTCGAAGTGTTGCTTTTGAGCGACATACCCTTGCCACCAACAATTAAAGGATCCGCAGTCTTCAGTAGAATGTATGATCTTCTGATGATATAAGCAGAAGTTAGGATGCATCTCTACTCCACCGAAAGTATTTTCTTCAGAGGGCGGTAGCTTCATTCCCGCTGATAGGGCTTTGGCGAACCTTTCCTCATCTTGAATTTGTTTTTATCTGCAGTGGATGGCTTTTGATTTGACGGGAATGTCTTGGCTCTTTCCAGTATGGCCATCTCACGCTCTTGATTGGCTTTTGCTTTCAGACAAATTTCATTTAGGAAGATATCGATTAACTCGTCTGACGGCCGTAGAATTTCCGGCTCAGGGTTCGCCCTTGGTTTCTCGGCGCAAGGAGCCTCTTCATCATTCGCTAGTGAATGAGAGATCACATGACAAGTCGCTACGTAGTCTTCGGATTCGTCTGATGAGTTTTCTCCATCGTTTTCGTCCTTGACAAAAGAACAAGCTGCCCTCATCGTGTCCGTCTTCTTTGGAGTGTGCGGCTGTGGTGGATTTACCTTCCACTTTTCAGATAGGGCAAACTTGCCTTGTAGGTATTGATCTTCAATCCATCCCTTGAAGACGAAGCAATCCTCAATCGGATGGCTTGCCGTTTGATGATAAGGGCAATAATTGGGGTTATTCACCTCGTTGGGTTGTGGCGGTTGCCTTGGATTCAGCAGGTTGATAAGCATGTTGCGCACAGCCAGCTCGAACAGCCTCTTCGTCTTATCCCGCGGGAATGAGTAGGGGCGCCTCATTTTCTCAATATAGAACCGCCGTCTCTCTCCCAATTGATCCGCTAGCTTTGGGGTGCTGGGTTGCTGCTGAGCATTCGCAACGAAGGTTGCCTTCCCTTTACCCTTGTCGTTCCGCGGTTCTGGCTTTGGGGGAGAAGTTCTGTGACCCATTTGATCCATCTGGGTCAGCTTGTCGATCAAAGCCTGGAATGTGGTCGGCTTAAAGAACATCATGAACTGTGAGATAGTGGCATGAGGGTCTAGGGTACCCACGAACATGCCCACCGCGGGCGCTTCTTCAATGCGTTGTTCGCATTTCGACCACAAGTTTCGCCAGCGTATAGCGTACTGGACCCACGTCTCGCCCGGCCTTACCCTGGCATTAATCAACGCTGTTATCGGGGCCCGTTCGCTGGCGCTCGCGAATCGCTGAGTGAATAGCAACTCTATTTCAGCGAACGTCTTGACAGAATCGTTCGGGAGTTCGGAATACCATTCGAATGCTGTTTCTGACAAGCTGCCGACGAATTGGCGAAGCATCAATTTGTCATCACCTCCAGTATTGCCGCATAAGGCCCTGAATTGAGCGACATGCTGATGCGGATTCCCTATCCCTTTATATATGTGGAACTTAGGTATTGTATAGCCCGGCGGGTACTGTATCTGATCATACCAGCCCGGATATGGTCGTCCTGTTTTGACGATCTGACTGGCTGCCTCAGTCGCATGATGAACCCGTATCTGCTGGGCTATATATTCGTCCAGGTCAGCTTTGGAGATTGCCTCCTCCTTGGCTGTTGACAGTGCCGGTGGAGGATTTGACGTTTCTCCCCTATCGTCTTCAAGGACGATCGGGGGATCTTCGACCGGAGGATTCTGCTGGATCATCATCCCTACCATGTCTTGGAACAGGAGGCCCATACGCTTTATGTTGGCTGCTTGTTCAGCAGCCTCTTTGTCCTTCTTCTCCAATATTCGTCGAAGGAACTCAGCATCGGTTTCTTGTTCTTGGCGTTCATCTGAAGACGTTTCAGGGCTTTCTTTTGGCCCAGTAAGTGCGGCCATCGTATTCATCATCTCTTGGAGCTTTTGCTGTTGCTCCTAAGCTTTGGTCACCGACCGCGTAAGCGGTCTATGACCCGTCGAAGCGCGGCTGTCCTCCTTCCCCGACGCCATGTATACTGTGTGAACTATTATGCCCCCGGACTTAAGGCGTTTAGGTTCACCACCTTTGATATTCGCCATGGGTGTAGGAACTTTTTCTGGCCTTCTTCTCTTATGGGCTGTAGAAGTTGAGGGGGCCGCTGCTTTGGGCACCTAAGCGGTCGTCACCTTTCGTTGCTTGATCGGGGGATTTTCTTCTTGCCGACCATTCGACTTCTTGTGTTGGCGAGAGAAATTAGGATCAATCACAGATTCTCGGACTCGTCGTCATGTCTTGTAAATCCTGGAGGACAGCGATTGAGAAGACTGCTCCGGCTTTTCTGCTTCCACGGCGGTCTCTACCGGTGGAGGAGATCTTTTGAGCACCGCAGTTGGCGATCATTTCGGCTTTTATTCGCGGTTGCCCCATCATTTCGGCTTTTATTTCATCTTTATTTTACTCGCTGATTTTCATTGCGAGTTGCCCCATCATTTCGGCTTTTTTTTTCTTCTTTTATTTACACATTTTTTTTACATTTTTTTTTACATTTCCAGTTTAACGACTTAGAGGTCGATTGTTCCCAGTTTAATGACGTGGTGGTCGATTATTTCCCAGTTTAACGACGTGGTGGTCCTCTTTGCTTATCCCAGCTCCTTGAACATTGATCTTGGCGGAGCTGTGTTGATGACCTAGCTCTGTGGCTTGCCGATACATCCGAGGATTGTGAGGTTTTTCCAAGCTTATATTGGTCCTCTGCCCAATCTTTGAAAACACAGCAGTCTTCAATGGTATGGCTCAGCACTCTATGGTATGGGCAGTATATGGGACTGCCAGTCATATTCATTTCATGTGGCCTCTTCGGGATAGGCAGTTGCAGGCCATTGTTCAGGGCTTCCTCGAATATATCGCGGACCTCATCCCTCTTAAAGGAGTACACCTTCTTCCTTCTCTCCATCAGAGTAGGTGCCCTCACCGACGCCGGTCCCTGAGGCCGATCAATCTTTGGTTCGCCCTGCACATGTCTGGGAGGGTTAGGTTCCCGAAAGGCTTCGGTCTCCATTTGCATGAAATCGGCGGTCGTAGCTTGACTGTTTGCTAACACGCCTCTAGACAGTTCTATCTCTCCCGTCTTGTATTGCCTTTCGACCCAATCTTTGAAGACGAAGCAGTCCTCAATGGAATGACTTATCACCCTGTGATAGGGGCAATATTTTGGGTCGTTGGTCATATTCTCTTCTTGTGGTCTCTTTGATTCTGGCAGTTGTAGACCGTTTCTTAGGGCGTCCCTGAATATCTTGTGGACCTTTTCCCTCTTGAAGGAATAGACCTTTTCCAGTTTCTCTTTCAGACGCGATTCCCCCCCGGCGTATGTATCGGAGGGACTGGAGGCTGATTGCGGCCGTTTTTCGCGAAGGCGCTCTGCTTTTAGGTTGAAAGGGATATCAGTTGGCTGCCCCCGGGTATCAATCCCTAGCTCATGAGCCAAAATTTGATTCTGCTGTAATTGCAATCGGGCGACTTGGGTCGCGAGATCTGCCACGACGTTTGCCAGCTCGTCGACTTTGGAATAGACCTCGGCCATCTTCTCATCCCTGTCCTGAAATTGCTTTTGAAGCCATTGGAATAATACTTGTTCTGTAGTTCCGGCTATGACAACCGGGTAATCTTTATTGCCTAAGCTCAATTCCGCAGGAACCACGGGTTCCTCTGGCTTATCGGCCTGAGCGGGCTCTTCATCATTTAGATCGAGCCGATGCTGGGTAGCGTCAACCATATCATCACCATGGCTGTGAAGAAGAGGAGGGTTCGTTTCTTCATGTCCGGCCATGTAGACAGTGTGGATAACACACTCAGCCATTCTTTCATCACTGGCAGCTGGTTTCGCGGAGCCGTCCGGGCTTTGGAAATTCATAAATTTTAACATGGCCATAGCCCTAGCCCTTTTGTTGGCTCTATATCTGAGCCGCTTCTGCCTCAGCTTTTCTGCCTTAAGCGCTTGGCAGGCTTCTGCTCTTCGGGAAGCCGCCATAGGCCGAGTGATGGGGATACTTGAGAAGACACCCAATCGAGCAGTTGTCGGAGGCGTCGCTGGAGATTGCTCAAGACGCGTTGTAGCTTTGTTGGTGTTGATGGCCTTGCCCCCAGTTGGGGCCAAGGAAAGTCGTTCAGACACCGACTTGCGTTTGGGTTGGGGCGCCCTCGAGATCACCACATTTGGTCTCCTGCCTTTCGAGACCGGTTTGTCTGCCGCCGGGGCTTGAGGAGCTGGGATGGTGCCAACTGGCATGAACATAATAGAGCCGAATAGTAGCAGCGGCTCCTCCCATTGTCGCCCGAGACTGGACGGAAGGACCGTCCTAGAGTCTATCCTCATCGTGTAGGAGACGGGAGCTGAGTTCATTATCGAAGACATCGTTGAAAGGTGATTGCTTGAAAATCTACATGAAAGAGCATTATTTTAGTATAAATACAGGTATGTACATTGATTGAGTTCGCATGAATGTTTAACCCGAAATATGGGAGGAGAGATTGGTCCCACCGGGCGTGCCAGAATCTGTAGGGTGTTTTTCGTCACCCCATTGAGATGGGAATACGCGCGCGCTTGTCAGGCGTACTACAGATTCCTCCTGCCTGGGGTAGGCCGGGGTTTATTGATTGTGGGGATGCGAATCTCCGGCAGCCGCGGACTAAGCTGCCGTTAATTACCCCTCGCCTTTGGGGCGAGGGAACCTCCGATTAACGGGTTAAACTGGTCATGCGAACTCAATGTGCGGTGTGCGTGTGTTGTGTTTTGAAAGGGGGTTCTGGATATATCGGGAGCCACGCAGAGTTTTTACGGGGGTCCCGCTACCCGGATAGCGGGCTGGCGGTCAAGGGGGGCTAGCAGCCCCCTTACGGGATGCGGGACAGCGCCCCGTTAGAAATTTTTTTCTAACAGGGACAGTGTCGTGGAGTATGTGTGTGTGTAAATATGTATACATATGTATAGATATACATATATATATATATATATAAAAAGGGAAAAGACATCCAAAGGATGCGTGGGGCAGCACCTTGGGCGCTGTGCGCCTAGGTGCTGTGCGCTCAGGCGCTAGAGTGCCACGTGTCGGCACGTGGGCGCTCTGCGCTCGAGCGCTGGGCGCTTGAGCGCAAGCGCGCCACGTGTCGGCACGGGGCGACTTGCGCTCGAGCGCTTGCGCTGGAGCGCAAGCGCGCCACGTGTCGGCACGTGGGCGCTTTGCGCTCGAGCGCTCGAGCACTTGAGCACAAGCACGCCACGTGTCGGCACGCGGGCGCTCTGCGCTTGAGCGCCGGCGAGAAAAGGAGGCGTTTAGCCTAAGAAACAGAAGCTATGCTTCAGAAAGGAAATATTTATTATGTATATATGTATGGAGTTAAACTCCTATGATGTTTTGAAGCTGATGAAGGGGTTCTTCTTCTTCCTCCTGTTGCTTGGCCGGATCTTGAAGATCAAGAAGTAGGAGATTTTAAAAATCACTCCTTTTTGAGATCTGATGGGAGATCTGAGTTCTCCTTTGTGGGTTTTGTGGTGGAAAACTACTTAATTTTGGAAAAGAAAGAGTAAAACTCTTGATTTAATTCAAGAGAAATGAGTAGGTTTAGAACCTTGGAGAAGGAGCAGGAGGCACCAAGAACCCTAGTTTTGGGGGGAATGAAAAGTCCATTTTTTATTCATCATGTTGCCTTTTATAGGCTTACATATTTACATATAGCCCATTGGGCTTTGCAAAATGGCGTTTTGCCCATCCCATGGCTCATGTGCCATTTCATTTTTGCACATAAGCCATGGGCTTACAAAATATTGGCTTTATGCCCATTTTGCATACATTCATGTATAAAAAATTACATAAAAATTATTTATTACATGATTTTGTTGTTGGCATGGCGGAAGGCCGGACGCTTCGTGTTCGGGCTCGACCTGGGCATTGGCCCACCTGGCTTGGGGTTGACCTTGACTTTGACTTGGTCAACCGGGATGCAAATTTTGACTTCAACAAAAATAATCTTACAGTTCTCTCTCACTCTTTACTAAAATCTATATTTTTCCTTAACCTATTAAATCTCGCCGTTACTCTCTCTCTCCTTTATAATAAACCCAACCACGAGAATCCCATCACTGCTTTTTCTACTATTTTCACCGCCTCTTCTTCCTCGCGAAACCCTTCGCCTCGCGAGAACCCACGTCCGCGCCCGTCGCGCTCACCTCGCCCTCGCCGCCCGCTCCTCCTCGCCTAACCCATGACCTCGCCTGCCTTCTTGATCTCCGACCCACACAACCACCTCCTCTCCTTCCCCGACCGATACCCAAGAACCCAAACCGACGCCCGCACCATTACCTCGCCGTCGACCTCTTCACCCCGTTGCCTGCACCCCATCCTCGTCACCTCTTCCTCTTCCCTTCGTTTCCTCGCCCTTATAACCACCTCACCTCTCTCCTTTCCCCTACAACCCTCCTTCCCGAGCATCTATTCCTGCACAGAACCCACGCCGGAACCCCTGACCTCGTCGCCGTTCCCTCACCTCCCGCGACCATAACTTCATCCCATCATCATCTTCACCCCCACCTTCTCCTCTTCCACTCACCTCTTCCCTTCTTACCCGACACCAAGAAACCCTGCACCTCCTCGTAGCCACTGCCCTTGCCGTGGACGTCGTCGTCGACAGCCTATCGTCGCCGTCGTCTCCCTTTGCCTCATCTCCGACTATAGAGAACCAATCCCAGACCACTCCATTCTCTTTTTCTTCTTCTTCTTCTTCTTCTTCTCTTCTTCTCCTTCTTGGTTTCTTGGGTTCCGATCGTCGCCAGAGCCGTGACCGTCACCGACGATCCGGGAGACCCAGTGGACATCCCTAGCCAGCGTGATCGTGTTCTTGCTTTGCCCGGTCCTGTCCCGTACGCGCGTGTGGATATTGCGACGTTTACCCGACGTCGAACGTGCCGTACGCACCCGACGTGAGATCAAATCAGGCAAGTTTATCTTGCTACATGCTATACTGCTATATTTTGCATTCATGCGAATAATAATATTACATATTGTTTAGTTATGCATCCCATGTTACCGTGTTACTATTTGTGGATAGTCGTTCGTATCCGTATCATTTATTACATATCTAGTTGCATGCAAGTTTATCTTGCTACATGCTATGATACATATTTTGCATCCATATGAATAAAAATATCACATGTTTACTGCATTGTACATCCATATTACTGTTTTACTATTTTCGGATAGCCATACGCATCCATATCATTAATTACATATCTGGTTGCATGCAAGTTAGCGTGATACATACTATATTATTATACTTGCATCTATATTAATAAAAATATTGCATATTTATTGTATTGTGCATCCATGTTACAGTTTTACCATTTTTCCGATATCCGTTCGCATCTGTATCATTTATTGCATATCTAGCTGCATGCCATATCATATTATTTCATATTACTGTTATATTAGCACCCCATGCTTGATAACGTGCATCCTACGTAGTCATGGAGTTGTAGATGTTATCCCTGATAGATATTTGTGCATCCGTGTTTTATCGTGCATCCGTACTTGCTACAGTTTTATTATGAGCATCCGTTGGATACACTGTGCACTACCTAACATGACCTGTTATACCACTGCTTGACTTGATACCTGATCCTGTTCCTAATGCCGACAATCCTGACTTGTCGTCCTGACGGACGTATCTTATTGTCTTCATAGACAAACCTGTACCTGCTTGATCCTGTGTTGGCATTAGTTCCAGATTATCAATACCTGACTTGAACACATAACACTGGGGACATGGGGAAATCAAAAGTGTAACTAAAGTGTAGCTTAAAAGGGTATTACTTGATCCGTGGTCCCGGGGGATAACGGGACAGAATCATTCGTGATTCTTACTTGATCCGTGGTCCCGGAGGATAACGGGACAGAGTCATTCGTGACTCCCACTACCTCATCTGTGGTCCCGGGGGATAACGGGACATATTCTTGTGAGTTACATGGAGGAGTACACTAATTGATTTCAAACAAACTTTAGAATAGATAACCTGGTAGCACAGTTTAGATTGATCACTGCACGTCATATATACTGATACACTTCACTGTTCTATATCCGTGTTTACTTATTACATTCATGTTACTATTTATAATTCATGCTTGCATATCTCGTGTATCCTGGTTGCTTATTATTATTGATATTATGACGCACTGACGTCTAGGTTTTGCATGGCCCAGATCCTTTATCTCTTACACAGGCTGATCAAGAGTATTTCAGCCGACAGGCCGAGCAGTGAGGATCCTGTTAGTGTCTAGTTTAGTTTAGTTTTATTTCCGTACTTTCATTTCCTGATGTGAGCCCATATTTGGGACGTACTTTCCAGATGTTATTGTTATTTGGATTTTATTGCTTCCACATATTATTTCATGACTCGTTTATTCTAGCAGATGGACATATATTAGATAGTTTATTTTATTTTACTGTTCTTGATATCTTATAGACAGCCGTAATGTGACTGTGGAGGGATGTTTCCTAACCACAGGTAGCATGGTTGGCTCTGTCACGTGCCGATCTTAGCGCACTCTGGAAAGCGGGGCGTGACAGGGTTTGTTTGGTATCAAAACCATAGAATTTAAGTTAATCGGGTTTGATTCTTTTGTAGTTGGGTATTGGACCCAATACACGAATCATAATACCCGTAATTAGGAACATGTCCTGCCACTTTACCATCTTGCCATTCTTGAATCTTATCTTTCTCTTAACCCTTGTCTTGACGATATGCAAATGACCTTGCATCTCGACTTGAAATTCTTTTGGTTCTCTATTGTTTCTCCCTTCCTATTCTTCTGATTCTGATACTAGGATTTGGGCGACTTGAACGGAGTGATGTGATTGTAACTATGAACTGCAGCATGGTTACAATGCATTACTCTATTTAAGTAACTTGGAGTTCTAGTCTTGATTCATTTCCTTGATTTATGGTCGTGATATTACCTTACTTCTCTCGGTTTCATTGCTTACCAGTTCATGTTTTATCGCAAGCTTGAATCCTGTTTACCGTGCTTATCTACTTCAGTGTCTTGGCATCAGATGAAGTCGTTTTTGGTATCCTACTTGTTCATGATTTTCTCGCTTTAGCATTTCGATTCTGGTGCATCCCATTGTTTTATATCGTCCAAGTTTATCGCTGCACATTCGATTTATTGCACGACCCTGTCTAGTTGTTGGGACATACACACTGGGAACAGGAAAATCATATCTTGTAGTGAGTGCAAGGATTGTTCGGTGGTTATCTGCGGACGAGAATTATTTGCAGATTTCTTGGTGATCGATACCGGCAGTTATGATGTTGTCTTGGGAATGGATTTTCTTGGCACTTTCCACGCTCACATTGATTGTAGGGCAAAGAAAGTGATTTTCCAGATTCCCGGACATCCGGAATTTGTTTTTGCTGGAGGTAGCAGTTCTGTCGAGCCAGTCGAGTTTAGGGCTAGGCCGACAAGCACCGTTCTTTCGTTGATGGAAGTTGATAAGGAGGAAGCACCGGCAGTAGTTCGAGAGTTCATGGACGTGTTCGAAGACATCTCGGGTTTACAGCCAAAACGAGATGCAGAGTTCGCGATCGATCTTGTTCCTGGTGCAACGCCAATTTCAAAGGCGTATTATCCAATGGCACCAGTGGAGTTGGAAGAAGTAAAGAAGCAGGTTACCGAATTGCTAGAAAAGGGTTGGATTCGCAGCAGCAATTCACCTTGGGGGGCTCCAGTTCTTCTAGTCAAGAAGAAAGATGGCACAAGGAGGATGTGCATCGATTATTGAGAATTGAACCGGGTGACTATTAAGAACAAGTACCCGATCCCTCGCATTGGCGAATTATTCGAGCAACTTAGTGGCGCGAGGGTATTCTCGAAGCTAGATTTGCGATCCGGTTATCATCAAGTTCGAGTTAAATCAAAGGATATTTGCAAGACTGCGTTCCGAACTCGATATGGGCATTTCGAGTACTTAATGATGCCATTCGGAGTCATGAATGCACTGGCGATATTTATAGACTTGATGAACCGAATCTTTTCACCGTTCTTGGACCAGTTTATAGTGGTGTTCATCGATGATATTCTGGTCTACTCGAGGAGCCTAGAAGAGCATGCTGAATACTTGAGGATCGCACTGCAGACATTGAGGCATGAAAAATTGTATGCAAAGATGAGCAAGTGTGAGTTTTGGTTTGAAGAAGTGAAGTTTTTGGGGCATGTCGTATCCGGTGATGAAATCGCTGTTGATCCTGAAAAGATTGCAGCAGTTCAAGATTGGCCGATTCCAAAGAATGTAGCGGGGATCAGAAGTTTTCTTGGACATGCTGGATATTATAGAAGGTTCATGGAGAATTTTGCTCGATTGGATGAGCCTTTAACCAAGCTTACGCGGAAGAAAGTACCGTTCGTTTGGACGGATAGTTGTACTTCAGCTTTTGAGGCGTTGAAGCAAAGGTTGCTGACCGCTCCTATTTTGACCGTACCAGACGGTTCCGAAGGATTGGCGATTCACAGCGACGCATCTGGGAAAGGTTTGGGATGTGTTTTGATGCAGCATGGGAAAGTTATAGACTATGCATCGAGAAGGTTGAAGACCCATGAGAAGAATTACCCAACTCATGTTTTGGAACCGGCAGCAGTGATTTTCGCCTTGAAGATTTGGAGACACTACTTATTGGGCGAAAGGGTCGAAGTATTCACCGATCACAAAAGCCTAAAGTATGTGTTCACGCAGAAAGAGCTTAACATGAGGCAGCGTAGATGGTTGGAGCTGATGGCTGACTATGATCTTGATCTCAAGTACCATCCTGGGAAAGTTAATCTAGTACCGGATGCGCTTAGTCGGTTGCCAGCAATTCGGATGTTGACTGCACAGAAGGACTGCACAGAAGGAGCTTATAGATGATTTTCGGAGATTCCAGTTGGAGATCGTGTTACCGCATTCTTCAGGACAGTTAATACAGCTGCAGGTACAGTCATCGTTGATCGATAATATTAAAGCAGCGCAGTTACAGGATCGAAGATTGCAGAAGTTTCGAGAACAGGTAGAAGCGGGACTTTGAACGGACTTGTTGATTCATGAAAATGGTTCGTTATGATATGATAGCCATTTGTGTGTACCGAAAGGAGATATTCGCGAAGAAGTTATGAAGGAGGTGATCAGTTGAAAATATTGCATTTTTAACACATCAATTTCCCTACTCTTTGTAATCATCTAAAGGTGTTTGGTATAAATATAGCACATATTAGCAATTCGTCTGTGAAATATCAAATAACATGTGTTATACATTATAACCGGCATTATGAGGAAAATTATGTGTTTATTACTACACGCATGATTTTGTATATCTCAACACTTTTTATCAAGATTGTGTGCAGGAAATCCTTCAGGTTAAAGAGCCGGAATCACAAAAGTGCCGATAAAATGCATCAAGTCCAAGACTTGAGATCTGGAAGCAACCAAGAAAGAAATGTCAGATTACAGGTATCAGAAGAAGACCCCAAAATTGTCAGAAGAAGACCACAGAAATTTCATGCAGCGATCTCTCAACTTGGCCGCGGATCCGCGGCTTATAAGACACGTCATCAACTCAAAATTTTCCTGAAGTTTCATCTAACAACACTGGCTTCTAAAAGACTCTCAAAGAACACGTGGCTTCCTCCCAAAAGCTCTGCATAACAAACTTACTCTAGAATATTCCCTCTAACAATCTCATTCTAGAATATTCCCTCTAACAAACTCATTCTAGAAAGCTCTCTCTAACAACCTAGCTTTGGAGGGAAGATTCAAATGAGTGGTTAAAAAAGGAGATCTAAACCTAGGGTTTGAGGTTGTTGATTGTTGTTGAATAAGTTGTTCATTAATTAGGGTTGAACATTGAGCCAAAATTCAAATTCAAGTTGAGTGACACAACTTGATACCAAAACCCTAGCCCAAATCCAAATCCAAAACCAAATCAAGATCATTTTGAGAAGCAAATCAAGCGAGCCATCAACGATCCTTTATTTGCGAAGCCAATCTTCATCAAGAGCGCGAGATCCACGACGATCCAAGTTTCACGGAGATCGAGCGGAGCGAAATTCGACGGATCTAGTTATCTCTTCAAAAAGAGCAATCGAGAGCAATATCTTGTAACCTCAAATTGAGGGAATGTGTAATTAGTCGTCGATTGAATAAAGGTGATAATTGTAATTCTTGCTTTCTTTATATTCTTGCACTATGAAATTTCTAGATCTTGAATCTTTTATTTTCATGATGCTTGAGTAAATCTCCACTTCTGACGGAATCGAGAGAATAGGTAGATCTAGTGATGATAAAATCCTAATACAAATTTTAAGTCTTATAAGAATTGTAAACTCTAGGAAAAAGAATCGTCAATAACCTAATTTGGAGCGAGATCAATGTTCTTGATTATTTCGTTGCAAATTAGGGAAAATAATTGATGATTCTCTTTACTAGAGGCTAGATCCGAATGATGATCAATGAAAAGACAAGGGATAGAGAAGAAGAAACCCTAGTTTCTTCAATAGATCCCTAATGTTCATTCATCACCATCAATCTAGCTACAAATGATCAATAGATAAGATTAGTCATTATTAGAATCATCATTGCTACCAATTCAATCGATTCCTACAAGCTATTCTACAAATCTTGATAACTAAATTGATTGGGACATTTCTTGATTCTTGATTCTTGATTCTAGATCTTTAGTTTCTTTATATTTCTTGAAATTAAAACTCACAAATCTTGAATCAATTTTCTTGCATTTTCTTTTATATTTTCATTTCGACTCATCTAAAACAAGATCGATCAAAACACACATCTCAGTGGACGATCCGTATTCATTAACGCGCTACATCGATACTGTTAATTGATTGCAGTATAAATTTCTTTGGTTGTGATTAAAACTTTTCCAAATACACACGAAGATGATTAATCAAATGGCGTCGTTGCCGGGGATGCGTGCTATTTTGTTCGTTTTTGTTATTTGAGTTGAAAAATTATTATTCCATCAGAAATTTTAGATCAAATTCGCATCAAGTGCTTAACGATTAGTTGTGAATTTTTGCGAGTGAATCTGACATCACTGTAGAAGGGATCTCAAGATTCAGAGAAGTTTTAAGAACTTCAGGGAAGCACAGACAGCTGAGGAAAAATTTTCAAACCCTAATTCCCCCATCAAGCCACAGAACCGCGGCCAGAGAGGTGTTTTTGCGGCGGAACCGCCGCCGTTTAGGGTGTTCACTGTGCCAAATTTCTCAGGTCTACTCTATGTACTCTCTTCTCCTCTCTGATCTTCTCCAATAACCATTTCTGCAGGATTCTTTGCGAAATTCGCAGCGCCGCTAAAAGGAATTTTTTTTGCGTGTTTTGATCTTAGTTGTTTGCATATTTTAATACAGAAATTAAGGGGCACGACCAAATTCAGATTAGGTAGGGAGTTCATTACCCTCCTAAGACCCGGAAATCACAAAACGAGCATCCGCATTACCCTTCATTAACTAAAAAAATATCTAGACAAGACTCTAAGGACCGTCGCGCTCAATTAGGACAGAAGAAGGTTGTGGGTAATCTACTATTTATCCGCATTTCTTTTGTGGTGTCTAAGGCAAGTGTGTCTAAGGCAAGTGGTTACTTAATTAGGCCCACTATTTACGTAGTGGAGAACCTCCCACTTACCTGGCACTTACCTGGCCACAGAAGAGGTAAAGAGGCAGTAGAGGATTTATCCTGCAATTTGTCTTCTGGAAGTCTAGGAGCGGTCTAGATACTTGACCTAGGTGACCATTAGATCTAGGGTTGCTTGTGCATATTTTTGTGTGATTTTTCAAAATCCGTATTTTTTAAAACAAACACCCAACCAACTTTTCTCTAATTATCACCAATACTGCCACTTGTGCTACAACTGTTTAGCACATGTTAGGCTGAACACGGGATTCTATTTTCCATCTTGTCCGTGTTTCTTTTATCGACCCCAGAGTCGGTAATTCTTCGTCTTCTTTCCCACCACCCACCACGACCGCAATGGACGGATTTCCATCAAACTTTAACACCACTCTGCCACCGCCCGCAGGTGCGCAGAACCCTCCACGCATTTCTCTCCAACAGAGATGCTATCCTACACGTGTTCCCCTTCCTACCTGTCTTTCTATACCGCCATCCAATGGGGACAATTTCGAAATTAAACCTCATTTCATCAAACTTTTACCCAAATTTCACGGGCTCAAGTCTGAAGACACATACATTTTTATCACCAAATTCGAAAACGTATGTGCTTTGATGGGTAATTCACAACTGTTTGTGGATGCTATGCGTTTACGTCTTCTCCCATTCACTTTGTGCAATTTAGCCGAGAAGTAGCTTTACAACACACCCGCACATTCTATTTCAATATGGGACGAATTCGTTGCAGCATTCCTTAAGAAATTTTATCCCAATCATAAGACCGCCCATATTCGGAGCGAAATCTTCAAATTTACCCAACTTCCCAATGAACCATTTTGGAAATGCTTTGAACGGTTTAAGGATCTTCTTATCCAATGTCCTCATCATGGAATCCTTAGATGGGATCTGTGTCGAATTCTCTATGAGGGTATTGATCTCACAATAAAACAGATGCTTGAAACCATGTGTCATTGTCAATTCCTGTCTAAAGATGATGGTGATGCTTGGAAATTTCTAGAAGATTTAGCTCAAAACACATTACAATGGGAAAGTGTTAGACCACAATCACCTAGGGAAGATATCAATCAGCTCGATGTTTCCGTCACAATGAGAGCTGAAATGGCCGCAATACAAAAGAAGCTCGACGCTATAGAAAACAAAATCGCTTCAGCCTCCCTAAACCAATACACACTTCCCAAAACCATGTGTGGTTGTTGTTCAAACCCATCACATTTTACGGAAGAATGTCCTTTGAATGTACCGTTTCAAGGTCACACTAATGCTGCATTTCAGCAAAGACCTGGAAACGATCCTTCTTCTTCCTCATATAATCAAGATTGGAGGAATCACCCTGATCTTTCTTGGATCCAACACCAAACTCAATACACGGATCCAAGCCAGAATAACTTTCAATGGGTCCTTCCACCACAACAGCAACCACCACAACTGTGTCAGCACCCCTATCAACCACAAACTTTTCAAAACCCGGCCAACAACTTTGATCCTTTTTCTGCCGGTACCAATAACACCTCTGCACTTGAACAAACCATGAGTTTGCTTCTGACAAATTCTATTCAAATGTCGGTTGATTTTAAGTCTTCTATCGCTGATATAAAGAAAACCTCTGCCTCTCAAGGTGAGATTATTAAATCGATGGAAGCACAAATTGTACAGTTAACAGCCGAAATGAGTGCTAGAGAGAAAGGGAAACTTCCATCTCAATCCACACTTGATCCTGGACCCTCGCATTATAATGATGTGAGTGCTATTACCACGTTGAGATCTGAAAGAGTGCTAGACAATTATGTGGGTGAACAAATTGATAATGATGAATTGATCATTAACACCACGGCTTCCACTTCCACTTCCACTCCTACTTCTACTCCATGTCCTATTTCGTCTAGTCTACCGTCTTCTTCCGAGCCTATTCTCCGTTTTCCCAAAGGCTCGAACCCTCCACCCACTTCATCCTTTCCACCCACTTCATCCTTTCCACCCTCACAAACTTCTCCACAAATGTTGGACCAAACACTTATTAATAGAGCACCATTTCCAAACAGATTGAGGGCCAACAAACCCAATGCCCAAATGGAGAAACTTATGGAAATATTTAAGCAAGTTAACATCAACATCCCTCTCTTGGATGCTATACAACAAGTTCCGTCCTATGCGAAAATTCTTAAGAACTTATGCACTAGGAAGAGGAAGACTCAAGTGCTGAGAAAAGTGTTCATGTCGAGTATTGTAGACACGACTTTCCCCCAACAATTACCAAGGAAACGTAAGGACCCTGGCTGTCCTACTATTTCAATTTCTATTGGGGATAAACACATTAACCGTGCTTTACTTGATCTTGGCGCTAGTGTTAACTTGCTTCCATATTCAGTCTATGAGCAACTAGGTATCGGAGTGTTAAAGCCCTCGAACATAACTCTCCAGATGGTCGACCGATCAATCACCAAACCTAGGGGTGAACTTGAGGATGTGTTGATAAAAATTGGGGAATTTGTATTCCCTGTGGACTTTATTGTTCTTGATACACAGCCTGTAGTAAACCCACGGAACTAAATTACGGTGATTCTAGGTCGTCCCTTTTTGGCTACTTCCAACGCTGTAATCAACTGTAGAAACGGCTCTATGAACCTATCTTTCGGGAATAGGTCAATTGAGCTCAACATTTACAAGTTGGGAAGTCAACCCTCCGATCCTCATGCTCGAGTGTGTTCTGTCGAATTAATGGATGTCGACAGCAGCGAACTTGAACAGCTTCACGCTACTGAACTAGACTCTTTTTATACGTTGTTGTTTGACCCAGATATGTATTATATACATACGGACCCTTCTTTTGAGTTGTCCGGGTCAACATCTAACGCTTATTCTGAATTTTTCATGAAGTCTGAGTATCATCCCATTCTTTCCAATGACATTATTCTTCGGGATATCGATGAAAGCTTCGCTGATGAACTCGCATTTTTAGAAAACACGGGTGTTGAGATGAATCATCTCCAAAACGAAAAAATTGAACCTCCACCCCTTCTTCTTGACAATCACGAGAATGCGAGTAATCCATCACAATCACTGTGTCGTCTCTCCAAAATGAGACGCAAACCTTTTTTTTTACACCAGTTAACTCTTCCCCACTTTTTCTTGGCTCTTTTCAACTTGTTCTTCCACCAACCGGTGCACTACACTGATAAAATCTTCAAATGGTTGGTGTTGACTTTTGGTCTTTATAAGGCTTTGCATTGACCAGTAACTTTACCCACCCCCCCTCTTATGATTTTAAAAGATTAATATTGTTTAACTCAAGTTTGGGGGGGTATTTTTGGCTCTTGAAAATATAAGTTGTCCTCAAAATGGTGAGCCAAAAATAAGTTTGGGGGAGATTTTCACGTCCATATTTCTTGACCCCGCTAATAAATTTTCCTTCCAAGCTTACAGGTTTTTGAGATTTAACGGATGGAAACAGTGATGACACTGTTCAAAACAAGTTTGGGGGAGTTTTGTGCTTATTTACGCATCACTTTGCATTATACTTTGCATAAGCACAAAACATATAAAAAAATGTACATAAATAAGATAATAAAAGATTAGATAGTGAAAAATTACATCTAACAGATTAGAAAAATTTAATAAAACCAAGAAAATTAGAAGTTTTCTTAAACGAAACTAGTAATAAGTAGTTATGAGCCGTTGTCCCAAGAGTTAGTAAGATGGAAGAAGTCACTAATCTAAGGATAAAAATAAGTCTGAAAAATAGTTCGTATTCTGGAACCCAAACATTTGAATGTTGATACCCTACTATACGCACTTACACACGTCTTGAAACTCGGGATAGTAGAGGATACCTTGAAATGCTCTTATCTAAAAGCCAAAGTACGAAAATGAAAATAAATGAAAAAATATATAAAATGGTGAAGAAAAATGAACACTGGTTTTGTTATCACCAAGGCAGCAATAAAAAAATATAGCGAGGGTGTTTCATCACCTAGTGCCTTAGACCAACTGGTTTGGGAGTCACTGCTAAGCCTTAGGTGTTGCAAGACGAGGAAATTGCTAATTACGCCTAACATGTGAGCACATATAGTAATCAGTCGGTTAGTACCTCAAGAAGTATTAACGGTCGCATGAAAAATGTGTGAGCAAATTCATCTAAATATTCATTAATTAAAAAGTACTGAGGTAGATGGACAAGAGTATGATAGCTTGAATTGAATTCTCCGAATGTAGGGATATCTTTTACACACACGTAGGGGTATATGATCGATATTTGGAAGAAAGGTAGGAATGAAAAATAAAGACGATGTTTTATTGAGGGATGATGTGATTTCTAACATCTTTTCATGACTATTAAGATAGGGCTCATGACAACTGAAAAGCTAGTGTAGTTGGAAACTTTTATTTTCAAAGTGTTTCTTTTATAAGTCTTATCTTTATATGTAACTTTCACAGTCTTCCCTTTTATTATTGGATTTTGTGGGTGCAATCCGCTGAAAACCCTCAGGAGACAACACTCCTCCTACTAGTGACACCTAGAGGTTTAAAGACTTGTTGCACGTGTTCAGTGCAATCGTGTTTGCCTACGAAAGTGTGCTAGTTAGTTTTTCTTTTTCTTATATTTTCTCCTGAATAAAAGATGTTTGCTCGAGACGATCAAAATTAAGTTTGGGGGAATTTGATCAGTCGAAAATATTGCATTTTTAACATATCAATTTTCCTACTCTTTGTAATCATCTAAAGGTGTTTGGTATAAATATAGCACATATTAGCAATTCGTCTGTGAAATATCAAATAACATGTGTTATACATTATAACCGGCATTATGAGGGAAATTGTATGTTTATTACTACACGCATGATTTTGTATATCTCAACACTGTTTATCAAGATTGTGTGCAGGAAATCCTTCAGGTTAAAGAGCCGGAATCACAAAAGTGCCGATAAAATGCATCAAGTCCAAGACTTGAGATCTGGCAGCAACCAAGAAAGAAATGTCAGATTACAGGTATCAGAAGAAGACCCCAACATTGTCAGAAGAAGACCACAGAAATTTCATGCAGCGATCTCTCAACCTGGCCGCGGATTCGCGGCTTATTAGACACGTCATCAACTCAAAATTCTCCTGAAGCTTCATCTAACAACCCTGGCTTCTAGAAGACTCTCAAAGAACACGTGGCTTCCTCCCGAAGGCTCTGCATAACAAACCCACTCTAGAATATTCCCTCTAACAATCTCATTCTAGAATATTCCCTCTAACAAACTCATTCTAGAAAGCTCTCTCTAACAACCTAGTTTTGGAGGGAAGATTCAAATGAGTGGTTATAAAAGGAGATCTAAACCTAGGGTTTGAGGTTGTTGATTGTTGTTGAATAAGTTGTTCATTAATTAGGGTTGAACATTGAGCCAAAATTCAAATTCAAGTTGAGTGACACAACTTGATACCAAAACCCTAGCCCAAATCCAAATCCAAAGCCAAATCAAGATCATTTTGAGAAGCAAATCAAGCGAGCCATCAACGATCCTTTATTCGCGAAGCCAATCTTCATCAAGAGCGCGAGATCCACGACGATCCAAGTCTCACGGAGATCGAGCGGAGTGAAATTCGACGGATCTAGTTATCTCTTCAAAATGAGCGATCGAGAGCAACATCTTGTAACCTCAAATTGAGGAAATGTGTAATTAGTCGTCGATTGAATAAAGGTGATAATTGTAATTCTTGCTTTCTTTATATTCGTGCACTATGAAATTTCTAGATCTTGAATCTTTTATTTTCATTATGCTTGAGTAAATCTCCGCTTGTGACGGAATCGAGAGAATAGGTAGATCTAGTGATGATAAAATCCTAATACAAATCTTAAGTCTTATGAGAATTGTAAACTCTAGGAAAAAGAATCGTCAATAACCTAATTTGGAGCGAGATCAATGTTCTTGATTATTTCGTTGCAAATTAGGGATCAAATAATTGATGATTCTCTTTGCCAGAGTCTAGATTGAATGATGGTCAATGAAAAGACAAGGGATAGAGAAGAAGAAACCCTAGTTTCTTCAATAGATCCCTAATCTTCATTCATCACCATCAATCTAGCTACAAATGATCAATAGATAAGATTAGTTATTATTAGAATCATCATTGCTACCAATTCGATCGATTCCTACAAGCTATTCTACAAATCTTGATAACTAAATTGATTGGGACATTTCTTGATTCTTGATTCTTGATTCTAGATCTTTAGTTTCTTTATATTTCTTGAAATTAAAACTCACAAATCTTGAATCAATTTTCTTGCATTTTCTTTTATATTTTCATTTCGACTCATCTAAAACAAGATCGATCAAAACACACATCTCAGTGGACGATCCGTATTCATTAACGCGCTACATCGACACCGTTAATTGATTGCGGTATAAATTTCTTTGGTTGTGATTAAAACTTTTCCAAATACACACGAAGATGATCAATCAGGAGGCGCACAGTTCCGCATATTCCGTACATTCAGGAGGCACGAAGATGTATCGTGATCTACGACAGCATTTCTGGTGGGAAGGCATGAAAATGGAGATTGCCCGTTTTGTAGCGAAGTGCTTGGTGTGTTAGCAAGTTAAGGCTGAGCATCAAAGGGTAGCTCATTTATTGCAACCACTTCCGATTTCTCAATGGAAGTGGGAACATATAACCATGGATTTCGTGACAGCTTTACCGCGGAGTCCAAAAGGCAACAATGCAGTTTGGGTGATTGTTGATCGATTGACCAAGGCAGCTCATTTCATACCGTTTCGAGTTGGTCAGTCAACGGAAGCGTTAGCAGAACGGTACATGCAGGAGATTGTGAGGTTGCATGGAGTACCTGTGAGCATTGTTTCCGATCGTGATACCCGATTCTTATCACACTTCTGGAGGAGTTTACAGGAAAGTTTTGGTGACGCGATTGAACTTTAGCACTGCTTATCATCCTCAGACAGATGGCCAGTCGGAGAGAACGATCCAAACTCTTGAAGACATGTTGAGAGCTTGCATGTTAGACTTCAAGGGTTCGTGGGAGGATCATCTACACTCGGTGGAGTTTTCTTAGAATAACAGCTTTCAAGCGACTATTCAGATGGCTCTATTCGAAGCATTGTATGGCCGCAAGTGTCGCTCACCCGTCTGTTGGGACGATGTTGGAGAATGAAGATTGTTGGGACTATATTTGATCATGAAAACAGTAGAGAAGGTTAATACTATCCGGAATCACATGAAGGCAGCACAAGATCGGCAGAAGAGTTGGGCCGATACATTGAGAAGACCTCTAGAGTTCGCTGTTGGTGATCTTGTATTTTTGAAGATATCACCGACTAGAGGAGTGATTCGTTTTGGGAGTCAAGGCAAGCTTAGTCCTCGATTCATGAGGCCTTTCGAGATTATTGAGCGTGTTGGAGAAGTGGTGTATCGATTGGCTTTACCACCATCTTTGGCGAGTGTTCATGACGTGTTTCATGTATCTCAACTCCGTAAGTATATTCGAGATGAAACCCACGTGCTAGATCATTCGGAGTTGACTGTAAGGGAGGATTTGATTTTTGAGGAACGACCGACGTCAATTGTTGATCGAAGAGAAAAGGTCCTCAAGAATAAGGTTATCCCTCTCGTACTTATTTCATGGGGAAATCGCTTGCACGAAGAATCGACTTGGGAACGAGAAGACGAGATTCGACATAAGTTTCCACACCTCTTTTCCTAGATTCATGCTTGTTTTTCTTTTCTTGTTTCGGGAATTTCGAGAACGAAATTCTTTTTGTAATTGGGTATAATGTAACACCTTAGTTCATTTATACCAGTTCTGTTTTGGGTATTTCTTTATCTATGGATATTTCTTGATTTATTACTGTTATGGGTGCAAATAGTGTAATTGGTATATGTGTTTGCATCCGACCCAACTCGCTTGCTTGAAACCCGTCTTGATTCCTGTTTATGATCGATCCCGGCTAGTTATGAGGATCCGTGCACTTTCATGTTGTTTATACTACATACTTGCATTATACCTGGTATCTATATTTTTTAATAAAACATTTATAATCAAATAATATACGTTAAAAATATCTTGCATGGCCTGCATGATACCCCTAACCCTGTCGTAGCTTCCGTACATCGTTTTCTCATCCCGATCAGTGAAACGGACCCGTTTGGATAGCTACGTGCACACTGAGTGCATCCGTTCTTGGGGGTATGCATTTTCGTTACCCGGATATCCTATTTTGGTTTTGGTTGATACGTATATTATCCGTATTTTCAAACCATAATTTTAGACCCGACCCGGGCGTGTTTTGAACTATTTTTTGTTTTAGCCAAAATCTCAGAATATATAATATAAAATCCTTTTACATATTAAAACTGTAAAATATACGTTTATAAATTTTCTTAACCAAAAAAATATATATTTTTAAAATTTTTCCGTCACCAAAATCTCACATGCCTAGCACTTTCTCTCTGCACACACATACATTTATATTCTAATATTTTAAACCCTAAAATAATCTTACAGTTCTCTCTCTCTCTATTAAAATCTATATTTTTCCTTAACCTATTAAATCTCACCGTTACTCTCTCTCTCTCCCCTTTATAATATACCCCACCACGAGAATCCCATAACCGCTTTTTCCACTATTCTCACCGCCTCTTCTTCCTCGCGAAACCCTTCGCCTCGCGAGAACCCACGCCCGCGCCCGTCGCGCTCGCCTTGCCCTCGCCGCCCGCTCCTCCTCGCCTAACCCACGACGTCGCCTGCCTTCTCGATCTCCGACCCACACAACCATCTCCTCTCCTTCCTCGACCGATACCCAAGAACCCAAACCGACGCCCGCACCATTACCTCGCCGTCGACCTCTTCACCCCGTTGCCTGCACCCCATCCTCATCACCTCTTCCTCTTCCCCTCATTTCCTCGCCCTCATAACCACCTCACTTCTCTCCTTTCCCCTACAATTTTCCTTCCCGAGCATCTATCCCTGCACAGAACCACGCCGGAACCCCCGACCTCGTCACCGTTCCCTCACCTCCGGCGACCCTAACTTCATCCCATCATCATACTCACCTCCACCTTCTCCTCTTCCACTCACCTCTCCCTTTCTTACCCGACACCAAGAAACCCTGCACCTCCCCGTAGCCACTGCCCTTGCCGTGGACGTCGTCGTCGATGGCCCATTGTCGCCGTCGTCTCCCTTGCCTCATGTCCAACTACAGAGCACCAATCCCAGACCACTCCCTTCTCTTTTTCTTCTTCTTCTTCTTCTTCTTCTCTTCTTCTCCTTCTTGGTTTCTTGGGTTCCGATCATCGCCAGAGCCGTGACCGTCACCGACGATCCGGGAGACCCAGTGGAAATCCCCAGCCAGCGTGGTCATGTTCTTGCTTTGCCTGGTCCTGTCCCATGCACGCGTGTGGATATTGCGACGTTTACCCGACATCGGACGTGTCGTACGCACCCGTCGTGAGATCCGATCAGGCAAGTTTATCTTCCTACATGCTATACTACTATATTTTGCATTCATGCAAATAATAATATTACATATTGTTTAGTTATGCATCCCATGTTACCCTTTTACTGTTTGTGGATAGTCGTTCGTATCCGTATCATTTATTACATATCTAGTTGCATGCAAGTTTATCTTGCTACATGCTATGATACATATTTTGCATCCATATGAATAAAAATATCATATGTTTACTGCATTGTACATCCATATTACTGTTTTACTGTTTTCGGATAGCCGTACACATCCATATCATTAATTACATATCAGGTTGCATGCAAGTTAGCTTGATACATGCTATATTATTATACTTGCATCTATATTAATAAAAATATTGCATATTTATTGTATTGTGGATCCATGTTACAGTTTTACCGTTTTTCCGATATCCGTTCGCATCCGTATCATTTATTGCATATCTAGCTGCATGCCATATCATACTATTTCATATTACTGTTATAATAGCACCCCATGCTTGATAACGTGCATCCTACGTAGTTATGGAGTTGTAGATATAATCCCTGATAGATATTTATGCATCCGTGTTTTATCGTGCATCCGTACTTTTATCGTGCATCCGTACTTGCTACAGTTTTATTATGAGCATCCGTTGGATACACTGTGCACTACCTAACATGACATATTATACCACTGCTTGACTTGATACCTGATCCTGTTCCTAATGCCGACAATCCTGACTTGTCGTCCTGACAGACGTATCCTGTTGTCTACATAGACAAACCTGTACCTGCTTGATCCTGTGTTGGCATTAGTTCCAGATTATCAATACCTGACTTGAACACAAAACACTGGGGGCATGGGGAAATCAAAAGTGTAACTAAAGTGTAGCTTAAAAGGGTATTACTTGATCCATGGTTTCGGGGGATAACGAGACAGAATCATTCATGATTCTTACTTGATCTGTGGTCCCGGGGGATAACGGGACAGAGTCATTCGTAACTCCCACTACCTGATCCGTGGTCCCGGGGGATAACGGGACATATTCTTTTGAGTTACATGGAGGAGTACACTAATTGATTTCCAAACAAACTTTAGAATAGATAATCTAGTAGCACAGTTTAGATTGATCACTGCACGTCACATATACTGATACACTTCACTGTTCTATATCCGTGTTTACTTATTACATTCATGTTACTATTTATAATTCATGCCTGCATATCTCGTGTATCCTGGTTGCTTATTATTATTGATATTATGATGCACTGACGTCTGGGTTTTGCATGGCCCAGATCCTTTATCTCTTTCGCAGGCTGATTAGGAGTATTTCAGCCGACAGGCCGAGCAGTGAGGATCCTGTTAGTGTCTAGTTTAGTTTAGTTTTATTTCCGTACTTTCATTTCCTGATGTGAGCCCGTATTTGGGACGTACTTTCCAAATGTTATTGTTATTTGGATTTTATTGCTTCCGCGTATTATTTCTTGATTCGTTTATTCTGGCAGATGGACATATATTAGATAATTTATTTTATTTTACCGTTCTTGATATCTTATAGACAGCCGTAATGTGACTGTGGAGGGATGTTTCCTAATCACAGGTAGCATAGTTGGCTCTGTCACGTGCTGATTTTAGCGCACTCTGGGAAACGGGGCGTGACAATGAACCTAGTATTTGTAAAAAGGATGTAGGGAGTATTGTCACGTTCTTCATATTATATGTGGATGACATCCTCCAGATAGGAAATGATGTTCTTATACTACGAATCAATTAAACTATAGTTGTTACAGGTGTTTCTCCATATACGATTTGGGTAACATATCATTAAATCTAGTGATTAAATCTATAAAGATAGATCTAGAAAGATTTAGGAATTGTCCCAATCCGGGTACTATGACACTATTCTAAAGTGGTTTAGAATGGAAGACTCGTATCTCGGTAGTGTATCCGAATAAAATGGAGCCACCTTCTCTAATTAGATGTCTTCTAGACTGATGAGGAGAGGGACTTGCATGAATGATATTCCACATGTTTTGAAAGTGGAGTCAATCATGTGATGTCATGTACCAAACCAGATATAGCTTATGCACTTGTTGTAGTAAGCAAATATCAGTTCAATCCTGGAGAAATATAGGATAGCAGTAAATAACATATGTGAATGTTCTCGGTGTATGGTAATGGCAGCCTCCAACTAAAGGCAGTTACCGATTCCAACTTCTAAGGTGACATCATTGACAGAGTGTCTGTCACGAGTTATAAGTTTACTCTCTTACGAGGAGCGGTATATTGGAAAGGTTTCAAACGGGATACTGAGGTAGACATTGTTGGATATATGTATGCCCTAGAGGCCATTATATGATAGTGGATGTATATATATATATATATATATATATATATATATATATATATATATACAGAGGACATTCTTACTCGACATGATAGTATGCTATCCGGTTCTTCTTTATCAGACATGTTGACTTGATCATGCTTTTATTCATTTACACATGTTGATAAAGCCCTAGGGATATTTGCTTGACTACTGTGATTATGATGGAGATCATACTAGTGGGACGTTTATAGTTTATAAGCATATCCTGAAATGTCCCTATTCGTAGGTGTATCGAGATGGGGCATCGATATATCAGAGTAGACTAGCGTATATGATACTAGACCCATATGATGGGCGATGGATGTTCCCACATCCATTGATATTTGACATCGAGATTATATGCGGGTGCTCAGTGGAGACTGGGTACACTGGACGGACTCGCCGAGAACTCCTATATGGTATTATATCTATCGTCGGATAGCAGTTCTTAGGTGACACTGGTACAGGTTAGTCTGTAGACCCGAGATCGTCATAGAGTTTGTGTGTTCTACCACGGCTCTACTGAGTCGTGCAAACAGGTGGCTTTTGGGTACAGTCCCGAGACATATGGAGACGACGAGCGATAAGAGGGGTTTCGTCTCTCCCGGTATTGGGTGTTGATGTTGTGCTGTGCTCGATTGGCTATATCAGTAAGTCCCTGGTCAGGGCTGTTGAGATTTACTGATAAGTGTTATCAGTAGTTTCTCAATCTGTTATAGACCATTCATCGGCACGACTTATTAAGTTAATGGGGTCGATGTTACCATCCCTAGGCTCGATATGCAGCATATCTGACGAAGAGACCAGACTGTACGGTAGTGTTGCCGGTTGGCTCGACGGGAGTTGTGACAGGTTCGCTTGTTTTCTTCTGATCGCTCAATACCCGGGTGGCCGTTACGTTTAGCTGACCTCTTGCGGCTTGGGGGTGCTTGATATGATCATCACCCACTGCCGGCGTATTGACGAGTCTTAAAGTCCCACAATGGAGTTACCTAGCCCAGGCGAAACGATGTGGTGTGCATATGAGATATGCGCGGGGTCCCGATTAAATGCATGTATGTGATACCGTATATTAATCGGGCGGTTTTCTATTGGTCGGGTCATATGTGATATGACCGGTTTGTTAAATCAAGTGTTGATTTAACATTGACCATCAGCTTTTCACTTTAAACCCTTTTGTCTTTTGGTGTATGCATGCATGTAAGCACATGTTTACATTGATGCACATATGGATGTGCATGCACACATACATGCATACACATGTGTGTCATGGTTGTTGATACACTTGATGGTGGCAATATAAGACTCACATGTTAGTAAATATATTGGTATTTATTTTTGTGATTAATGGAAATGGATAATCACTCATGGTTGATTATTTTATTCTTACACTAAACCTTAGGTTAACCATGAGTTATTTTTCTATGGCCATTTTAGCTCCAAAAGAAATATCTAGATATTTATTAACTTGGGTTAAGAATGAGAAGAGGAAAATATAAATATTTTCTATTCTCATTTTTATCTCAAGCTTTATCATTATCTTGAGCTCTCATTTTGCCATCTTCTTCTTCCTCTCTCTCTTGCTCTCTAGGTTTTAATAGTGAGTGAAAGAGTGATCAAGTTAAGGTTTTGAAGTGAGAAAATAAACCACATCATCATTCTATACTACTCTTGCCCATTAGTTTAGAGTGTTGGCTTCAATTTCTTCTCTTGATCAAATGGAGCTTTGAGCTTGGACAAAGAGGACTCCGGGTGGATCATCGTGGACTTGGAGGATCTCAACACAAGCTTCTTTCAACTCTCAAGTAGCCAAGGAGTCTAGCGAAGGGAGCTACAAAGGTTGTATTCTCTAAACCCAGTGCTTAACTACTTGTGGACTGTGTTAAAGTTTAGTGTTACCCTAGCTTTTCTAGTTTGATCCTTAGGATAGTTTCTTTAGCACCCTCTAAATTTTTAATATGGCATGTGTGATGCAACCAAACCCTAGTAGTGGTGCTAAGGAAACCCTTCAGACATGACGTTGGGTGCTGAGTATGACTCAACATAGGATACAGTCCAAGAAATTGTTTGAATAAACATGTTCATTTCTAAACTTGGTCCCATTAGCTATCCAGACAAATTCTAAAACTGGTATCGCTTGATTTGGAAAATAGTTGATCTTCGAAAGATTGAGATAAAGAGAGAAAAATTAGAGACATTGTATCAGATCCACTCACTGAGGCCGTTTCTTAAATACGGTTTGTGAAACTGTTATTAGAGAAGTTGAGTATGCGATGCTGCAATAATTGGCCTTAAGTGCAAGTGGGAGATTTTTTGATACAGGTGCCCTAAAAGCAATTATTGTAATTGTACAAGGACCTATATGGAAAGAACAGTCTTTCTCGAGATGATAGTATACTATTTGGTTTGTCTTTATCATTCATGTGTATACGTTTTGCTTGCTATTACGTATCGCTAATACATGATGATAAAGCCCATAAGATCTTTACTTGACTACCAGAATTATGATGGGGATCATAATAATGGGGCCTGAATAGTCCATAAGCACATCTTTAAATGTTCCTAGTCGGAGGAGTATCGAGACTGGGTATCGGTACTCTAGATTAGACCAGTGTACACGTTTCCTGACCAGTTAGAGAGTGATAACTAGTCCTACAGCTATTGGTATTTGACACCGAGAATTGTATACAGGTGTAAGTCGATGCCATGCACCCCATGTGTTCGCGGGAAGGCGGAGTTTGCAAAAAACGATTTTTAAGTGCTTCGTAACATCGACTAAACTCCAGGATCGACACTAAACCCTAACTAACATACTAACTCGGAGGTTTAACTACTATGTGAGAATGTTATACCTCAAGTTACAAGTCCTTCTTCTTCTCGTTGTCCTTCTCCTCATCGTGAGCTCCTCGTAGTAAGAATGGATCGCGCCCCTCGTCGGTTTCTCCAAGTCGAAGAAAATCCACCCGAGAGTTTCTACTTTGAGCTTTCACCTCCAAGATGAGGGAACTAGGTCACTTGGTGTGCTAAACTAAGCAGCCTAGAGTGTGTAAAGAGTGATTAAGGATCTAGTTGTCTCACAAACCCTAGAATTCTCAACTCATGAGACAATTAAGGTTTGAGAATTGAGAAGAGAGCTTGAGGAAAATGAGAGAGAGGAAAGTATCTGTAGAATGATAATGATAATGATAATGTGAAAATGGCTTATGTTTTTGACTTTAAACCAATTGAAAATATCTTATACAAATATCACAAATAATATCTCAAAATATCTAAGTCTTCATATCTCACAAGAGTCCAAGAAAGTCAACATGAAGCCATGCTCGCATTTCACTAAAATACCACAAAGTTTCCCACCCCATTTCCTCCACCTCACAAAAGATTTCATCAATAAAGAAAAACCCTAATTGAGGTGTCTCACTTTAAAAAACAATCTTGATCAAATTACAACAATGCCCCTTTCACCCGTATATACATACCCGCATCCGTATTCCGAGAAACACGAATACAATGAGACGAAACCAATCCAATAATCAAATACTAGGATCCGGCTTAAACCAAAGCCCACTAGTATTGTACGCCCGAACATCATAAACGTACAAGTACACGTATGTGATCGAACCCTGTCGTAAAACCATACGACCTCTACATCGTTTCGCCCGAAGCAGGGAAACCCTCTGTGTGGGACTCTAAAGACTCGACAGTACGCTGGCAGTGGGTTTAACCACAAGCACGTCAGCGGTACGAGCTGCACGTAACGGCTACCCATGTATCTGTCGATAAGAAGGCCGACGAGTAAACTCATCCGAACTCCTACTGAGTCTGTCTGTGGCAATCTCCGTATAGTCCGGTCTGTTCGTCAAAGAGTATCGTATATCAGGCCTAGGTGGGCGGTAAACGTCAGACCCATAATAGCGCAATATGTCGTGTCGGAGCAGAGCGCAAAAACACCTTAAGAAACTAATGGAGTACCAACCAGCAAATCTCGCTTGCCCTGTCCAGGGACTTTGTGTAATGGCTTTCCAAACACAGCGCGATATCAACCCCCAATACCGGGAAAGACGAATCCTATCTAACCGCCACTACCTCCAAGTGCTTCAGGACTGCACCCAACTACTACCTGTTTGCACGACTCAATAGAGCCATGGTAGGATAGTAATCTAAGAACAGTGGGAACACACTTGAGGCGAAAGAGCAGTGTCAAGTCAACGGACTATGCCGTACTCATGTCACCTGGGAACTGCTACCTGACGATATGTATAGTACCAACCAGTAGTTCCCCACGAGTCCGTCCAGTGTAACTCATAACCCAATGAGCACCCGCATACTATCTCCAGTACGACGTACTGATGGCTGTAGGATATACCATCCCCTCTACTGGGATGAGAAGCGTATATACTAGTCTGCTCTAGAGTATTGATGCCATGTCTTGATAATCCTACGACTAGAGACCTTTATAAGGATGTGCTTGTAGACTACCCAGCCCCCACTAGTGTGACTGTCATCACAATGCTGGTAGTCAAGCAAAGATCCCAAAGGCTCTACCAATATGTATTAACGATACGTCAAAAGAAACATATACACATATTAAGATACCAAGTAGTATACTACCATATTGAGCAAGACTGTCATAAATCCGTGTATATATCTCAAGTTTTCAAAATGTAATATACAAACTACTACTATACAATAATGGCCTCTAGGGCACATTACACTAACAATCTCCTACTTGCACTAAGGCCATGTGCTGGCATATCGCAAACCTATCATCTCAAATAACTTCTTGAACTGCGTCTGAGAGATGGCCTTTGTGAATGGATCTGCAGTGTTGTCCTCAGTAGCAACTCTCCGCACCTCGATCTCCCGGCGATCCACGATCTCCCTGATCAGGTGATACCGCCTCAAGATGTGTCTGGACTTTTGATGTAACCTGGGTTCCTTTGCTAAAGCTATAGCCCCGATGTTGTCACAATACAGAGGTATTGGATCAACAATGGACGGAGCCACCTGAAGTTCTATTAAGAACTTCCTCATCCAGACTGCTTCTTTTGCAGCATTAGAAGCTGCGATATACTTCGCTTCCATCGTCGAGTCAGCAACGGTGTCCTGCTTGGAACTTTTCCAACAAACCGTCCCTCCATTAAGGGTAAAGACATAACCCGATATGGACTTGGAGTCATCTTTGTCACTCTGGAAGCTGGAGTCAGCAAAAGCCTCGATCTGGATGTCTTTTTCGCCGTACACAAAGAACATTTCCTTAGTCCTTCTGAGGTACTTGAGAATGTTCTTTACTGCTATCCAGTGCTTCTCCCCAGGGTTTGATTGATACCGGCTTACTACGCTTAGTGCGTAAGCAACATCTAGTCTGGTACACAACATTGCATACATTATAGAGCCTACTGCAGAAGAGTAAGGTAAGGTATAATAGACATGCGATCCCTTTCCAAATCAGTCTTGAGAGACATCTCTTTGGAGAGGGTGATTCCATGACAAGCCGGTAAATTACCGCGCTTTGAATCTTCCATACTGAATCTCTTCAGTATGGTGTCGATATACCTGGACTGTGAAAGTCCCAACATCCTCTTAGATCTATCACGATAGATCTGGATCCCCAAAATGTAATAGGCATTACCCAGGTCTTTCATGGAGAACCTTTGTGACAAGAATCCTTTGACATTTTGTAACATAGGAATATCATTTCCTATCAAGAGAATGTCATCCACGTACAAGATAAGGAATATAACAATTCTTGCTACAATCTTACTATAGATGCATGGTTCATCTGGATTTTTGATAAAGTCAAATTCTTTGACCGTCTCATCAAAACAGATGTTCCAACTCCGTGATACCTGCTTTAGTCCATAAATGGACTTAAGCAACTTGCATACTTTCCTGCTGCTCCCACTCTGAATGAAACCCTATGGCTGGTCCATATAGACGCACTTTTCTAAATTTCCATTTAGAAAAGCGGGCTTTACGTCCATCTGCCAAATCTCATAATCATGGAAGGCAGCAATGGTAAGAAGGATCCAAATGGATTTGAGTGTAGCCACTGGAAAAAAGGTTTCATCATAGTCCAAACTAGGTCTTTGACGAAATCCTTTTGCAACAAGTCTTGCCTTATAGGTTTCAACCTGTTCATCTACACCAATCTTCTTTCTGAAGATCCATTTGCAGTCTACGGGTTTTACCCCTTCTGGAGCAATGTCTAAAATCCATACTTTGTTGGTGTACATGGACTCCATCTCGGTCCGCATTGCATCCATCCATTTTGCCGAGTTTGTGCTCTAAATGGCTTGCTGGAAGTTAGTTGGCTCATCATTATCAATGATGCAATCCTCTATATCCCCGTCTACGAGAAAACCGTAGTATCTCTCGGGCGGATAAGATAGCCTACTACTTCTGCGGAGTGGCGCGGGAATATCCTGTTCATTTGAAACTTTTGGTTCCACTATACTTTCAGTAATAGATTATGGTTCTGGAATTTTTTCCAGTTCTATTGCGCTCCCACTAGTTTCCTTTTCTAAAAATTGATTTTCCAAAAAGTGGGCATGACGAGAAACAAAAACCTTTTGTTCCTCTGCGTAATAGAAAAGATACCCTCTGGAGTTCTTTGGGTATCCCACAAACTTACACAGTACTAAGCGTGCCTCGAGTTTGTCCACGTGCTACTTTTTGACAAAAGCTGGACATCCCTATATCTTCAGATATCGAAGATAGGGTTTTTAGTTTATCTAACAGGATGGCCTCCACTGTTTCTCAAATTCTTTCTCAAACCATAAAAGAAGAATTAGTCAGGATTAATCTCACCGTACAATTCTTGCTTAACCTTTCAGCCAGGTTAGTGTCGGTACTTCGAGCGAGGTTTTACGACGCTTTCACGAAGTTCCTTAATTAAATAACCTCTTTTCCCTGGAGGCGTATCTCCGCTAACACCTTTCTAGACACCTACTTGGTTTATAGCATTGATCGTTAAGTGAAAAAATCTCTCGAGGAGTAGCATATACTCACAGTAGGATCGGGATCTAAATATCATCGTGTGATAAAGTCGAAGGAATTCTACCAAAATTATCACACTCCAAATGGTATGCAACACTAGCAAGATTTAGTTTCTTTAGAAACCCCCGATGTGGATTTTTGCTCCATGCTCTTATGACCTTGAAGAAGGCCAACATATCATAAGTCACATGTCAAGTTCTACCCGTCATTGTCCAGGTTAATTTGAACTCACCCGTACATACTCTTGATGAAGGCCAAAATAGTAGTGCGGCTGTCCCAAACCAGCGCATCTATCTATACTACAGATGAATATTCAGCAGCTACCAATCACTATGCCTTGGCGAAAGTCAAAATATATAGCTTGAATACTACTAAATATCCAACTGAAATGACGGAGGGCTACGAATGGTTTTAGCGAAACCGTGAACGTAGTGAACTTGATATAATCGAAGGAACCCGATAGCTTTTTAAAAGGAGTGGTTTAAGCTCCACATTTTAAAAGTTTTGCTGTTTTGAAAAAACCGAGTGGTTTTAGAATTGTTCCAATGATTCAGCTTTGGCTTGCTTGCTTTGCATTAATGTAATGCAGTCCCATCAATTAACCTACCATTGCAGAAAAAGACGAAAATACAACGTACGCTTATGCCATCCGCATTCGCCACTGGGCCCCATCTTACACCGTTAGGTTAGATAACTAACGCCAGAGCTGGGGGCTGAACTAGCGCGGATGCAACACATAATCAGCGTCTATTATATAATATATATATATATATATAATAATAATAATAATATCTATTCGTCAGACGCAATAATAGGCATTCCAGATCACAGATGAATATATTGGATATATTAGGAATTCCGCGTTTCGTTTAAGCCAGTAACGAAAGACGGATTCCACAGTCCTGATGAATAGCCAAAATCCCACCCGAGACCCTACGGGTGCGGAAAACTACCCGCCAAATACCGAAATGAAGCAACCTCCCTCAGTATAATGAGTAGATCACTCGGCACTTCAAAGTACTCGGTAGTTCGTGCACCCACCTTGGGTCTATCCTAGGAGAAATAAACAGTAAATGAAATAATACAACGGTGGCTACAACCTCAACCCGGATGTGCCCTGCGAAAAAATATTACATCAAATTACAATTTACATTTGATTGAATGAATGGAAAAATCTCATCTTACAACCCCGGCTATTCATCCACGACGATCCAACAAATTCATATACACAAACCACAAAAGCATCACAGATATGTGCAACCCTCAACTAACCGATATAAAGCAATTAGCGGAAGTTTACGAACACATATATCACAACTTGAAACATTAAACGACGTTAAAACTGCGACTTCGAAACACCCCGTATTGCCACAGTAAAGAATTGACAGCATATTCAAAATTGGCAAAAACAAACAACTCCTGAAACCCTAGATCCAAGTAACAAGACCACAGAACAAAACACGAAGCATTCCCCTTCAATAAAACCGGTGAGGCCGGATTTTATGGAAATGTGGCCTGTCCAGTACAGAGGAAAATGTCTTTTTTTGTGTGTGTTCACTTTACAAGTAAAGGAGTACTTTGCAATTGTTTAAAAAAAATTTAGAGCCTCGTAAAAGATCAACAGAAACTAGGATCTATGCTTCGATATTTTGGGGTTATTTCGGTTTCGTAGTTTTACTTGTCGTTTAATCTATTAGTTATGGTTTATTCGGCTTTGATACCACTGTAAGTCGATGCCACGCACCCCACGTGTTCGCGGGGAGGAGGAGTTTGCAAAAAACGATTTTTAAGTGCTTCGTATCATCGACTAAACTCCAGGATTGATACTAAACCCTAACTAACATACTAACTCGGAGGTTTAACTATTATGTGAGAATGTTATTCCTCAAGTTACAAGTCCTTCTTCTTCTCGCTGTCCTTCTCCTCATCGTGAGCTCCTCGTAGTGAGAATGGATCGCGCCCCCTCGTCGGTTTCTCCAAGTCGAAGAAGATCCACCCGAGAGTTTCTACTTTGAGCTTTCACCTCCAAGATGAGGGAACTAGGTCACTTGGTGTGCTAAACTAAGTAGCCTAGAGTGTGTTGAGAGTGATTAGAGATCTAGTTGTCTCACAAACCCTAGAATTCTCAAATCATGAGACAATTAGGGTTTGAGAATTGAGAAGAGAGCTTGAGGAGAAAGAGAGAGATGAAAGTATCTGTAGAATGATAATGTGAAAATGGCTTATGTTTTTGACTTTAGACCAATTGAAAATATCTTATACAAATATCACAAATAATATCTCAAAATATCTAAGTCTTCATATCTCATAAGAGTCCAAGGAAGTCAACATGAAGCTATGTTCACATTTCACTAAAATACCACAAAGTTTCCAACCTCATTTCCTCCACCTCACAAAAGATTTCATCAATAAAGAAAAACCCTAATTGAGGTGTCTCACTTCAAAAAACAATCTTGATCAAATTACAAGAATTCCCCTCTCACCCGTATATACATACTCACATCCGTATTCCGAGAAACACGAATACAATGAGACGAAACCAATCCAATAATCAAATGCTAGGATCCGGCTTAAACCAAAGCCCACTAGTATTGTCCGCCCGAACATCATATGCGCACAAGTACACGTATGTGATCGAACCCTGTCGTAAAACCATACAACCTCTACATCGTTTCGCCCGAAGCAGGGAAACCCTCTGTGTGAGACTCTAAAGACTCGACAGTACGCTGGCAGTGGGTTTAACCACAAGCACGTCAGCGGTACTAGCTGCACGTAACGGCTACCCAGGTATCTGTCGATAAGAAGGCCGATGAGCAAACTCATCCGAACTCCTATTGAGTCTGTCTGTGGCAATCTCCGTACAGTCCGGTCTGTTCATCAAAGAGTATCGTATATCGGGCCCAGGAGGCGGTAAACGTCAGACCCCTAACAGTGCATTAAGTTGTGTCGGAGGAGAGACCAAAAACACCCTGAGAAACTAATGGAGTACCAACCAACAAATCTCGCTTGCCCTGGCCAGGGACTTTGTGTAATGGCTTTCCAAATACAGCGCGATGTCAACCCCCAATACCGGGAGAGACGAATCCTATCTAACCGCCATTGCCTCCAAGTGCTTCAGGACTACACCCAACTACTACTTGTTTGCACGACTCGATAGAGCCGTGGTAGGGTAGTAATCTAAGAACTGCGGGAACACACTTGAGGCAAAGGAGCAGTGTCAAGTCAACGGACTATGCTGTACTCATGTCACCTGGGAACTGCTATCTGACGATAGGTATAGTACCAACCAGCAGTTCCCCACGAGTCTGTCCAGTGTAACTCATAATCCAATGAGCACCTGCATACTATCTCCAGTATGACGTACTGATGGCTGTAGGACATACCATCCCCCATGCTGGGATAAGAAGCGTATACACTAGTCTACTCTGGAGTATCGATACCATGTCTCGATAATCCTACGACTAGGGACCTTTATAAGGATGTGCTTGTAGATTACCCAGCCCCCACTAGTGTGACTGCCATCACAACGCTGGTGGTCAAGCAAAGATCCCAAAGGCTCTACCAATATGTATTAACGATACGTCAAAAGAAACATATACACATATTAAGATAGCTACAAACCAAGTAGCATACTACCATATTGAGCAAGACTGTCATAAATCCGTGTATATATCACGAGTTTTCAAAATGTAATATACAAACTAGTACTATACAATAATGGCCTCTAGGGCATATTACACTAACAACAAGTGCTCATTCGAGAATTAGTTTCACTAGATGGACTCACTGAGAACTCCTTGATGGTATTATACCATTATCAAATAGCAGTTCTCTGGTGACATGAGTACATTGTAGTTTTTTGACCTGAGATCGTTATAGTGTCTTTTGTGTTTTCCCACTGTAATTTAATTACTACCCTACAACGGCTTTAAAGAGCCGTGCAAACAGGTTTTAGTTGGGTAAAGTCCCGAAGCACATGAAGGTAGTAAGCGGTCGAAGGGATTTGTTTATCCCAGTATTGAGAGTTGATGTCGTGCCGTGCTTGATTGCTATAACCATAAATCCCTGGTCAGAGCGGTTAAGATAAACTGATAAGTGTTATTAGTTGTATCTCGAGTGGTTATGAGTTTGACATCAGCATGACTTATTAAGTTATTGGGGGTCTGACATTATCCACCCCCCAGACCTGGTATGCGACACTCTCTGACGAAGATACCGGATTGTACAGTGACTGTCAGTGATAGGCTCTGATTGTGTTCAGATGAGCTTACTTGTCGACCATCTTTTGATCAATATCTGGATATCCGTTACGTGCAGCTAGTACCGCTGACGTGTTTGTGGATTAACCCGTGAGGGGATTGATATGAAAGTGTTTCAAATTCAATCGGATATGATCATAATCTACTACCAGCGTATTGATTGAGTTTTTAGAGTCCCGCATAGAGGTTTTCCCCGCTCAAGCGAAACGATATAGTGTGCATATGATGATACGTGCGAGGGTTCGATTAAATACGTGTATATGATACATGTACATTAATGGGACGTTTTGTAATACTAGTCGGTTTATGTTTAAACTGGATTATTAAGTCAAGTGTTGATATATATATATATATATATATATATATATATATATATATATATATATATATATATATATATATATATATATTCACTTTCTATTTATCTCTCATTTGGTATTTGTATATAATGCAAATACATATATATATTCACTTTCTATTTATCTCTCATTTGGTATTTGTATATAATGCAAATACATGTATATGTATACAATACATATAATTTGTATATATGATACACGTTTTAGATGTTTTATATATTTGATAGACATATGTAAGGGACACCTCATTTTCTTGTTATTATTATTAAAGAAACAAGTCATTTCTTTTTAATAATAAAGAAAATGCAAAGGTTGTAGAGAGATATGGGCTTCATATTAAAATAGAATAAAAGACTATTTTTGCAGGAAGCATTCTCTCTTCTCTTCTTTCCTTCATACTTTTTCTTTCTCATCCTTTTCTTTTGTAGAGAATGAAAGCACAAGAAAGAAAAATGGGACAAAAAATAGTGAGTGGGATAACTATATCTCTTCCTTTCATTCTTTAGCAAATTATGAGAGCAAGTTACTCCAGAAGATATGCTCTTTTGATGAAGTTGAAACTTGAGTTGGGGTTTTCTTAGAAGTGGATCATGTTCGACAAAGAGGTCCACTTGCAAGCTCGATCTCTACGATGCGAAGTCTAGTTTAGGTCTTCCACTAGGCGAGTGGAAACGCTACAAAGATTGTAGCCTCCTAATCCCCATTTTATGCTTATTAGGTTTTGACAACTATTTGTATTTGGATAATTTTGGGTATTGTATTTGGCGCCATACTCTTGAAATTTTTTTTTATTGTTCTACCGCGGTCTGCAAATGTTGCGACCCTAGCATCAATTATTAACAAATGGTCGATTAGAAAAGCAGAAATCACGAGATAAGACTTTAATTTCCGATATTGAAGTTGATCCATCTAACTCATGCAAGAGTGAAATATCCAACTGTTGGTTTTCATGCTTTGTTTTTCGAATCACAGTTTTGAGCTTTTGGTGAGAGTGTTAAGCTTTAGATGTGATTCTAGTTGTTTTGACTTTATGCTCACAAAGCTCTTTCTTTTAGTCTCACATTTGAAATGGAATTGGGATTGTATGGGTATATGTATAAAGACGATCCACAACCAAATGTCAAGTGTAGGGCAAGAATAGAGGTGGGCTCGCGCACATACGAGCGAGCCAAATTCGAAGGAAAATTGAGTGGCCTAATCCGGAAAGGTGTTAACCAAGCATGTTTCTTATGAATACACGAATCTGAAAAGGTGTAGCAGTCGAAACGTAATAAGTTTCTCAATCCTCTGATTTGGTTTCGGTATTCTTTACATTTTATAGATTTGGTGCTCAGTAGCCATTACATTGCACCCAACACCAACGAATTCAATCATTCGGAAAGCAAAATTTCAAATCTTTTGGATTAAAACAATAAATGAAGATGAATCATTTACGATTCAAGGTTCAAATCTTTGAGAAAAGGAAAAAAATTTCCTGCCATGAGGCTGAAAAGGGATGTTTAATGTTTGCTTTTTGCATATAAATCACATAAAACATTGGGTCAAAATACATTAAACCTTACTTTATTTTTTAAAGGAAACCTTATCTGAATATAGAAATTTTAATAACCATCACCTGGACATGATTCCGATTACAAAAAAGTTGAGCGGTGTCTAAAAAAAAGCGAAAACTATAGAAGAAAATTTTAGAATAATAAAGTTAAAAGGCGCATCAAAACCAAATCTTCATGTTATAAAATTTGGAATTTTCAATAAATAAAAAGGAAACGGAGTATGCTTCCAAAATTGCAGTGACCTCTCATATGGGTTAGTGAGGTTCAGGGACTTAACTGCAAAATATTAGCGGGCTCATCATTCCATGTGAGCCCACTGCAGTTTTGGATCCGTTTCCTTATAATTAAAAGAAATTTTGACACCTAAACTCTTTCTATTTTTGAGGAAACGGCAAACTGCAGTGGATTTTCATATGGACCCGCGAGATCCGTCGGCTATTATAGGGTTAGTTCTATAGATTGATATGCCCATGGAAAAGCCCACTGCAGTTTATGCCTGCCCCGTTTTCTCTTCTATTTTAGCTTCTGTTGACCAAATGTCCCCAAATCAACTCCCTCGATCTAAATTACACGAAGCTTTACGCCAAAACGTCCAAAAATCGAAGAAAATGATGGCGATTCGCCGCCATTTGAACCCCCTTTCGCCATTGCTGCTCGTCTTCCTGCTTGCTAGGGTTTTCTCAGCCTCATCATCGTCTTCCTCGCATCAGATTTCATCAGATGGCAGGGTTTTAGAACTCGACGACACCAACTTCGACTCCGCGATCTCATCCTTCGACTTCATCCTCGTCGATTTCTACGCTCCATGGTGCGGCCACTGCAAGAAGCTCGCGCCCGAGGTCAGCAACCCTTGATTTCAATGACAAATAGTTTTGTTCTTGCTGAATTTGATTCTCATTTTGCCTTTTTAGCGATTCGATATCGTTATTTTCGTAAGAAAAGGAGTAATTGATTGTTGTTTTCTTCTCAGAACCCTAAAAGTTTAGATTTTGGTGTAATATGTAATCTGGTTTCTTTCTGAACATTGTAATTTAGGAGGAATATCTGTATTTGATGTTCACATAGCTATTAGCAGTAAAATTCTCAATATATAATTGATATTATTCAGTAAACTCCAGTAAAAATTGTAACTTCCAGTATCAACTAGATTGCTCTAGTTTAAACTTTAGGGTTCAATGTAAATGTCACATTTATGAAAGAGATTGAATCAGAATCTTTTCGATGCGCTGTAGGCTCATGGATATAATGCGTGGAACATATTGTATATATTGATGGAAGTAGGAGCGATAGAGAATACTAATTAAAGATAATTGCAATCTTTATAAAGATAACTCAAGCACTCTTTTATTAAATAATATATTTTGCTACAACTAAATATAACTCACTCTTTACTCACTTAGGTGTTCACTCTTTACTCACTTTGGTGTTTCAACTCTAACTCTCTCTCTCTCTCTCTCTCTCTCTCTAACTCACTGCAACTTACCATCTATTTATACTATCAAAAACCTCCTCATGTTTAAAACATAACCAAAACAAAGTCTAAAATCGTGGATATACTTTATTTGGTTGGTGCAACAGTAAAGACGTGAAAACTTCATTTTACATGAAGTGAGTATGTAGTCATGTGCTATATGCTTTCATATTTGTGGGCTTCTAGAAAAACTTTGAAACTAATTGATTTCAACAACAACAACCCCAATTTGTATCACCACCATGTCGAGTTGTTTCTTCAATCATTCATGAGCTTCTGTATTTACGGTTATAGTAAAGATATCTGCAATTTGATCTTCCGTTCGGCAGTATACCGGCTTCACAATCCATACTTAACATGGCGAGAAGCATGCTAAAGACCACGTACCTACCAAAGACTTTCTGGGTCGAAGCCATAGATTGCGCAATGTTCCTTCTCAACGTTGTCCAACAAAGAATGTCAAGTTCATGATACCATTGGAGACACGGAGCAGTCTCAAAACAAGTGCCAACCATCTAAAGGTGTTCAGGTGCATCACAAATGTGCATTTATCTTTATACGACATCAAGTACAACAGAAGAATGTAAAGCCGTTATACTGTCGAACGGAAAATCAAATTGATGTCATCTTTACTAAAGCCTTAAATACAGAAGCTCCTGAAAGATTGAAGAAACAACTTGGCATGGTGGTGTAATAAATTGAGGGGGGGGGGGGTGGTGGTGTTGAAATCAATTAGTTTCAAAGTTTTTCCGGAAGCCTACAAATATGAAAGCCTATAGCACATAGGCTGCTCATACACACCCACTTCGTGTAAAATGAAGTTTTCACATCCTTTACTATTGCACCAACCAGAGAAAGTACGCCCACCATTTTAGACTTTGCTTTGGTTATGTTTTAAACATGAAGATGTTTTTGGTAGTATAAATAGATGGTAAGTTGCAGTGAGTTTGTATCAAGCAATTGAGAAGTAAAGAGAGAGGTGTTGAAACACCGAAGCGAGTAAAGAGTGAGTTGTATTTCATTGTAGCAAAAGATATTATTAACTAAAAGAGTGCTTGAGTTATCTTTATAAAGAGTGTAATTTATCTTTAATTAGCTTTCTCTATCCCTGCTACTTCCATCATATATGATGAGAGTGAATATGATTTGTGTACGTAGCATTGATTTTTTTCCATGGCTTCTAAAATTTAGACGGAGATATATGAGAGTGAATATGTTAGTACTATCTATGCTAATACTTCTATAGGTGTCATCAGGTTAGAGATTGATGCCTACTTCTTTTCTTAGTTTCTATTATTGCCAAATACGAGCGGCTAAAGACCAATGCTTTTACTTTGCAGTTGGATGCGGCTGCTCCAAAACTAGCTGGGCTGAATGAACCCGTTGTGGTTGCTAAAATTAACGCTGACAAGTTTACCAAGCTTGCTTCGAAATACGAGATCGAGTATGTTCCCATCTACTTCACTATTTTGCACCTTTCATTTGGAAAGATACATTTATTATGCGCTATTATATATACTGAAATCAAACCTTGATGTAACTTCCATTTAAATCAGAATGTTAAATTTCACAGCTTGGATGCTTAAGGTTGGAATTTGATGTTGGAAAAGCAAGGCATATGTTATGTTGCGATTGGTTACTGAATTATTACAACCGAAAGTTTTTTACTCCTAACATCTCTTATTACATTTCCATTGTTCTGAGAGGAAAAAAGAGCCGAAAGTGTCACCACCGGATGCATTCCGACAGTAACGTAGACGGACACCATTCATTCATTTTCATTTTCATTTTTTATTTTTGAATGTTTGACAACATTTTATTGGATGATACCTATTACTTAAAGTGATACTGCATGTCTCTCGTATTAAATATTGGATTCACTTTATGTCACATCAATATGCAACAAGCCAATGAAGTATTGCCATGTCAGTGCCACTGTAGGGTGCACCCTGCAGTGACACTTTATCCCTGCCTCTTGTTCTGATCCTAATTGAAAACACACTGTTTTCATTTTTAATACAGCGGGTATCCTACACTGAAACTCTTTATGCATGGTGGCCCTACTGACTATCGTGGTCCTAGGAAAGCCGACTTACTTGTTCGATATTTAAAGAAGTTTGTTGCACCTGATGTTTCTATTCTCGAGTCAGACACTGCCATTTCAGGCTTTATTGAAGCAACTGGCAAACAGTTTCCAATATTCATTGGCTTTGGCCTGAATGAATCAGTGGTTGTTGAATTGGCCAGAAGATACAAGAAACAAGCTTGGTTTTCTGTGGCCAAAGATTTCTCAGAGGAAGCTATGGTAACTTATAATTTTGACAAAGTCCCTGCATTGGTATCCTTTCATCCCAACTATGATGAACAAAACGTGTTTTACGGCCCATTTGAAGGTAATTAAGCTTTCATATTTCAAATTCTTTTTAAAGATTTTTATATGGAAGGAAACTGAGCAGTAATCATTATTTATATGTTAGTATGGGACACCACTTTAAAGTTGCAGAAGGTGGCCTTGCTTGGCATTAATTTAACATTACAATATAACCCAGTCAGCATAGAATAAGATCCAATATTTTCAAACAGAGGAGGAGCGCCCTCGACCTCCCCGGTAAGGGAGAGAACATGGAACATGGAAAGTTATGCAATTTTCAGGTCTGCTCCATTATTAGACAACCTTCTATTTAGATGACCCGTAATCGAACTTTAATATTTCTCTTTAACGAGTAAGCAGGTTTGAAATATAGTACTTAATTCTTTCTTCTTTTTTTGCTCCTTTCAGCAGACGGAGAAATCCGTCATTTCTGTTTTTGTGCCGTTCATTTACCGCTTTTAATTGGACTATCTTTAATTATCTAATCTGTATTATGAAATGACTTATTTAAATTTCGATATATGGATTTCTTTTCACTTCTTGAACTATCTACCAGTACATACTAATTGGCAGAAACAATTGATTAGTTTTCTAACTTGTTTGTCATGAAAGTTTTGCGCATTTTCATACCAAAGCTCTACATGATAGATAACTCATTCAACTTGCAGGTCAATTTTTAGAGGATTTCATCAGACACAATCAGTTGCCACTAACTGTACCTATAAACTATGATACACTCAAGTTATTGAAAGACGACCATCGGAAAATTGTCTTAACAATTTTGGATGATGAAGTTGACGACAAATCACATAAACTAATTAAGACTTTAAGGGCTGCTGCAAATGCAAACCGTGACCTGGTATTTGGATATATTGGAGTCAAGCAGTGGGAAGAATTTGCTGATACATTTGGCGTTGGCAAAGGATCAGAATTACCAAAATTGTTGATCTGGGACGGAACTGAAGAATATTATATAGTAAGCCCTCACAATCTTTTTTTGAAGGCTAATTTACACTTAAGTATCCTTGATTATATTTATTTTTATCTAAACTACCTTTATCCTTTTATTATCATAGTAAAGCCGCATAAACTTTGGTTTTTATATGGGAGTTTTTTTCTAAAATTAAAATACCTTCAAACATAGCACTTTGAGGGAACTTACTATGATTAAATATTTTTATAAAAAAAAACCTTCAAGGTAGATAACTGAAAAAACGATACACATGAGGTATGTTAGTGTAATTTATCCTTCTTCATGATTACTAATATAGCCTTCTTAAAGATTACCTCCGCTTATTTACTGCCTATATCATCAACTTACGAGCGCTTTGCACCACAATGCCAGTAAATAATTATGTTCATTTTACACTGCAAGAACATGTTTGTGGCTAAAACTGACCTAAGCTTGACGAGTCTTATCTATGCATTATTTATAATTCTATCTTATTCGAAATTATTAATAATTTGAAATGAAATAAAATTATATATAAAAAATAACGGCTGCCAAATTCAGGGATTACCTGCAGCTTTTGAAAAAAGAGGAAGCTGTTTGTGGGCAAAAGTGAGTGATATTTCCTGTGATTCATTTTTAAAAAAAAATTCAACCGGAAAAAGAAAACTTGTTGCTCGTTTGTTACTTAAATTTTACATCAAAGAAGTTTGCTTCATTTACATAATTTTCTCCCTTTCCCAGATATCCCTAGATTTCTTATTTCGGAGGGTAAAAAAGGAGTATTATCTATGTTGGATATTGGTATTATACTTTCATGTTCTAGTATTATAATGCAATCACCTCAACCTTTTGTTGATTGACTTAATTCTTATTTTAGTGATGCTAGAGCTAATTGCATATCCATTTCTAATCATGGTTTCTTTTTTCTCTTTCTTTTTTAAGGTCGAAGGTTCAGAAACTCTTGATGACAACAATGACCTAGGATCCCAAATAAGTCGGTTTCTTGAAGGTTACAGAGAAGGGAGAACAATAAAGAAAAAGGTTGCTGGCCCTTCAGTAATGGGCTTTATTAATTCACTAATCAGCGTAAACACAGTGTACTTAATAGTCTTCATAGTTACTATTTTCATGCTTATCCAAAACTTTGCAAATCAAGCTGATGAAATCCCTCAACCAAGACAAACTGAAGCTGAGTCTGAAAATACCAATAGATCAACCTCTGAAGGCGAAAGCAGCAATGAATACCAGCATGGAGATAAAGAAGATTGATATATTTGTATCCTGTTCGAATTTTGTATCTTAGATTCTTAATGAAATGTGTTTGTTGTTGAACATAGAATCTATATGTAAAGAATTAGTACCTAGGTAGAATAGAGCAAATGGCATTGATGTACTTAATACAAGATATTTATACGGTATTATAATTTACATTTTGTTTAAAGTTTCTTGCAGAATGCCAATTATTCTTATCCTGTGCCATTCATGTTCTAATACTGTTAAGCTCCACTGTGCTAGTTTTATTGAATGATTAGTAACTTGATCAAATTTGATGTAAATAAATTCTGTTACTGACAGAAAAATTTTATTTTTTGGCTTGCTGCAGGACTGTAGGGAGTAGGCCATGTTACCTTGCCAAATAGAATTCTATTCAATAAGTTTTGTCAAGAAATTCATACATGTTATACATTTTTTTTGCCATTTAAGAGGGTAATTTTAATCTAAAATGTAAATTAAGTCGGTGCTATCAGAAACTGCAAAACTCAAGGATCACATCCCTTGTGCATTCTTTGATTCTCAGTTTGCAAAATAATAGAGAACTGTGAAACATTATTTCTCCATTACAAGCATGTGCATATATAGAATTTATAATCAATGGATCGTGAAGATATTTGCTTTTTCTGGACAATAAGAACAATAAGAAGAACAAAATCATACTAAAACATGAAAATTTTTATTGACACTAGCACAATTGGTGTCACGTTACAAAAGAACTCTCTAAAATGAAAAACAACCCTTCTTCAGTCTTTGTCAATTCTGCTGCATTTCTTTCTGAGCAAACATGAGAACTTAAGATTCACATTCAAGGAAGATACTGTTTCAGAAACAAATAACTAGTCTGTGGCCACAAGATAAAATCAAATAAAATAAGGAAGGCGAAAGTTTATACATTCCAAATGCAAGAAAAGGAAAAATTATCTAGATTAAGAGATGTGGCACCAGTTTACATGAAGGAACTTAACTAAAAGAAAAGAGTATAGAAGAAAGACGCAAAGTTCTAATTGTAACAAGAGATTCAAAGGATTCTTTTTCTGATAAATATCGGATAATGTTACATGGATGCAAGGAGCAACACCTCGCATTATGGGCTATTTGTTTCATCCATCTCGCTTATACATAAAGAATTCATGGATCTAAAAAAAATGTTGCAAGAGGCCAATCAGTTTATCATTGTGATAGTTTCATTTTGCAACTATCCATGTATATCGCCCATTTTGTTGGCTGGAGGGAGAAAATCATTATACAAACTACATATTTTGCCTCAACAGCATCTGCTGGAGCTGAAGCACTTGCTGCTGCTGCTCTAAAGGTAATGAACTTAATTGCTCAGGCGTTAGGTTCATCACTTGTTGAAGAAGAGCCGGCTCCATATCTGGTGAAATCTGCACAGGGGAAGAAAATAAATGACATGGTATGCAATATATAGATTGTTTGGTATTGATGGATGCTTTTTCCCCCCTCTGTGGAAAAAAAATCTGCCATGGATTAATTAGGGGAATGTAACTATGGTTCACGATATCATGCATGATCCTCCCTACTAAAAAATTGGAATGCTTATTAATGTGAGACATGACAAGTGCATTCGGTCCATATTGGGTATCGCAAAATGAATACTCTCAAAAAGGGGGAAAGATGTTAATGGATTGAAATTTATGAGACATCCTAAAGCTTAAATTTGAGTATCAGATTGAATGCGAGCAAGATGATCCAATGTACCAAACCTTCCTTGCTCTAATCTTATTCCCAATTATAGGACTTTTATGTAAGAACCGTTATAAGACAACTTCTATCAACTATTAAACTCAACAAACAACCCTACAGCCATTAGAGGTAAAACCCTTCCATTTATTGATGAAACTACTACTACAAAACTCTCCCCTATCTCCTTGTTGGTTTGCATTAACAATGCAAAACCACGTCGCCGTATATAAAGGCTTCTTAATAGCTAACGGGAGTTACTTGTTTAATTTAAATAGTTGATGCGTTGTGTCGCGCACAGATTCATCTTCAAGGTGACATACGTATCAAATTTGTATCAGATTCGTATTCACATCTGATCCTTTTGGATTTGTCCAGGATACTTAAGGAACTAGTTTTGGCACATCCTTATATTGTAGATTTTTGGCACGTCCTTGTATTATATTGTATCTACGGCCAAACACAAACAATCTAAGGCACCAGCAAATTATTTGTATTCTTAGTTGAGATTTGCTAAAATGATACTTCCTCCTTTTCATTTTACTAGTCTTTTTTCCTCTTGCATGCTTATTAAAAGAAAAAGACTAGTAAAAAAGCAACAGAGGGAGTACTTTTTTGGTATCAAGTATATCTATTTAAACAAAAAATTTAGCATATCCCAATGAGTCGTATGTCCAACTTAAAAATCATGAATCCCGTGAATCTACTGGTATCGTGTCCCATATCCATATCTGAATCCATGTTACTTAGTTGGCGGATAATTTAAAAACATGTCATAAATGGCAAGATATGTCAACAAACACTCATACAAGCTTAAGCATGTTGATGGATGACATAAACTAGGGATCTATTATACGAACGTTTCAATACCTGAGGCATATGTTTCTCAGGTATTGAGCTAGCGGCAATTGATTGAGCCGGATTAGTAAGATGAGCACCAGTTCCATCTTCCAATTTTGGTCTCTTTGACCGATGATTCATCGCTTCTGATATTCCACTTGTTGTTACTGTTTGTGCTGGCAAGCTCACACCTGAGTTTGATTGCATGCTGCCTTGAGATCCCCAACTTAAATCGTGATTTGCAAGATTGTAAGTTCCGGGTTCCTTTGAAAGTGAATTCACTCCATTTGGCAATACTGGGTAATTCGACGGGCCACTCTGATACATAATTTAAATTAAATGAGAAGTAGATGATGGCGTAAACATACTTAAAAAAGCGTATATTATGCAAAGCTTCTGATTGTAGCTCAATTCTATACATATTTTTTTCCCGAAGTAAAAGCACAAGCATACCATTTATCATCTAAACTTCAAGCTTTTAATAGTCACAAAAAGTGAGGATCTTCAACTTTCAAACATATCAATAAACAAGATTCATAAATGATTTGAAGCCAAAATAACCTCTTCTCCAGTTCCCTAACGACCAATTACTATAATTTTGTTTTGTGGCTTCTCGTGTGAGAGGATATGATGCTGGTAAACCGGAATGCTAATGCTAAACCTCACAAATACTTGTAGATATCCTTGACTTTAGGCTTATTTACTGAAAACTCCAAACAAGTTTGGGCCAGAATGAGAAAACTCCCATTACCTTTGAAATGTTCAAAAAACTACCATGACTTGACGGTTCATGTCAAATGACCATTTTGCCCTTTTTATAATATAATTAATTAATTATAAATTACATTTTGAAATAATTTTAATAATTATTAAATATTAACATCATAATTTTTAAAAAAAATTGGGGGAGCCAAGGATGGTCTGAGGGATGCGAGGTCGGGGGAGGGGGAGGGGGTCGGGGTTGGGCAGCAAAGATGGAGGGGGCCGGACCGGAGGAGGTGATGGGGAAGAGATTGAAGAAGAAGAAGATGATGATGAAGTCGTCGGAGGGGAGGGAGCAGGCGGAGGCGCCGGCGACGGGGGAGGGGGAGGGGGAAGGCGACGGGGGAGAGCAGCAAAGGGGGAGGGGGCGGACTAGAGGAGGTTAGGGAAGAAATTGAAGAAGAAGCCGTCGGAGGAGGAGAGGGAGCAGGCGGAGGCACCAGCGAGGAGAGGGTACTGTGGTGGCGGCGCCGGCATGCTGCAGTGGTGGCCGATGACGATGAATCGATGATGTTGGTTTTTTTTTTGGTTTTTTAAAAAAAGGGTTAGGATTAGATGAGGGGTGTTTTTTTTAATAAAAATGCTAACGTAGCAACTTAGTTGACGTGGTGCTGACGTTCCACCGTTAAGTTTGGTAGTTTCTTGATAGTTTTAAAGGTAATGAGAGTTTTGTGATTCTGACCCAAATTTGTTGGGAGTTTTCAATAAATAAGCCTTTAGTTTAAGGAAATACTACCCAAGATTAAAAAAGATTAGAACTTTTTAAATCAAATCACAAAATAGTATGGAAGGGGTTAGGGTCCCAAGAATTGGTTTATCCTATGATACAGATCAGGTACTGACATTTACCCTCTATAACTTTTACTATAATGGATTGCATAGTGAACAAGAGAACAATCATGCACAGCAATTATCAACTATTAGGGTTTTGCATATGCACACATATGCATATATTAGACATTACCGAAAAAATGAGAAGATTTCTATAAGAAAATTTAGTTAAAACAATTGTGGTTCCTAAAGAACTGTGGTTAAAATAGTTATGGTATTAAATATTTTTAGATGAAATTTAGAAATATTTGAAAAGATATAATTGGTTAGAATTAAAATTATTCAAATGTTATTTTCCTGAAAATTACGAGGATTTTACTTGCTGCATGTTGTGCCGATCAAATTGAAATGTAAATTAGAGAAAACCCCTGCGCGGGAAAAAAAAAATAAAGACCTTTCTTTAAAGTTTAAAATAGGAGAGATCATATCTGCCTTTTGAAAAGATCAGCAAGCAACCTCTTACCTGAGATGTAATAGGAGGGGGCAAATATGATTGATGTAGACCAACATTTGTAGCTCTAGGGGGTCTAGAATGTTGGAGAACTGGAGATGGTGCTTGCGATATCAAACTCCCAGAAATTGGTAAAGGCGGAATTTGTGGCTGATTTGTAGTGCTTCCAAAAGTTTGTGGCATTGTTGTACTTACAGGATTTAGCATTTCGGGTTTTTGTGGCAGAATGTTGTGAAATTGAGGTTGAACAGGAACATGTTGAATTGGCATCGATGATTGTTGTTGTATCATAGGGTTTTCCAATGCATTTGACTCTTTTTGCAGAAGTGTTTGGCCAAGATGAGGAGGAATTAGTGGATTTGGATTAGGTATGTTATTTAGAAGAGCAGGCTGAGGGGCCGAACTCAAAGATTGTCTAGTGCTTGCCATCTGCATCTGCATAGATAAAAATGTATGATAAATTATGCATTTTCTAACTTGAAGGATAGCTAGATGATTCGAAATTTGAAGTATGCATACCATCTGTGGCGTCACCATGCCAAGTATTATTTGCACCTGCGCCACAAAAAGGAATTCAAGCTCAAGTTAAAAGGGGGTTAAACAGATAGAAGCTGAGAGCAAATTTTAGCTTATGATATTGCATAAGGTTATCAACTTTGCCTTGGCAAGTTGACATGATGCTTCAACTGCACATTTGACATAGATAGTTAACTCAACTTTCATATGTTGGGGGAATTCGTATATCAACACTTAGCACAAATGCTTTAGTTGCTGTACATTTGACATAAATATGAGCCTATCAACAATGGCAAATTAATCCGGAGAGAATATAGAGGATGCAGAGGGAAAAGACTAGAATATCCTCAGATTTTGGAAAGGTAGAGCAGTAAGATAAGGGCAAATCTTGTGTCAATACAATGAGGCTTACCCGTAGCTCAAGATCCATCATCGCGGAAGTAAAAATGCACAAATCATAGAGAAACAATTTCTAATATCATTAAGATGAACAATGACCTGAAAAAGAGCCTTTGGTAATTGTGGGCATTCTTGCGAAAGCTGCTGAGCTTGCACCTTATTTTGTACCAACAAGGCCTGCCATTATGATAAATTGATATAATGTCATATATTTAGGAAAAAGGAAGTGGTTACATACAATATCTTAAAATATAAATGGGAAAATAAAATCAAACCTTCATTTCAGCCAATATTTCATTCAACTGCTGGCGGGACATTTTAGCCAGATACTGAGTCAAAGGATCATTTCCTATAATAGAGAGATTTTGCAAGCCATTTTGCATCGAAGGCAATCCACTAGTTTGAGCTCCACCCAATGCTCTTGCCATGGCAGATGCAGCACTAGCAGCAATTGGATGACCAATTGGTTGATGGAGAGAGGAATCTCCAAGGATGGGTGGTCTTTGTAATGTTTTATGAGCATCTGCAAATTTTCATTGATGTTAGGATCCTACGAAAGTTGCGGCTAAACAGCAAAAACCCCATACTTTCTCCTGAAGCAGGCAACCACCCTTACTTTTAGGTTGCGCTTGGTACACAGAATGGAAGATTACCGGGAATCCTCGCATTCTCAGGAATGTGGGCATCTAATTCCAAGGAATCTTGCATTATCGTGATTGCTGTACTTTAATCATTTCCGGTAATATTTTTGTGTGCAACTGTCAATCGACGGCGAGACCGAGGGAGAGCAGGTGGATGGCAGCGAACGGCCAATCAGCACGGGCCGGTGAATGATCGGCGATGACCGGCGGCCGGCAGGTGAACGATCGGCGATGGCTGGCGGGCCGGCAGACAACCGACAACAAACCGGCCAGCCGGCGGGTGGAGAGAAAGGCTGGCGGCAGATGGTTATGGCTCATTTGATGTTAGGCGGAAATATTTCGTGGTAATCTAGAATAGACACGTCTTTTGGGGGGAATAGGATTACCATGAAATTGGGATCATTTAATTGCCATGGTAATCCTATATTCTCGGGAATATTTTTTACACCTGAATAAGCATGGTAATATTTCATGGTAATCTAGGATTACCATCTAGATTATCTCCTACCAAGCGCACCTTTACCTCTCGAATCCTAATTGTGTTATTCCTAAAATGCTGCAGAACTTCTATCATTTTTCTACAATTTGTTCATTAACTGATTGTAATATTTTGGCCGAGGGAGAACTTGGGAATAAAAAATAATAATATAGAGCGAAAACTTTAGAGGTCATTAAAACAGGAGGGGCAAAGTGCGGGCTTTTTTAAACTACAGTGGTTTCTTGATAATCGAGTAGAAGGGAAGCTTCCTACAATTTCACCTAAAAATTAAAAGTCGAAGAACTGGTTAAAGCTGGAAATGAACAATAAAGAGAATTCAAGTAGGAGAGATATCCAACCATTTGTGGATGCCAGTCCTGGTCCACCGCGGCCCTGCAACAACGATTTTCAATTCAGATATATAACAAGACGAAGATTAATCAATGTTTCACAGAACCAGGTATACTGGGCACCTAATAATAACAATTATGGAGAATGCAAAATTTAAATAAGCAAATGGTTGTGATCGTGGTGCAGTTGTCAAGAGGAAAATAAGACACTATATTTATAATATTCTAAAGGGTTAATGGCACAACAACTCACCCTAAGTTTACCCCATATATAGCACTTGCGCCCCCTCAAGCGAATACACCCCCCCTTTGTTCATTGATCAAAACCGTGAAAAACACTAAATTCAACTCCAAAACAACCCAAATGATCGTATATTTTAACTCTAGAACTTGTTTGTGTTGTTTGGATTAGAATTTGCTCGTCTTTAATGGTTTAGGTTGCTGAACAAAGGGGGTGTTTGCACAAATTTATCACTTGACAGGGTATAAGTGCTATTTGGATTAAGCTACAAGGAGTCTTCGTGCAATTGACGGTACTAGTTTTTTGCATGTGTAATGCATGTGAAAAAAATAAATATTGTATACAATATTTTGTTTGTGTGTGTGTGTGTGAGAGAGAGAGAGAGAGAGGGTGCAGAATGGGAATAGGGTGGTTAAAATTCAAGGACGCAAGTATTAAATATTAAATAAGAATAATGATGTGGATAGCTATGGAAAGTGGGTAAGATATGGAGGGACGGAATCTAAAATTTTGAAAAGTTGATGATGTGGTACTTCAAATAGAGAGAATTCATTAGGGGGTTGTTCTTTATTTCCTATGTCTTCTTTTCTAAAGAAAATAGACCGTCAATTGATGGCATGAGCTACGCCTTGGAGTTTGCACTATAAGAGTGGAGATATTAAATAAGTAAAACATGTAAATATCCTTTATTTCTAGGAAGTGAAAATAAGAGTTCCCGTGCTAGTAAAGTAGCCATCTCTATCATATGTTTCACGCAATCAGTGACGAAATCAGTTTTCTACAAAGGAAGCTGAAAATACAAAGCTACCACCTGAACACGAAGCAATTTAGGTTTATTCTGGCCACAAATTGCCGTTTAAAATTTGTATCTGACTATAGATGACTAACTCTGACCTGTTCTCTATTACGATCAGCGCCTTTATCATTCTCAGCGAAGTCGACTCTCAGCTGACGGCCATTTATCTCATAACCTTGGAGATTACGACGAGCACTCAAAGCAGTCTCTTCATCCTTGTATTCACAAAACCCATAACCTTTCGGTTTCCCAGTTTCTCGGTCAAGTACTAACCTGCAGATGTAATTAATTTGAAAATCAGAGGGAAGGAAATTTTATTCACAACCATGACCAACTTTTTCATCTGCAGATCAGAACTAATAAGAAAAGTAAAAGATTGAAAAGAAAACAATACTGTTGACTGGAAAATGAGAGAAAGCTGTAAGTAATTCAATTAGATAAGCTGAGTAGTTGTTGTAGTACATGGGAAGAGCAGTTTATAGTAATCTTAAATTTTGAAATATTAGGATAATTCCGTATTGTTTGCAGGATTCGTTATATGCAAAGAAAAGGGTAGTTAGACCTGTAATTGTAAATCATCTACAACATCTCATCTTTGCTCCGAGAAGTATGGTGGCTAAATAACTAGTCTATAGCAGTATCAAAGCATAGTCTTTATATGATATAAACAACTTAGGTACTTGCGCATAAAATTTGGAAATTTACCGAGACAACACAACCACATAAAGCTACAGTTTTGAAGAATTCCCAACAAATTCCCAACAAAGACAATGAAAAGAACTGAAGAATTCACAGAAAACAAAAAAGTGGGCCAAAGACAATGGAAAGAACTGCACAGCTGAATACAAAATCACTTGATCAACCAAATCGAGAGAGAATTTTGGCAATATAAAATCTAATTCCATGTATTCAAGTTACAAATTCACAAATTCCAGTTCCAATTACACATCAAAATTCTAGGGTTTCTGATCCTTATCTAACCTAAAAGACACGACCGGCCCGACTTCTTCACAAATTTGAATCAGCTGCTCCTCCGTCGCATCATAAGGTATGTTCCCCACTGCACAAATACCAAAATTTCAACAACAATAAAAATCAAATCTTTGCACAACAAAGACGAAGAATCTGAACAAGGGGGCGCTTTCGAAACTAACCGAAGACACAGCGGTGCTGGGAGCCAGCGGAGGCGGCCATATCACAAGGCGGTTCCGCCGGCGGCGGCGCTGGTGCCGTTCCGGTGATCTTTACACCGGCTAGGACGATGCATCGATAAATAGAGGGAGAGAGAGGGGAGGGGGAGGGGGAGGGGGAACGCGATTGTGATTGCGAAGAGTGAATCCTGTACTAAATAGGCGTGGGATTCGGTAACTGTATGAAATCTAGGGTTTAGATTTTCGGGATTAAGGGCGTTGCTAGAAGATAAAATAGAATTAAGGGTGCTTGCTATAGAAGGGATACTTTTTAAAGACAGCTGGAGTATAGAGATGGCTCATGGTCAACGTAGAGAGGGGAGATATATAATAATATTTTATTTTATACTCGTTTTATTTATTTGATTAGTTAATGAAAATATAAGTTTACAAAGTTGAAAGCCCCAGGCTTGGTTAATTGCAAGCACTTAATATTTCTTATGAGATATTAGGCGCTTCGGTCGCACAACGCCATAAGTCAGGAGGGGGTGGGTCCTTAGGTTTTAATTGGGGTAGAGCCCATCCCTGAGACCGTGGTTGTAAAGGTCTTGGGGCTGCTAATTAAGAGATGCGAATTTAAATAGTTGTTGACTATATTTTTGCTGCAGGCAGGCTGAACTAAGTTTGATCATCACATTTGTTGCAACTCCGTTCCTTTTATCCAATTTGACCTATCATGTGGCTCTCAAACACAGACAGAAAAGAATTCTGCTGGTCAAGCATCTTTCGTGTCCTCAGAAAAAAGTTAGCCCCAAAGCCCTCATACTGAACAAATCTTTTCATTTAAAACAAATAATCGTCTTGCCACCACCGGCAATTATAGCGCAGAAAAAGTACAATGTGGATGAACTTTATTGTTCTCAATCACAAAACAAATTTCACAACCACAGAGGACTCGAGGTTAAGCAACACCATCACATCTCAATAATTTACATTAAGCCCCTCAACAAATCAACTACTTCTATTACACCAAATTCAACACTCAAATATTGAAAAATTGTCACTTTCCAAGGAAATTAGATTACAAAAAGCACAATGAATATCAAGCACCAAAATGGATTCAGTTAACTTTGACAGCTTTCTCCTTGCACAGCATATGCCACTCCTGAATCACCGCCGCCTGCAGCGCCCGGTGCTCGACCTCCTCAGCCGTTGGTGCAGAAATAGTTGAAGGCCCCTTCGGGAAACCATTTTCATCGACATCTTCACTCTCTTTCTTCTTTTCTTCATCATCCTCTTCCTCCTTTGGCAGCTGAGGTTTCGGTCTTGCAGCCTTAAGCAGTGCAATCCTCTCCATCGAAACCTTCAATCTCTCTGCGGCCGCAGACTTCACCTCGTCCTCGGGCATGTATTCTACACCACCATCTGTGATGTCGTCGAGCCAACCTTGGAGATCGGATCCGATCTCTTTTATGATTGAGGAATCGGACGCACGCACAACGAATTTGCAGATCATGGTGGCGGTCTCATCGCCGAGGTCAACATTGCGGCTCACCTCGCTGGCGCCGAAGATCATCATGCCTAAGAAACCACCGTGCCAAGTTTTTGCCGCAAAGCATAGCTGTTGGTGGGGAAATCAAACATCAAGCTTACTGAACTCACAAATATAAGCTGGTTGATTTGGTGGACAACAAAATGCAGGGTTGCACTAATATACCATGAACCATTCAAGATTTTGCGAATATCCCCTTGAAGTCATTTCATCCATGAACACTACCATGATTTACCACCCAAGACTGCAAAGAAGTGACTTACTGGGACATCCGCAATGTTGCGTTAAGCTGCCAACCCATCATAAATGATGTGTTATCTCCAATATACCCCCATGTGATGGTTTAATTATCTCTTTTCTTCTCCTTCAATCAGAATTCTTATTTCCCCCTACCTCCCCCCCCCCCCCGGCAAAAACACACACACACACACACACACACACACAACACCCCCACAAAAAAAACCACCCAACAAAAAAAAACTCTTCTAGGGCAAGAAAAGACGTTATCTAATTGAGAGAAAAAGAAAACAGCGATTTTAAAATTATCATATGGGGTTAAAATGGAGGAAACATGTCAACTTATGATGAATCTTCAGCTCACCATAGAGTTTGCGAACGTCCCGATACATCATTGTACTTTCTTGCAGTCGTGAGTGATGGTTCATGATAATTTTCTTGCACTAATCTAGTTCAGGGGGTTTTCACATAAAACCAAATAGTTCATGGTATTTCGGCAGTCTAGCCTAAAATGCAATAATTGTTGTATGCAGCTATTGTTGCAAGAAATAAGATCCAGATCCACTGAGAATTTGCCGAATGCACTTATTTAGAAACTAATAGTAGTAAATTTAGCGCTTATTTAGAAACTAATAGTAGTAAATTTAGCGAAGGGATGCAACATTGGATTTAAGATTTAGGATGGTAAAGTAATCATCATCAAAGCCTTTTCCTATCCAAATGGAGTTGACTATGCAGCAAAGCTCCAGTAAGATCTGACAAATTTTTATGATCGGTTGTCGACTTGACGTTAGCCATCTCCAAATAAGTGTCGAATCCCTGATTTAGAAAACTACAACAAGAGAAGGGATTGCAATGGCCCTAATAAATAATTGGCATCCTCCGAATTCTCATAGGCTATGAATGGTAAAGTAATAATAATTATTTGTTGAGGTGACCGTCCACTGTTTTGTTGCAGAAGATGCTGCAATCAATTTGGCTTAAATATTTGTTGCATCTCCTATCTGCCACGTTGATAATAAATAATGAAAAATTGAAAACATTTGCAGCAAATACTGCATGCAACTCCATTTCCTACCTATCAAACAGATCCTACTACTAACCAATTGGGCTTAGCTCAGTTAGTACCAATTTCCTCTCCACATTGTGGGAGGTCACAAGTTTAAACCCTGAAGGGGTCGATTTCAAAAAAAAAAAAAAGAAGGAAAAAAAGAGAAAAAACACCCTACTAGTTGGGGATCCCTAGTATTTCCATGTAATCATTTGGGTAATTTGACTTTTACGAGGAACAGTATAACTTAAAAGCTTTGTTGAGTTGTATATACGCTATATATATAAACAAATATATTTTGGATGGATAGTTCAGTAAAGCATAAGTATAATGTGACCTCCTTTAGATTGCAGTTTGGAAAGTAGTTCAAGGCCTATTTCTTCAACTGCCATGCCCATTTTTTTGGATGTTATGCAACACTTTATAAAAAATTATTCTATTGATCCAATATTTTACATATAAATCCATATAACTAATAGATCAATTAAAAAACACTCGTAGGACTTTAGATTTATAAATTCCTCAAGTATATCATGCTTTCTTCCATGCATGTGCACAGTACATGTCAAATACTAGTATGTTAAAGCTAATACACTGAATGAACAGAGATGATAAACTTACTTGAAACCCTGCCACCGTACGAATTATGTGAGAGCAAACTTGATGGAAAGGTTTAGACGCGAGAGATTTCAGTCCACTAAGAAATGGCGAAGCCTCGCTTTGTTGTGCAGCGGTGGCCTTAAAGCCACTTCCTTCATATGTATATGTACCCGTGTACTCCAATATAGCTGGCAGACTTGGCCACATGCGAAAATATTCAACAGGCGAACATTTATGTGGCAAGAGAAGGTCGGTGAGGGGAATCTTATATGGTTGACACCTTAAGATCACTGGCTCCCCAAGTTCTGGCTTTAGGGTTTGCTTTTGTCGCATTATTTGCGGATCTTCTTCTGAATAATCTCCTTCGTAATCACCGGTGCCACTTCCATAAAATGGGTAGTATAATACTTGAACCCAAAGGGCGCATCTCTCGAAATGTGAAACACCCACTGTCACACTGCTGAGGACTGGATCCTAAGATAAAAGAGAAACAAATAATATAACCATCAATGTTATTAAGCAACATAGGTAGCCTCTTATTTACTATAAATGGAAATTAAAAGAAGATAAATGAATTAAGGCACTTGAAGGATATGAATTTGATATTCATCGATATTAAAGTATGGGTATTCTTGATGGTATTAGCTATTAAACGTTTGCTTTGTCAGGATTGATACATTATCCGGACGTTAGGTATTTAATTCTTTCACAAGTTATACATGTTGGTAAGAGAAATACAAGACCAACTTTTAAAAGATAAAGTGAACTTCACTTCAAGAAGAAGTTTAGATACAAATTTGCAACTCTAAAAAATACCCTCCACGTCAGGTGATGTAGATTCACAAACTTCAACAGTAAATTTTATTTTCATATAATACTATTATAATGACTATAGTGGAATTTTAATGTTTATGTAAAGGAAACATGTAGAACTAGATTAGAGCCTTTTATATCAGTCCTGTAAGACTGCCTTGTTCAAGTTAAAGGGTAGATTATTTTTAGCCCAAGCATCTAATGGCGAAGAAAGGGAATGACAAACTGACTAAACATTTCTGAGAACTTAATATTTTTCTTATGGTATCATAGTCGCTGCTTAGAAATTGCATGTACATCATTCAGTACAAATTATGTGATCTTTCTTGCAGAAAAATGATAAGTATACAAAATGCAGGAAAGATCTTTCTAAAACCTAGGACACAGCGTTTTTATAAGCCTTAATTTAATTATACTCATGCTATAAGGAGCCAGCAAAGCCAATTTTCCAGCCCAAAACAAAATGGGTAACTAGCAACCATACGAGATTATGATTACAGAAAACAAGGTCAGAAGCATGAACAAAAGTAACAACTAATGCATACAGACTGAGATTCGTAAAAAGAACCTGCGAGACAAGATTCCGCAGTTGTCGAACTGCTTGGGGAGACCCATCCATGTAATATAATGCTCCAGTCAGCCCAACCCGGACGTCCACCCTATTAAGTTCCAGCTCAGTCAAGTTTAGAATCTGCAACCAGATTTCTAATTAGAACTTATAGTGTTTCATCCTGAATAAATAGAGAAGAAAGCCAGCAAATCATAAGCAAAATTAATAATATAAAGAATAAAACCCATGACGAGTTGTACTTTAAAGAAAGTAAAGCTTGTTCAGCTAAGATTTGGAGAAAGACAGTCGTTAATATAAAGAGAGAAGATATGGCTACAGTCTGTAGTGGTCTATTGGCGCCCAGAATTCTCTAAGTTACATTCTCGAGGTTCTAACAATGTACAGCATATCAAGCAGCATGACACTTCTGATTCAAATGCATTTGCAATGATGTCCGAGAATCAAGTTAATTTTCTAGTAGATAAGAAGTATGTAATAAACCTGATGCGTCTATTATGCCTGAATAGTGAATCCCAACCAAAATTCACATTCGCATGTAAACTTTTCAGCACCAGTAGGTCTAGACCACAAATTAGTCAGTCAAGAGCGGAACTTATCATGAAGGAGAGACCTAAATGAAAGGCAGAAAGACCAGCCATGATGATCAAGAACTTTCATATTATTTTAAAAAAGAGGGTTTACATGGAAGGGAAGAAGAATATGCATGCTAACAGAAAGTTTTAGAAAGCTAAACCATTTAAGTACCTTTGGATTTTTGTCTTGTGACAAGAACTGTACATATACCTGAAAAATCTACCTTCAAATTTTTTTTATTGCTGTGATCTGTATCAAAAGAATACATATATAATCTCAATTAAAAAGAGATTTTTTATTAAACTTAAATTATCATGAATAAAAAACCATATATCACATTACACCTAAAAATTGATATTTATTTATAATTATATGTTTGGAATGATCAACATCAAACAATGCCTTTTGGTTAACACGCTTTATCTCTCTTGAAAGTTTTTTCTTCTTTTTTTAAGTAATAGGTGGTGACCTAATGCAGGCGGGGTTTGAACCCCACACCTTGCTCAATTGCAAAGAGGCTTTACCACCATGCTATAAGAGCACCTGCCTCTTAAGAAGAATAACTTCACATATTTTTCGAACTTATTTCATTCCACATGCACCACACATGCAAAGAACTAGAAGCAATGCAAGTTACTTAAGGTTTGACCGCTGCAAGACTATAAAGCGTAACACAATTGAAATTATGTTGCATCAAAAGCAATACGAAAGGATCTTTAATAAATGTGTGGGTGCTGATCAGAATAAGACCTTCAAATGCATTGTGATCCTCCCATCAACTGAGTCTGCCAAATGATATGCTTCCACATAACAAGGATCACTGCTACCAGTTAGGCTATGCGCCTTAGGAGGCAGTTTAAGATATGAAGAATCAGCACCTTTTGTTAGTAGAAGGCTCAATTCACTGGGATCTGGCCTCCAAAGCTCTTGAATCGCCTTATGGACTAATCCTTCCAGCTTTCTGTCTTGTGCTGCTGACGCTTCAAAAAACTGAACTGTGAGTTTGTGGTGGCTGAATGGATAGTCTCCTGTAGTTTCACCTACACCTGCCCACCTGAGAAGAGTTGAATAATTAGTTCAAAACAAATTTTCTTTAGCATAAATTGCATGACCTAATCAATAAAATAAATGTAAATATAACTCGTAGTCCTAGACAAACATGACTGTGGCTGAATGGGTATTCTAGCATACCTTTCTTATTTCCTGCGGAAATTAAAGAAAGCTAAGTCTTGCCATCATTAAAACCTTCTTAAACACTAAACTCATCTGCTGCCACCTAGCAATCCTATATCTACCTGAACCTGGAATGATGCCACCTTCTTTAACCAAATGTTACAATGAAAAAAAGTCAACTTATTCATAAAGCCTATCATAGACCTCTAGAGTAGTGGTCCATAATGTAATCTAGGAAGCTCATATTATATCACTTCAACTTCTTCAAGAATTTCTAATTGATTTTCAATCATTACCTTCCAGATCTCTAAACAGTCTCACCATGATCAAATTTCTTAAGTACATGGTTTCAAGGTTTATATTCTTTTCCAAGTTTGTGATTTTCATGCACCGACTCATGGATAAACGTGTTTATTGTGCGTACAGATCATTTCTTGTGATTGAAGTATGATAATGTGGCATACTAAGAGATGCAGCAGCTAACCTGAGGGCATACTAAGAAAGGCTTCGTTTTACTTTTTGGAATCAGACACGGTTTCATACTTGCAGTCAGCAAACATACATGCAGATTTGGCAACAGTAGGAAGCACCAGCAGCATGCAGTGAGTATTGGCACTCTGACATTTTATTTAAAGGTTGTTTGTCTACTAGTAGGCTGTTGGCATACTGCTAGGAAAAAATGCTAGCTGTTATATGACAGTATGGGTAATGTATTTCATGTATTTACAATCGTCCTAATTTTATCATTCTCATCAACAAAAAGGGTTCAGCTGTAAATCAAAACTGCTTATCGAGAAGGCTGAACTTGTTTTACAATTGGTTGTCAGCATGATGCCTACCTTTTGGGTTGGATTCATATTCCTCACAAGGGAACTATGGACAGAAGATGGCTGCGCTTTCTTAAGAAAACTAAAATTTATTACTTATTAAAATATGATATACAATACTTCATTGGAAAAGTTTGCCCGATGAAATTATCGTATGAGTAAAAAAGATTGAGATTGTTCGATAACTGAGAGCAGAAGCTTGGAAGGCCCACAGAGGTTGCTGATAAATACAAACTTTGTATATGATGGTTAAAGAACTGACCGGCTCTCTGGATGACTCGTGACATATTTAATTGTTTGCAAAATAAAGCGGCATTGATGCTTGTTCACAGAATCGGCTGAATTACTACTTCTAAAATCTTCAAGTTCTTTAGTAAGAAGCTGGCCTGCTCTTGGGTTCCTTGACCCTACACGTTCTGCACATAGAAGTACAGCCTGCACGTCCTGAAGCCTGTTGGAGGTGGTTGCCGATGAATCAGTGTTGAACAACACCTTGTGTATATTTGAGATAATAATGTTTAATGGATCCTCTGGGTCATCTGCTAGAAGAGGATCCAAACCCTCCAGATCCAAGTGCTCAGCAATAGCCCAAATCACACGTGCACATATTCTTGGTGTATGAACCTGACAAGAAACAAATGATCTTTAATGCGAAAATGGAATCACATGCAAGTCCACATTTGAAATGATAAAAAGGATTATAGCAAACCTCACGAAGATCTCTAATCAGTTGTAATTGCAAATTCCGAAGCCGTGTCTCATTGAGTATCTGATCCTGAGAAGCCCCATCTTTAATTGTTTTCACACCTCCTCTTGTATCATAAATATGACAAAGCCTAACTAGTAACTTCAAATAGCAGTCTATGGCATAAGTCCTCCCATCACAGTCCCAAATAACACAAGGTTTACAAACTTCAACAACCTCCAAAGCTGGTTCTGTCCAATTCAATGCACCATAACCAGTTCCATAAGCCAATGCTCCTATAACTCTGCTCTCAGTACCAGAAGTTTTCTGTTCAGGCAGTGGCAAGGCTAACTGAAAACAACTTTCCACTAGGGAAGCAACCAGTTCCTCTCTGAACAGGCTTTTACTTGTTACACTGTTTAGATCATCCTTGATCCTCACATCCTCGAAAAGAGAAGCAATGTCTGTCCCAGGGAGAGGTTTTTGACCTCTTCGCACACTTTCCTTTGCAAAAAGATCGACACAAAGGGCAGTACGACAAATGCAAGCCAAAGCATGCATCCGATCTGATTCGGCCCTCAAGTTCCTCACCATAAAAAGAAGACGCTTAAACAATTGAACCTGCAAGCAGAATTCATGTTACACAGATAGCAAAGTAAAAGACGCTAAATAGAGAAAGGTAAAGATATCAAAGTAATCAAAATGTAGATACAATTCAAGTAATGTATGTATTGATATCCTATTATTGGCGTGTGAATTGCACAAAAAATCAAAACAATATGCCAGGAGTGGATCAAAATCACCTCAAGTGCCAGTATGGCAGTATTGATCTGTTTTTGAATCTTCTTAGCAGTAAAGGGATACAATATAATGTGTTAAGCTCATATCTAACATCTGTGGGGACAATATTATTGAATGCCTAGCCAATGAAACATGCATGTAGGATACGTAAATGTTTGAAATAATTATCTAAGGTAATTAATATTTACATCATCATGTATAGATTATATGGTAACTTTAATAATTAGGGTTACTGATTTTTAACTTTTTTTGGCAGGTTCTATACACATTCATCAAATTTGCAATTGACCTTTTACAGGCACAGATGATCGAATTTGCAAGGTTAATATTTTTAAACGCCTTATATGCAAAAAGAAATAGATTGAAGGTCTAGAAGATCATTCTCGGGAGGTTGCTTTTTCTCTTCGTTTTTGTAAATGGAGCGATCATACCATGGCTGTCTTGCTTTGACACGGTCTTGGGTTCCAATTTCCAAATTGTGAAACCCCAAATTTGGTTAGCATTATAATAGTAGAAGATAACAGTGATATAGGTTCCAGCGTAAGAAATTGACATTTAAGTCTCATGGTTGAAAAGGTAGACAGTTTATAAACAATATTGACATAAAAGTATAATTTTTAGCAAGTTGCTTGCATTATAAACAATGTTGTAAATTGTAGGGCGCATAAAGAGTATTCATCCAAAATTTCACCTGCATATGTAGATCAAGAAGATGAAGATTGGTGACAACAGCCCTGACAATACTCTCCCTCGCAGATGAAAACTCCTGCCTATCCCATAGCGTCAGAATCGCAATTATCGAAGCCGAAGCCCACTCCGGCTTCCCACCAGGCACATCAGCCAATGACAACATATTAATCCCCACCTCAAAAATCAACGGCGGATCCAATGAGCTCAGGAACGGCAGCAAATGCGAAACCACATCAGAAACCCCCACAATCTTCTCCGCGCTCGCCACATTCTCAGCCTCATTGCTCTTCCCTGCCTTCGAAAGCTTCCTAAACACTTCCACTGCCCCCGAAGCCACCGCCTTTGTCGCATAAACTAAGGGATACACCGTGACTCTAAAGCTCTCGATCGGCAAGATCAATGATCTTGCCATCAAAGCATTCCTCTTCCTCCAAACGAAATCAATAGCCAAAACCACCCAATTCGACCGGATCGCAAGTGAATTCTCGCTGTCGATCAGCTTGTCCCCCGCCAACCTGCTCATCCTCTTGGACTCGAACTCCTGAAACAGCCGCCCGATCGACTCGAACGCGACCTTCGAAACGACGTCGGATCGGTCCAGCATGTTGCTCCCGATCCGAGTCCACCAGTTGGAGGCGCGGTCGAGGAGGCTGACGGAGTTCTCGCAGAGCAGGACGAGATCGTCGCGGGCGAGGATGCAGCCTAGGGTTTCGGTGATGGAGAAGCGGAGGTTGTCGCTTTGGGAGTCGAAGCACTTGGAGACCTCCTTGTTGGAGTCGGAGATGAGCTTGGCAAGGCGGTGGGAGGGGATGGCGGAGAGGATGGAGACGGAGGCTGCGACGACGTCGGGATCAGGGAAGTCGAGGTCGGATCTGACGCCGGAGCAGACGATGTCCCAGAGGTCGGCGGTAAGGCGGGTGGTGCGGAGGAGGTCGAAGGCGAGCTTCTTGGAGACGGCGGAGGCAGGGGAGGCGATTATTTCCTCACAGGTCGACTTCGCCACCGCCGACAAGTCGCGGCCGGCAGCGGACTGCTGGAGGGCCTGCAAGAGGGCGCCGGACTGGCGGAGGGCGTCGTTGGAGCGGAGGTCCGCTTGGATCTGAGCGATGAGGATGTCCATTGGAGCTGCCTTCAGCTAGGGTTTTCAGATCTAGGTCAAACTTGGCATTTGGAGTTTGAAGAGATCCTGATCAGAGCGAGGTTGAAGACGAATAGGAGAGAGCGAGGGTTGTTGTTCAACCTGTTATTGGATTGCGGTTTAACCCGGCCTATAATTCATAGGCCCATAGGGCCCGAATATAAAAAAGCTTATATCAAGTTATGGCCTATCATTCCGAACAATGTTGTTCTTACACTGATAAAAACAGTTGTAGTATTGACACAATACCAACTATGTTTGAAAAGACAATGCCATGGGCGATGGATGCGATGGCAGGAGAAATATAGGTGATGTAGGAAGAGAAACCAAAAAGAATATGAAAACAAAAGAAAATATGTTCTAGGAGGACCTGTGTTTAAACCCGTGTATTTTTAGAAAAAGTTTTAAAACCCAATACTTCACGAATTTTGTCATGTATCACTTCCCAAAATACAGTAGCCGGCACGTGACTAAGCCTGCGATATATCTATACAGAGAAAAGGATTTTTCTCGAGATAGATACGTTGACCGTTAAAACAAGCAGTTTAATACAACAAGAATATAGCAGAAACAAATAATCTAACCATATTTATTACTATTCAAATTCTACAGGATTAAAAACCGATACAGGTATGATCATCTAATACAGCTGAAAGTAGAAACAGAAGAAACCCTTAAACAGGTAGGGATACTGAAAGTAAAAGCTGATAGACGACTAATAGCTTGTCTGAGATGATGGTGGCAGGAAATCCTCCTCGGATGGTTCAACCTCTCCCCCTATCATCTTGTCTGTCCCTGAATCACTCGACAAACATTTTCAAAACAGACAACAATAAGGAAATGTCTGTCATCTTGCGCTCGGTAAGTCTCCAAGTTTAATAGGAATATAAGCATAGTAGTTTAACAACGAAACATATAAGGATGAATGAATTATACATGGTAGTGCAATAAATAGCATTACAAGGTGAATAACCACGACAAGTGATTTAAACATGTCAATTCTACAGTTATGTGTGTTATTGTAGTTTTGGTAGTGAAAGAATACGTGTAACGAGAGTACCTGTTAAACACACGGATCAACAGCACTAGCATTCCATTAAACCCACGGAACAACGGCACACGAGATTAATAAATAGCTGGCTTCCGTTCACACTTGGAATCATAACACATGTAAGGGATTCTCGTGACACGAAATATGTTCATTACCAAAACTACCCATTCCCACGTTATCATTCGTTAAGCTCTAGAGTTTAACATAAACAATAACACAGGTCTATGAATACATTCGAAGCAGTTCAGATTCATGTTAAGTTCAAATGTTCGCGGGTTCAAGTATTCATGTAGGCATGTATTTATGGTTCAAGTCAGGTTCATGTGAAACATATAACGTCTAATCATACGATCATGTATATACAATATTTCCCCAATATATTTAACCTAATAAAAAAGCAAAACTCTGTTGAATTCAATGAGGCAGCGCCTCACGTGCTCTCCATGAGAGCGCCAGCGCCAAAACCAATTTTATAGGATTAAATCCTATGGTGGCGCCTCACGTGCTCCTCACGCGAGCGCCAATGTGTAAATTACAGAAAAGTTAACAAGAGTTAAACTCTTAGATAGCGCCGCACGTGCTCCTCATGCGGGCGCCAATGTGCAAAGTACAGAAGAGTTCATTATATAAGAGTTAAACTCTCAGATGGCGCCGCACGTGCTCCTCACGCGGGCGCCAATGTACAAAGCACATAAATACCCATTATAAGAATTAAATTCTTAAGTAGCGTCCACGTACATAACACGTGAGCGCCGACATCCAGGTAGAATTAAAATTCTACAATACTCCCTGTTAAACAGACCCGTTGGATAAAAAATCCAACGGAAATGATAAATCATCAAAATACAAAATTAAATTCTGTTGGGAGAAAACATTTCCCAAATCTTTCTAAAATAAGAAACATACTCTCGGTTGGATCAAAAATCCAATTATAGAATAAAATTCTATTTTGGAATATATTCCCTCAATATTTCTAAATAAGAAAGATTGCTTTCTGTAAAACAGAGAACTCTCGGATTAAAAATCCAATGGTGATTAAAAAATCACCATTTTACATAATAAATTCTGTATATGGGAAAATATTTCCCCAATTATATTCTGTAAAACAGAAGTCCTTGGATCAAAAATCCAACGGTGGGTAAAATTCCCCAGATCAATTTTGAGTCTCATTAAATCAAATTGAAATCTCTCAATAGGAGATTTTCTCAAAACCAGTTAACAATTTGCCTCCACTATATAAAGGCCTCGAAACTTCAAGTCTCAAAAAAAAGGGACGAGGGACAGAAAAAATACAGGGAGAGAAAAAAGAACGGAGAATTTAATTCTTAAAAAAAAGACTTTCCTTCTCAAAACCCTAGGTAAAAAAAAAGACCAAAATATTTCTATCACATCTAAGAGTTTAAAACTTTTTAAAGAACTTAGTTTTATCTCTGGATCTGAGATCCATAAGACAAGTCTTCCATAAATTGATAATTTAATTCTCACCGGGAAGATCTTGTTCTTGAGAATCAAAAATTCAGAAAAGAACTAGGTCCAAAAGAAAAATACAAAAGGAGAAAAGAACATATAAAAGAACTCAGTTCTTAAAAAAAAGATCCCAGATCTTCAAAAAGCAAAGATCTTGGTGATCATTAATGGTCAAAATACCATTAACAGAGATTTAATCTCTAAAAAAGAAAAAAAAATAGTGTCTCACGTGCTCCTCATGTGGGCACCCCCTTTTAACAGCGCCTAGCGCCTCACGTGAAAAACACGCGGTCGTCCAAAACAGAAGGCCATCGCCTCACGTGAAACACACGTGGGCGCTGAATAAAAGTGTTTAGCACTTCATATGCAGCCAAAACGGCTGATTGGGCAGCGCCCGGTATCGCACGTGCACCTCATGTGGACGCCATAAAAAGTGCTTAGCACTTCGCATTTTGTCAAAATGACTAAAAGTGCTCAACATTTATTGGGCAACGCCCATGACTGAATGCTTCACATGATATACATGTGAGCGTCAGAGCTCAAATAAATGCTTAGCATTTTTACATGAAAAGAAAAGCGTTGAACAAACAGAGCCCAAATAAATACTTAACATTTTTGAAAAGAAAAAGGCTAAGCAGACTGTCACGACCCGAAGGTACGGAACGTGACTAGCACTTAAATTACGAACGTCTCGAAGCGTACGTAATCTAAGTAAGCCAAAGCCCAGAAATCTAAACCAAATAATGAAATAGAGTGAAGGAAAACTTATTTAAAGAAAGCGATTTTCATAACACAAGTCGCATTAAACGATTTAAAAACATCGAAATTTACCGAAAATTTCGGCAGAGTCTCCTTTGTAAATACTGGCCCCCCAAACGGGTACAACACATGAAAATATATAATCATAAATAAAGGTATCCCCAGGCGGGAGCTAGCTCTTTGCCAAAGGCGGAATCACAACCACATGCAAAGAATATATCATAATAATGCGAAATAAGTATAAAAGCATAAAAGTATCACGTCGGCTCAAGTAAGTATCGACACCAAATCACAAATACAAGTCTCAGGTCTCACCATCTATTCCAATATAAAAGGATAGATAGAGTGTACTAGATGCAAAATAAAAATACACGGTGGGAACAAAAGAAAATCCTCCAAAAAACCATATGTGCGCAAGCTGTAGGTCGATGCAACGAAACAGAAAAGAAGGTGCACCCGCCACTACTGTACTGACGGGTCAAATCTGCAAGATACAACTCGTGAGTAGTAAATAATATCTAATAAGGCTATCGTAAGTATGCACGCAAATGCGTCATAACCTACGCATATACTAATGTGATGCAATGCACTAACATGTATGCATAATCAACATGAAACCTGAGTATGTTTGGTATGAGAAAATCTTTATTTTTCTTAGAAAAACTTCCGTGAAAAGACAGAAGTATCATTAAAGAAATCCATAGAAATCCGTGTCAAGTATCGACACAAAATATATATATCACAATGTCTCAATGTCTCAAGATCTCAATGTCTCAATATCTCAAAGTCTCAATATCTCGGGCTCCGTCAGTCCGGATCGGCCCATATCATCAAATCTCACGACAACGGTCGGTATCCTCCGGATATCCGCTGCGCCAGACATCACCGGTAGGTAGTCTTCCCCAGCCAGGCTCATCGTCATCCCCACAAAAACACTCTCTCCCCGGGGTACTATACCGGGCCCACCATGTACCCGAGACGGTTCCTCCACTCCTCGAATCGGGTCTCGAAATCCAACAGAAAATATGAAAACTCATGGTGGACGACACATACATCACGAGAAAACCCGAACTTGCATATTTAAAAAGATAATAAGTGTATAAATTCTTGCGGTTTTCCCAAAATCCAGAAATCTCATAAATACTGAATCCTCAAGAAGAAATTCACAATGTGTAAGCATACCGATGATGATGGATGTTTATAATATGATGGTAAATACTATGTTATGTACGAACAGAAACTATGTATGAAGTATGATGCTATGATGTATGTATATGTGACTAGCCATCCTATGTATCAATCTTGATGAATGAATATACAACTACTCATTTACATATCAAGTATGATGCAAATGCATGGATACCGATTCTAAACAAGTTTTATAGTGTTCATGGCATAGAAATTACCAATGGCGTGTGTGTTCGCATAAATAGTGCACGTGCGGCAGGAACCAATGGTAATGGTGCAAGTGTCCTATGAAATGATATCACATATATTTATATAAATATAACGATGCGATGCAACGAGACGGCTAACTAGGAAACTACGCATATAAATGAAATTACTACTAGTAACCCTACTGTCGGGCGCCTCGCGCCATCCAGGCGATCCCCCCCATAGATGTATACATCTACTCACCGGGACGCCTCGGCTAATCTGATCCGATCTCCACCCTGTCTTTCCGCGCCACGTCCGACGCCTCTGCACCCGATTCTAAGATCGCACACAAACAATTAAAAGGATAAATATACGAATAGTCGCGGGACAAACGACAAAATTCAATCACGCGCACTGACTAGATGCGCACACACTTGGTACACAGAACGCGCCTGCGACAACGCCACAAACTACAACTAGGGTCGCTATATGTGACAACCACCCATCCTAGTATCCATTCGTACCAATTTCGTATCCACAATACTCTAAATATTATGTGAATTAGATTGTAGTTCAATTCAATCTCAAACTTACATAAAACCCAATTTTTCCAAAATCCTAATAAGTATCCATATACCATTTTGGTTCAAATCTTGATATTTTAATAACTCTAGTGACCAGAATGATAACTTAATATCTTAATTATCCTACACAAACCCTAACTAAATTTTTAATTTCATCTAATTACACATTAATTAAAACCTAGTTTGCAAAAATAACTAATTTGGACAAATTAAATATAACAATTTACAATTTAACAACTAGACTAAAATTTGCATAACTTAAGATGTTATACTATACATTGCAACATTAATGATGTAGTAAAAACCATAGCTTGAATTTTTAAACCATTCTCTTGAAAATTAAAGCTTGCAATTAATTCCATATTTAAACACTTAATAGGCTAAATTAGAGTAATAATTCAACAAGTAAACCATAGGTTAAGATTTATACCTCATAAATCAAGAGATCAAACATGAACACCTAGCCTCCCAATTTGCTCTCTTGCTCCATGATTTAAGCTAGAATAGGCTAAGCAATAATGGGTGAGGATTTAATTGGGGATTAATAAGGATTTGTATGGATTTTTTGAGGCAAAATTGATGAATTTTTGAGAAGAAAAGAGATGAAGAAATGAGGAAGGCTGCCAAGGGAGGGGGCTCGGTCATGGCTAATGAAAGGAGTGTGTGAGGATGTGTGTGGAATTTTCTAGGTTAATACCACCTTCCAAGCTCATTTAATGCACCACTTTTTCAATTCTATTTTAATTCCTTTTCTAATAATTTTAGAAGTAAGAAATGGGATGAGAATTGTGAAGAGAGAGGGGGGCTGCCGCATCAGGCTCGGCCACATGTGAGGGGGAGAGAGAATGTGAGGTGTGTGGAAGCATCTTTAATTAATACAGGTATTAAGTCTTGTTTTAATTATTTTGTTTTGTTTTATTTTTCTAAACAACTCTAGACTTCTCTAGAATTATGGAGACACATTAAAACAAAATGAGCATTGTTGGGGTTGAAAATTGCACCCCGGTTGACCAAGTCAAAGTCAAGGTCAACCCCAAGCCAAGTGAACTCAAGCCCGGATCAAGTGGGCCCATGCCCAGATCGAATCCGAACATGAAGCGGGCGGCCCTCCTCCATACCCAAAATGAAATCATATAATAAATATTTTTTATGTAATTTTTTTTATGCATGAATGGGCATAGAGCCAAATTTTTGTAAAGCCCATGGCTTATGTGCAAAAAGAAATGGCACATGAGCCATGGGATGGGCAAAATGTCATTTTTGTAAAGCCCTAGGGGCTATATGTAAAGTGTATAGCCTATAAAGGCCAAGATAATGAAAATATCTCAACAACTTTTCTCTCTCCCAAAAAAGCATCAAGATCTGTGATCTTCTCCTTCCTCAAGATTCTAAAACCTTCTTCTTTCTTTTGAATTAAATCAAGAGTTTTACTCTTCCTTTTATAAAACCAAATAGTTTTTCACCACAAAACCAACAAAGGAGAACTCAGATCTTCCATTAGATCTCATAAAGAGAAGATCTTTAAATCTCACCCCCCTTTCTCCAAGATCCGGCCAAACGACAGGAAGAAGAAGGAAACCCATCTCCAGAAACCCCACTTTGGGGAAGATCCAGGGCTTAAGGGGAGAAGCTCCTTCATCAGCTTCAAAATATCCTAGGAGTTTAACTCCTCATATATATAGACACACACACACACACACACAAAATAATAAGTGTTCCTTTCTGGGAGTACTACTCCCGTTGCAGGGACCAAGTCCCTTTTGCCTCCCGAACTCCCCGAGCGTCAGCGCCCTTGCGCTCGAAGCGCTAGCTCCCGAGCGCCCACATGCCTGGCACGTGGGGCGCCTGCACTCGAAGCGCTAGCACCCAAAGCGCTAGCGTCCGAGAGCCCACGTGCCCGGCACATGGGGCGCTAGCGCCCTTGCGCTCAAAGCGCTAGCACCTAAAGCGCTAGCGCCCGAGCGCCCACGTGCCTGGCACGTGAGGCGCTAGCGCCCAGAGCGCTAGCACCCTGGCACTCAAAACACCAGCGCCCAAAGCGCTAGCATCCGAGCGCCCACGTGCCTGGCACGTGAGGCGCTAGCGCCCAAAGCGCTAGCGTCCTGGCGCTCAAAGCGGTAGCGCCCGAGCGCTTTCTCCCACACACCCTTTGGATGCCCTTTTCCCTTATGTGTGTGTGTGTGTGTACACACACACATATACATACACACATACTCTACGATACTATCCCTGTTAGGAAAAAAATTCTAACGGGGCGCTGCCGCGCACCCCGTAAGGGGGCTGCTAGCCCCCTTGACCCCCAGCCCGCTATCCAGGTAGCGGGACCCCCGTAAAAACTCTGCGGGGCCCCCGATATATCCAAAATACACCACTGCACATTGAGTTCGCATGACCGGTTTAACCCGTTAATCGGAGGTTACCTCGCCCCAAAGGCGAGGGGTAATTAACGGCAGCTTAGTCCGCGGCTGCCGGAGATTCGGATCCCCACAATCAATAAACCCCCGCCTACCCTAGGCAGGGGGAATCTGTAGTACGCCTGACCAGCGCGCACGTATTCCCATCTCAACGGGATGACGAAAAACACCCTACAGATTCTGGCACGCCCGGTGGGACCAATCTCTCCTCCCATATTTCGGGTTAAACGTTCATGCGAACTCAATCAATATACATATCTATATTTATACTAAAATAATGCTCTTTCATGCAGGTTTTCAAGCAATTACTTCTCAACAATGTCTCCAAAGATGAACTCAGCTTCCATCTCATACACAATGAAGATGGACTCCAGGACGGTCCTCCCGGCAAGTCTCAGACGACAGTGGGAAGAACCGCTGCTACAATTTGGGTCTATTTTGTTTGTCTCGGCTAATGCCATCCCTGCACCTCAAGCTCCAGTAACCAACAAACCGGCCTCGAAAGGCAAAAGGCCAAATGTGTTGATCTCGAGGGCGCCCCAACCTAAACGCGAGTCGGTGTTCAAACGGCTCTCCATGGCCCCAGCTGGGGGAAAAACCGTCAGAACAAAAGAAGTTGCCAGACGTCGTGGGCAAGCCCAGGCGATACCTTCGACGGTCACGCGGGCGGATGTCTTCTCAAGCCTCCCCATCACTCAGCGTATGGCGGCTTCCCGAAGAGCAGAAGCCTGTCAAGCGCTCAAGGCAGAGAAGCTGAGGCAGAAGCGGCTCAGATACAGAGCCAACAAAAGGGCTAGGGCTCTGGCCATGTTAAAATTTATGAATTTCCAAAGCCCGGACTGCTCCGCGAAACCAGCTGCCAGTGATGAAAGGATGGCTGAATGTGTTATCCACACCGTCTACATGGTGGGCACGCGTCCCAGTGACAACCTTCGCAGCAAAAGCAAGGATGGGGCCACCACATCTCAAATCCAATCCGGTGTGAATATGGCTGCCACATTCCAAGACCGGCCTCCTCTGGAAGGTAATGAAGACCCTTCCAGTGAGGCTGATAAGCAGAGAGAGCCCTCGGTTCATGAGGAGTCGGGATCAGAAAGCGAAGAGGAGCCAATCCTCCGTCCCAAGAACGCAGAGCAGCAACTTCTCCAAGAGCTCCGAAAACAGCTCAGAAGCAAAGACAAGGAGATGGCCAAGCTCTACTCAAAAATTGACGACTTGACAAACGCCGTCTTACAGCTCACGGCCCAACTTGCCTCTCAGCCTCCCAATCAAGCGCACGGTTCTACTCATGGACCGGGAAACGGTGTCCCGAGACAGCCGATGCCTATTCCCTCAAATCCAAAGATGGGCGGACCGCATGAAGGCCAGTCGCATCCTATCTCGGGAAATGTCTTGGCGGCCGATGACAGCAACCCGCTAACTCAAGATCAAATCATGGATTTGGTTGCCAACAAAGTCAAAACATTGGTAGCCGAAGCTGGAGAGCAAAAAGATGCCAGCAGTAGCGGGAGACCATATCCTCCTCGGTACGATCTTGTGGAGTTTCCCACTGGCTATGTCGTCCCTAAATTTGAAAGGTTCGATGGGACGGGAAATGCGAACCGGCACATTGCCCAATTTAAAGCATCATCCGCAAATACTGGGGGCAGTGATGCACTCCTTCTCCGTCAGTTTGTTAATAGCTTGACGGATGTTGCTTTTGATTGGTATGCAAGCATACCAGATGACTCGATCACGACGTTCGCTCAAATAGAATCCATGTTCAAGCAAAGGTTCATGAGCGTCAGCGATAAAATCACCATCGCCGACCTCGTAAGGACAGAGCCAAAGAACAATGAAAGCAACATGGATTTTATAGTCCCATGGCGCAATCTCTCTGTCAAATGCGAACCGCCGTTGGAGCAAGACCAATCCGTTAGTCTTCTTATAGAAAATCTGAACGACTGGATGAAATCTTTCCTGTGCACCGCAGGCCTAAAAACATTCCAAGAGCTGACCATGAAAGTTCAAATGTTGGAACGCTCAAAGCCCGAGTCCACTTAGAATCTCCAATTCACAAATAGACCAATACATCGGAGGAATGACAACCGGAAAAGTGAAAGCTCCAACAACACCGATTCTTTGGATAAGCAGAGAGTAGGCGGAGCAAAAACTAACAAATCTCGAGAGCCAACTTTGGAGGAAGAAGAAATAAGGTCTACTCTTTCCGAAGGGACAAGGTCCACAAAAATTTCAAAGATGTTCTGAAGAATGGCCTGCGGCTACCAGAACCAAAAAGGCTAAGTGAAGCGAACATGACTGATCATCCCAACTTTTGCCCATACCACCGAGTGCTGGGACACACTATTGAAGACTATTGCATCTTCAAGGATTGGGTCGAGAAACAATACAAGGCAGGAGAAATATCATTGTCCCCTGGCGTGTTAATAAACAATCAAGCTGCGACCGCCAATTTATACAAACGGAGACCGAAGTCCTTCAGGGACCTGATTCTCTCAGACATCTGCCTTTCTCTAAAAAGAGCGGACCAAGGCAACAAGCTAAGAGCCAAGCGAGCAACATTACCAATGAAGAAGCAATAGACGGGTACACAACCCATACGGTCTATATGATGGAGCTCAGAGGAACAAGTCCTCATACGCCTTATAACCATGACAATGACGCGGTTGTTGCCATCCAACATCGGCCCGATCCAAATGATGAAGAGCTCGCTCAGGCCATTGAGCCAAAGGAACCCGTGGTTCATGATGAATCAAGTTCAGGCGGTAGGAATGACCCCATTGTCATACCCAGAACTATAGAACAGGCATTATTCCAATGGCTTCAAAGGCAACTTCAGGACGGGGATGAGAAGATGGCCAAGGTCCATTCTAAAGTCGACGAGCCGGCAAATGTCGTGGCGGATCTCACGACTCAAGTCGCCCGATTGCAATTACAGCAAAATCAAATTTTGGTTCGTGAGCTAGGGATTGATATCTGGAAGCAGCCGACCGATGCTCCCTCCAGCCCAAGAGCGGAACACCTTTGTGAAAAACGGACGCGATCAGCCTCCAATCCCTCCGATACGTACACTGAACGTGGTAAGCGGACAGTAGGAGAACTAAAGACCGATCGTCCTCAGGGTCCAGCATCAGTAAGGGCACCTACTCTAATGGAGAGAAAGAAGAAAGTATACTCCTTCAGGAGGGATAAAGTCAACGAAATATTCGTGGACGCCTTGAATAACGGTCTTCAACTGCCTATTCCAAAGAGGCCACATGAGATGAACATGACCGGCAATCCCATATACTGCCCATATCATAGAATGGTGAGTCAAACCATTGAAGACTGCTATGTTTTTAAAGATTGGGTGGAGAACCAATACAAACTCGGGAAAGCCTCACAGTCGTCAGATGTATCGACAAGCCACAGAGCTACGGTCATCAACACAGCCCCGCCAAGATCAAAGTTCGAGGAGCTGGGATAAGCAAACCACTGACCACCACGTCGTTAAACTGGGAACAATCGACCTCTAAGTCGTTAAACTGGGAATATAAAAATGTGTAAATAAAACAAAAAATAATAAAAAGCCGAAATGATAGGGCAACTCGAAATAAAAAATCAGCGAGTAAAAATAAAATGAAAACAAACAGCCGAAATGATGGGGAACCGCGAATAAATAGCCGAAATGATAGGGCAATCGCGACCTTCGCGATAAGAAAAGCTGAAATGATAGAGCAATCGCGGTGATTAAAAAAACGGCGAATGCTGAGTCGCTCCTGGTACTATGTTCCAGTGCAGCGATGCAGACGCCAACCAAAATCCAATTTCACAAAAATTCTTCCAGCCCTGCAGGTGGTCCCCCAAATTGACTACCGTATACAATCCACGGGCTTAAATAATTCTCGTCATACCCATGTCTCACCGCAACCACTAGTTACGCGGCTGGTTTCTGCCTTTGGAATTATGGTCCATTGGAAAGACCCACTCATGTGTCCTCACGATACATAAGGAGAACAAACCTTTGTGGGATCCTTACGACTCACGAAGGAAAAACACACTTGGGAGTCCCCATGACTCCTAAGGGAGAAAGTACACCTACGAGATC